>LR738712.1:90727992-90765536 GCA_902687465.1 Secale cereale
CCCTAGACTCATGTTTCTGTCACTCAAGCTAGTCATCGAGGGGCATGAACCCACAATCGAGCATAACGTTCCCTCTTGGAGTCACTACCTATTACTCGGCCAAAGCAATAAATAACAACGGAGAACATGCAAGAATTACTTATGAACAAAAATATAAAAGAGGTGAATCAAATATATTACTCAAGATCAATCTGAACATAATCTCATAATCCATCGGATCCCAGCAAACTCAACATAGCAACAGCATAAGGATTACATAGGTGCCTCGATCATGTAGGGCAGCTCACGAGGACTAATTAGTGAAGCACAAGAACGGGAGGAGAACATCACATAGCTACTGGTCATGGACTCATGGTCCAAGGGAGACTACTCACGAGTCATCCGGGAGGCGTCCATGGTGGTGGAGAAGCTCCCGGTGGTGGTCCTCCCCTCCGGCAGGGTGCCGGGAAGAGTTCTCCTGGTGCTCTCGATCTTGGAAGCGGCGGCGGCGGCGGAACAGAGATGGGATCGCGAAAAGAGTTACTGTTCTGAGGGTTACGGAGGACCCTTTAAATATATGCCAAAGTAGTGCATCGGGGGAGCTTCGGGGGGCCCAGGCGCCCCCCCGGCGCGGCCCAGGGGGGGCGCGCCGCCAGGGCGCCTGGAGCCCTGGTGCCCCCCCCCCCCAGGCTGCCCTTCGGACGCAGTGTTGTTTCCGGAACGCTGATTTTTTATATAATTTTTCTGGATTTTTCTGGGCAGTTCTCGAAACGTGAAAACCTGAAATACAAAAACAGCCGAAAACAGAAACTGGCACTGGGGTGCACTGGATTAGTAAGTTAGTCCAAATATGATCAAAAGTGTATGGAAGTGTATGAATATCATAGCAATATCACCCAAAAGTGGCATGGAGCAAGCAGAAATTATAGATATGTTTTGGACGTATCAGCGGTGTTCTCATGCAAGACAAGAAGATCGTTGCATACACTTCACGTCAGCTTAAACCAAGTGAGAAGAATTACCCCACACATGATCTTGAGCTAGCAGCACTTGTTCATGCCCTGATCACGTGGATACACCTTCTATTGGGCAAAAATGTGGACATCTTCACCGGTCACAAGAGCCTGAACTACATCTTCACTCAGCCAAACCTTAACCTCCGCCAGACTCGTTGGGTTGAAATGATTCAAGAGTACGATCCAAGCATTGAGTATACTCCTCGCAAGGCCAATGTCATTGCAGATGCCTTGAGCAGAAAGGCTTATTGCAACAGTCTCCTTCTCAAACCGTTCCAACCTGAACTTTGTGAATCATTCAGGAAGCTCAACCTCCAAGTTGTTTCGCAAGTATTTCTTGCCAACCTTCAAGTTGCTCCTACCTTGGAAGATCAAATCCATGAGGCCCAACTCAGTGATGCTATGGTGCAGAAAGTGAAACATGGTATTGCTAAGGATACTGCCAAGTACAAGTGCTATCACATTGATCACAGAGACACTTTGTTATTTGAGAACAGAATTGTGGTTCCCAAAGGTGGTCTCAGAAAGCTCATAATGAACGAAGCACATGACTCACTCCTCTAGATACACCCAGGAAGCTCCAAGATGTACCATGACCTCAAGCAATCCTATTGGTGGACTCGCATGAAAAGAGAAATTGCTCAATTCGTGAATGAGTGTAATGTCTGCAGAAGAGTGAAGGCAGAGCATCAACGTCCAGCTGGTGTCCTTCAACCCCTACCTATTCTCGAGTGGAAATTCGATCACATTGAGATGGATTTCATCACCGGTTTTCCTAAGTCCAAGCGAGGAAATGATGCTATCTTTGTGGTGATTGACAAGCTCCCTAAAGTGGCTCATTTTCTTTCAGTCAAAGAATCCATGAACGCATCTCAACTGGTAGAGCTCTACACCTCCAGAATTGTCTCTTTGCATGGTATCCCTCAAGTAATCTCCTCAGATCGTGGAAGCTTGTTCACTTCCAAGTTCTGGGATTCCTTTCAGTTAGCTATGGGTACCAAGATTTGCTTCAGCACAGCTTTTCACCCCCAGACTAGTGGTCAAGTCGAAAGAGTGAACCAAATTCTTGAAGATATCCTCAGAGCTTGTGTAATCTCCTTCGTATGAAATGGGAAGATTGCCTTCCATTTGCCGAATTCTCCTACAACAACAGCTTCCAAGCAAGTGCAGGTGAAGCACCATTTGAAATTCTCTATGGCAGAAAGTGTCGTACCCCTCTCAACTGGTCAGAGACTGGTGAACGTCAACTCCTTGGAAATGATTTGATCTCAGAGGCCGAAGAGATGTGCAAAGTCATACGTGAGAATCTCAAGGCCGCGCAATCACGTCAAAAGAGCTACTATGACGGCAATCATCGTGACTTGGCTTTCGACATTGGTGATCATGTCTATCTGCGTGTTTCTCCCATGAAGGGCACTCAGAGGTTCGGTATCAAGGGCAAGCTTGCTGCAAGATACATGGGCCCTTTCAAGATTCTTGGCAAGAGAGGCGATCTAGCCTACCAACTCGAGCTTCCCTCCAACTTTGCAAATGTGCACGATGTGTTTCACGTGTCACAACTCCACAAGTGCTTCAAGACGCCTGAACACACTATTCCTTTCGAAGAGATTGATCTTCAGCAAGACTTGTCTTATCGTGAGCACCCCGTTTCTATTCTTGAAGAAACTGAGTGCAAGACCCACAACAAGTCCATCAAATTCTTGAAAGTGAAGTGGTCACACCATACCGACCGAGAAGCTACATGGGAACGAGAAGATCATCTCAGTTCTGAGTATCCCGCTTTCTTTCAGTCCTAGATCTCGGGACGAGATCTTTTCGTAGTGGAGGAGAGTTTGTAACACCCCAAATGTAATACTTCCTTATATGGCAATATAAACATTTACCATTTGATCCTTGTCCTTTCCTTGGGGGTTCTTTTCAATTATGCCTTGTCTTTGCATTGTCATTTTTTCTTTTCTTTTTGCATTCATGCATTACTTCATCATCATCATTGCATCATGGTCATCATTGCATCATTGTGCATTGCTCTTTCTTGATGTCAAATGAGTTCTTCTTGATCTTGTTGTGGTGGTGGTTGCAAGACCATGCCCATTACTTATACCCTTCCAACTTGCACCACTTCCCCTCCTTTCTTTCCCTTTCTTTAATTTTTGCAAGTGTCCTTTACCTCTTCTTTTAAATGTTCATCTCCTCACAACTTTTATGGCACCATTTCCTAAGCCACTATGCCAAATTTCATCTCTTTTGAAGTTTCTTTGGTTAGGTTCAAAAATGCCTCAAGTTTGAATCATATACAAACTTGTTTTATTTTTTTACCTCTAAAAATGTCCAAAGTAATTTTATCAAATAGAGAATGATCCCAGGAGCTTGAGGATATTTATATATCTACCTAACTCCTCTTCTATCACCCTGGCATTTTTTACATATGTTTATATAAACAGAAATAGAAAAGAAGGGGAAGGCATTACCTGGGCCTAGCCGCAGCAACTCAGCTTCTTGGGCCTCCCTTCCCTAGCCAGCCCGCACACCCCCTTTCGATCCACACAACCCACCAGCGCTCCTACCCCTGTTCATCTCCCTCCTCCAGCAGGCCATCCAGAGGAGCCACGTCGGCATGCTCGATGATTTGATGGCCGGAGCTCGTCCCTAGCTCCTATAAAACATGTCCAAATCCTACCCCGACCTCTCCTCTATCCATTTAGAGCCTCTCCTTCCCCCGCCGCCGCCTAGGTAAGTCTCCACGCTGATACGTCCATTTTGCATCATGCTTATAAGTTGATATTTATTGCATTATGGGCTGTTCATACATGTTTTGTCACAATACTTATGACTTTTCTCTCTTATTTTACAAGGTTTACATGAAGAGGGAGAATGCCGGCAGCTGGAATTCTGGGCTGGAAAATAAGCAAACTCTGGAAACCTATTCTGCACAACTCCAAAAGCTCCGAAACTTCACAGAACATTTTTTGGAAAATATAAAAAATATCTAGCGGAAGAAATCCACGAGAGGGGCCACTGGCTGGCCTCGAGGGTGGGGGCGCGCACCCCTGCCTCGAGGGCCAGCCGGTGGGCCCCAGGTGCCCATCTTCTCCTATATGAAGCGTTTTGACCTGAAAAAAATAAAGAGGAGGCTTTCGGGACCAGATGCCGCCGTCTCGAGGCGAAACCGAGGCGGAAACCAATCTAGGGCTCTGGTAGAGCCGTTCTGTCGGGGATACTTCCCTTCGGGAGGGGGAAATTGTCACCGCCGTCATCACCAACAACTCTCCCATCTTGGGGAGGGCTATCTTCATCAACATCTTCACCAGCACCATCTCCTCTCAAACCCTAGTTCATCTCTTGTATCCAATCTTTGTACCCAAACCTCATATTGGTACCTGTGGGTTGCTAGTAGTGTTGATTACTCCTTGTAGATGATGCTAGTTGGTTTATTTGGTGGAAGATCATATGTTCAGATCCATTATGCATATTAATACCCCTCTGATCATGAACAATATTATGTCTTGTGAGTAGTTACTTTTGTTCCCGAGGACATGGGAGAAGTCTTGCTATCAGTAGTCATGTGAGTTTGGTCTTCGTTCGATATTTTGATGAGATGTATGTTGTCTCTCCTCTAGTGGTGTCATGTGAACGTCGACTACATGACACTTCACCATTGTTTGGGCCTAGAGGAAGGCATTTGGAAGTAATAAGTAGATTATGGGTTGCTAGAGTGACAGAAGCTTGAACCCTAGTTTATGCGTTGCTTCGTAAGGGGCTGATTTGGATCCATATGTTTCAGGCTATGGCTAGGTTTATCTTAATACTTCTTTTGTAGTTGCGGATGCTTGCATTAGAGGTTAATCATAAGTGGGAGGATTGTCCAAGTAAGGGCAGCACCCAAGCACCGGTCCACCCACATACCAAATTATCAAAGTACCGAACGCGAATCAGATGATCATGATGAAAACTAGCTCAACGATAATCCCATATGTCCTCGGGAGCGCTTTACCTTGCATAAGAGTTTGTCCAGGCTTGTCCTTTTCTACACAAAGGATTGGGCCACCTTGCTGCACCTTATTTACTTTTACTGTTTGTCACTTGCTACCAATTATCTTATCACAATACTATCTGTTACCTATAATTTCAGTGCTTGCAGAAAATACCTTACTAAAAACTGCATATCATTTCCTTCTGCTCCTCGTTGGGTTTGACACTCTTACTTATCGAAAGGACTACAATAGATCCCCTACACTTGTGGGTCATCAAGACTCTTTTCTGGCGCCGTTGCCGGGGAGTGAAGCGCCTTTGGTAAGTGGAATTTGGTAAGGAAAAATTTATATAGTGTGCTGAAATTTATTTTCACTTGTTACTATGGCTCAAAATCCTTTGAGGGGCTTGTTCGGGGTATCTTCACCCCGAGCAGAAGAGCAAAGAGTTGCTCCTCAACCTACTGCACCTATTGAAAATGTTTGCTTTGAGATTCCTTCGGGTATGATTGAGAAATTTCTTGAAAATCCCTATACAGGAGACGGAACACTTTGCCCCAATTTACATCTAATCTATGTGGATGAAGTTTGTGGGTTGTTTAAGCTTGCAGGTATGCCCGAGGATGTTATCAAGAAGAAGGTCTTCCCTTTATCTTTGAAGGGAGATGCATTGACATGGTTTAGGCTATGCGATGATATGGAGTCATGGAACTATAATCGTCTGAAGTTGGAATTTCACCAGAAGTTCTACCCTATGCACCAGGTTCATCGTGATCGTAATTATATTTATAATTTCTGGCCTCGCGAAGGAGAAAGCATCGCTCAAGCTTGGGGGAGGCTTAAGTCAATGTTATATTCATGCCCCAATCATGAGCTCTCAAGAGAAATGATCATTCAAAATTTTTATGCTTGGCTTTCTCATGATAATCGCTCCATGCTCGATACTTCGTGTTCTGGCTCTTACATGATGAAGACTATTGACTTCAAATGGGATTTATTGGAAAGAATTAAATGCAACTCCGAAGATTGGGACCTCGATGAAGGTAAGGAGTCAGGTATGACCCCCAAGTTTGATTGTGTTAAAGCTTTTATGGATACCGATGTTTTCCGTGAGTTTAGCACTAAATATGGACTTGACTCTAAGATAGCAGCTTCTTTCTGTGAATTCTTTGCTACTCATGTTGATCTCCCCAAGGAGAAGTGGTTTAAATACCATCCCCATACTGAAGTTAAAGTAGTTGAACCTATTAAAGTTGAAGAAAAGACTATCACTTATAATGTTGATCCTGTCATTCCTACTGCTTATATTGAGAAACCACCTTTCCCTGTTAGGATAAAGGATCATGCTCAAGCTTCAACTGTAGTTCGTAAGAGTAATACTAGAATACCTACACCCTCTGAGCAAATTAAAGTTGAACCTAGTGTTGCTATGGTTAAAGATCTCTTGGTAGAAGATTTAGATGGACATGTTATTTATCTCCAAGAAGAGTCTGCTAGAATAGCCAAACCCAATGCTAGGAATAAACATAAACCTACCATAGGCTTGACCGTTATCTCTGTTAAGATAGGAGATCATTGTTATCATGGTTTATGCGACGTAGGTGCTAGTGCGAGCATTATCCCTTTTGATTTGTATAACAAAATTATGCATGATATTGCACCTGTTGAGTTAGAAGGGATTGATGTTACTATTAAGCTTGCTAATAGAGAAACTATTTCACCAGTTGGGATTGTTAGAGATATTGAAGTCTTGTGTGGGAAGATTAAATACCCTGCTGATTTTCTTGTTCTTAGTTCCCCACAAGATGCTTTATGTCCCATTACATTTGGTAGACCCTTCTTGAATACTGTTAATGCCAAGATAGACTGTGTGAAAGACATTGTCACTGTCGGATTAGGGGACACGTCTCATGATTTTAACTTTGCTAAATTCCGTAGACAACCCCTTGAAAAGGAACCACCCAGTACGGATGAACTTATTGGTCTTGCTTCTATTGCCGTGCCACCTAATGATCCTTTAGAACAATACTTGTTAGACCATGAAAATGACACGCATATGAATGAGAGAAGGGAAATAGATGAAATATTCCTTACACGGGGACTCGTATTGCAAAACAACTTGTCTGTTGAAATCCTAGGGGATCCTCCTCCACCCAAGGGTGATCCCGTGTTTGAACTTAAACCTTTACCTGATAATCGTAAGTATGTTTATCTTGATGAAAAGAAGATATATCCTATTATTATTAGTGCTAACCTTTCAGAGCATGAGGAAGAAAGATTATTGAAAACTCTGAAGAAGCACCGAGCTACTATTGGATATACTCTGGACGATCTTAAGGGCATTAGTCCCACTATATGTCAACACAAGATAAAATTGGAAGAAAATGCTAAACCAGTTATCGATCATCAGCGACGGTTAAATCCTAAGATGAAAGAAGTGGTAAGGAAGAAAATTCTAAAGCTTCTAGAGGCAGGTATTATCTATCCCATTGTTGATAGCCAGTGGGTAAGTCATGTCCATTATGTTCCTAAGAAAGGAGGTATGACCGTTGTCCCTAATGATAAAGATGAATTGATCCCGCAAAGAATAGTAACAGGTTATAGGATGGTAATTGATTTTCGTAAGTTAAATAAAGCTACTAAGAAAGATCATTACCCCTTGCCATTTATTGATCAAATGCTAGAAAGATTATCCAAACATACTCATTTTTGCTTTCTAGATGGTTATTCTGGTTTCTCTCAAATACCTGTGTCAAAGGGGGATCAAGAAAAGACCACCTTTACTTGTCCTTTCGGTATCTTTGCTTATAGACGTATGCCTTTTGGTTTATGTAATGCACCCGCTACCTTTCAAAGATGTATGATGGCTATATTCTCTGACTTTTGTGAAAAGATTGTTGAGGTGTTCATGGATGATTTTTTCGTTTACGGAACTTCTTTTGATGACTGCTTAAGCAACCTTGATCGAGTTTTGCAGAGATGTGAAGACACTAATCTGGTCTTGAATTGGGAGAAGTGCCACTTTATGGTCAATGAAGGCATTGTCTTGGGACATAAAATTTCTGAAAGAGGTATTGAAGTTGACAAGGCTAAGGTTGATGCTATTGAAAAGATGCCATGCCCTAAGGATATCAAAGGTATACGAAGTTTCCTTGGTCATGCCGGGTTTTATAGGAGGTTCATTAAGGACTTCTCCAAAATCTCCAGGCCTCTGACTAATCTTTTACAGAAAGATATTCCTTTTTTCTTTGACGATGATTGTCTAGAAGCATTTGAAATACTTAAGAAAGCATTGATCTCTGCACCTATTGTCCAGCCTCCTGACTGGAATTTACCCTTTGAGATTATGTGCGATGCTAGTGATTATGCTGTAGGAGCTGTTCTAGGGCAAAGAGTTGATAAGAAATTGAATGTTATCCAGTATGCTAGTAAAACTCTAGATAGTGCCCAAAGAAATTATGCTACCACTTAGAAAGAATTTTTAGCGGTTGTGTTTGCTTGTGATAAGTTTAGACCCTATATCGTTGATTCTAAAGTAACTATTCACACTGATCATGCTGCTATTAAATACCTTATGGAAAAGAAAGATGCAAAACCTAGGCTCGTTAGATGGGTTCTCTTGCTGCAAGAATTTGACTTGCATATTATTGATAGAAAGGGGGCTGAGAACCCCGTAGCAGATAACTTGTCTAGGTTAGAGAATATACTTGATGACCCACAACCTATTGATGATAGCTTTCCTGATGAACAACTAGCTATCATAAGTACTTCTCGTACTCCTCCATGGTATGCTGAGTATGCTAATTATATTGTTGCTAAGTTTATACCTCCTAGCTTCACATATCAGCAAAAGAAAAAGTTCTTCTATGAATTGAGACATTAGTTTTGGGATGACCCACATCTTTATAAAGAAGGAGTAGATGGTATTATTAGACGTTGTGTACCTGAGCATGAACAGGGTCAGATCTTACGCAAGTGCCACTCCGAAGCTTATGGAGGACACTATGCGGGAGACAGAACTGCACACAAGGTATTGCAATCCGGTTTTTATTGGCATACTCTCTTCAAGGATGCCCGTAAGTTTGTCTTATCATGTGATGAATGTCAAATAATCAGTAATATTAGTAGACGTCAAGAAATGCCTATGAATTATTCACTTGTTATTGAACCATTTGATGTTTGAGGCATTCATTATATGGGACCTTTTCCTGCCTCTAATGGGTACACACATATCCTAGTTGCTATTGATTACGTTACTAAGTGGGTAGAAGCTATTCCAACTAGTAGTGCTGGTCATAACACCTCTACTAAGATGCATAAATAAGTTATATTTCCGAGGTTTGGAGTCCCTAGATATCTAATGACTGATGGTAGTTCACATTTTATTCATGGTGCTTTCCGTAAGATGCTTGCTAAGTACGATGTCAACCATAGAATTGCATCACCTTATCACCCACAGACTAGTGGTCAAGTTCAATTAAGTAATAGGGAGTTGAAATTAATCTTGCAAAAGACAGTTAATAGGTCTAGAAAGAATTGGTCCAAGAAGCTAGATGATGCATTATGGGCCTATAGAACTGCATACAAAAATCATATGGGTATGTCTCCATATAAGATGGTATATGGAAAAACTTGTCACTTACCTCTTGAGCTAGAACATAAGGCATATTGGGCTATCAAAGAGCTCAATTATGATTCCAAACTTGCCGGTGAAAAGAGGCTATTTGATATTAGCTGTCTCGATGAATGGAGAACCCAGGCCTACGAGAATGCCAAGTTATTTAAATAAAAGGTTAAAAGATGGCATGACAAAAGGATACAAAAGCGTGAGTTTAACATAGATGATTATGTTTTGCTATACAACTCTCGTTTAAGAATTTTTGCAGGAAAACTTCTCTCTAAGTAGGAAGGACCTTACGTTATCGAGGAGGTCTATCATTCCGGTGCCATAAAAATCAACAACTTCGAAGGCACAAATCCGAAGGTGGTGAATGGTCAAAGAATCAAACATTATATCTCACATAATCCTATTAATGTTGAAACTAATGTTATTGAAACCATAACCCCAGAGGAATACATCAGGGACACTTTCCAGAATGATTCAGCCTCCGAAAAGGAAGAGGTACGTGATACGGTAAGTAAACCGACTCCAAAACAGCTCTAAAGGAAATTTTTCTCCGTTTTGGAATATTTAGAAAAATAGGAAAATAAACTGCAGTCCGGAGGAGACACGGGGCATCCTCGAGGGTAGGGGCGCGCCCCCCTTCCCAGGGCGCCCCCCCTGCCTCGAGGGCACCCCGTGTGTCCCCTGGACTCCGTTTTCTTGTGAGTTACTCCTTTTGTCCGGAAAAAATTCATTATATATACTCCCGGAGCTTTTGGCCTCTGTATCACGCAGAATTCCTCTGTTTTCGTTTCGAGCTGCCGTTTTTGACAGATCTAGATCATCATAGCATCCTCCAACACCCCCAAGGACAAGTTCTTCAAGATCATCCTTCTATGATGGTGAGCCCATGCCTTGGAAGAACAACAGGCCTACATCAGCAACAACTCCATCATCACCAACCCCAAAGAAGGAGACATAATCATATGGGTATGGGCACTCCCCTTGTCAAGTGCCAAGCTTGGGGGAGTGACCCCGCTATCGTATCACCATCACCCCTATCTTTACCGTTTTACTTAATTTGATCCTTTTGGTAGTAGTTTGATCTATTAGAATAAAGTTAGCATGATCTAGTTGTGAGCTTTTGCTTTATGAGATTTATCCTTTTTAATCGAGTCCGTGAGCTATATAATAAAGATTAGTGTTGAGTCAAGCGCTTGATTTCCTCACTTGGGTCACGATAAAAAGAAAGAAAACAAAAAGAGTAGCAAAGAGATCATATCGATCTTATGGGAAGTAATGACTTCACATACAAGAGTATGATAAATAAAAGTTGTTGGGAGGTGACAAACATAGTTTTGGTCATTAATAGGAAGTAATAAAAGAAGAGAGGCTTCGCATACAAATATACTATCTTGGACATCTTTTATGATTGTGAGCACTCATTAAAATATGACATGCTAAAGAGTTGATGTTGGACAAGGAAGACAACATAATGGGTTATGTCTTCTTATATCCGAAATAATGTATATTTTCATGGATCTTCCAACATGTTGAGCTTGCCTTTCCCCCTCATGCTAGCCAAAACTCCTCGCAATAAGTAGAGATACTACTTATGCTTCCATACATCCTTAAACCCAGGTTTTTTCCATGAGAGTCCACCATACCTACCTATGGATTGAGAAAGATCCTTCCAAGTAAGTTGTCATGTTGCAAACCAGCTAAATATGTATGATTTATTAGTGTGGGAGAAATTAGCTTTATACGAGCTTGTGATATGGAGGTAATAAAAGCAACGGACTGCATAATAATGGTCCTTATCACAAGTGGCAACATAAAGCGAAGTTCATGTATGCTAAGACTTTGTGCATCCAACCATAAAAACACATGACAACCTCTGCTTCCCTCTGCGAAGGGCCTATCTTTTATTCTTGTCTTATAAGTGTCAAGGTGAAATCCACCCTTCCTTTTTACCTTTTATCCTTTGGCAAGCACATTGTGTTGGAAAGATCCTGATATATATACCCACTTGGATGTAAGTTTTCATGATCTATTACTGTTGACATTACCCTTGAGGTAAAAGGTTGGGAGGCAACACCATAAGCCCCTATCTTTCTCTATGTCCGATTAAAACTCCATAAACATGAGTATTGCATGAGTGTGAGCAATTATGAAAGACTATATGATAGTTGAGTATGTAGGCTTGCTGAAAGCTCTTATACTGACTCTTTCCGATGTTTCGATAAATTGCAATTGCTTCAATGACCGAGACCAAGGTTTGTTAGTTTCCAATAAAGTTTATGATGCATACTTGATATTGTGGATGAATTGTTACTTTAGCATAATGATCTTATGACTATATTTATATAAGTTACTGTTATGAGAATGATCATGATGCCCTCATGTCTGTATTCTGTTTTTACCGACACCTCTATCTCTAAACATGTGGACATATTTTTCGATATCGGCTTTCGCTTGAGGACAAGCGAGGTCTAAGCTTGGGGGAGTTGATACGTCCATTTTGCATCATGCTTATAAGTTGATATTTATTGCATTATGGGCTGTTCATACATATTTTGTCACAATACTTATGCCTTTTCTCTCTTATTTTACAAGGTTTACATGAAGAGGGAGAATGCCGGCAGCTGGAATTCTGGGCTGGAAAAGGAGCAAACTTTGGAAACCTATTCTGCACAACTCCAAAAGCCCCGAAACTTCATAGAACATTTTTTTGGAAAATATAAAAAATATCTAGCACAAGAAATCCACGAGAGGGGCCACTGGCTGGCCTCGAGGGTGGGGGCACGCCCCCCTTCCCAGGGCGCGCCCCCTGCCTCGAGGGCCAGCCGGTGGGCCCCAGGTGCCCATCTTCTCCTATATGAAGCGTTTTGACCTGGAAAAAATAAAGAGGAGGCTTTCGGGACCAGATGCCGCCGTCTCGAGGCGGAACCGAGGCGGAAACCAATCTAGGGCTCCGGCAGAGCCGTTCTGTCGGGGATACTTCCCTCCGGGAGGGAGAAATCGTCACCGTTGTCATCACCATCAACTCTCCCATCTTGGGGAGGTCTATCTTCATCCACATCTTCACCAGCACCATCTCCTCTCAAACCCTAGTTCATCTCTTGTATCCAATCTTTGTACCCAAACCTCAGATTGGTACATGTGGGTTGCTAGTAGTGTTGATTACTCCTTGTAGTTGATGCTAGTTGGTTTATTTGGTGGAAGATCATATGTTCAGATCCATTATGCATATTAATACCCCTCTGATCATGAACAATATTATGTCTTGTGAGTAGTTACTTTTGTTCCTGAGGACATGGGAGAAGTCTTGCTATCAATAGTCATGTGAGTTTGGTCTTCGTTCGATATTTTGATGAGATGTATGTTGTCTCTCCTCTAGTGGTGTCATGTGAACGTCGACTACATGACACTTCACCATTATTTGGGACTAGAGGAAGGCATTGGGAAGTAATAAGTAGATGATGGGTTGCTAGAGTGACAGAAGCTTAAACCCTAGTTTATGCGTTGCTTCGTAAGGGGCTGATTTGGATCCATATGTTTCAGGCTATGGTTAGGTTTATCTTTATACTTCTTTTGTAGTTGCGGATGCTTGCATTAGAGGTTAATCATAAGTGGGAGGCTTGTCCAAGTAAGGGAAGCACCCAAGCACTGGTCCACCCACATACGAAATTATCAAAGTACCGAATATGAATCAGATGATCGTGATGAAAACTAGCTCGACGATAATTTCCATATGTCCTCGGGAGCGCTTTACCTTGCATAAGAGTTTGTCCAGGCTAGTACTTTGCTACACAAAGGATTGGGCCACCATGCTGCACCTTATTTACTTTTACCGTTTGTCACTTGCTACCAATTATCTTATCAGAAAACTATCTGTTACCTATAATTTCAGTGCTTGCAGAAAATACCTTACTGAAAACTGCCTATCATTTCCTTCTGCTCCTCGTTGGGTTCGACACTCTTACTTATCGAAAGGACTACGATAGATACCCTACACTTGTGGGTCATCACACGCCCACGCCTTTGATGCGGCCACCATGACCCGAGCGAGCAAGAGCTCGAGCTCGGGGTAGCTTCCTCGCCTCACCTCCAACCCTCCGGCCACTGTAGAGAAATCCCCTAAGATTCACTACTTCAAATACGAGCACACACGCGTCGCCATGGCCTATGGATCGACTACCCCGACCCGTCTTCTTCTCCGACGACGCGAAGACCGGCAAGTCCCACGTGTCATTGTGCCATCTCCGTCGTCTCCTCGGCCACAACTTCATGTCCAGTGGACACTAGGTGAGCCACGCCCCTTCCTTCCCTTGCTTGCCATCTTTCTTGTCCAGTAGGGGGTCGTTCTGTCCGTGCAAATACCATGCTCTCGGTACTCCAGCAAGCTACGTTTTATTTTTTTTTGTATATTTTGTTCGGGCCATACATCGCTCGTCGCACCCCTGCTCGCTCACCATGTCTTGCTGCACCCTTATACGCGCCGCAGCTTGGCCGCCGCCACTAGCTGCTCCCCACCAGCGCCGTCTTTGCCGTCGTCCTCGCTTCCATGCACAAGGAGGTCAAGCTCCAGGAACATGCACACACACCCCATCCCGTACACATGTGCACGCACGTCCAGTTGTGTCAAACACCTGCGGCCGGCCCCGCTGGTACTCTGCTACGGCAGAAGTCGCCGTGCTGCTCGCCGGCGTCGTCGACGGTTCTGTTTTTCGGGTTTAGGTAGTAGTCCCGCCTGGAGTCTACCTCAACTAGAGCCCAACCTCTATTCTAAATAGAGTTAACCCGCTAGCCCGACTAGTCAGCACGCAACACACACCAGGAGGTCCTGGGTTCGAATCCCCTCGGGCACGGATTAAACCCCCTTTTTTTCCTTTTGGTTCTAGATGTGCCGCTGACACCTAGGCCCCACATGTCATTCTCTGCACACTCACACCCACTCCCGCACCCACGCTGCCACATCAGCTCCCCCTGGACCCACTAGCCAGTGGTTGTGGCTATCCCAGGCTGGGTCTGTTTAGTGTTCTTTTTCTTTTCTGTTTTAGGTTTAAATTTCAATTTTGTCTTTCCTTTTGCATATTTCATATCTTTTCAAATATGCCTGTGTTCAAAATACTTTATATATGAAAACTGCTTAGTTTTTGGTGTAGATTATTTATATGCAGTTTGTTGCCATGTTAACAACATTTAAAATGTTGTTTGAATTTTATTTGTGATTAAATATGCTCAAACTTGTTAAATTCATAACTAAATAATTGTACCTCCAAATTTGACAAACTTTACATGTATTTGGGGTGGAAAAATGTGTAGATTAAGATGGTGCTGTTACTTTGCATGTTTAACAACTTTAAAATATGGTTGCATCAAATCTGTCCTTTTTTTATGCACATGGGAGTCTCCGGAGTTGTTGTTTGTTCATTCCGGCCCATTTAAAATGCTTGCATGATGTTGTTGTTCCTAGTTGCACCCCTTGCCACGCTGAACAACCTTTAAAACTTGTTGGGTGCTTGGATAGTTCATCTACATATCCACTGTTGTGACTATGTTTGTTCTTGCATTCTTTGCATGTTGTGTCCCCTACATGTGTTGTGTTCTTGCATTTTTGTCATGTCTCTTGTGCACTCACCATGTTCCATGTAGACGCATCATATCCTGCCCATGCTCATATGCATCATATCTTGCATCATGTGTTTGAGCATTGCATGGTGATTGATTGTCGTTTCGGTGTTTTTATTGTTGTGTTGGTTAGAGCCCGGTGACGATTCGGAGTTCAAGGTTCCTATCGAGACTGAGTTTGAGGAGCAAGGTTAGGATCCCTCCGTGGACTTAACAGACAAGATGACCATTCCACGATATCACCTCTATCTTTGCCTATGCTAGTTGTCTCGCTCTATAGCTATGCCTTGATGCCTATTCATGTTTCTCAGCCTCCTATTGTTGCCATGAAACACTCTAACTGCCTTCCTAGCAAACCGTTGATTGGCTAAGTACGCTTTAGCTCAGCCCCTCTTATAGTGTTGCTAGTTGCAGGTGAAGTTTGAAGATTGCTCCACGTTGGTCTTGTTTTATGGGATAACACAATATATATATATATATATATATATATATATATATATATATATATCTTGTTTAATTAATGCACATATATATATTGGTAATGGGTGGAAGGCTGGGCCTTCTGCTTGGTGTTTTGTTCCACTCATGCCACCTTAGGACCCGATAAACCGGTGTTATGTTCCTTGATTTTGTGATCCTAACACGGTTGGGGTTTATGAGTCCCCCTTGATAATTCGCAGTGCTTAATGCTTTTCCAGCAAGGCCCAACATTGGTACTCCATTTGCCTAACAACTAAAAATTTGCATAGGGACCAGCTACCCCGAGGACTTAATTAACAACCCCGGGCCAGTGCTCCTTATGAGTGTTGGTCCAAACTAGAGCCACTTGCGGTGCCACCCAGTTTCTGGGGTCTTTGGTTGCCGTATGTACTGCTCATCCGGTCGTGGCCTGAGACGAGATACGCGCGGCTACTATCAGGGTGTCGGCACGCCGGGAGGTCTTGCTGGATTAGTTTTACCTTTGTCGAAATATCTTGAGCACGGGATTCTAAGAGTACTTGGGTCTTCCCACTTTGGAGTTGTGACTCTGCAGATCATGAGCTTGTGATGGGCTAAGTTGGGACACCCCTGCGGGGTTTTGAACTTTCGAAAGCCGTGCCCGCGGTTATGTGGCAGATGGGAATTTGTTAATATCCCGTTGTAGATAACTTGACACCATATCCAAAGAATACACTACCTGTGTGAGTAACCGTGGTGGTCTCTTTCCGAAGGGCTTCGGGAAGTGAACACGGTGAGGTTATGCTTGATCGTGAGTAGCTAGGATCATTTCTTGATCAACTTGGCGATTGTTGGCACATGTTCTCATCTCGCTCTGAACTTGTAAGCTAGTTGCTTAGTGCTTGCAGCAAACACTTTATTACCCCCTTTCACACCTAAGGCTTTGTTAGTTTTGATACCCAGGAATGGGATTGCTGAGTCCTTGTGGCTCACAGATTACAACACACACCAGATGCAGGTACCGCCGGGAACGATGTAGGAGATGGATCAGAACTTCACTGGGAGTTCGATGAGGAGCGTGGGCGTTACTATGTATCATATCCTGACGATTAGTAGTGGTTCTTACTAGGAGGATTCGGGCTTGTGTTTATGGTATCTTTCTCGTTTGGTTTTCGTCCGTAGCCGGACCCTGTGTTAATTGGATGATTGTATGTTATTGTATTCCTTGTGTGACGTGGCGAGTGTAAGCCAACTATCTTTTACACTTTCATCCCTAAACTTTTGCATGAGATGTGCAAAGATACCGTGCTTGAGATCATTTCGGAATGCGCTTAAGTCTCTAAGTCGTGCCTCGACACGTAGGAGACATAGTCGCATCCTGGGCATTACAAGTTGTTATTCAGAGCCTTCTCCGACCTAGGAGCCCCCTGATTGATCGAACCGCTGACGGTTGAGTCTAGGCACACATACAAAATGTTTTGAGTCCTATATATATATATATATATATATATATATATATATATATATATATATATATATATATATATATATATATATCAAAGAGTAGGATTTATTTTACTCCTCATCCCCTTCATCGCTCTGGTGAGGACTCCTGGCGTTGTTCTATCTTCACTATTCTCAAAATTTCACCAATTTTTTGTTAGGATCACGCGGGTATTGTTTGGATTGTTCTGATATCTTTGTGACGAGAACATTGTTCTCGATGCCTCCTGTCATTTAGGGGTTGTGGCAGTGTCCCGGAGAGTTGAGCTCCGAGGTGTTGTCATCACAAATGTATCGTCGCAGTTCTAGAATACCAGAGGCGGACGACATCGAAAACTCTTCTATGCATGTCTGGTGGTGAGATAACCCCGACGCCACCCAGTACTGGGGAGATAGTTCAGGAGTATTGCCACAGCTAGTATAGCGGATGCGTTTCGAAGGTCCGAGGTAAACACTTTCCGAAGATGACGGGTTATGTGTTGATGGATGGATACAGCTGGATGTAGGTTTAGAGTTGAGTGCGCGGTGCTTCCCCTGTATCCCCAACACCAGATTGCATAACCGGAAAGCTTCGGGAATTAATAGGTGGGTTTCAAGTAGCTCGTTGGTAATCTTCCAACAGGTGCATGGTATAAGGTTTGGGGTTCAACATCTAGTGAAGAGGTTTCATGGGCGTTGTTCTAATTGGGAGTTGCATCTTAAAGGATCCTTGGCTATGCTGATCCGGGGATTGCAAGACCCTTTGTAACATGTGCCATGGGACATTCAGCACGAACATGGGGGACAAAATCTCTATTATGTATTTGTTCCATCTGTACCTTGTTATTTTTATTCTATCATTTTGTTCTCCCAGTGGCTTCTCGACTAGTTGTTGTACCATTAAGCTATGGAATTCATTCGTTCATTTTGTTCGGATGTTCATTGTGAAGACTATATGTTGCAAATATCTAGCCGTTGATTCAGCCTATCTATTATTGCATCAATGGCTAACGGTTGTCATCATCTTCAGGATGGCACCTAAGAAAGTTCCCAACCCAAACCAAGAGGGTGAAGAAGAGCGTCCTCCTTCCCCTCCTCCCCCATCTGAGGCATGGAGAGCGAGTATGCAAGCAACCAATCAGAACACTCAGATGCTCATGCAAATGATGCAGAATTTCCAAGCAAATCAAGGCAATCAAGGGAACCAAGGCCAAGGAAATATGTTCAATCAACCTCACTTTGCAACTCTGAACCAATTCCTGGAAAATCAGCCCAAGTCTTTCAGTTACTGTGTGGACCCGCTAGATGCTGAAGATTGGATCATAGACATCAAGAAACACTTTGAATGCAGTAACGTTAGATGTGAGGATTATGTCAAGTTTGCCACTTTCCAACACAAAGATCAAGCTGCAGATTGGTGGCAATAGTACAAAGACTCCAGAGGTGGTCGTGAGATCTCGTGGACTGATTTCTTCAGAGATTTCCGTTCTCATCACATTCCAACAAGTGTCATTGAAGGCATGTGTGAGCAATTCCGCAACCTGAAGCAAGGCATCATGTCCGTCTATCGATACAATGTCAAGTTCCAGAATCTTGCCCGTTATGCGAAGCAAGACATCCCCGATGCCAAGAGCGAAATCTACCAGTTCCGAGGTGGTCTGAAAGATGAACTCCAACTTGCACTCACTTTGTTTGAGCCAGATGAATTTGGCCAATTCTACAACATGGCTCTCAAGCAAGAGGCAGCTCAGCACAGATGTGAAGCTTCAAAAAAGAGGATAAGAGATGTTGTTCACTCCTCCTCTTCCTCTCAAGTGGTTGCCAAGCAGCAGAAGTTCTGGCTACCGCCTTCTCCAGTGCTCCGTCCTCCAAGCAACAACAAGCACTCAGGTGGTCGTGGATTCTCCCACCCACCCAACCCAAGCATCATGGAATTGGTGATGGAGGAAGGTTGATGATGACGACGGCGACGATCTCCACTCTGTGGAGCCCCGAACGGACTCCAGATCAGCCCTCCCGGGAGAGATTTGGGCTTGGCGGTGGCTCCGTATCGTAAAACGCGATGAATCCTTCTCTGTGATTTTTTTCTCCCTAAACGTGAATATATGGAGTCGGAGCTGAGGTTGGTGGAGCGTCAGGGGGCCCACGAGATAGGGGGCGCGCCCTGGGGGGCACCCGTCCCTCGTGGACAGGGTGTGTGCCCCTTGGTCTGGATTCCACCACCGGTATTTTTTATATATTCCAAAATAATTCTCCATTGATTTTCAGGTCATTCCAAGAACTTTTATTTCTGCACTAAAATAACACCATGGTAGTTCTCCTGAAAACGGCGTCAGTCCGGGTTAGTTCCATTCAAATCATGCAAGTTAGAGTCCAAAACAAGGGCAAAAGTGTTTGGAAAAGTAGATACGTTGGAGACGTATCAACTCCCCCAAGCTTAAACCTTAGCT
Organism: Secale cereale; assembly: GCA_902687465.1. Classification (NCBI taxonomy): domain Eukaryota; kingdom Viridiplantae; phylum Streptophyta; class Magnoliopsida; order Poales; family Poaceae; genus Secale; species Secale cereale. The sequence continues at coordinate 90,747,563 of LR738712.1, forward strand.
TGTCCTCAAGCAATTTAGTTGATAAACTGAAAGTGATAAAGAAAAACTTTGACAACCTCTGTTTGCTCTTATTGTTGCAAATATGTAAAGCCAGCATTCAAGTTTTCAGCAAAGATTATGAACTAACCACATTCACAATAACTTTCAGGTCTCATGTTTACGCATATCATTGGCATAATCAACTAGCGAGCAATAATAATAAACCTTGGATGACAACACTTTCTCAAAACAATCACAATATGATATAACAAGATGGTATCTCGCTAGCCCTTTCTGAGACCACAAAACATAAATGCAGAGCACCTCTAAAGATCAAGGACTGACTGGACATTGTAATTCATGGTAAAAGAGATCCAGTCACAATCATACTCAATGTAATTAATAGCAATGCATGCAAATGATAGATGTGCTCTCCAATTGGTGCTTTTTAATAAGAGGATGGTGACTCAACATAAATGTGAATAGATAGGCCCTTCGCAGAGGGAAGCAAGGATTTGTAGAGGTTTCAGAGCTTGATTTTGAAATAGAGATGAATAATATTTTGAGCGCTATACATTCATTGTCAACATAACAACGCAGAGATCCCGATATCTTCCATGCTACACACATTATAGGTGGTTCCCAAACAGAATGGTAAAGTTTATACTCCCCCAACCACCAACAAGCACACTCCACGGCCAGCCCAAAACAATGGGTACCGTCCATACCAACAACAGCCCTGGGGGAGTTTTGTTCAATTATTTTGATTTGATTTGAGCATGGGACTGGGCATCCCGGTTACCAGCCATTTTCTCATGAATGATGAGCGGAGTCCATTCATCGTGAGAATAACCCACCTAGCATGGAAGATATAGACAACCCTAGTTGGTACATGAGCTGTTCGAGCATACAAAACATAATTTCATTTGAAGGTTTAGAATTTGGCACATACAAATTGACTTGGAATGGCAGGTAGATACCGCATATAGGAAGGTATGGTGGACTCATATGGAATAATTTTGGGGTTTATGGAAGTGGATGCACAAGCAATATTCCTACTTAGTACAAGTGAAGTCTAGAAAGAGACTGGGAAGCGACCAGCTAGAGAGCGACAACAGTCATGATCATGCATTAATATTAATCAACAATGAGTGCAAGCATGAGTAGGATATAAATCACCTTGAACACAAATATCGTGGAGGCTATGTTGATTTTGTTTCAACTACATGCGTGAACATGTGCCAAGTCAGACCACTTGAGTCATTCAAAGGAGGATACCATCCTATCATACCACATCACAACCATTTTAATATCATGTTGGCACGCAAGGTAAACCATTATAAACTCCTAGCTAATTAAGCATGGCATGAGCAACTATGGTCTCTAATTGTCATTACAAGCATGTTTCATTCATAATAGGCTAAATCAGGAATGATGAACTATCATATTTACAAAAACAAGAGAGGTCAAGTTCATACCAGCTTTTCTCATCTCAATCAATTCATCACATATCGTCATTATTGCCTTTCACTCGCACGACCGGACGGTGTGGATAATAATAATAGTGCACATGCATTGGACTAAGCTGGAACTGCAAGCATTTAATACAGGGGAGAAGACAAGGTAATATGGCTCTTGGTTAAATCAACAATAATGCATATAAGATCCACTAAGCATTTTCATCATGGTCTTCTCCTCTTGACCCCCAAGAAAAAGAAATAAAACTATTTACACGGGAAAGCTCCCAACAAGGAAAAGAAGAACGAGAAATCTTTTTGGGTTTTCTTTTAATTACTACTACTACAGGCATGGAAAGTAAACTAGCTAAAAGCTACAACTAATTTTTTTTGTTTTTCTTAAGGTTTTTCTAACACATAAGAAAAAGACTTAGAAAAGAAAATAAACTAGCATGGATAGTACAACGAAAAAGTATGAGCACTGACTACTGGAATAAATGTGTGAACATGGATATAATGTCCGTGAGAAATACGTATCCCCCAAGCTTAGGCTTTTGGCCTAAGTTGGTTTATTGGTGCACAGAGGAGTGTCCTCTGGGTGCCACTGGTTGGCAATCTCCTCCGGATCCCAGTGATAAACCGACTGCCGATAAGGGTCAAGTGGTGGCTCCGGCTCCGGCTCTGAAGCTTGTGCCAGGCTCCAGTACGCATAAATGACATCTGGCAAGACGAGGTACATGCCTGAAAGTAAATCAAACAAGGAAGGTGCAGGCAAGGTAATAATCTCACAATATTTTTCATCAAATATCAATTTATACTTAAGAAACTTCTTTTTATCTTTAACAATAAAATCATGCGCTATCATACTCTTATAAATTAGAAAAGCCGGGGCCAGCAACTTCTCTTCCTTCTCATGATGCCTAATAGGTATTATGAAGTGTTCGGCAAGGTGTGAAGCAAAGATGCCTCCAAAGATAGGGCCCTTTGTACGGTTCAGACTTAATCGTTTAGCAACAACAGCACCTAAGCTAAAAGTTGTATCTCGAAACAAAGCATGACACAAAATAACAATATCAGGGGCACTAAGGTTTCCACTGTTCTCGCGACCAATTAAGCATCTACTAGCAAATATCGCAAAGTAGCGTATAATAGGAAAATGTATACTAGTAATTCTTGCCCCTGAAACTTTCCTCGTTTCCCCTACAGCTATCATATCGATAAACCCCTCAACATCCTTACGATGTGGTTCCTCTAGACTACCAGCAAAGGGTATCTTACATACTTGACAAAATTCATAGAATGACATCTCCTTAACCTCATCATATAAATGAAACTCCACTGAAGGTGGTGATTTCTTAGCATGGAAATAAAAAATTTGAACGAAAATATTTGTGAGTAAGAGATACTGTTCGCGCTGGTCGTGGAGGAAGTCGGTGAGGTCTGCATTCTCAGTCAAATAATAAAAGTCTCTATAAAGCCCGACGGCTTCCAAGAACTCATTGCAAGGCCATTCACATGGTCGTACTTCCGCAGTGCGAGGAAGATTGTATTTGGGCTTCTTATTCTCCTCCTTCTACTTATCCTTTGAGCTTTGACTAGAAGCGCCTCTCAACAATCTCCTCATTATTTTCTTCCTCTGAAAAATTTCTAAAATTTTAAGTCCTCAAAATAAAAGTGAAACAAACTCTACAAGATTGATAGCAACTACTCCCACAAGTGCCTAGAGACTATATCACGCATTAGAACTACTTTTGACCACATAAATTTGACATGCAAGCTCAAGAACAGGGTCACCTAAGCAGCAAAATTTTGCAAAAAAATAAAGCACTAGAACAAAAACTAATTGGACCATTGGAGGAGTCACATACCGAAGAACAATCTCCCCAAACAGTTTTGTGAATGGAGCTTTGAGCAAGGAGATCGAAAATGGCAGCAAGATGAGCTAGAACACGAGTTTGAGTTGTGGGAGGATTTTTTCTAGAGGCAGATGAAGTGTGTGGGTGCTGGAGTAAGTGGAGGGGGGCCACGTGGGGCCCACGAGGCAGGGGCGCGCCCTGTACCCTCATGGCCTGGTGTTGGCTCCCCCTGCTATGTTCTCAGTGCCAAATATTCTTAAATATTCTAGAGAAAAATCATATTTCATTTTCGGGGCATTTGGAGAACTTTTATTTTGGGGTATTTTTTTATTGCACGGTTAACTCAGAAAACAGACAGAAAATAATATTTTTGCTTTATTTAATCTAATTAACAGAAAGTAAAAGGAGGGTACAGAGAGTTGTGCTATCTAAATTCATCCATCTCATGCTCATCAAAAGGAATCCATTAACAAGGTTGATCAAGTCTTGTTAATAAACTCTTCCCGAATAACATGAAACCGGAGAATTTTCGAATAACACTAGGTTACCTCAATGGGGATATGTATGTCCCCAACAATAAGAATATCATATTTCTTCTTGATAGTAGGAAGAGGAAATTCAAAACCTCCAATAATAATCGTTGAATTTTTTCCAATAGAATTGATACTGTGGACTTGAGGTTGTTTCCTCGGAAAGTGTACCGTATGCTCATTACCATTGAAATGAAAAGTGACATTGCTTTTGTTGCAATCAATAATTGCCCCTGCAGTATTCAAAAATGGTCTACCAAGGATAATAGACATACTATCATCCTCGGGGATATCAAGGATAACAAAGTCCATTAAAATAGTAACATTTGGAACCACAACAGGCACATCCTCACAAATACCGACATGTATAGCAGTTGATTTATCGGACATTTGCAAAGATATTTCAGTAGGTGTCAACTTATTCAAATCAAGTCTACAATATAAAGAGAGAGGCATAACACTAACACCGGCTCCAAGATCACATAAAGCAGTTTTAACATAGTATCTTTTAATGGAGCAAGGTATAGTTGGTACTCCTGGATCTCCTAGTTTCTTTGGTATTCCACCTTTAAAAGTATAATTGGCAAGCATGGTGGAAATTTCAACCTTCGGTATCTTCCTTTATTTGTAATAATATATTTCATATACTTAGCATAAGGATTTGTTTTAAGCATATCAGTCAAACGCATACGCAAAAAGATAGGTCTAATCATATCAGCAAAGCGCTCAAAATCCTCATCATCCTTTTTCTTGGATGGTTTTGGAGGAAAACGCATGGGTTTTTAAACCCATGGTTCTCTTTCCCTACTGTGCTTCCTAGCAACAAAGTCTCTCTTATCATAACGTTGATTCTTTGATTGTAGGTTATCAAGATCAACAACAGCTTCAATCTCTAAATCATTATCATTGCTAGGTTGAGCATCATTATGAATATCATCATTTATATTATCACTAGGTTCATGTTCATTGCCAGATTGTGTCTCAGCATCAGAAATAGAGATATCATTAGGATTCTCAGGTGTGTCAGCTACAGGTTCACTAGAAGCATGCAAAGTTCTATCATTTTTCTTTTTCTTCTTCTTAGAAGAACTAGGTGCATCTAAATTAGCTCCCTGAGAATCTTGCTCAATTCTCTTAGGGTGGCCTTCAGGATACAGAGGTTCTTGAGTCATTTTACCACCTCTAGTTGCAACTCTAACAGCATAATCATTATTCTTACTATTTAATTCATTGAGCAAATCATTCTGAGCCTTAAGTACTTGTTCTACTTGAGTGGTAACCATAGAAGCATGTTTACTAATGAGTTTCAATTCACCTTTAACTCTAGACATATAATCACTCAAGCGTTCAATCATATAAGCATTGCATTGCAATTGTCTACCAACATAAACATTGAAGTTTTCTTGTTTCATAATGAAATTGTCAAACTCATCTAAGCATTGGCTAGCAGACTTATAACAAGGAATATCACCTTCATCAAATCTATAGAGAGAATTTACCTTTACTACTTGTGTCGGGTTATCAAGACCATGTATTTCTTCAATAGGTGGTAAATTCTTAACATCTTCAGCTTTAATACCTTTTTATTTCATGGATTTCTTTGCCTCTTTCATATCTTCAGGACTGAGAAACAGAACACCCCTTTTCTTCGGGGTTGGCTTAGGAGTTGGTTCAAGAAGTGCCCAATTGTTTTCATTACTCAACATATTATTGAATAGTAATTCAACTTGATCAACAATTCTTTCCCTGAAAACACAACCATCACAACTATCCAGGTGGTCTCTGGAAGCATCAGTTAGTCCATTATAAAAGATATCAAGTATTTCATTTTTCTTCAGAGGATGATCAGGCAAAGCATTAAGTAATCGGAGAAGCCTCCCCCAAGCTTGTGGGAGACTCTCTTCTTCAATTTGCACCCGTAAGGCAGCTTGTTTCTTATGAGCGGGAAAATATTTAGCAGAAAAGTAATAAATCATATCCTGGGGACTACGCACACAACCAGGATCAAGAGAATTAAACCATGTTTTAGCATCACCCTTTAACGAGAACGAAAACAACTTAAGGATATAATAATAACGAATTTTTTCCTCATTGGTGAATAGGGTGGCTATAACATTCAGTTCAGTAAGATGCCACAACACTTTCAGATTCATAGCCATGGAAAGGACCAGATTCAACCAAAGTAATTAACTCAGGATCGACAGAGAAATCATAATCCTTGTCAGAAACACAGATAGGTGAAGTAGCAAAAGCAGGGTCATATTTCATTCTAGCATTCAAGGACTTTTCTTTCAACTTAGCTAATAATTTCTTAAGATCATATCTTTCATTGCAAGCAAGAAAGTCTCTAGCAGTTTCTTCATCCATAACATAACCCTTAGGCACGACAGGCAATTCATATCTAGGGGAGAATCTTCATCATCACTTTCATCAATAATTTCATTAATTGCATTCTTTCTTGCCCTAGCAATTTGTTCATCAAGAAATTCATCTAGAGGCACAGTATTATCAAGCATAGAAGTAGTTTCATCATAAGTATCATGCATAGCAGAAGTGGCATCATCAAGATCATGCGACATATCAGATTCGATAGCAGGAGTAGGTGTCGCAAATTTACTCATAACAGAGGGTGAATCAAGTGCAGAGCTAGATGGCAGTTCCTTACCTCCCCTCGTAGTTGAGGGATAAATTTTAGTTTTTTCATCTTTCAAGTTCTTCATAGTGATCAACAGATATAAATCCCAAGTGACTCAAAGAATATAGCTATGCTCCCCGGCAACGGCGCCAGAAAATAGTCATGATAACCCACAAGTGTAGGGGATCGCAACAATTTTCGAGGGCAAAGTATTTAACCCAAATTTGTTGATTCGACACAAGGGGAGCCAAAGAATACTCTCAAGTGTTAGTAGCTGAGTTGTTAATTCAACCACACCTGGAAGACTTAATATCTGTATCAAAGTACTACCTCCGTCCCAAAATAAGTGACTCAAAAGTGACTCAACTTTGTACTAAAGTTAGTACAAAGTTGAGTCATTTTTGAGTCACTTATTTTGGGACGGAGGGAGTAATATGGAAGTAACGGTAACAGTGATAAAAGTAACAGTAGTAGTTTTGTAGCGATTGTAATAGTAGCAGCGGTGAAGTAACTAAGCAACAGGCAATATGTGAAAAGCTCATAGGCATTGGATCAGTGATGGGTAATTATGTCGGTGTGATTCCTCATGTAATAGTTATAACATAGGGTGACACAGAACTAGCTCCAGTTCATCAATGTAATGTAGGCATGTATTCCAAATATAGACATACATGCTTATGGAAAAGAACTTGCATGACATCTCTTGTCCTACCCTCCCGTGGCAGCGGGGTCCTATTGGAAACTAAGGGATATTAAGGCCTCCTTTTAATAGAGTACCGGACCAAAGCATTAACACTTAGTGAATACATGAACTCCTCAAACTACGGTCATCATCGGGAGTGGTCCCGATTATTGTCACTTCGGGGTTGCCGGATCATAACATATAGTAGGTGACTATTGACTTGCAAGATAGGATCAAGAACTCACATATATTCATGAAAAAATAATAGGTTCAGATCTGAAATCATGGCACTCGGGCCCTAGTGACAAGCATTAAGCATGTCAAAGTCATAGCAACATCAATCTTAGAACATAATGGATACTAGGGATCAAACCCTAACGAAACTAACTCTATTACATGGTAAATCCCATCCAACCCATCATCGTCCAGCAAGCCTACGATAGAATTACTCACGCACGGCGGTGAGCATCATGGAATTGGTGATGGAGGAAGGTTGATGATGACGACAGCGACGATCTCCACTCTCCGGAGCCCCGAACGGACTCCAGATCAGCCCTCCCGAGAGAGATTAGGGCTTGGCGGCGGCTCCGTATCATAAAACGCGATGAATCCTTCTCTCTGATTTTTTTTCTCCCCGAACGTGAATATATGGAGTCGGAGCTGAGGTCGGTGGAGCGTCAGGGGGGCCACGAGACAGGGCGCGCGCCCAGGGGGTGCCCCCCACCCTCGTGGACAGGGTGTGGCCCGCCTGGTTTAAGTAATAAGATTAATTGAACTCATTTATCATGAACAATAGTCTAAGTTGTCTTTGCAAATTTATGTTGTAGATCAATGGCTCGCACAGTAGCTCCCCTGAATTTCAATGTGTTCCTAGAGAAATCTAAGCTGAAATATGATGGAAGTAACTTTATGGACTGGGCCCGTAATATGAGGATTATCCTCATGGCTGCCCAAAAGGTTTATGTCCTTGATGCACCACTTGGTACGCCACCCGCTCCCACGTCTGTGGACGTTATGAACGTCTGGCAGTCGCGTGTTGATGACTTCTCAATAGTTCAGTGCGTCATGCTGTATGGCTTAGAACCGGGACTTCAAAGGCGTTTTGAACGTCATGGAGCATATGAGATGTTCCGGGAGTTGAAGTTTATTTTTGTGAAAAATGCCCAGATCGAGAGGTATGAGACCTCTGATAAGTTCTACACCTGCAAAATGGAGGAGAACACTTCTACCTGTGAGCACATACTCAGAATGTCTGGGTACTACAACCGTTTGGCTGAGTTGGGAGTTGAGCTCCCGCCTGAGGCGATCACTGACAGAGTTCTTCAATAGACCACCTAGCTACAAGAGCTTTGTGTTGAACTATAACATGCAAGGGATGAATAGGTCAGTCTCCGAGCTGTTTGCGATGGTAAAAGTCGCTGAGTCAAACATCCAGAAGGAGCATCAAGTGTTGATGGTCGATAAAACCACTAGTTTCAAGAAGAGCAAGGGAAAGAAGGGACACTTCAAGAAAGGTGGCAAAGCAGTTGCTCCTCCCGTGAAGAAACCCAAGGTTGGATCCAAGCCAGAAACTGAGTGCTTCTATTGCAAGGGAACTGGCCACTGGAAGCGGAATTGCCCCAAGTATCTGGCTGACAAGAAGGGGGCCAACAAAGGTATATATGATATACATGTTATTGATGTGTACCTAACCAGCTCTCATTGTAGTGCCTGGGTATTTGATACCGGTGCGCTTTCTCACATTTGCAACTCTAAACAGGAACTACGGAATAGACGGAGGCTGGCGAAGGACGAAGTGATGATGCGCGTGGGAAATGGTTCCAAGGTTGATGTGATCGCCGTCAGCACGCTCGCTCTTCGATTACCATCGGGATTAATTATAGACCTGAATAATTGTCATTTAGTGCCCGCGTTGAGCATGGACATTATATCTAGATCTTGTTTAATGCGAGACAGTTACTCATTTAAATAAGAGAATAATGGTTGTTCTATTTATATGGGTAATATCTTTTATGGTCATGCGCCCATTGTGAGGGGTTTATTCTTATTGAATCTCGATAGTGATGATACACATGCTCATAACATTGATGCCGAAAGATGTAGAGTTGATAATGATAGTACCACTTTCTTGTGGCACTGCCGCCTAGGTCATATTGGTGTAAAGTGCATGAAGAAACTCCATGCTGATGCACTTTTGGAGTCTCTTGATTTTGAATCACTTGACACATGCGAACCATGCCTCATGGGCAAGATGAAAAAAAACCCGTTTTCCGGGACAATGGAACGGGCAAGTGACTTGTTGGAAATCATACATACTGATGTGTGCGGTCCGATGAGTATTGACGCGCGCGGTGGATATCCTTATTTCCTCACCTTCACCGATGATTTGAATAGATATGGGTATATTTACTTAATGAAGCATAAGTGTGAAATGTTTGAAAAGTTCAAGCAATTTCAGAGTGAAGTCGAGAATCATCGTAACAAGAAGATTAAATTCCTATGATCCGATCGAGTGGGAGAATATCTGAGTTATGAGTTTGACAGTCACTTAAGACAATGTGGAATTGTTTCACAGTTGACGCCACCTGGAACACCACAGCGTAATGGTGTGTCTGAATGTCGTAATCGTACCTTATTGGATATGGTGCGTTCTATGATGTCTCTTGCCGATCTGCCACTATCGTTTTGGGGTTATGCGTTAGAGACAGCTGCATTCACTTTAAATAGGGCACCATCTAAGTCTGTATACACGACACCGTATGAACTATGCTTTGGCAAGAAACCTAAGCTGTCATTTCTTAAGGTTTGGGGTTGCGATGCTTATGTCAAAAGGCTTCAGCCGGAAAAGCTCGAACCCAAAGCCGACAAAAGTGTCTTCATAGGATACCCAAAGGAGACGGTTGGGTATACCATATATCTCAGATCCGAGGGCAAAGTGTTTGTCGCTAAGAACGGGTCCTTTCTCGAGAAGGAGTTTCTCTAAAAATAATTGAGAGGGAGGAAGATAGAACTTGATGAGGTTATTGAACCTTCATTTCAACCAGACAATAGCGCAGTGCAGGAAGAAGTTTCTGTGGCACCTACGTCAGTTGAATAGGAAACTAATGATGGTGATCATGAGCTTTTGGATCAAGTTGCTATCGAACCTCGTAGGTCGACAAGGATACGTTCTACTCCTGAGTGGTACGGTAACCCTGTCTTAGAGGTCATGTCGTTGGACGACGATGAACCTACGAGCTATGGAGAAGTGATGGTGGGCCCGGATTCCGACAAATGGTTAGAGGCCATGAAATCTGAGATGGGGTCCATGTATGAAAACAAAGTATTGACTTTGGAAGTATTACCTGAAGGGCGAAAGTCCATTTAGAATAAATGCATCTTCAAGAAGAAGACGGACGTAGACGATAATGTCACCGTCCATAAAGCTCGATTTGTGGCAAAGGGGTTATTAGATGGGTTCTCTTGCTGCAAGAATTTGACTTGCATATTATTGATAAAAAGGGGGCTGAGAACCCCGTAGCAGATAACTTGTCTAGGTTAGAGAATATACTTGATGACCCACAACCTATTGATGATAGCTTTCCTGATGAACAACTAGCTATCATAAGTACTTCTCGTACTGCTCCATGGTATGCTGATTATGCTAATTATATTGTTGCTAAGTTTATACCTCCTAGCTTCACATATCAGCAAAAGAAAAAGTTCTTCTATGAATTGAGACATTACTTTTGGGATGACCCACATCTTTATAGAGAAGGAGTAGATGGTATTATTAGACGTTGTGTACCTGAGCATGAACAGGGTCAGATCTTACGCAAGTGCCACTCCGAAGCTTATGGAGGACACTATGCGGGAGACAGAACTGCACACAAGGTATTGCAATCCGGTTTTTATTGGCATGCTCTCTTCAAGGATGCCCGTAAGTTTGTCTTATCATGTGATGAATGTCAAATAATCGGTAATATTAGTAGACGTCAAGAAATGCCTATGAATTATTCACTTGTTATTGAACCATTTGATGTTTGAGGCTTTCATTATATGGGATCTTTTCCTGCCTCTAATGGGTACACACATATCCTAGTTGCTATTGATTACGTTACTAGGTGGGTAGAAGCTATTCCAACTAGTAGTGCTGATCATAACACCTCTATTAAGATGCTTAAATAAGTTATATTTCCGAGGTTTGGAGTCCCTATATATCTAATGACTGATGGTGGTTCACATTTTATTCATGGTGCTTTCCGTAAGATGCTTGCTAAGTACGATGTCAACCATAGAATTGCATCACCTTATCACCCACAGACTAGTGGTCAAGTTGAATTAAGTAATAGGGAGTTGAAATTAATCTTGCAAAAGACAGTTAATAGGTCTAGAAAGAATTGGTCCAAGAAACTAGATGATGCATTATGGGCCTATAGAACTGCATACAAAAATCCTATGGGTATGTCTCCATATAAGATGGTATATGGAAAAGTTTGTCACTTACCTCTTGAGCTAGAACATAAGTCTTATTGGGCTATCAAAGAGCTCAATTATGATTTCAAACTTGCCAGTGAAAAGAGGCTATTTGATATTAGCTGTCTCGATGAATGGAGAACCCAGGCCTACGAGAATGCGAAGTTATTTAAAGAAAAGGTTAAAAGATGGCATGACAAAAGGATACAAAAGCGTGAGTTTAACGTAGATGATTATGTTTTGCTATACAACTCTCGTTTAAGATTTTTTGCAGGAAAACTTCTCTCTAAGTGGGAAGGACCTTACATTATCGAGGAGGTCTATCGTTCCGGTGCCATAAAAATCAACAACTTCGAAGGCACAAATCCGAAGGTGGTGAATGGTCAAAGAATCAAACATTATATCTCACGTAATCCTATTAATGTTGAAACTAATGTTATTGAAACCATAACCCCGGAGGAATACATCAGGGACACTTTCCAGAATGATTCAGCCTCCGAAAAGGAAGAGGTACGTGATACGGTAAGTAAACCAACTCCAAACCAGCTCTGAAGGCAATTTTTCTCCGTTTTGGAATATTTAGAAAAATAGGAAAATAAACCGTAGTCTGGAGGAGACACGGGGCATCCTCGAGGGTAGGGGGCGCGCCCCCCTTCCCAGGGCGCGCCCCTGCCTCCAGGGCACCCCGTGTGTCCCCTGGACTCCGTTTTCTTGTGAGTTACTCCTTTTGTCCGGAAAAAATCATTATATATACTCCCGGAGGTTTTGGCCTCTGTATCACGCAGAATTCCTCTGTTTTCGTTTCGAGCTGCCGTTTTTGACAGATCTAGATCATCATGGCGTCCTCCAACACCCCCAAGGACAATTTCTTCAAGACCATCCTTCTATGATGGTGAGCCCATGCCTTGGAAGAACAACAGGCCTACATCAGCAACAACTCCATCATCACCAACCCCGAAGAAGGAGACATAATCATATGGGTATGGGCACTCCCCTTGGCAACTGCCAAGCTTGGGGGAGTGACCCCGCTATCATATCACCATCACCCCTATCTTTATCGTTTTACTTAATTCGATCCTTTTGGTAGTAGTTTGATCTATTAGAATAAAGTTAGCATGATCTAGTTGTGAGCTTTTGCTTTGTGAGATTTATCCTTTGTAATCGAGTCCGTGAGCTATATAATAAAGATTAGTGTTGAGTCAAGCGCTTGATTTCCTCACTTGGGTCACGATAAAAAGAAAGAAAACAAAAAAGAGTAGCAAAGAGATCATATCGATCTTATGGGAAGTAATGACTTCACATACAAGAGTATGATAAATAAAAGTTGTTGGGACGTGACAAACATAGTTTTGGTCATCGTTGCAATTAATAGGAAGTAATAAAAGAAGAGAGGCTTCGCATACAAATATACTATCTTGGACATATTTTATGATTGTGAGCACTCATTAAAATATGACATGCTAAAGAGTTGATGTTGGACAAGGAAGACAACATAATGGGTTATGTCTTCTTATATCCTAAATAAAGTATATTGTCATGGATCTTCCAACATGTTGAGCTTGCCTTTCCCCCTCATGCTAGCCAAAACTCCTCGCACTAAGTAGAGATACTACTTGTGCTTCCATACATCCTTAAACCTAGGTTTTTGCCATGAGAGTCCACCATACCTACCTATGGATTGAGAAAGATCCTTCCAAGTAAGTTGTCATGTTGCAAACCCGCTAAATATGTATGATTTATTAGTGTGGGAGAAATTAGCTTTATACGAGCTTGTGATATGGAGGTAATAAAAGCGACGGACTGCATAATAATGGTCCTTATCACAAGTGGCAATATAAAACGAAGTTCCTCTATGCTAAGACTTTGTGCATCCAACCATAAAAACACATGACAACCTCTGCTTCCCTCTGCGAAGGGCCTATCTTTTATTCTTGTCTTATAAGTGTCAAGGTGAAATCCACCCTTCCTTTTTACCTTTTATCCTTTGGCAAGCACATTGTGTTGAAAAGATCCTGATATATATACCCACTTGGATGTAAGTTTTCATGATCTATTACTGTTGACATTACCCTTGAGGTAAAAGGTTGGGAGGCAACACCATAAGCCCCTATATTTCTCTATGTCCGATTAAAACTCCATAAACATGAGTATTGCATGAGTGTGAGCAATTATGAAAGACTATATGATAGTTGAGTATGTAGGCTTGCTGAAAGCTCTTATACTGACTCTTTCCGATGTTACGATAAATTGCAATTGCTTCAATGACCGAGACCAAGGTTTGTTAGTTTCCAATAAAGTTTATGATGCATACTTGATATTGTGGATGAATTATTACATTAGCATAATGATCTTATGACTATATTTATATAAGTTGCTGTTATGAGAATGATCATGATGCCCTCATGTCTGTATTCTGTTTTTATCGACACCTCTATCTCTAAACATGTGGACATATTTTTCGATATCGGCTTTCGCTTGAGGACAAGCGAGGTCTATGCTTGGGGGAGTTGATACGTCCATTTTGCATCATGCTTATAAGTTGATATTTATTGCATTATGGGCTGTTCATACATGTTTTGTCACAATACTTATGCCTTTTCTCTCTTATTTTACAAGGTTTACATGAAGAGGGAGAATGCCGGCAGTTGGAATTCTGGGCTGGAAAAGGAGCAAACTTTGGAAACCTATTCTGCACAACTCCAAAAGCCCCGAAACTTCACAGAACATTTTTCGGAAAATATAAAAAATATCTGGCAGAAGAAATCCACGAGAGGGGCCACTGGCTGGCCTCGAGGGTGGGGGCGCGCCCCCCTTCCCAGGGCGCGCCCCCCTGCCTCGAGGGCCAGCCGGTGGGCCCCAAGTGCCCATCTTCTCCTATATGAAGCGTTTTGACCTGGAAAAAATAAAGAGGAGGCTTTTGGGACCAGACCCCGCCGTCTCGAGGCGGAACCGAGGCGGAAACCAATCTAGGGCTCCGGCAGAGCCGTTCTGTCGGGGATACTTCCCTCCGGGAGGGGGAAATCGTCACCGCTGTCATCACCAACAACTCTCCCATCATGGGGAGGGCTATCTTCATCAACATCTTCACCAGCACCATCTCCTCTCAAACCCTAGTTCATCTCTTGTATCCAATCTTTGTACCCAAACCTCAGATTGGTACCTGTGCGTTGCTAGTAGTGTTGATTACTCCTTGTAGTTGATGCTAGTTGGTTTATTTGGTGGAAGATCATATGTTCAGATCCATTATGCATATTAATACCCCTCTGATCATGAACAATATTATGTCTTGTGAGTAATTACTTTTGTTCCTGAGGACATGGGAGAAGTCTTTCTATCAGTAGTCATGTGAGTTTGGTCTTCGTTCGATATTTTGATGAGATGTATGTTGTCTCTCCTCTAGTGGTGTCATGTGAACGTCGACTACATGAAACTTCACCATTATTTGGGACTAGAGGAAGGCATTGGGAAGTAATAAGTAGGTGATGGGTTGCTAGAGTGACAGAAGCTTAAACCCTAGTTTATGCGTTGCTTCGTAAGGGGCTGATTTGGATCCATATGTTTCAGGCTATGGTTAGGTTTACCTTTATACTTCTTTTGTAGTTGCGGATGCTTGCATTAGAGGTTAATCATAAGTGGGAGGCTTGTCCAAGTAAGGGCATCACCCAAGCACTGGTCCACCCACATACCAAATTATCAAAGTACCGAACGTGAATCAGATGATCGTGATGAAAACTAGCTCGACGATAATTCCCATATGTCCTCGGGAGCGCTTTACCTTGCATAAGAGTTTCTCCAGGCTTGTCCTTTGCTACACAAAGGATTGGGCCACCTTGCTGCACCTTATTTACTTTTACCGTTTGTCACTTGCTACAAATTTTCTTATCACAAAACTATCTGTTACATATAATTTCAGTGCTTGCTGAAAATACCTTACTGAAAACTCCCAATCATTTCCTTGTGCTCCTCGTTGGGTTCGACACTCTTACTTATCGAAAGGACTACGATAGATCCCCTACACTTGTGGGTCATCACACGCCCACGCCTTTGCTGCGGCCACCATGACCCAAGCGAGCAAGAGCTCGAGCTCGGGGTAGCTTCCTCGCCTCACCTCCAACCCTCCGGCCACTGTAGAGAGATCCCCTAAGATTCACTACTTCAAATACGAGCACACACGCGTCGCCATGGCCTATGGATCGACTACCCCGACCCGTCTTCTTCTCGGACGCGAAGACCGGCAAGTCCCACGTGTCATTGTGCCATCTCCGTCATCTCCTCGGCCACAACTTCATGTCCAGTGGACACTAGGTGATCCACGCCCCCTTCCTTCCCTTGCTTGCCATCTTTCTTGTCCAGTAGGGGGTCGTTCTGTCCGTGCAAATACCATGCTCTCTGTACTCCAGCAAGCTACGTTTTATTTTTTGTGTATATTTTGTTCGGGCCATACATCGCTCGTCGCGCCCTTGCTTGCTCACAATGTCTTGCTGCACCCTTATACGCGCCGCAGCTCGGCCGCCGCCACTAGCTGCTCCCCGCCAGCGCCGTCTTTGTCGTCGTCCTCGCTTCCATGCACAAGGAGGTCAAGCTCCAGGAACATGCACACACACCCCATCCCGTACACATTTGTGCGCACGTCCAGTTGTGTCAAACACCTGCGGCCGCTCCCCACATTGTTTTTCCATGCCCCCGCTGGTACTCTGCTACGGCAGAAGTCGCCGTGCTGCTCGCCGGCGTCGTCGACGGTTCTGTTTTTCGGGTTTAGGTAGTAGTCCCGCCTCTAGTCTACCTCAACTAGAGCCCAACCTCTATTCTAAATAGAGTCAGCCCGCTAGCCCGACTGGTCAGCACGCAACACACACCAGGAGGTCCTGGGTTCGAAACCCCTCGGGCACGGATTAAACCCCCTTTTTTCCTTTTGGTTCTAGATGTACCGCTGACACCTAGGCCCCACATGTCATTCTCTGCACACTCACACCCACTCCCGCACCCACGCTGCCACATCAGCTCCCCCTGGACCCACTAGCCAGTGGCTGTGGCTATCCTAGGCTGGGTCTGTTTAGTGTTCTTTTTCTTTTCTGTTTTAGATTTAAATTTCAATTTTGTTTTTCCTTTTGCATATTTCATATCTTTTCAAATATGCCTCTGTTCAAAATACTTTATATATGAAAACTGCTTAGTTTTTAGTGTAGATTATTTATATGCAGTTTGTTGCCATGTTAACAACATTTAAAATGTTGTTTGAATTTTATTTGTGTTTAAATATGCTCAAACTTGTTAAATTCATAACTAAATAATCGTACCTCCAAATTTGACAAACTTTACATGTATTTGGGGTGGAAAAATGTGTAGATTAAGATGGTGCTTACTTTGCATGTTTAACAACTATAAAATATGGTTGCATCAAATCTGTCCTATATTTTTTTATGCACATGGGAGTCTCCGGAGTTGTTGTTTGTTCGTTTCGGCCCATTTAAAATGCTTGCATGATGTTGTTGTTCCTAGTTGCACCCCTTGCCACGCTAAACAACCTTTAAAACTTGTTGGGTGCTTGGATAGTTCATCTACATATCCACTGTTGTGACTATGTTTGTTCTTGCATTCTTTGCATGTTGTGTCCCCTACATGTGTTGTGTTCTTGCATTTTTGTCATGTCTCTTGTGCACTCACCATGTTCCATGTAGATGCATCATATCCTGCCCATGCTCATATGCATCATATGTTGCATCATGTGTTTGAGCATTGCATGCTGAGTGATTGTCGTTCCGGTGTTTTTATTGTTGTGTTGGTTAGAGCCCGGTGACGATTCGGAGTTCAAGGTTCCTATCGAGACTGAGTTTGAGGAGCAAGGTTACGATCCCTCCGTGGACTTAACAGGCAAGATGACCATTCCCCGATATCACCTCTATCTTTGCCTATGCTAGTTGTCTCGCTCTATAGCTATGCCTCGATGCCTATTCCTGTTTCTCAGCCTCCTATTGTTGCCATGAAACACTCTAACCGCCTTCCTAGCAAACTGTTGATTGGCTAAGTACGCTTTAGCTCAGCCCCTCTTATAGTGTTGCTAGTTGCAGGTGAAGTTTGAAGATTGCTCCATGTTGGTCTTGTTTTATGGGATAACACAATATATATATATATATATATATATATATATATATATATATATATATATATATATATATATATATATATATAGGGTGGGTCTATTCTCATAACACCCCTTAAGACCTTATTCTCCTAACAAAAAGCTTATTCTCCTAACAACCCTCCCCCACCCCTACAGAGCTTCTAGCGCGGGAGCGCCCCCCCGACGCCGGCGTCCTCCCCAACCCCTCCCCGCCTCCTAGCGCGGCAGCGCCCAGGCGGCCGGCGTCCTCCCCGACCGC
>LR738712.1:90765748-90786686 GCA_902687465.1 Secale cereale
CGACACCCACCCTTCCCCGCCTTCTTCCGCGCCACCGCCCCGACGGCCGGCGGCCAACCCCCACCCCTCCCCGCCTTTTTCCGCGCCAAGCACCACGGAGAGCGAGCCAAAACGGCCGGCAATGCAGTCCGCCGGCGACGATATTTCCGCGGCGGCGTTTAGGAAGCGACGGCGCACCTCACCTTCGCCCCAAGACCACCGGGGGGATCCGCCGCTGAAGCATCCTGCCTCAGTCATGCATGACAGACGGAAGCGAACTGCAAAGATGACTACTCCATCGCATTCGCCGTGGATGCGAACTGCAGTACACAATCTGAGAAGAAGCACTAGGAAAAAGGGCGTAGATCAACACATATGCAGTTTTACATTTTAAAAAACATATTAACTTGTAATATGTTTGATAAAATGCAGTTCTCTTCTATACGAAAAAGAAAATAAGATCTCAGAATGCGGTCCTCTTCTGTATAAGAACTCTGAGATCGGAATGTCATTTGGAGAATGCAGTTCTCTTCGTCGTATAGAACCTGACATGACCATGAATCAATACAGAATGCAGTTAGAAGACAAAAAATGTAGAGTCAGACTAGGATTCGCGTACACTGCAGTGCGTGCGTCGCGTTTAAAAGCTTGCACTGCAGTACGCTTCGAGTACACAGTGCAGTGCGCTTAGTGCAAAAAAATTGTGAAAAGCAAAAACTTGGCTGGAGTGCGGATGAAATTTGAAACTCGACGACAAACACATTGAATTCGTCTTTGCAGTCCCATGTGATAAGGTGAGATGCAGTGCGGATGCATATATTTAAAAAAAAAACTTGGCTGCTAATCATATGAGATAACGCAGTGCGCTGCGAACATGTTACAACTCACAAGGAGGAGTTGGCTGAAAGCTCCATTATGCACATATTTGACATTGTCACCATGTGCCACCAAAAAAACACACACAAAAACTAACTAGACCGATATATACAAAAGCACACAGCATGGTGTTTACAGCTTTGGGCATCGAGAACTACACACAGCGACCATACATTGCTGTTTACATAAAGTTCTGGAGCACACACGAACAAGACATCAACACACAAAGAAAAAAGATCTGCTATCATTTATGCCTCATCCTGCTCCTTCGAATCCAGTCTTGGAGAGAAGCCAAGAGAAATGCAGAGATTTCTTAGATCCTCCGGGAACTCGGTGACAACGACCATGTTTTCTGGGTGGAACAGAATCTGGAACAAAAACTCAGCCTTCCAATCCTGAATAACAGCTTCCTGCGATGAAGAAAAAAATAAAATAAACAAATATACAACATCATCTACGAAAAAAGAAACTGACGAAAAAATATCAATGAATGAGGAGATATTGCCGAGTTAAAAAGAAGATACTTACACTACGCTTTCCGAATTTCACAACAAAGGTTTTGCCGTCGTAATACTGAGCCATCTTCAGTACATAAAAGCCGCACTCGTTGGGGCCCTGCTCAGGGGTGCCCAAATAGCTAGCTTTCTTTGAAACACCCACCCAGTCTACCGACTCCTTTCTCTTGTACTCTTTTTCTCCATAAACCCTCTTCAACAATGCAGTCATCCTGATCATCTGGTGGAAAATAAAAAAAATAATAAAACACATCACAACAAAAATTGTTGAACACGCCCACGCATGAAAAAAAAAGGTGAAAAAAGGAAAAATTTACCATTTCAGTGCGGTCGCTGTGGTATTCAGACTTATGCCACCGCGTCGTTTGATCAACCGGTCCGCTGTACCTCCTAGTGTTGGGGAACGTTGCATGGGAAACAAAAAAATTTCCTACGTTCACCAAGATCAATCTAGGAGATGCATCTACGAGGGGAGAGTTGGATCCACATACCCTTGTAGATCGCTAAGCGGAAGCGTTCAAGAACGCGGTTGATGGAGTCGTACTCGCCGCGATTCAGATCGCCGAAGATCCAAGCACCGAAGCAACGGTGTCTCCGCGTTCTTCACACGTACAGCTCGGGGACGTCTCCTCCTTCTTGATCCAGCAAGGGGGAAGGAGAGGTTGATGGAGACACCGGCAGCACGACGGCGTGGTGGAGATGGTGGTGGAGGATTCCAGCAGGGCTTCGCCAAGCACCGTGGGAAAACGAAGATTGTAGTGGGAGAGGGAGGGCAGCGCCGAGGCACGAACGTGTGTGGCTGCCCTCCCTCTGCCTCTCTTTATATAGGGGGAGTAGAGGGGAGGGGGCGCCCTAGGGTTTCCCCTAGGGGCCGGCGGCCAGGGCAGATGGGGAGGGGCGGCGCCCCCTGGGGCTAGGGTTTCCCCCCCCCCCCAGGTGCCTTGCCCCCCAAGCCTAAGGGGGTGCGGCAGCCCTAGGGGGGTCCACCCCCCTTGGCGCACAAGGAGAGGGCCCAGGGGGGGGCGCACAGCCCTATGAGGGCTGTTGTGTCCCCTTTGTGGCCCATTAGGCCCAAAACTCCTTCCGGGACCCCCGAAACCCTTTTCGGTCATCCGCCGTCTTCCCGATTCTCCCCGGAACACTTCCGGACTCCGAAACCTTTCATCCTATATATCAATCTTCGTCTCCGGACCATTCCGGAGACCCTCGTCACGTCCGGGATCTCATCCGGGACTCCGAACAACCTTCGGTAACCATGCACTGTTCTCACTAACAACCCTAGCGTCACCGAACCTTAAGTGTGTAGACCCTGCGGGTTCGGAAACTATGCAGACATGACCGAGACACTCCCAGGTCAATAACCAATAGCGGGATCTGGATACCCATATTGGTTCCCACACGTTTCTCGATGATCTCATCGGATGAACCACGATGTCAAGGATTCAGGTAATCCCGTATACAGTTCCCTTTGTCTCGTCGGTATGTTACTTGCCCGAGATTCGATCGTCGGTATCTCTATACCTAGTTTAATCTCATTACCGGCAAGTCTCTTTACTCGTTGCCGTAATACATAATCCCGTGACTAACTACTTAGTCACTTTGAGCTCATTGAGATGATGTATTACCGAGTGGGCCCGGAGATACCTCTCCGTCACACGGAGTGACAAATCCCAGTCTCGATCCATGTCAACTCAACAGACACCTTCGAAGATACCTGTAGAGTACCTTTATAGTCACCCAGTTACGTTGCGACGTTTGGCACACACAAAGCACTCCTACGGTGTCAGTGAGTTACATGATCTCATGGTCATAGGAACTTATACTTGACATGCAGAAAACTATAGCGATAACTGATACGATCAAAAGCTATGTTTAACGTTTGGGTCTCGTCCATCACATCATTCTCCTAATGATGTGATCCCGTTATCAAATGACAACTCATGTCTATGACCTGGAAACCGCGGTCATCTTTGATCAACGAGCTAGTCCTGAAGAGGCTTACTAGGGACACAAAGTTTGTCTATTTATCCACACATGTATTTGAGTTTCCAATCAATACAATTATAGCATGGATAATAAACGATTATCATGAACAAGGAAATATAATAATAACTCTTTTATTATTGCCTCTAGGGCATATTTCCAACAGTCTCCCACTTGCACTAGAGTCAATAATCTAGCATTACAAGGTAATGAACCTAACACCCATAGAGTCTTGGTGTTGATCATGCTTAGCCCATGGAAGAGGCTTAGTCAACGGATCTGCAACATTCAAATCCGTGTGTACTTTGCAAATGCTTATGTCCTCCTCCTTGACTGAATCGCGGATGGAATTGAAGCGTCGCTTTATGTGTCTGGTCCTCTTGTGAAACCTTGGTTCCTTGGCTAGAGCAATGGCACCAGTGTTGTCACAGAACAGAGTCATTGGGTTTAGTGCACTAGGCACAACTCCAAGATCTGTCATGAACTCCTTCATCCAGACACCTTCCTTTGCCGCCTCCGAGGCAGCTATGTACTCCGCTTCGCATGTAGAATCGGCTACCACGCTCTGCTTGGAACTGCACCAGCTCACCGCTCCCCCGTTGAGAATATATACGTATCCGGTTTGAGACTTAGAGTCATCCGGATCAGTGTCAAAGCTTGCATCGACGTAACCCTTTACGATGAGCTCTTGATCACCTCCATAAATGAGAAACATCTCCTTAGTCCTTTTCAGGTACTTTAGGATATTCTTGACCGCTGTCCAGTGATCCATACCAGGATTACTTTGAAACCTTCCGGCCATACTTACGGCAAGGCTGACATCTGGTCTTGTGCACAGCATTGCATACATAATAGAGCCTATGGCTGAAGCATAGGGGACGACACTCATCTTTTCTCTATCTTCCGCAGTCACTGGGCATTGAGTCTTACTCAACTTTGTACCTTGCAATACCGGCAAGAACCCCTTCTTGGATTGATCCATTTTGAACTTCTTCAAAACTTTATCAAGGTATGTACTTTGTGAAAGTCCTATCAAGCGTCTTGATCTATCTCTATAGATCTTGATGCCCAATATGAAAGCAGCTTCACCGAGATCCTTCATCGAAAAACTCTTGTTCAAATACCCCTTCACGCTATCCAAAAATTCTATATTGTTTCCAATCAGCAATATGTCATCCACATATAATATTAGAAACGCTATAGAGCTCCCACTCACTTTCTTGTAAATACAAGCTTCACCGTAAACTTGTACAAACCCAAACGCTTTGATCACCTCATCAAAGCGAAGATTCCAACTCCGAGATGCTTGCACCAGCCCATAAATGGAACGCTGGAGCTTGCATACTTTGTCAGCATTCTTTGGATCGACAAAACCTTCCGGTTGTATCATATACAACTCTTCCTTAAGAAAACCGTTAAGGAACGCTGTTTTGACATCCATCTGCCAAATTTCATAATCGAAATATGCAGCTATTGCTAACATGATTCGGACGGATTTAAGCATCGCTACAGGTGAGAAAGTCTCATCGTAGTCAATTCCTTGAACTTGTGAAAAACCCTTTGCCACAAGTCGAGCTTTATACACGGTGACATTGCCGTCAGCGTCCGTCTTCTTCTTAAAAATCCAATTATTCTGAATGGCCTTCCGCCCTTCAGGTAATACTTCCAAAGTCCATACTTTGTTTTCATACATGGATCCCATCTCGGATTTCATGGCCTCTAACCATTTGTCGGAATCCGGGCCCACCATCGCTTCTCCATAGCTCGTAGGTTCACTGTTGTCCAACAACATGACCTCCAAGACAGGGTTACCATACCACTCAGGTGCAGTGCGTACCCTTGTCGACCTACGAGGTTCGGTAGTAACTTGATCAGAAGTTTCTTGATCATCATCATTGGCTTCCTCTTCAACCGTTGCGGGCTCCACAAAAACATCTTTCTGTGCTGCGCAACTCTCTGGTTGAAGCAGAGGTTCAATAACCTCATCAAGTTCTACCTTCCTCCCACTCAATTCTTTCGAGAGAAACTCTTTCTCGAGAAAGGACCCGTTCTTAGCGACAAACACTTTGCCCTCGGATCTGAGATAGAAGGTGTACCCAACCGTTTCTTTTGGGTATCCTATGAAGACACATTTGTCCGCTTTGGGTTCGAGCTTTTCTGGCTGAAGCCTTTTGACATAAGCATCGCAACCCCAAACTTTGAGAAAAGACAACTTAGGTTTCTTACCAAACCATAGTTCATACGGTGTTGTCTCAACGGACTTAGATGGAGCCCTATTTAAAGTGAATGCAGCTGTCTCTAACGCATATCCCCAGAACGATAGTGGCAAATCGGCAAGAGACATCATAGAACGCACCATATCTAATAGGGTTCGATTACGACGTTCGGACACACCATTACGCTGTGGTGTTCCAGGTGGCGTCAACTGTGAAACGATTCCACACTTTCTCAAGTGATTGCCAAACTCATAACTCAGATACTCTCCCCCTCGATCAGATCGTAGGAACTTGATCTTCTTGTTACGATGATTCTCAACTTCACTCTGAAATTGCTTGAACTTTTCAAATGTTTCAGACTTATGCTTCATCAAGTAAATATACCCATATCTACTTAAGTCGTCAGTGAAGGTGAGAAAATAACGATATCCACCGCGCGCCGTGACACTCATCGGGCCACACACATCAGTATGTATGATTTCCAATAAGTCACTTGCCCGTTCCATTGTTCCTGAAAA
This sequence comes from Secale cereale, assembly GCA_902687465.1. Taxonomy (NCBI): domain Eukaryota; kingdom Viridiplantae; phylum Streptophyta; class Magnoliopsida; order Poales; family Poaceae; genus Secale; species Secale cereale. Next base: position 90,771,836 of record LR738712.1, read on the forward strand.
CGGGGTCTTAGTCATCTTGCCCATGAGGCACGGCTCGCATGTGTCAAGTGATTCAAAATCAAGAGACTCTAAAAGTCCATCAGCATGGAGCTTCCTCATGCGTTTCACGCCGATATGACCCAGACGGCAGTGCCACAAGAAAGTGGTACTATTGTTATCAACTCTACATCTTTTGGCATCAATGTTATGAACATGTGTATCATCACTATCGAGATTCAATAAGAATAAACCCCCTACTTCGGGTGCATGACCATAAAAGATATTACCCATATAAATAGAACAACCTTTATTCTCTGATTTAAATGAGTAACCGTCTCGCATTAAACAAGATCCGGATATAATGTTCATGCTCAACGCAGGCACTAAATAACAATTATTCAGGTTCATAACTAATCCCGATGGTAATCGAAGAGCGAGCGTGCCGACGGCGATCACATCAACCTTGGAACCATTCCCCACGCGCATCGTCACTTCGTCCTTCGCCAGCCTCCGTTTATTCCGTAGTTCCTGTTTAGAGTTGCAAATATGAGCAACCGAACCGGTATCAAATACCCAGGCACTACAACGAGAGTTGGTAAGGTACACATCAATAACATGTATATCACATATACCTTGCTTGTTGTTGTTGTTGGCCCCCTTCTTGTCTGCCAGATACTTGGGGCAGTTCCGCTTCCAGTGGCCGTTCCCCTTGCAATAGAAACACTCAGTCTCTGGCTTGGGCCCAGCCTTGGGTTTCTTCACTGGATGAGCAACTGCCTTGCCACCCTTCTTAGAGTTACCCTTCTTGCCCTTGCCATCTTTCTTGAAACTGGTGGTTTTATTGACCATCAACACTTGATACTCCTTCTGGATGTCTGCCTCAGCGACTTTCAGCATCGAAAACAGCTCGGCGATGGTTTTGTTCATCCCTTGCATGTTATACTGCTGTACGAAGCTCTTGTAGCTAGGCGGGAGTGACTGGAGAATTCTGTCAATGATAGCCTCATCCAGGAACACAAGTCCCAGATCAGCTATGCGGGTATAGTACCCAGACATCTTCAGTAAGTGCTCACTGACAGACGAATTCTCCTCCATCTTGCAAGCAAAGAATTTATCGGTGGTCTCATACCTCTCGATCTTGGCATTCTTTTCAAAGATGAACTTCAACTCCTGGAACATCTCATATGCTCCATGACGTTCAAAACGCCTTTGAAGTCCTCCTTCCAAGCTATACAATATGGCACACTGCACTATTGAGTAGTCATCCGAACGCGACTGCCAGGCGTTCATAACGTCCGCAGAGGCCTGAGGAGCGGGGGGTTCACCTAGCGGTGCATTTAAGACATAAACCTTTTGGGCAGCTGTGAGGATGATCCTCAGATTGCGGAGCCAGTCCACAAAGTTGCTCCCATCATCTTTCAGTTTAGCTTTCTCTAGGAACGCATTAAAATTCAGGGGAGCTACTGTGCGAGCCATCTACAACAAAAGATTTGCAAAGATATTTTAGACTATTGTTCATGATAAGTGAGTTATTACCTAATGAAATTATTTATAACTCCCACTCAAATTGACATCCCTCTGGTCATTCGAGCGTGACATGATCCAGATCCACCAACCCAAGTCCGATCATCACGTGAGATGAGGTGGTGTCAATGGTGAACATCTACATGTTGATCATATCTACTATATGACTCATGCTCGACCTTTCGGTCTTCCGTGTTCCGAGGCCATGTCTGTACATGCTAGGCTCGTCAAGTCTAACCCGAGTGTTCTGCATGTGCAAAACTGGCTTGCACCCGTTGTATGCGAACGTAGAGTCTATCACACCCGATCATCACGTGGTGCTTCGAAACGACGAACCTTCGCAACGGCGCACACTCGGGGGGAACACAATTTTATCTTGAAATTTTAGTGAAGGATCATCTTATAATGCTACCGTCGTCCTAAGCAAAATAAGATGCATAAAAGGATTAACATCACATGCAAATCATAAGTGACATGATATGGCCATCAACTCGTGCTTTTGATCTCCATCTCCAAAGCACCGGCATGATCTCCATCGTCACCGGCGCCACACCATGATCCCCATCATCATGATCTCCATCATCGTGTCGCCATCGGGGTTGTCGCGCGCACACCATGCTCTTACTACTATTGCTACCGTTTAGCGATAAAGTAAAGCATTACAAAGCGCTTAATGATTGACACGCAGGTCATACAAAAATTAAAGACAACCCTATGGCTCCTGCCGGTTGCCGTATACATCGACATGCAAGTCGATATTAACTATTACAACATGATCATCTCATACATCAAATATATTTCATCATGTCATTGGCCATATCATATCACATACATACCCTGCAAAAACAAGTTAGACGTCCTCTAATTTGTTGTTGCATGTTTTACGTGGCTGCTATGGGTATCCAGCAAGAACGCTTCTTACCTACGCAAAGCCACAACGGTGATATTTAAGTTGCTATTTAACCTTCTACAAGGACCGCCTTGTTCTGTTCCGATTCAACTAAGATAGGAGAGACAGACACCCGCCAGCCATCTTATGCAACAAAAGTCACATGTCTGTCGATGGAACCGGTCTCATGTACGTGGACATGTAAAGTTGGTCCGGGCCGCTTCATCCCATAATACCGCTGAATCAAGAAAGACTAAGGAGGGAAGCAATCTAAACATCAACGTCCACAAACCCTTTTGTGTTCTACTCGTGAAAGCATCTACGCAAGAACCTGGCTCATGATGCCACTGTTGGGGAACGTTGCATGGGAAACAAAAAAATTTCCTACGTTCACCAAGATCAATCTAGGAGATGCATCTACGAGGGGAGAGTTGGATCCACATACCCTTGTAGATCGCTAAGCGGAAGCGTTCAAGAACGCGGTTGATGGAGTCGTACTCGCCGCGATTCAGATCGCCGAAGATCCAAGCACCGAAGCAACGGTGTCTCCGCGTTCTTCACACGTACAGCTCGGGGACGTCTCCTCCTTCTTGATCCAGCAAGGGGGAAGGAGAGGTTGATGGAGACACCGGCAGCACGACGGCGTGGTGGAGATGGTGGTGGAGGATTCCAGCAGGGCTTCGCCAAGCACCGTGGGAAAACGAAGATTGTAGTGGGAGAGGGAGGGCAGCGCCGAGGCACGAACGTGTGTGGCTGCCCTCCCTCTGCCTCTCTTTATATAGGGGGAGTAGAGTGGAGGGGGCGCCCTAGGGTTTCCCCTAGGGGCCGGCGGCCAGGGCAGATGGGGAGGGGCGGCGCCCCCTGGGGCTAGGGTTTCCCCCCCCCCCCAGGTGCCTTGCCCCCCAAGCCTAAGGGGGTGCGGCAGCCCTAGGGGGGTCCACCCCCCTTGGCGCACAAGGAGAGGGCCCAGGGGGGGGCGCACAGCCCTATGAGGGCTGTTGTGTCCCCTTTGTGGCCCATTAGGCCCGAAACTCCTTCGGGGACCCCCGAAACCCTTTTCGGTCATCCGCCGTCTTCCCGATTCTCCCCGGAACACTTCCGGACTCCGAAACCTTTCATCCTATATATCAATCTTCGTCTCCGGACCATTCTGGAGACCCTCGTCACGTCCGGGATCTCATCCGGGACTTCGAACAACCTTCGGTAACCATGCACTGTTCTCACTAACAACCCTAGCGTCACCGAACCTTAAGTGTGTAGACCCTGCGGGTTCGGAAACTATGCAGACATGACCGAGACACTCCCAGGTCAATAACCAATAGCGGGATCTGGATACCCATATTGGTTCCCACACGTTTCTCGATGATCTCATCGGATGAACCACGATGTCAAGGATTCAGGTAATCCCGTATACAGTTCCCTTTGTCTCGTCGGTATGTTACTTGCCCGAGATTCGATCGTCGGTATCTCTATACCTAGTTTAATCTCGTTACCGGCAAGTCTCTTTACTCGTTGCCGTAATACATAATCCCGTGACTAACTACTTAGTCACTTTGAGCTCATTGAGATGATGTATTACCGAGTGGGCCCGGAGATACCTCTCCGTCACACGGAGTGACAAATCCCAGTCTCGATCCATGTCAACTCAACAGACACCTTCGGAGATACCTGTAGAGTACCTTTATAGTCACCCAGTTACGTTGCGACGTTTGGCACACACAAAGCACTCCTACGGTGTCAGTGAGTTACATGATCTCATGGTCATAGGAACTTATACTTGACATGCAGAAAACTATAGCGATAACTGATACGATCAAAAGCTATGTTTAACGTTTGGGTCTCGTCCATCACATCATTCTCCTAATGATGTGATCCCGTTATCAAATGACAACTCATGTCTATGACCTGGAAACCGCGGTCATCTTTGATCAACGAGCTAGTCCTGAAGAGGCTTACTAGGGACACAAAGTTTGTCTATTTATCCACACATGTATTTGAGTTTCCAATCAATACAATTATAGCATGGATAATAAACGATTATCATGAACAAGGAAATATAATAATAACTCTTTTATTATTGCCTCTAGGGCATATTTCCAACACCTAGTGTCATGAATGTCAAGGGTCTCGCGGTGCCTATTCATCGTGTATAGCGAATAATGCTCGTCTTTCAACCGTGGTAACAGAATCTGATTTTGTTTCATCAAATTTGTTATGGCATCGATCAGTGAAAAGGGATTACTGGAAAAAATTGGGAGAGAAAATAAATACAAAAAGGCTGAACAAAAGCAAATCTGATAACTTACTAATTTGCAATCAAGAAGGTTCTCGTCATCACGGACATAAAGTTCGAACTGTTGTGCTGCATCTTCGACGTTAAACTTGCTGTGGACAAAAGGCAACACAACATTTCCATTTGCATCTCTATACCCGTGATCATTCATTTGAAGCACATACTGCGTGTGGGTAATTCACAAAAGAAAGTTAATGCAGTTCACCTTAAAAATATGTTCGCTCCGACGCTTCATAAAAAAACGGATCACGCTTCTCTAAAAAACAGTATGCAGTTCACAAAAATTCTCACCATAATTTGTTTCATTTTAAGATGCATCGGTTAAGACACACACAAAAAAAATGTATGCAGTTCAGTACATTCTAAAAACAAATTATTATACACTATTTACTGCAGTTCACTAGAGCAGAAAAAAAATAAGAAAAAAAAGAGAAATACCGTGATAAACAAAGGGGACAGCAGAACGCGTTCGTCAGATCGATAAACCACATTCATACTCTCGTCATTCTTCCAGAACCTGATGATATGATCCATCAATTCCGAGTCCATAAAACCACCTTTGGTGAAAGTTAAGAACATGTAGTCCACAGACACGGTGTAGAGTTTGATAGGATTCCTGTGCAGGAAAAGCGCGGACCTGCACAAAAGAAACGGCAAAAGGTGGAGGGGGGTTAGTAGCACAAAAGCAAAAACACAGAAAAGAACATTACACACATTAAAAATCAAAAAATATATAAAAAACTAACAAAAAAGAACTGACTCGCTGTATTTCTGCCTGAATTGTGTGCTCGTGATGAGTTGCAAGACTTTCCTCATCTCCACAAGATGGCTGAATCTCGCAGGATTCAACTTCTCTACAGGAGATCGAAACTTTGATGGCTTCTGCACAGGCCTCCTGTTTGATAGAATTAGTGCCTCGCTGTCCGTCGGGGGTTCCACAGCTGCGCTCCTGGTCCTCCTAGGCACTGGTGGTGGCCTCTCAAAATCATCATCGCTATCTTCAGCATTCGGAGGGCTCGCAGCTTTCTTCACATACTTGACATTGACAGGAGATTTCTCAAGAGCTTTTTCCTTCGAAGTGCCGGCGTCACTCCTCAACATCTTACACACAGGTTCTTTCACGACCTTGACGGGAGGTTCATCAAGGACAACTTTCTGAATAGTTGGAGTATGAACCTGAGTTTCAAACAAGGAAATACCTCCTTGGTGTGCGCCTTCATCAAAGCCTGCACACAAAAAAAATTGGATAATGAGCAAAAGTAGTGAAAAAGAATCATCAAGTTCCCTAAGGAAAAGTCATTTTTAAACACACAAAATGGGGTTCTACTAAAAAAGCTTAACAAAAGTAGTCGACCTACCCTCTCTGTACCAATGAAGTTCACTTAATAAAAAAGGTGTGTGACTCAAAAAAAATGTAATAACCTTCTTTAAAAATTAAAAGTGATGTCAGGTCCAGACAGCAATGCGACGAGGTCAGCCAACTATAGAGCATCGCCTTCCTGATGTAGCCAATGTGCTCCTTCCCAAACTTGGCAATCGTTTCACCATCCCAGGTCTGCATGAACTGGAACATGTAAAATCCACAATCATGCCTGCAAAAGAAAAACCAACACAAAACACATTAACAATGCAGTTCACTCAGTAGTAAAAGTGCTACTGATGTTAGTAAAACAATGCAGCTCCATACACACAAACATTACCGAGGGGGGACAACAAATAACACATTAGTAATGCAGTTCGCTCAAGGGAAAAGGTGCTTCTAATTTAGTAAAAACAATGCAGCTCACTTACACAAGAAAAAATGAAGGAGGAAAAAGAAAAAAGGAGAACAGGTACAAACCCGTTTCCCTGTTGCGGGACGTTAATATGAGTCAGCGCATAGCCGTCCAGGGTGGGAGGGTTCAACGGCTCATCGCAGCTGGCGCTGCCATCTTTCCAGACTTTTTTGATGTTCCTGACCATTTTCCTGAAGACAACACTTGCAGCAGCGCTGTCTCCTTCGTTCAATGAGTCCAGGAGCTCAAAACGCTTCTCTCGCAGGTTCAAAGTGACCAAGCAGTAGTGGCCTATCGCGTCCTTCACTGTTGCGGGAGGAGGGTCAAATGTTGCAAACATAATCTGAAATAAAAAAAAGAATAAAACAAAACAGATGAGAAAAAATAGAAAAAACAGAAAACTTATTTTCAAGATGACGAAAAATGGTCAAGATGCGTTACCAAGTTTTTCTTGTCCGCACGTTCCTCTGCGCTTGAAGAAAACATCTTTTTCAAAGCCCTATTTGTGGCACCGCCGTTCCAAATGGAATTCTGCAAAAAAGACAAAACCAGAGAGTTAATGAAAAATGGTTATAGCACAAATAAAAATTGGACGAGGGAGATAAAATATAAATTAATGAAAATGCTTACGCATAGGTTGTACGGGACAATCATAGTTTGAGATCCTTTGAACCTTTTAGCTAGCATAGACACGCCAATGTTTGCGAGGCGCGTGCTCAGCGTTCCATACGACCAAAAAGACTCGCCGACATGGCCGATAGTAATATCACCAAACTCTCCCTTGAACGCAACTAGATGCCTTCAGACAAGAAGAAAAAAGCACAGCAAAAAGTGATAAGATGGGAGCGTCCCTGAAAAAAATAACATATTAATTAACCGGGGCGTAAGACAAAAAATATCATACTGCTTCTTCTTGTCCCTCCTAGCCCTCGTAACAGCGTCATACAACTCGTTGTATCTCCTCATAAGAGCTGGATCAATACTTGAACGAGTAACAACAGGTAATTCCTCATCTGCATACAGGGTGGGGACGATATCAGATTATAAACACACACACGGTCCATTTCGCCCCCGGGAAAAAGAACAAAAAATAATGCAGTTCGCTTACCTTCGGTTTCAGAATAAACTTCCTGCGGCTGCTCGTATACATCTTCGCTGAGCGTCAAGTCCTCCAGCCCGGTAATATCATCGTCAAGCGGCGCTTGATTACTCATGTCCTGAGAAAGTCTTGGTTGTTCCTCTTCGGAATCAATCGAAACTGTCTCGGCTGGGGCTTTGGTTGTATCGGCTGGGAAAGCCAGATTGCCGACAGATTGCTCGGGGGCACGAGGGACCACACAAAATTTATCAGGCACCTCGTCGCCAACCAACAAAACAGTAGGCACAACAACACCATCGATGCCAGCGGATGTCCCGGCATCGTCAAATCCGACCCTACGAGTTCCTTCTGTCTCTTCTGCAACTTCAACTGTAACGCCAGGAGCTCCTTCTTTCTCTTCATCCTTATCACAATCCACGATGTCATCCCTTCCTTCTCTCTCTTGTGCCTTATCAACCTCGACAGGACACTCCCCTCCTTCTCTACCTTCTGCCTTATCAACCTCCGCATCAGGCTCCTGCCCTCCTCTCCCTTCCACGTTATCATCCCCAATGTTGCGATCCGCTTGGATTTCAACATTTAATCCGCAGTTCTGATGAGTTAACAAAAATAAAACACATTACACAAAAAAAGCTAGAATGCAGTTCACTAATAAAAACGGACCATGAAGCTACCACGAAAAATAAAAAATAAAACACAAAAATGCAAAAATTCTCTATACTCACCAGGGGAGCGTCGTCGCCTTCCATCTCTTCACACTTGTCAGCCTCCTCATCCTTGCCAGCGTCGTCACCATCTGCCTCCTTCCCATGTATCTCCACATTTGATTCGGCAACCTAAAAAACATTAAAACATAAATAAAACTATTATCCAAATCTGCAGTTCTACAACTAAAAAACAAACACCAGATCATGCAGTTCACTGCTAAAAAAAAGATGATGCTTCTTCTCTAGACAACAACTGCAGTGCACTACCACTTCTGGTGCGCAAAAAATACAAAGAAAAAGTTAAAAAATGCAGTTCGCTGCCACTGCTAGTGCAAAAGAAATATGATTGTTTGTTTTGGACACTACATGAAAAATCAAACAATGAAGTTCACTGTAACAAAAAAAAATGGTAGGAACAAATCAAACCTTGTCCATGACCACTTCGTCAATAGGATTGTCTTTGGCAGCTTCGTCAACGGGCGATAATGGCCTGTCAAACAAGTGATCAGAATCAACACCGTCGTGCTCCTGGTGCTCATCACCACGACCAGCGTTAGCCTTGGAGGATTCTCCGACACACTGGGAAAAGAACAAAATGATAGAAAAAACAAATAGTCAATGCAACAAACGCACAGAAAAAATAGATAACAAAATATGGGTAAAAAAAACTGTTCACATATGGAAAAAAGACATACATCCACATCTGCGGGGTCGGGCAGAGAAGGCCGGACAACATCTTCATGCCTGTTCATTTCCTTCACGATTGCATCCGCTTCCTGCTCATACGTAGCACACCTGTCATCCTGAGACTGCTTAAGCTGAACGAATGAAGATCTGATATTCGTTACAGCCTGCTTAAGGAATTCAAGCTGCCCACGGTCAAAGTTATGAGCGGCCTCGATTTCTGCTTCAGAAGGGCCTTTGCCTTCAGGAAACAAACCGGCAATATTCCTCATCCTGGAACCGGATGTTGGGAAATCACTAGTTATATTGATGACCCTATCGAGAAGCTCATCGACCTGCACAAATCTATTGCGATCACCAGAAGCATGTCCAGAAAAACCTCCAGCAGCCGCCCTAGCAAAACCACGACCACGTCGAATTGGAGTAGCCCTAGCAAGAGGCTCACAAAACATTTCAGGGGCTTCCGCAACTGCAGTCCGCTTATACACAATGTCCGCTTCCGCCTTCCACTGAAAAAATTAACAAAAAAAAAAGAGATGCAGTTCACAAAGAAAAGTACATAAAGAGGTTGAAATTTTAGCATGCGCGAAAAAAAAGGAATAAAAACAAAAACAAAGGATGGCTATGCACTCACCGGCAGCTTGCCAAACTTGTAAGAGTCCAGGTGAATCTTTCCCCTGAAAACGATGTCGGCGTTGTGAATCTTCTTCAACTGCACATGGGACAGTATTGCGGCACGCGGAGTGCGTTTATCCATCACCGATACTTTTCGAAGGTTCAAGGAATCCAGGTACATGAACAGGGGAACGATGGTGCAACCCTCAGCGCAGTTCTGCTTGCTCCCTATAGAATTCCACTTGTACACAGCGGCCTGCAGCTCGTCGACAACAAGCTGACAAAAATCCATGCTAGCCATAGATGCAATATCCAAGTTTTCAACCATAGCAGCTACCCTGGACAACCGAGTGGCGGGGCTAGGACAAAGCAAGCACTGGAAGACAATGAGAAAAAAAACCTTCACCGTCTTATCAACCTTCGCAGGGTCCGCAGCCAGCGTGCGAAGTAAGGTAAGTAGGTCCTTCGCATCTATGCTCCTAGAACGGTTGAACCCGAGTTCATCCTTCAGGTTAGTCAGCGAATCATCATGGCCGCTGGCAGCAGGCCTGGGAGCAGTGTGAGAACCCATAGGGAAGTCGAAAATGTGATGGACAGCCTCGCGATTGATTTCCAGAACCTTGTTTGGCCCACAGTCCAGTCTCATCGTGTCGGGGTCGATCTTTCCCATCAGCTTGCACATCGAAACACGAGAAACATTCTTCTCTAATTTCAGGTCAAAGACAATGCCAAAACCTGCTTGCCGCACCAAAGTTCTGTGCACCTCACCCAGCAAAGCGACAGCTTTGATTACATTTGGAATGGACAGACGAACAGTCTTGTTGAAACGCCATTCGTGCGCAGCATCGTCTTCAGACCTCTTCCTCTTCGTACTCTTACCAGCCTACAAAAAACACAAAAGAATAAAAAATGCAGTTCACATCAGCAAAACTCATGCAGAAACAACTTAAAAAAAACAGGAGAAAAAGTAAATAAACAGCGTATACCTTACTAACATCAACATCCTCCTCATCAGAATCACTGTCCAGAGCTTCTTCAGCTGCAGTTTCCCGCGCAAGCTTAGATCGACGCTCACAATCAACACCAGAGTGATCGTCCGCACGTCTCCGCTTTCCATGAATCCCACCCACATCAACCTCGGCGTAATTAGGTCTTTTTGAGTAATCAACACGCGGGCTCCGGCGTGGAGAACTTAAACCTTGCTCTGCGACAGTGTTGAGTTTCCTCTTCACAGGATTCTTTGCGGGGGCAAATTTAGCAGACTTCTTTGAATCAGCAATCCTCCTTCCTATCTCCTTACCCTCCCCTAACTTTACTTGCTTCACCCTATGAGCCTTCACGAAAGTATTACCGAGCGCAATAGCTTTCTGCCTTCTCCTCTCAACGTCGGCTGCAATCTGATCAAGGACCATCCAATCCTGTGTAACTGGCTTTGTGCCATCAACAGATTGCGACTGGGTTTCACTCAACTCAGGTGGAATGTTGACCTGATCGGACGTACCGCCACCGACAACATCGGCTGTGAAATAACGTGTAATCAGATAGTTAACGCCACCACCCCCTGACCCACCAGGAGATAAAACTGTGGCTAAGAAAAAACATAAAAAAAGATGTGTGTGTGTGTGATGAAGACCTAAACTTAATGCAGCTCATATCAACTTGGAAAAAACAAAAAAAATGTAGAAATGCAGTGCACTTTTCCAGCAGTTTATGTTTAACGATTAAAAAACATAACAGTAAACCTAAAAAATACAGTTCATGTGGCTTGAATATCATGTGCACGCGTGTCTGAAAAGTGCACATTGGCACAGGTTTATATGATGCAGTGCACTAATTCGTTCAAGTGACCAATTGACCGCATATAAAAAAAAAGAAGTGCGCTTAGATATGCAAAACAAAACAAATTCATGCAGTTCTGTGAGAGGCAAAAACTAAAACTTAATGCAGCTCATATCGATTTCGCAAAACCTCATAGTGGATAGCCAAAAAAAATACAAAGCAGTGTCCAAAATGCAGTGCACTTTTAGCAGTTTGTGTTTGACAAAAAAAACATAACAACTAACTGCAGTACACTATTTCGTTCATATCAGTAAAAAACAATTAACCCTTCCAAAAAAGTAAAAAACAATTAACTTGACGCAGTTCATATCAGTTTGCCACGCATGTCTTAAAAAAAAGGCCTTACTAGAAAGGGATCTAAGATGCAGTACACTATTTCGTTCGACAAAAAAGAAGTAAATTGACCCTGAATGAAAACTACAGTTCAGTTTAATGTAGTTACCAGATGGAGAAGCCGTTCTAATCGGTGACGCATCAATTGGTGAGGAAGAAGCCATACTGTGCCTCCGATCAGCAGGGGATGATAATTAAAACCTAAACCTAGACAGCAAACACCAAATTCAGGCAGGGGAAAACTTTCAGTCCATAGGGGGTTGCAATTTTAAGCATACAAAAACAACCTTAAGAAGAGAATGCTGGCACGAAAAATAACCCTAGCAAAAGATCTGGACCGGATTAGGGGCAATTTGGGGCTCACCGTGGGACGAAGTGACGGCAGGACGAGGCGGGTGCGGACGGCAACGGCGGATGAAGCGCCCTATGGACGGCGGCGGCTGCGGGCGTCGTCGCCCTCCACCACGAGTGAGCCCCTTCGGTCGCCGGCGGCTGCGGGCGTCGTCGCTCTCCACCACGGGAGCACGAGGGCGGGGGGGATTTCTGTGCGAGCACGGGGGAGGGGGAAGTGGAGGCGGGCAAGGGGGCTGCAAGAGAGACTTAATGAATAAAAGCCCGTCCGACAGGCCCACATGTCATAGACAAAAAATAAAAAAACGTCTCGGTGTTCTAACACGATGCAGTTCGCTTACGGAAAACCGCTTCGGCTTCTGAAGCGTTGCAGTTCGCTTACGGCTGACGATTCCGCTTCTGAAGCGATGCAGTTCGCTTACGGCTGACGATTCGGTTCGCCTGCCTAAAATAAATGCGCCCACTATCGGCCGAAGCGCCCGCGCCCCCCACCCATCCTCTATCCCGGCGGTTGCACGCCGTACAAACTGCAACGATCCTCACGAACCCACGATCGCCAACACGGTTGGGAGACGAGATCGTGGCCTCGGCAGAAGTTGCTGCTGCTCCCATTTAAATCCCGCGCTCCATCGAAACAGAACGTCCGCACAAACACACGACGCTGCCCCTTCCTCCTCCTCTTCCTCCTCTTTGCAGCAATGGGGTTCAGCAGGACCTACGACGCCGTGCATGCGCACGGGAGCACGAAGCTGAAGGTGATCTACACCACCGACGTCGTCGCCATGGCGACGTACGTCGAAGAGTTCAAGACAGTTCTCCAGCGGCGCCGCCAGAAGATCGTCGGCATCGACGTGGAGTACACACCCGACCACGAGAGGGCGGCCCTGGTTCAGGTATCCATCGGCAAGTACCATCCAGTGCTTCTTTTCCAGGTATGTGGTACATTGGGCCAGAGATGCGTCCCCTTCGACAGGTTCCTCGGCGACCCAAGGTAAGCAATTCTCTCTGCCGAGTACACGTTGCAGTTCTATATGCCCATGTATGCAGTTCCGAAAGGTATAACTTGCGGTTCACTTTCCTTAGGTTCGAGTTCGCTGGCTTCGCCATCGAGCAGGACAAGCAGAAGCTCACAGCCTGCAACCTCCACGTCACCAACTTCGTCGACATCCAGACGAACTGGAGGGTGCCTGATGGAACGAAGCCACTGGACTCGCTTGGCAATGTAGCTGCTGCGATCATCGACGACGAGTACGCGGACATGAAGATGAAGATGACAGACCACGACCACAGCCTGTGGACTTCCATTCTCAGCACCAAGCACGTCGCGTATGCTGCCAAGGATGCCTACGCTGCGTTCGAGATATGGAACAGAATCAGCACCATGAAGAAAGGCCTCACGCGCGCTGAAACAGAGAAGACCAGGAAGCGCCCGAGGTCTTCCTGGAAGCCGTGGGGCAAGGGAGTATCAACTTCCACCTCCAACTCCAAAGGCTGGAACTAGTGAAGCAGGACAGATGCTGAAAAGCCAAGGATTACTGTCGGAAGTGCTCGATTAGTTTCCTTCTGCATATGTAGATTAGTTTGCTTTCGTTCTAGTTTGCTTTCGGACAATGTTTGCTTATGTTGCGTTAGTTTGCTTGATGATGTAGTATGTTAATTATGACCCCAGAACCGTAGTTTCTATCTATCAAATATATGCAGTTCTCAGTACTCTGTTTTCATTATGTACATTGCTTCAAAACCGCTGATGTAGATAGGATACACATAAAAAACAAAACTATCAGAGCAGTTCACATAGAGAATTCTTTCACAAAACTGCTCCTGTTAAAGAAGGTTGATGCAGTGCTCTTTTATTAAAAAAACTATAGTTCCGTATGTGGGTTAAAAAAGAGGAAAAGCTCGGTGGGGGTTTCCAGAATGCATGTTCTTCAACTGCTGCTGCACATGAAAAACTATATATAAAAAAGAGCAGTTCACTTATGCTCAGAATTCTCATAAAGAAAATACACCAGAAGCAACGCAAAAAAGCAGTCCACCTCGCTTGACCAATCAAAAAAACTTATCAAACTAGTACCCCCACACAACCGTGGCTGTAATGCAGTTCATACAGGCTCGCATTGCATATTAATGCAGTTTGCCGCACTACAAAAAATTCAACGCGCATTTGCATATTACTGCAGTCCACCGCTCTTGACCACGATTCACAGACGAAAAACACAGCCTGCAATGCAGTTCTAACAACTATATAATGCAAAAAAACTCAAAGAACATCTTTGATAAACGACCAGAGCCAGTCACGCCGCAAAAAAACACGGACAGAAAACTTAAAATTCTTCCAAAATAACAACTTAATCCGCTCCAATTTATACGGATAGATCAAAAGCAGCCGGTAAATGCCGAAAACAACAGAATATTACATACAAACCGAAGCAATTTCGATCCGCACTGGGGAGAACAGAGAAACAGAGAAAAAGAGGACGAACGGACGCAGATCCGCCAAAATCCAAGGATTTCCGTCGTTTTCTCGCAGATTTCAGTGCTTAACCACAAATTAAATCGGCGCAAGCATGAATAAACCAGTAGAAAACAGTCAAACTAGCCAGAAACGATGCTAAATGAATGTTTCCTGCTGCACCTCTATGTGGTGCACAGCAGAAGAAGGAAGCAGTGCGCATAGCTCTCTAATGCAATTTTGCATTGCAGTTTGGAAGTGTTATGAGAATATTATTCTCATAATGTTATGAGAATAGACCGGCTGTATAT
>LR738712.1:90786775-90807225 GCA_902687465.1 Secale cereale
ATATATATATATATATATATATATATATATATATATATATATATATATATATATATATATATCTTGTTTAATTAATGCACATATATATTGGTAATGGGTGGAAGGCTGGGCCTTCTGCTTGGTGTTTTGTTCCACTCATGCCACCTTAGGACCCGATAAACCGGTGTTATGTTCCTTGATTTTGTGTTCCTAACACGGTTGGGGTTTATGAGCCCCCCTTGATAATTCGCACTGCTTAAAGCTTTTCCAGCAAGGCCCAACATTGGTACTCCATTTGCCTAACAACTAAAAATTTGCATAGGGACCAGCTACCCCGAGGACTTAATTAACAACCCCGGGCCAGTGCTCCTTATGAGTGTTGGTCCAAACTAGAGCCACTTGCGATGCCACCCAGTTTCTGGGGTCTTTGGTTGCCGTACGTACTGCTCATCCGGTCATGGCCTGAGACGAGATACGCGCGGCTACTATCAGGGTGTCGGCACGCCGGGAGGTCTTGCTGGATTAGTTTTACCTTTGTCGAAATATCTTGAGCACGGGATTCCGAGAGTACTTGGGTCTTCCCACTTTGGAGTTGCGACTCTGCGGATCATGAGCTTGTGATGGGCTAAGTTGGGACACCCCTGCAGGGTTTTGAACTTTCGAAAGCCGTGCCCGCGATTATGTGGCAGATGGGAATTTGTTAATATCCGGTTGTAGATAACTTGTCACCATATCCAAAGAATACACTACCTGTGTGAGTAACCGTGGTGGTCTCTTTCCGAAGGGCTTCGGGAAGTGAACACGGTGAGGTTATGCTTGATCGTGAGTAGCTAGGATAACTTCTTGATCAACTTGGCGATTGTTGGCACATGTTCTCATCTCGCTCTGAACTCGTAAGCTAGTTGCTTAGTGCTTGCAGCAAACACTTTATTACCCCCTTTCACACCTAAGGCTTTGTTAGTTTTGATACCCGGGAATGGGATTGCCGAGTCCTTGTGGCTCACAGATTACAACACACACCAGATGCAGGTACCGCCGGGAACGATGCAGGAGATGGATCAGAACTTCACTGGGAGTTTGATGAGGAGCGTGGTCGTTACTATGTATCGTATCCCGACGATTAGTAGTGGTTCTTACTAGGAGGATCCAGGCTTGTGTTTATGGTATCTTTCTCGTTTGGTTTTCGTCCGTAGCCGGACCCTGTGTTAATTGGATGATTGTATGTTATTGTATTCCTTGTGTGACATGGCGAGTGTAAGCCAACTATCTTTTACACTTTCATCCCTAAACTTTTGCATGAGATGTGCAAAGATACCGTGCTTGAGATCATTCCAGAATGCGCTTAAGTCTCTAAGTCGTGCCTCGACACGTAGGAGACATAGTCGCATCCTGGGCATTACAAGTTGTTATTCAGAGCCTTCTCCGACCTAGGAGCCCCCTGATTGATCGAACCGCTAACGGTTGAGTCTAGGCACACATACAAAATGTTTTGAGTCATATATATATATATATATATATATATATATATATATATATATATATATATATATATATATATATATATATATATATATATATATATATATCAAAGAGTAGGATTTATTTTACTCCTCATCCCCTTCATCGCTCTGGTGAGGACTCCTAGCGTTGTTCTATCTTCACTATTCTCAAAATTTCACCAATTTTTTGTTAGGATCACGCGGGTATTGTTTGGATTGTTCTGATATCTTTGTGACGAGAACATTGTTCTCGATGCCTCCTATCATTCAGGGGTTGTGGCAGTGTCCCGGAGAGTTGAGCTCCGAGGTGTTGTCATCACAAATGTATCGTAGCAGTTCTAGAATACCAGAGGCGGACGACATCGAAAACTCTTCTATGCATGTCTGGTGGTGAGATAACCCCGACGCCACCCAGTACTGGGGAGATAGTTCAAAAGTATTACCACAGCTAGTATAGCGGATGCATTTCGAAGGTCCGAGGTAAACAGTTTCCGAAGATGACGGGTTATGTGTTGACGGATGGATACAGCTGGATGTAGGTTTAGAGTTGAGTGCGCGGTGCTTCCCCTGTATCCCCAACACCAGATTGCATAACCGTAAAGCTTCGGGAATTAATAGGTGGGTTTCAAATAGCTCGTAGCTAATCTTCCAACAGGTGCATGGTATAAGGTTTGGGGTTCAACAACTAGTGAAGAGGTTTCATGGGCGTTGTTCCAATTGGGAGTTGCATCTTAAAGGATCCTTGGCTATGCTGATCCGGGGATTGCAAGACCCTTTGTAACATGTGCCATGGGACATTCAGCACGAACATGGGGGATGAAATCTCTATTATGTATTTGTTCCATCTGTACCTTGTTATTTTTATTCTATCATTTTGTTCTCCCAGTGGCTTCTCGACAAGTTGTTGTACCATTAAGCTATGGAATTCATTCGTTCATTTTGTTCGAATGTTCATTGTGAAGGATATATGTTGCAAATATCTAGCCGTTGATTCAGCCTATCTATTATTGCATCAATGGCTAACGGTTGTCATCATCTTCAGGATGGCACCTAAGAAAGTTCCCAACCCAAACCAAGAGGGTGAAGAAGAGCGTCCTCCTTCCCCTCCTCCCCCATCTGAGGCATGGAGAGCGATTATGCAGGCAACCAATCAGAACACTCAGATGCTCATGCAAATGATGCAGATTTCCAAGCAAATCAAGGCAATCAAGGGAACCAAGGCCAAGGAAATCTGTTCAATCAACCTCACTTTGCGACTCTGAACCAATTCCTGGAAAATCAGCCCAAGTCTTTCAGTTACTGTGTGGACCCGCTAGATGCTGAAGATTGGATCACAAACATCAAGAAACACTTTGAATGCAGTAACGTTAGACGTGAGGATTATGTCAAGTTTGCCACTTTCTAACTCAAAGATCAAGCTGCAGATTGGTGGCAATAGTACAAAGACTCCAGAGGTGGTCGTGAGATCTCGTGGACTGATTTCTTCAGAGATTTCCGTTCTCATCACATTCCAACAAGTGTCATTGAAGGCATGCGTGAGCAATTCTGCAACCTGAAGCAAGGCACCATGTCCGTCTATCGATACAATGTCAAGTTCCAGAATCTTGCCCGTTATGCGAAGCAAGACATCCCCGATGCCAAGAGCAAAATCTACCGGTTCCAAGGTGGTCTGAAAGATGAACTCCAACTTGCACTCACTTTGTTTGAGCCAGATGAATTTGGCCAATTCTACAACATGGCCTCAAGCAAGAGGTAGCTTAGCTCAAATGTGAAGCTTCCAAAAAGAGGATAAGAGATGTTGTTCACTCCTCCTCTTCCTCTCAAGTGGTTGCCAAGCAGCAGAAGTTCTGGCTACCACCTCCTCCAGTGCTCCGTCCTCCAAGCAACAACAAGCACTCAGGTGGTCGTGGATTCTCCCACCCACCCAACCCAAGCATCATGGAATTGGTGATGGAGGAAGGTTGATGATGACGACGGCGACGATCTGCACTCTGTGGAGCCCCGAACGGACTCCAGATCAGCCCTCCTGGGAGAGATTTGGGCTTGGCGGTGGCTCCGTATCGTAAAACGCGATGAATCCTTCTCTGTGATTTTTTTTCTCCCTAAACGTGAATATATGGAGTCGGAGCTGAGGTCGGTGGAGCGTCAGGGGGCCCACGAGATAGGGGGCGCGCCCTGGGGGGGCACCCCCTCCCTCGTGGACAGGGTGTGGGCCCCTTGGTATGGATTCCACCGCCGGTATTTTTTATATATTCCAAAATAATTCTCCGTTGATTTTCAGGTCATTCCAAGAACTTTTATTTCTGCACAAAAATAACACCATGGCAGTTCTGCTGAAAATGGCGTCAGTCCGGGTTAGTTCCATTCAAATCATGCAAGTTAGAGTCCAAAACAAGGGCAAAAGTGTTTGGAAAAGTAGATACGTTGGAGACGTATCAACTCCCCCAAGCTTAAACCTTAGCTTGTCCTCAAGCAATTTAGTTGATAAACTGAAAGTGATAAAGAAAAACTTTGACAAATTCTGTTTGCTCTTATTGTTGCAAATATGTAAAGCCAGCATTCAAGTTTTTAGCAAAGATTATGAACTAACCACATTCACAATAACTTTCAGGTCTCATGTTTACGCATATCATTGGCATAATCAACTAGCGAGCAATAATAATAAACCTTGGATGACAACACTTTCTCAAAACAATCACAATATGATATAACAAGATGGTATCTCGCTAGCCCTTTCCGAGACCACAAAACATAAATGCAGAGCACCTCTGAAGATCAAGGACTGACTGGACATTGTAATTCATGGTAAAAGAGATGCAGTCACAATCATACTCAATGTAATTAATAGCAATGCATGCAAATGACACATGTGCTCTCCAACTGGTGCTTTTTAATAAGAGGATGATGACTCAACATAAATGTGAATAGATAGGCCCTTCGCAGAGGGAAGCAAGGATTTGTAGAGGTTTCAAAGCTCGATTTTGAAATAGAGATGAATAATATTTTGAGCGGTATACATTCATTGTCAACATAACAACCCAGAGATCCCGATATCTTCCATTCTACACACATTATAAGCAGTTCCCAAACAGAATGGTAAAGTTTATACTCCCCCAACCACCAACAAGCACACTCCACGGCCAGCCCAAAACGATGGGTACCATCTATACCAACAACAGCCCTGGGGGAGTTTTGTTCAATTATTTTGATTTGATTTGAGCATGGGACTGGGCATCCCGGTTACCAGCCATTTTCTCATGAATGATGAGCGGAGTCCACTCATCGTGAGAATAACCCACCTAGCATGGAAGATATAGACAACCCTAGTTGGTACATGAGCTGTTCGAGCATACAAAACATAATTTCATTTGAAGGTTTAGAGTTTGGCACATACAAATTGACTTGGAATGGCAGGTAGATACCGCATATAGGAAGGTATGGTGGACTCATATGGAATAATTTTGGGGTTTATGGAAGTGGATGCACAAGCAATATTCCCGCTTAGTACAAGTGAAGTCTAGAAAGAGACTGGGAAGCGACCAGCTAGAGAGCGACAACAGTCATGATCATGCATTAATATTAATCAACAATGAGTGCAAGCATGAGTAGGATATAAATCACCATGAACACAAATATCGTCGAGGCTATGTTGATTTTGTTTCAACTACATGCGTGAACATGTGCCAAGTCAGACCACCTGAGTCGTTCAAAGGAGGATACCATCCTATCATACCACATCACAACCATTTTAATATCATGTTGGCACGCAAGGTAAACCATTATAAACTCCTAGCTAATTAAGCATGGCATGAGCAACTATGGTCTCTAATTGTCATTGCAAGCATGTTTCATTCATAATAGGCTAAATCGGGAATGATGAACTATCATATTTACAAACACAAGAGAGGTCAAGTTCATACCAGCTTTTCTCATCTCAATCAATTCATCACATATCATCATTATTGCCTTTCACTCGCACGACCGGACGGTGTGGATAATAATAATAGTGCACATGCATTGGACTAAGCTGGAACTGCAAGCATTTAATACAGGGGAGAAGACAAGGTAATATGGATCTTGGTTAAATCAACAATAATGCATATAAGAGCCACTAAGCATTTTCATCATGGTCTTCTCCTCTTGACCCCCAAGAAAAAGAAATAAAACTATTTACACGGGAAAGCTCCCAACAAGCAAAAGAAGAATGAGAAATCTTTTTGGGTTTTCTTTTAATTACTACTACTACAGGCATGGAAAGTAAACTAGCTAAAAGCTACAACTAATTTTTTTTGTTTTTCTTAAGGTTTTTCTAACACATAAGAAAAAGACTTAGAAAAGAAAATAAACTAGCATGGATAGTACAACGAAAAAGTATGAGCACCGACTACTGGAATAAATGTATGAACATGGATATAATGTCGGTGAGAAATACGTATCCCCCAAGCTTTGGCTTTTGGCCTAAGTTGGTTTATTGGTGCACAGAGGAGTGTCCTCTGGGTGCCACTGGTTGGCAATCTCCTCCGGATCCCACTGATAAACCGACTGCCGATAAGGGTCAAGTGGTGGCTCCGGCTCCGGCTCCGGCTCTGAAGCTTGTGCCAGGCTCCAGTACGCATAAATGACATCTGGCAAGACGAGGTACATGCCTGAAAGTAAATCAAACAAGGAAGGTGCAGGCAAGGTAATAATCTCACAATATTTTTCATCAAATATCAATTTATACTTAAGAAACTTCTTCTTATCTTTAACAATAAAATCATGCGCTATCATACTCTTATAATTTAGAAAAATCGGGGCCAGCAACTTCTCTTCCTTCTCATGATGCCTAATAGGTATTCTGAAGTGTTTGGCAAGGTGTGAAGCAAAGATGCCTCCGAAGATGGGGCCCTTTGTACGGTTCAGACTTAATCGTTTAGCAACAACATCACCCAAGCTAAAAGTTGTATCTCGAAACAAAGCATGGCGCAAAATAACAATATCAGGGGCACTAAGGTTTCCACTGTTCCCGCGACCAATTAAGCATCTACTAGCAAATATCGCAAAGTAGCGTATAATAGGAAAATGTATACTAGTAATTCTTGCCCCTGAAACTTTCCTCGTTTCCCCTACAGCTATCATATCGATAAACCCCTCAACATCCTTACGATGTGGTTCCTCTAGACTACCAGCAAAGGCTATCTTACATACTTGACAAAATTCATAGAATGACATCTCCTTAACCTCATCATATAAATGAAACTCCACTGAAGGTGGTGATTTATTAGCATGGAAATAAAAAATTTGAACGAAAATATTTGTGAGTAAGAGATACTGTTCGCGCTGGTCATGGAGGAAGTCGGTGAGGTCTGCATTCTCAGCCAAATAATAAAAGTCTCTATAAAGCCCGACGGCTTCCAAGAACTCATTGCAAGGCCATTCACATGGCCGTACTTCCGTAGTGCGAGGAAGATTGTATTTGGGCTTCTTATTCTCCTCCTTCTGCTTATCCTTTGAGCTTTGACTAGAAGCGCCTCTCAACAATCTCCTCATTATTTTCTTCCTCTGAAAAACTTCTGAAATTTTAAGTCCTCAAAATTAAAGTGAAACAAACTCTACAAGATTGATAGCAACTACTCCGACAAGTGCCTAGAGACTATATCACGCATTAGAACTACTTTTGACCACATAAATTTGACATGCAAGCTCAAGAACAGGGTCACCTAAGCAGCAAAAATTTGCAAAAAAATAAAGCACTAGAACAAAAACTAATTGGACCATTGGAGGAGTCACATACCAAAGAACAATCTCCCCAAATAGTTTTGTGAATGGAGCTTTGAGCAAGGAGATCGAAAATGGCAGCAAGATGAGCTAGAACACGAGTTTGAGTTGTGGGAGGATTTTTTCTAGAGGAAGATGAAGTGTGTGGGTGCTGGAGTAAGTGGAGGGGGGGGCACGTGGGGCCCACGAGGCAGGGGTGCGCCCTGTACCCTCGTGGCCTGGTGTTGGCTCCCCCTGCTATGTTCTCAGTGCCAAATATTCTAAAATATTCTAGAGAAAAATCATATTTCATTTTCGGGGCATTTGGAGAACTTTTATTTTGGGGTATTTTTTTATTGCACGGTTAACTCAGAAAACAGACAGAAAATAATATTTTTGCTTTATTTAATCTAATTAACAGAAAGTAAAAGGAGGGTACAGAGAGTTGTTCTATCTAAATTCATCCATCTCATGCTCATCAAAAGGAATCCATTAACAAGGTTGATCAAGTCTTGTTAATAAACTCTTCCCGAATAACATGAAACCGGAGAATTTTCGAATAACACTAGGTTACCTCAATGGGGATATGTATGTCCCCAACAATAAGAATATCATATTTCTTCTTGACAGTAGGAAGAGGAAATTCAAAACCTCCAATAATAATCGTTGAATTTTTCCCAATAGAATTGATACTGTGGACTTGAGGTTGTTTCCTCGGAAAGTGTACCGTATGCTCATTACCATTGAAATGAAAAGTGACATTGCTTTTGTTGCAATCAATAATAGCCCCTGCAGTATTCAAAAATGGTCTACCAAGGATAATAGACATACTATCATCCTCGGGGATATCAAGGATAACAAAGTCCGTTAAAATAGTAACATTTAGAATCACAACAGGCACATCCTCACAAATACCGACATGTATAGCAGTTGATATATCGGCCATTTGCAAAGATATTTCAGTAGGTGTCAACTTATTCAAATCAAGTCTACAATATAAAGAGAGAGGCATAACACTAACACCGGCTCCAAGATCACATAAAGCAGTTTTAACATAGTTTCTTTTAATGGATCTAGGTATAGTTGGTACTCCTCGATCTCCTAGTTTCTTTGGTATTCCACCTTTAAAAGTATAATTGGCAAGAATGGTGGAAATTTCAACCTTCGGTATCTTCCTTTATTTGTAATAATATCTTTCATATACTTAGCATAAGGATTTGTTTTAAGCATATCAGTCAAACGCATACGCAAAAAGATAGGTCTAATCATTTCAGCAAAGCGCTCAAAATCCTCATCATCCTTTTCTTGGATGGTTTTGGAGGAAAACGCATGGGTTTCTAAACCCATGGTTCTCTTTCCCTACTGTGCTTCCTAGCAACAAAGTCTCTCTTATCACAGCGTTGATTCTTTGATTGTAGGTTATCAAGATCAACAACAGGTTCAATCTCTACATCATTATCAT
The DNA here is from genome assembly GCA_902687465.1 of Secale cereale. Lineage (NCBI taxonomy): Eukaryota > Viridiplantae > Streptophyta > Magnoliopsida > Poales > Poaceae > Secale > Secale cereale. Next base: position 90,795,452 of record LR738712.1, read on the forward strand.
TGCTAGGTTGAGCATCATTATGAACATCATCATTTATATTATAACTAGGTTCATGTTCATTGCCAGATTGTGTCTCAGCATCAGAAATAGAGATATCATTAGGATTCTCAGGTGTGTCAGCTACAGGTTCACTAGAAGCATGCAAAGTTCTATCATTTTTCTTTTTCTTCTTCTTAGAAGAACTAGGTGCATCTAAATTAGCTCCCTGAGAATCTTGCTCAATTCTCTTAGGGTGGCCTTCAGGATATAGAGGTTCCTGAGTCATTTTACCACCTCTAGTTGCAACTCTAACAGCATAATCATTATTCTTACTATTTAATTCATTGAGCAAATCATTCTGAGCCTTAAGTACTTGTTCTACTTGAGTGGTAACCATAGAAGCATGTTTACTAATGAGTTTCAATTCACCTTTAACTCTAGACATATAATCACTCAAGCGTTCAATCATATAAGCATTGCATTGCAATTGTCTACCAACATAAACATTGAAGTTTTCTTGTTTCACAATGAAATTGTCAAACTCATCTAAGCATTGGCTAGCAGACTTATAACAAGGAATATCACCTTCATCAAATCTATAGAGAGAATTTACCTTTACTACTTGTGTCGGGTTATCAAGACCATGTATTTCTTCAATAGGTGGTAAATTCTTAACATGTTCAGCTTTAATACCTTTTTCTTTCATGGATTTCTTTGCCTCTTGCATATCTTCAGGACTGAGAAACAGAACACCCCTTTTCTTTGGGGTTGTCTTAGGAGTTGGTTCAAGAAGTGCCCAATTGTTTTCATTACTCAACATATTATTGAATAGTAATTCAGCTTGATCAACAGTTCTTTCCCTGAAAACACAACCATCACAACTATCCAGGTGGTCTCTGGAAGCATCAGTTAGTCCATTATAAAAGATATCAAGTATTTCATTTTTCTTCAAAGGATGATCAGACAAAGCATTAAGTAATCGGAGAAGCCTCCCCCAAGCTTGTGGGAGACTCTCTTCTTCAATTTGCACCCGTAAGGCAGCTTGTTTCTTATGAGTGGGAAAATATTTAGCAGAAAAGTAATAAATCATATCATGGGGACTACGCACACAACCAGGATCAAGAGAATTAAACCATGTTTTAGCATCACCCTTTAACGAGAACGGAAACAACTTAAGGATATAATAATAATGAATTTTTTCCTCATTGGTGAATAGGGTGGCTATATCATTCAGTTTAGTAAGATGTGCCACAACAGTTTCAGATTCATAGCCATGGAAAGGATCAGATTCAACCAAAGTAATTAACTCAGGATCGACGGAGAAATCATAATCCTTGTCAGAAACACAGATAGGTGAAGTAGCAAAAGCAGGGTCAAATTTCATTCTAGCATTCAAGGACTTTTCTTTCAACTTAGCTAATAATTTCTTAAGATCATATCTTTCATTGCAAGCAAGAAAGTCTCTAGCAGTTTCTTCATCCATAACATAACCCTTAGGCACGACAGGCAATTCATATCTAGGGGAGAATCTTCATCATCACTTTCATCAGTAATTTCATTAATTGCATTCTTTCTAGCCCTAGCAATTTGTTCATCAAGAAATTCATCTAGAGGCATAGTATTATCAAGCATAGAAGTAGTTTCATCATAAGTATCATGCATAGCAGAAGTGGCATCATCAAGATCATGCGACATATCAGATTCGATAGCAGGAGTAGGTGTCGCAAATTTACTCATAACAGAGGGTGAATCAAGTGCAGAGCTAGATGGCAGTTCCTTACCTCCCCTCGTAGTTTAGGGATAAATTTTAGTTTTTTCATCTTTCAAGTTCTTCATAGTGATCAACAGATATAAATCCCAAGTGACTCAAAGAATATAGCTATGCTCCCCGGCAACGGCGCCAGAAAATAGTCTTGATAACCCACAAGTGTAGGGGATCGCAACAATTTTCGAGGGCAAAGTATTTAACCCAAATTTGTTGATTCGACACAAGGGGAGCCAAAGAATACTCTCAAGTGTTAGTAGCTGAGTTGTTAATTCAACCACACCTGGAAGACTTAATATCTGTATCAAAGTACTCCCTCCGTCCCAAAATAAGTGACTCAAAAGTGACTCAACTTTGTACTAAAGTTAGTACAAAGTTGAGTCATTTTTGAGTCACTTATTTTGGGACGGAGGGAGTAATATGGAAGTAACGGTAACAGTGATAAAAGTAACAGTAGTAGTTTTGTAGCGATTGTAATAGTAGCAGCGGTGAAGTAACTAAGCAACAGGCAATATGTGAAAAGCTCATAGGCATTGGATCAGTGATGGATAATTATGTCGGTGTGATTCCTCATGTAATAGTTATAACATAGGGTGACACAGAACTAGCTCCAGTTCATCAATGTAATGTAGGCATGTATTCCAAATATAGACATACATGCTTATGGAAAAGAACTTGCATGACATCTCTTGTCCTACCCTCCCGTGGCAGCGGGGTCCTATTGGAAACTAAGGGATATTAAGGCCTCCTTTTAATAGAGTACCGGACCAAAGCATTAACACTTAGTGAATACATGAACTCCTCAAACTACGGTCATCATCGGGAGTGGTCCCGATTATTGTCACTTCGGGGTTGCCGGATCATAACATATAGTAGGTGACTATTGACTTGCAAGATAGGATCAAGAACTCACATATATTCATGAAAAAATAATAGGTTCAGATCTGAAATCATGGCACTCGGGCCCTAGTGACAAGCATTAAGCATGTCAAAGTCATAGCAACATCAATCTTAGAACATAATGGATACTAGGGATCAAACCCTAACGAAACTAACTCTATTACATGGTAAATCCCATCCAACCCATCATCGTCCAGCAAGCCTACGATAGAATTACTCACGCACGGCGGTGAGCATCATGGAATTGGTGATGGAGGAAGGTTGATGATGACGACAGCGACGATCTCCACTCTCCGGAGCCCCGAACGGACTCCAGATCAGCCCTCCCGAGAGAGATTAGGGCTTGGCGGCGGCTCCGTATCATAAAACGCGATGAATCCTTCTCTCTGATTTTTTTTTCTCCCCGAACGTGAATATATGGAGTCGGAGCTGAGGTCGGTGGAGCGTCAGGGGGGCCACGAGACAGGGCGCGCGCCCAGGGGGTGCCCCCCACCCTCGTGGACAGGGTGTGGCCCGCCTGGTTTAAGTAATAAGATTAATTGAACTCATTTATCATGAACAATAGTCTAAGTTGTCTTTGCAAATTTATGTTGTAGATCAATGGCTCGCACAGTAGCTCCCCTGAATTTCAATGTGTTCCTAGAGAAAGCTAAGCTGAAATATGATGGAAGTAACTTTATGGACTGGGCCCGTAATATGAGGATTATCCTCATGGCTGCCCAAAAGGTTTATGTCCTTGATGCACCACTTGGTACGCCACCCGCTCCCACGTCTGTGGACGTTATGAATGTCTGGCAGTCGCGTGTTGATGACTTCTCAATAGTTCAGTGCGCCATGTTGTATGGCTTAGAACCGGGACTTCAAAGGCGTTTTGAACGTCATGGAGCATATGAGATGTTCCGGGAGTTGAAGTTTATTTTTGTGAAAAATGCCCAGATCGAGATGTATGAGACCTCTGATAAGTTCTACACCTGCAAAATGGAGGAGAACACTTCTACCTGTGAGCACATACTCAGAATGTCTGGGTACTACAACCGTTTGGCTGAGTTGGGAGTTGAGCTCCCGCCTGAGGCGATCACTGACAGAGTTCTTCAATAGACCACCTAGCTACAAGAGCTTTGTGTTGAACTAACATGCAAGGGATGAATAGGTCAGTCTCCGAGCTGTTTGCGATGGTAAAAGTCGCTGAGTCAAACATCCAGAAGGAGCATCAAGTGTTGATGGTCGATAAAACCACTAGTTTCAAGAAGAGCAAGGGAAAGAAGGGACACTTCAAGAAAGGTGGCAAAGCAGTTGCTCCTCCCGTGAAGAAACCCAAGGTTGGATCCAAGCCAGAAACTGAGTGCTTCTATTGCAAGGGAACTGGCCACTGGAAGCGGAATTACCCCAAGTATCTGGCTGACAAGAAGGGGGCCAACAAAGGTATATATGATATACATGTTATTGATGTGTACCTAACCAGCTCTCATTGTAGTGCCTGGGTATTTGATACCGGTGCGCTTTCTCACATTTGCAACTCTAAACAGGAACTACGGAATAGACGGAGGCTGGCGAAGGACGAAGTGATGATGCGCGTGGGAAATGGTTCCAAGGTTGATGTGATCGCCGTCAGCACGCTCGCTCTTCGATTACCATCGGGATTAATTATAGACCTGAATAATTGTCATTTAGTGCCCGCGTTGAGCATGGACATTATATCTAGATCTTGTTTAATGCGAGACAGTTACTCATTTAATAAGAGAATAATGGTTGTTCTATTTATATGGGTAATATCTTTTATGGTCATGCGCCCATTGTGAGGGGTTTATTCTTATTGAATCTCGATAGTGATGATACACATGCTCATAACATTGATGCCGAAAGATGTAGAGTTGATAATGATAGTACCACTTTCTTGTGGCACTGCCGCCTAGGTCATATTGGTGTAAAGTGCATGAAGAAACTCCATGCTGATGCACTTTTGGAGTCTCTTGATTTTGAATCACTTGACACATGCGAACCATGACTCATGGGCAAGATGAAAAAAAAACCCGTTTTCCGGGACAATGGAACGGGCAAGTGACTTGTTGGAAATCATACATACTGATGTGTGCGGTCCGATGAGTATTGACGCGCGCGGTGGATATCCTTATTTCCTCACCTTCACCGATGATTTGAATAGATATGGGTATATTTACTTAATGAAGCATAAGTGTGAAATGTTTGAAAAGTTCAAGCAATTTCAGAGTGAAGTCGAGAATCATCGTAACAAGAAGATTAAATTCCTACGATCCGATCGAGTGGGAGAATATCTGAGTTATGAGTTTGACAGTCACTTAAGACAATGTGGAATTGTTTCACAGTTGACGCCACCTGGAACACCACAGCGTAATGGTGTGTCTGAATGTCGTAATCGTACCTTATTGGATATGGTGCGTTCTATGATGTCTCTTGCCGATCTGCCACTATCGTTTTGGGGTTATGCGTTAGAGACAGCTGCATTCACTTTAAATAGGGCACCATCTAAGTCTGTATACACGACACCGTATGAACTATGCTTTGGCAAGAAACCTAAGCTGTCATTTCTTAAGGTTTGGGGTTGCGATGCTTATGTCAAAAGGCTTCAGCCGGAAAAGCTCGAACCCAAAGCCGACAAAAGTGTCTTCATAGGATACCCAAAGGAGACGGTTGGGTATACCATATATCTCAGATCCGAGGGCAAAGTGTTTGTCGCTAAGAACGGGTCCTTTCTCGAGAAGGAGTTTCTCTAAAAATAATTGAGAGGGAGGAAGATAGAACTTGGTGAGGTTATTGAACCTTCATTTCAACCAGACAATAGCGCAGTGCAGGAAGAAGTTTCTGTGGCACCTACGTCAGTTGAATAGGAAACTAATGATGGTGATCATGAGCTTTTGGATCAAGTTGCTATCGAACCTCGTAGGTCGACAAGGATACGTTCTACTCCTGAGTGGTACGGTAACCCTGTCTTAGAGGTCATGTCGTTGGACGATGATGAACCTACGAGCTATGGAGAAGTGATGGTGGGCCCGGATTCCGACAAATGGTTAGAGGCCATGAAATCTAAGATGGGGTCCATGTATGAAAACAAAGTATTGACTTTGGAAGTATTACCTGAAGGGCGAAAGGCCATTTAGAATAAATGGATCTTCAAGAAGAAGACGGACGTAGACGATAATGTCACCGTCCATAAAGCTCGACTTGTGGCAAAGGGGTTTTCACAAGTTCAAGGAGTTGACTACGATGAGACTTTCTCACCCGTAGCGATGCTTAAGTCCGTCAGAATCATGTTGGCAATAGCTGCATTTTTTTGATTATGAAATCTGGCAGATGGATGTCAAAACAGCGTTCCTTAATGGTTTCCTTAAGGAAGAGTTGTATATGATGCAACCGGAAGGTTTTGTCGATCCAGAGAATGCTGACAAAGTGTGCAAACTCCAGCGATCCATTTATGGACTGGTGCAAGCATCCCAGAGTTGAAATCTTCGCTTTGATGAGATGATCAAAGCGTTTGGGTCTGTACAAGTTTTCAGAGAAGCTTGTATTTACAAGAAAGTGAGTGGGAGCTCTATAGCGTTTCTAATATTATATGTGGATGACATATTGCTGATTGGAAACTATATAGAACTTTTGGAAAAGGTGAAGGAATATTTGAACAAGAGTTTTTCAATGAAAGACCTAGGAGAAGCTGCTTTCATATTAGGCATCAAAATCTATATAGATAGATCGAGATGCTTAATAGGACTTTCACAAAGCACATATCTTGATAAGATTTTGAAGAAGTTCAAAATGGACCAGTCCAAGAAGGGGTTCTTGCCTGTTTTGCAAGGTGTGAAGTTGACTAAGACTCAATGCCCAGCAACTACAAAGGATAGAGAAAAGATGAGTGTCATCCCCTATGCTTCAGCCATAGGCTCTATCATGTATGCAATGTTGTGCACATGACCAGATGTCAGCCTTGCCATAAGTATGGCGGGAAGGTTTCAAAGTAATCCTGGAATGGAGCACTAGATAGCGGTCAAGAATATCCTTAAGTACCTGAAAAGGACTAAGGAAATGTTTGTCATTTATGGAGGTGATCAAGAGCTCGTTGTAAAGGGTTACATCGATGCAAGCTTTGACACTAATCCAAATGACTGTAAGTCTTAAGCCGGATACGTATATATTCTTAATGGGGGAGCGGTAAGCTGGTGCAGTTCCAAGCAAAGCCTGGTAGCTGATTCTACATGCGAAGCGGAGTACATAGCTGCCTCAGAGGCATCGAAGGAAGCTATATGGATGAAGCAGTTCATGACAGATCTTGGAGTTGTGCCCAGTGCACTGGACCCAATGACTATGTTCTGTGACAACACTGGTGCCATTGCTCTAGCCAAGGAACCAAGGTTTCACAAGAGGACCAGACACATAAAGGGACACTTCAATTCCATCCGTGATTCGATCAAGGAGGAGGACATAAACATTTGCAAAGTACACACATATATGAATGTTGCAGATCCGCTGACTAAACCTCTTCCACGGGCAAAACATGATCGACACTAGGACTGCATGGGTGTTAGATTCATTACCATGTAATACTAGATTATTGACTCTAGTGCAAGTGGGAGACTATTAGAAATATGCCCTAGAGGCAATAATAAATTGGTTATTATCATATTTCTTTATTCATGATAATCGTTTATTATCCATGCTAGAATTGAATTGATTGGAAACTCAAATACATGTGTGGATGCATAGACGACAATATGTCCCTAGTCAGCCTCTACCGGACTAGCTCGATGATCAAAGATGGCTATGGTTTCCTAGCCATTGACATGAGTTGTCATTTGATAATGAGGTCACATCATTAGGAGAATGACGTGATGGACGAGATCCAAACTATGAACGTAGCATATGATCGTGTCAAGTTTATTGCTATCGTTTTCTGCATGTCAAGTATATGTTCCTATTACCATGAGATCTTGCAACTCACTGACACCGGAGGAGTACCTTGTGTGTACCAAACATCGCAACGTAACTGGGTGACTATAAAGGTGCTCTACGGGTATATCCGAAGGTGTGTGTTGAGTTGGCATGGATCAAGAATGGGATTTGTCACTCCGTGAGACGGAGAGGTATCTTCGGGCCCTCTCGGTAATACAACATCACAAGAAGCTTCCCAGCAATGTGACTATGAGTTAGTTGTGGGATCTTGTATTACAGAACGAGTAAAGAGACTTGCCGATAACAACATTGAACTAGGTATGGAGATACCGACGATCAAATCTCAGGCAAGTAACATACCGATAGTCAAAGGGAACTACATACGGGATTATCTGAATCCTTGACATCGAGGTTCAACCGATGAGATCTTCATAGAATATGTGGGAACCAATATGGGCATCCAGGTCCCGCTATTGGTTATTGACCGTAGAGGTGTCTCGGTCATGTCTGCATAGTTCTCGAACCCGCAGGGTCTACACACTTAACGTTTGGTGACGATATTAGTATAGTTGAGTCATTATGGTAGTTACTGAAGGTTGTTCGGAGTCCCGGATGAGATCCCGGACGTGATGACGAACTCTAGAATAGTCCGGAGGTGAAGATCGATATATTGGACGAAGGGTATTGGAGTCCGGAAGTTTTCCGGGGATACCAGGTGATGGACAGCATGACCGAAAGGGATTTCGGGGGGGCCGTCAAGTGTTGGGGGCCTCATGGGCCAAGGGGAGGGGGAAAACCAGCCCACTAAGAGGCTATGCGCCCCCCTCGCCCCTTCCCACGTTGCCAGAGGAGGTGGGAGCGCCATCCCTAGGGTTCCCACCCCTTTGCCTTGAGGGCCAAGTCTCCTAGGGGGAAAACCCCATCTAGGGTTTCCCTCTTGTGGACGCCGGCCCTAGATGGGATCTCCTAGGGGCGCCCCCTCTCCCCCTTCCCCCTATATATAGAGAGGTAGAGAGAGGGCCGCCGCACCCTTACACGCCTTGGCGCTGCCCCTCCTCTCATGTAGTTCTTCTCCTCATACGCGTAGTGCTTAGCGAAGCTGTGCCGCAATTCCTCCACCACCACTGCCACCATGCCATCGTGCTGCCGGAGGACTCGAGCTACTACTTCACCTTTGCTCGTTGGATCGAGGAGGTGAAGGCATCATCAAGCCGCACGTGTGTTGAACGCGGAAGTGTCGTCCGTTCGGCACTAGATCGGAGTTCGCGAGACGGATCGTGATTGGATCGCGAAGACATACCACTACATCAACCGCGTTCTTGAACGCTTCCGCTTATCGATCTACAAGGGTATGTGGATCCAACTCTCCTCTCGTAGATGTGCATCTCCTACATTGATCTTGGGTGTTTGTAGGATTTTTTTTTGTTTCCCATGCAACGTTCCCCAACACTAAGAGGGCGATCTTTTACTGAAAAACCTGAAGACTTGTCATGGTTAATTTTATGTCCTGAAGCCTTGCAGTATGTGCCCAAAAGGTTTGATACTTCTTCCGACCCAAGACGTTTTGATTTCAAAAACAACATGAGACCATCAATAAAGAGTTGATGGTTCCCGGGGGTGCCGATTGAACCACTTGAATACCTACAAGTGTGATGCTATCTTCGGTATAACCGACAGGTTTTTCAAGTCAAGGCATTACTAAGCCAACCCAATATGGATCACTGTAGGAGCGAGCTTTAGGTGTGTTTTTCTCCTATTTGTGCTTTGTGTCTTGGTTTTCGTTTGTTTTTCTTCTGGTTTTGTCAGTTTTCTATGTTTCTTTAGCGATTTTATTTGGTTTCCCCAACTTTTCATTTTCCCTTTTTATTTTTATTTTAGTTTATGTGTCGGCTTTCCATTTTGTTGTTGGAAATATGCCCTAGAGGCAATAATATTGTATTATTATGTTTCCATTTTCATAATTATGAGTTTATATTTCATGCTACAACTGATATGATCCTGGAATATGTAATTCAGTGGAAAACTCGTATTCATGTGTGGAATGATAGACGGTAAAACAATAGGTTTATTCTCGCCTCTAAGACTGGCTCAAGTGTTGTTGGTGATCATGTTTTCTAGATCTTAGGATATCGTTAAGTGTATCGATAGTCCTAAAACAACATTGAGAGTATGCCGTTAGAAGAACAATTATATTGAACCGACCCAATCTTGTTTGTTATACTTTGAGATAATATCGTGTGAAATCAATTGTTACAACATGGAGTGTTAGCACATGCTTTAATTCCACAGACCATGAGAGTATCGTAGTCACTTCCTACCGTAAGGTGAACTCTGGGGTTGCACAAACGTCATGTGTAACATGGTGATCATAACGACAACTTACGGGTTCATCGAAAAGTTTGACAGGGGACTAGATAGCTCGAGAGTGGGATTTTCTCCTCTGATGATGGAGAGATATTCTTAGGGCCCTCTCGGTGTGATGGAATCCATCATCGTCTAGCCAAACATAGTAACTACATCACGGGGATGACGGAACACTTCAGCGAGAAAGAAGAACAAAACCGACAATGAGCATGTGTATGACTGAGGAGGATACCAATGCATCCCGGGTTTTGTAAAGTATAGCGAAGCAAAGGGAACATCACATGATAACCAAAGGTTCACTCGAATGTCATTCGCGTAATCATAGGGGTCGATATGGACGTCCACGGTTCTGCTATCAGTCATTGAACGAAGGGTTTTGTTCATGTCTATGATTTACCGAACCTACAAGGTCACAAGCTTAAGATAATCAGGATCAGTTGAGGGTTAGTAGGACAAGAGTATTGAGGTTTTATTTGTGGAATTGTTTCATCAATATTTGTAATAGTTTCGATACGAACTGAAAGCGTTTCGAGGTCACCCGAAGGGTTTCAAAGTTTATCGGGCAATACCGGGTATTACCGATAAATAATATATATGTGGAAAATGTTTTCGGTGATGTTAAATTATATATAAAGGGCTTTAGTAATTGTTAGAGGGCTATTATAATTAAGTAAATATCAACGGGCCTTAAAAGGCCTAGAAGTGGAAGGGAACTTGGGCCACTAAGGCCCAAGAGGGGAGGCACCCCCTTTCCCTCTAGGGGAGGCCGAATTAGGGTAGGGTTGGCCGGCGCAAGGGGAGGAGAGTCCTTCCCCTCTTCTTGGCAGCCCCTCATCCCCTCTAACCTATATATACCTGAGGTATTGCCCTTTTCTACACAAGTTTTAGAGCCTCCTGTAGTTCATCTTGTTCTAGTTTAGTTGGCTATAGTTGACTAATTAGAGCTAGACCTAATTCCTCTAATCCTCATAATTAGAAGCTCGGTGTGGTTCTAATCTCCACCCTCTAATTCTCAGGCGACGATTAGCTATGGACGGCGATGCGCTACCGAAGAAGACCGCACTCTTGCAACCAAGTAGAGAGGTCGTGCTTTCGGTCTTGCATTTGAGGGCGGTTTGCGGGATCGTTATCAATGGTTCAAGGGACTCCAAAGTACGGGAAGTGCATGGATGAACCCGGATACAGATGAACCCACTTTGAAAAACACATTTCTAAATGCCAAAAAAAATTGAAAAAGGTTGCATGGGTACGTCTTCATGCTCTATGCGCGTGCATAAAGTTTCACAGAAAAAATAACTTTTTTGTGGCCTGTGCAAAAAGAAAAAAAATTGTGTGGTGAAACGCTATTTAGAAGCACTGAAATTTGTCTTTTTTCGGAGGCAATCCAAAAATACATTTTTTTCACAAAACTTTATGCCGCGCACACACATTTGCGAACATGTGTGCATAAAATTTTCTGTTATATTTTTTGACATTTCAAAACATGCTGAAAATGCAGTTTTTTCAAAGTGGGTCTAGATGCCCCTGCGTTCAGATAGTGCCCACTCCTCCAAGTACGATCTACACTCGTCTACTTTCGCTGCACCCCGGAGTTGGTAACGATCATTGATCCAAACCCTATATGCATCTTCGTATTGTTCCTTGGTGAGCGTAGGACGTTTTTTTTTCTACTACGTTTCCCAACATTTTTCGTGTTTCTTTACCTTTTCCCCTTTTTTATTTTTCACTTTTCTCTTTTTGTCAACACATGTCTACTTTTTTCCACATACACATTCAAACATTTTTCGTACGTATCCTTTTATCCATGTTTAACATTTTTCAAATACAGGATTAACATTTTTTTTCATAT
>LR738712.1:90817097-90883876 GCA_902687465.1 Secale cereale
CCTCATTTTGTTTTCATTTCCTTTTCTCTTCTTTCAGAAATGTACAAAAAATTTGTTATATATTTAAAAGAAGTTTTCAATTTCAAAACATGTGCATGAATTTTAAAAACTTGCCCAATTTCAGAAAATTTGGAAACTATCATAAAATGTTCCCAATTTCCAAAATATTTCCAAATTTCAACAAATTAATGCGGCTTTCAAAACTTTTCAAAATTTAATAAATGTTCACGGATTTGCAAAGTTTCTAAATTTCCATGGTTTTGAATAAATGTTCCCAATTTTAAAATTGTTCTCCACTTTCAAAAAAATCCAAAAGTTTAAAAATGTTTTAGGTATTCAGAATATATTTATGAGATTTAAATTTTTCCCGAATTTCGAAAAGTGTTAATGCATTAAAAAATGGTATAAAATTTTAAATATGTTCCAATTCTTTTTAAAATTCTTAATTTGGGGAAATAACCATGAATTTTCGAAATGTTCTCGTATTTTCAAAAATATTCCAAATTTGGAAAATGTTTATGAATTAGATAAAAGTTCCCAAATTTAAAAAATGATGCATTTAAAAAAAGACGGAATTAAAAATGAAGAAACAAAAAAAATTAAAATTAAGAAAACAAAACCTCAAAAGTTAAAGTAAAAACACAGAGGAAAAACAATTACTAGTTCAAGGAAGATTCTGGAATATTGGCTAAGTTTTTAAATTGTTTGTAAAATGCTCACTGCATGTTTAAAACTCGGCTACCTGTATTTTAAAAGTTGATCAAATATTGAAAAATGTCCTACATGTATATTAAAATTCTTTATGGTATAATTTGAAAGTGTTTATTTTGTATTTTATAAAAGTAAAAATAAAACCTGAAGGAGATAACCTCAAGAGGAAACCAGAAAAAGAAAGAGAATAGACAAAAACTGGGAATATAAACTGAAAATAAAAATAACCAAAACAATAAAAAATACTTATAAATGGCAATGAGAAACAAAAAGAAGGAGGAAACAGTAGAAAACCGAAAGAAGCAAAAAAACAATCATAGGGCATACATTTTGTTGCCGAGTTTAATTTAATGTTACCGAAGAAACCCCAGAAACTTCACGCATATTTTTTTAAAATACGAAAGAAACAAGAAATTATATTTGTGAATATTTCTTAACACTCGAGAACATGCACACATCGCAACAATAATATTGGGCTGGGCCAAGCCTAGTGGGTGTGAGAGAATGTGTCAATTGCTCAGCATGCTTTATATCTAGGTGAGTGACGTCACTTGTGGCTACTCAATCTCCATGATACTTCTATAATTCCGGTACTACGACCAATTAATTAATAAAGCATGTTTCCCCTAAAAAAATGACGAAAATGCCGGTTTTCTCTTCAGAAGCCCTCTACATCTTTGCCTTAAGCATTCGTTAGGAGGAGGGCTCTAATATGATGCTCATTTTGACGCATTGGTGGGCAATCGTACAGGAGGCGAGCGACTAGGCCGGCTTACTTTGGTGCTACGGGGACACTGGATAAGTTTTCTTTCCTTTCTTCAAGTTTCTAGCCGGTTTTCTCCCCAAAACACCGGCACAAGATTAAAGTATAGATTTTAGAAACATGTACTGTAAAATTATAAATATATTCAGAAATTTTAAGAAATGTTCACAAAAAGTAGAAGGTGTTCACAGATTTAGGAAATCCTCTTGAATTTTATGAAATGTTCACAAATTAAGAATAAGACTCGTGTATTTTTTTTCAAATGTCCAGGGCCACGGCAATATCGAATTTAGAATAAGATTCATGTTTTTTTTCTTCAAAAATAACAGACCTATAGGAATCATATGTACCTTAGGCACCTCCCTTCTCTAGTTTTTTTTAGAATACCTCCCTTCTCAAGTAATAAAATACCCCCCCCCCCCCTCCGAATTTCAAGGTGGTCCCCGTGCCCACTAGTGGCCGTTAGAAACATGTTTTAAGTTGTGTAAAGATTTTTTTTTGTTGGGCTAGAGGAGGAGGGGGGGTGCTGTCACCGAAGAAGAATGGTAAGTGCGAGGGAGGGTCAGAGGGATGGGTTGGATGGCAACTGTTTGGAAGAGGGTGGGGGTGACGATTAAGGCACTTCATTCTAAACTATTTCTTGGAACATAATATAGACGCAGGTGTTCATACATATACACATACACTCATCTATATGAACACACACACGCACTTCATATCTTTATGAAAACTTTCAAAAAACTAAACCGGCATATTATCTTAAGAATGATGAAATTGTTTTAAACGCTTTCGTACTCGACATGAACATCTTCTCCTACTGTACACACATTATCAAATGGCTTGGAATAAATTCGCACCATTAATGTCAAATCTAGGACTCAAAGAGGCTAACCATTCGCACCACCCCAACCTTCGGTGAGCCCGTTGTCGACGAAACCATGCCGAACATAACATTTTCTATATGTAAGCTATAATAAAACGCGGGAAAAAAAAGAACTTCGCAGCAGAAAGGAACAAACTCCCTGCTGATGCGGCGGGTATATTGAGCCCGAATGCCCAGTTGGCCCGCCAGGCCGAAGATATTTCGAGAGTATGCGGGAACATCCTCGTCACCCGCCTCCGTCTCCGACTCCTAACCGAACACTACGCGAAGCTCCTAGAAATGGATGGAACGATCAACCGAACGAACCTTCGCGAGCCCTCGGGCTCACCTCATACCTGAATGCAGTTGGCCCCTCATGCCACCTTCTATAAATAGCGCGCAAACACTTTCTACGTATCATCTCAAGAGAGAAAAAGAATCAAACACACATAGCGCACCCACACATTCGAAAAGAAACAGCAAGGTCTCGTCAAACAATCGAAGCTTCATACAAAACAGGTAGCAATGGCGGCAGTGTCCAAGAAGGCTCTGGTAACTGCGGCTGTTCTGGCGTTGGCCGTTCTGGCCCCGACTGTCGCCGGGCTGGTGCCGTACGGCGTGAGCAGCGGGCTGTGGGACCTGCTCGACGACCCGTTCCGGGTGCTGGAGCAGACACCGCTCGCGGTGCAGAGGCCGTCGTCCGCAGGCGGCCCGGGAGCGTCCATCTCGTCGGCGGTGACGCTGGCGAGGTGCGACTGGAAGGAGACACCCGACGCGCACGTCATCTCGCTCGACGTGCCCGGGGTGAGGCGGGATGACGTGAAGGTGGAGGTGGAGGAGAACCGGGTGCTGCGGGTATCCGGCGAGCGCAAGGCGGACGAGGAGAAGGAGGGCGAGCGGTGGCACCGCGCCGAGCGCGCCGCGGGGAGGTTCTGGCGCCGGTTCCGCATGCCCGCCGGCGCCGACGTCGACCGCGTTACCGCGCGCCTCGAGGACGGCGTGCTCACCGTCACAGTGCCCAAGATTGCCGAGCACCAAAGGCGAGAGCCGCGCGTCATCAACATCGCCGGGGAGGACGCCAACAGCGGTGGCAAGGGCGCGGACGCGGAGGTCAGGCCGTCAAAGGCCGAGATGTGAGCTTTCGTGCAGGAGACCACGACGAGAGCGATGCGTCACGTTTGGATGTGTTGTTGTCGGTTCATGCTTACCTTTGCGTGTGTGGTACTGGAGCAAGTGTGATGTTGTTGCTCTCAGGTAACTTAAGTTACCGATAGAGCTGTTGCGTCTTGTTCAGTTGGATCTTTTGCACCCTGATACATTTACAAGAATCTACATTTTTACCTTTTAATTGCTGGTTTGCCTTATTTTCCCTCTTAATTTTATTACTGGATTCCCTTTGTCTCATAATATAAAGATTTCCCTTTGTCTCATAATATAAGAGTGTTTTTTATACTAATACACTCTTAATATTATACTCAATATCAACACAATATCCAAGCATCTTACAATAATTTTTTTCTTTCCGGGTGAAGCACCTTACAATGCCCAATTAAGGACGAAATCCATTTTTGCACCCCGAGCTCATTTGCATCTGCTTTGATGAAAAAAATTCAAAATAAATACTAAAAAAATTAAAAAAAAATTATTTTTTTGCGGTAAACAATTTGGTGCGTGAGGTTCGCTTCAATTCAACTTTCAAACAAATTGGACATCTGAGGAGCTCTCAGGAAAAAAAGATAAATTGAATGTGTGTGAAAAATGTTTACGTTCACATATTGTTTGGCCCGATTTGTTTTTTTTTTCTAAGAACTACTCAGATGTACAAATCACTTGAAATTTTGAGCGGGCCTCACGCATCAAATTGTCTATCGCACATAAATTATTATTTTTAGTTTGTTTTGATTTTTTTCACTTGAAATTTTGAGCGGGCCTCACGCATCAAATTGTCTATCGCACATAAATTATTATTTTTAGTTTGTTTTGATTTTTTTACCAATCTGTTTCTAACTGGGTGTAGATGAGTGTGGGCACCGAAGATCTCCAAGCATCTTACAATAGGAAACAGTACATAACTTTTCATAATATCAACAAAATTTATTTCTGATATAACCAACTAAGATATACAACGAACTGATATACTGCCTCCCCCCTAGGGCATAATACGTATTTCGAGATTCTCTTATGACTAGATTCTCTTTGATCATGGTTAGTGCAATAATATATGATATGCTATTTCGAGATTTACTTTGACTAGGTTCTCTTTGACCATGGTTAGTGCAATAATATATTGTTGAATATTAGTTGGGCTATAGGCCCATTTAACAATTTCAGAAAATCCGTAAGGACCCATGTTGTCAAGGAAGTGGTGAGCCGATGCAATATTTTGCCGGCCAAAATTGAAGAGTCCATTACAGACACAAAATGAATATGAGACGTCATATTCATTGCGGAAATGAAAAGGTCCATAATAAATACGTTTTATTGTGGAGGTGAAATGTCCGTAATTAAACGAGTTTTATTGCTGTGTAATTAAACAAGTTTATGGCTGGACCATTAACGAGTTTATTGCTGTGTAATTAAACGAGTTTAACGCTGGGCCATTAACGAGTTTATTGCTGTGTAATTAAACTAGTTTATGGTTGGACCGTTCTCCTATCCGACTGGCTATATATGTGAGGCATCGCAGCTCAGCCAAACACATAACACTTCACACTTCCACTGCTCCCTGGTCGTTCCTTTCATTACTGTTGCCTTAGGTGATCCCATCCCGTCTACCGTGTACACGGCTGATGGGAGAACATGTATCTGAAACCCCGCCTCTCCGGATCCCGTACGGGTGAGGGGCGAATAGGTTTTTGGCAACGACTACGCGGCTGCTCGCTTTCGTTCGTCTACTTCCTCTACGTCTGCGTCGCCCTCGTCATCACCATGTCCACCGACGCCGAACGTGCCACCGCCGAGAAGATCGAATCCGACAAGAAGGCAGCCGAGGACGCCGCTGCTGCCACCATCGCCGCCGCGGCCGCCTGGCCTACTAGAGGGTATAACACGTTTATCCCGCTCATGTTTATTTCCGTACTTGCAGTACTAGCATCATGTGTAGATCTATCTACTGTTTGTGTAGTACGTGCATGTTTAGATCAGAATCAGTATATCGTCAACCCAGTCAATGCCATGCTAGTGATTTATATATGGATTAAATTAGTCAGAAAATTGCCTATTTACTCAACAATCCAAAAACCTATTATGTGTAGGAATTTTTTGTCTGGTGGCTTTGCCGCAACTAAGTTTACCCGTACGTATTTTAAGCGTTGGCAGACAAAGACCACATTATGGCTCACTGCTATGAATGTGTTCTGGGTCATCGGTGTTCCTTCAGGAATGATTGCTCCTGAACAGGAGAAGACGTTCAAGGAATCTACCGTCGTGTTCCTCGGAGCACTTCTTAGCGTGATCGGAGATAAATTAGTCGACACATATTTACATGTGTGTGTCGCCAAGGACTTGTGGGAGGCGCTCGAATCTAAATTTGGGGCCACCGATGCTGGGAGTGAGATGTATATTATAGAGTAGTTCCACGATTACAAGATGGTTGAAAACCGTCCTGTACTGGAGCAGGCTCATGATATAATATGCATCGTCGAGGAGCTTGAGCTTCTAAAGTGCGAGTTACCGGGCAAGTTTGTCGCGGGCTGCATAATCACTAAGCTCCCTAATTCCTGGAGGAACTTTGCCACTACCCTGAAACACCAGAGGCATGAATTCTCAGTGGAGGATGTCATTGGTTATTTGAGTGTTGAGCAGAACTCAAGGGAAAAGGACTCAAATGAGAAAGCGGTCGAAGGGACTTCTGTCGCCAACATGGTGAACCAGAGAAACTTCAACTCCCACAAGCCCAAGGGAAAGAACGGTCTCCAACACAATACCGACTTTAAGAAGAAGGGTAAGAAGACTTTTAAGAAGAATAAGAAGGATGATGGCTGCTTTACTTGTGGTTCGGTTGAACATTGGGCCAATAAGTGCCCAAACAAGTATAAGAAGCCAGGACAGGACTCCAAGTCTGTCAACATGATTGTGGGCAATAATGAGAATGGTGCATCTGGGTACGGTAATTTATTTACTGTTTTTTCAGTGTTTCAGCCCATCGATTGGTGGGTGGACACAGGTGTAAGTGTCCATGTGTGTGCTGACATTTCATTGTTCATTTCTTATCAGGTCACAGGCCACGGGTCCGTATTGATGGGGAATGGCGCGAGTGCTTCTGTTCATGGTGTTGGCACGGTCGATCTGAAGTTTACTTCGGGAAGGATCGTGCAGCTGAAGAATGTGCAGCATGTCCCCGCCATCAAGAAGAACCTCGTTAGTGGCTCCCTTCTATGTAGAGAAGGGTTTAAGTTGGTTTTTGAGTCTAATAAATTAGTTGTTACGAAATATGGACTCTTTGTTGGAAAAGGTTATGAGAGCGGAGGGATGTTTCGCCTTTCCCTCACAGATTTTTGTAATAAAGTCGTGAACCATATTCATTCGAATGTTAATGAATCAGAAGTTTGGCATTCACGTCTTTGTCACATTAGTTTCGGTGTTATGACGCGGCTTGATAAGTTGAATTTAATCCCAAGTTTCACTTTAGCCAAAAGTTCTAAGTGACTTTCATGTCTGCAAGCTAAGCAACCTCGCAAGCCTCACAAGGCGGCGGAGGAGAGACACTTGGCACCATTAGAACTCATACATTTTGATCTTTGTGAGATGAATGGTGTGTTGACTAAAGGTGAAAAGAAATACTTCATGGCATTGATAGATGATTCCACTAGATATTGCTATGTGTATCTGTTAAATACTAAAGACGAGGCTCTACACTACTTTAAAATCTATAAGACAGTAGTTGAGAAGCAACTTGAAAAGCAAATTAAACGAGTCCGGTCAGATCGTGGTGGAGATTACTTCTCGAGTGAGTTTGATTCCTTTTGTGCAGAACACGACATTATTCATGAGAGGAAGCCTCCCTATTCACCCGAGTCAAACGGGGTTGCTGAGCGAAAAAACCGTACTCTAACTGATTTGGTTAACGCCATGTTAGATACAACGGGTTTATCAAAGGCATGGTGGGGGAGGCTATATTGACGGCATGTCATGTCCTGAATAAAGTTCCGACAAAGGACAATGAGATCACTCCCTATGAGAAATGGGCGAAGAGAAGGACAACACTCTCGTACTTGCATACTTGGGGTTGTTTGGCGAAAGTCAATGTGCTGATCCCCAAAAAGCGCAAGCTTGGACCGAAGACCGTGGACTGCGTTAATTTGGGCTACGCTAAGAATAGCGTTGGCTATAGATTTCTAGTAGTGAAATCTGAGGTACCTGACCAGAAGGTCAGTACAATTATGGAGTCTAAGGATGCTACATTCTTCGAGGATATATTTCCTATGAGAGATATGCAGAGTAGTTCTAGACAGGAATCTGAGGAGACTCCTCAGCCTGCCATTCCTATGGAATACTATGAACAAACACATGATGAAAATCCCGAGGAGGATGACGAGGAAACCCTTGGTAGGGGCAAGAGACAAAGGACTGCAAAGACCTTTGGTGATGATTTCTTCGTGTACCTCGTGGATGATACTCCCACTTCTATTTCAGAAGCGTATGCCTCTTCAGAAGCTGACTACTAGAAGGAAGCGGTCCGTAGCGAGATGGATTCCATCATGGCTAATGGGACATGGGAGATCACTGAGCGTCCCTATGGTTGCAAACCATTAGGATGTAAGTGGGTGTTCAAAAAGAAGCTTAGGACCGAATGGTACGATTGAAAAGTACAAGGCTAGGCTTGTGGCCAAGGGCTATGACAAAAAAGAAGAGGAAGATTTCTTTGATACTTATTCACCTGTGGCCAAACTGACCACCATTCGAGTATTACTCTCGTTGGCGGCCTCACATGGTCTTCTCGTCCACCAGATGGATGTTAAGACGGCGTTCCTGAATGGAGAGCTAAACGAGAAAATCTACATGCAACAGCCAGATGGCTTTGTGATAGGTGGTCGGGAAGGAAAAGTGTGTAGGTTGATAAAATCTTTATATGGCCTGAAACAAGCACCTAAGCAATGGCATGATAAGTTTAATACAACTCTGACATCTGTTGGCTTCGTTGTTAATGAAGCTGACAAATGTGTATACTATCGCCATGGTGGGGGCGAAGGAGTTATACTGTGCTTGTATGTTGATGACATACTTATATTCGGAACCAACCTCAAAACCATTGAGGAGGTCAAGTCATTTCTATCTTAGAACTTCGAGATGAAAGACCTTGGTGTGGCTGATGTTATCTTGAACATCAAGCTACTGAGAGATAATGAGGGTGGGATTACACACTTCTGCAATCCCATTATTTTGAGAAGGTGTTGAGTCGTTTTGGATACTCGGATTGCACACCATCTCAAACACCATATGATCCTAGCGTGTTGATTCGAAAGTCCAAAGGCAAGGCTATACATCAATTGAGATACTCTCAAATCATTGGTTCACTTATGTACCTAGCGAGCGCTACGAGGCCTGACATCACTTTTGCTGTGAGCAAACTGAGTCGGTTTGTTTCAAAACCGGGTGATGTACATTGGCGTGTTGTTGAAAGAGTTATGCGCTATCTGAAGGGTACTATGAACTATGGACTTCACTATACTGGATACCCGTCTGTACTTGAAGGGTATAGTGACGCGAGGATCTCTGATGCTGATGAGATGAATGCCACAACTGGGTATATGTTTACTCTTGGAGGTGGCACTATTTCCTGTAAGTCTTGCAAGCAAACTATCTTAACGAGATCGACAATGGAAGCAGAATTAATAGCATTAGACACATCTGGTGTCGAAGCAGGATGGCTTCGAGATCTTTTTATAGACTTGCCATTGGTTGATAAACCGCTTCCGGCTATCCTTATGAACCGTGACAATCAGACTGTCATCACTAAGTTGAAAAGTTCAAAGGACAACCTGAAGTCCAACAAACACATAACAATGAGACTAAAATCTGTCAGAAAACTAAGAAACTCCGGAGTGATAGCATTGGAGTAAGTCCAAACGGCTAAGAATCTGGCAGATCCCTTTACAAAAGGGCTATCGCGTGTTGTGATAGATAATGTATCAAGGGAGATGGGTATGAGACCCACATGAGTTGCCATGGTGGTAACCCAACCTATGTGATCGGAGATCCCGTGAAGTAGGACCTGGGAAAACAAGCTAGTGGTTAACTGAGGAGAGTATTTTAACTAACCCACTCCGTTGGAGATGCACAACTCTCGGTAACTGTATGGCAGGTTGACTTTTGCCTTAATGTGTTCCAAGGCTTGTAAAAGCAAGATGATATCCTACGAAGCGATCTTTGGAGGAACACACCTATATGAGCCTGACTGCTGGTCACAGTCTATGAGATTAGGATGATCTCTATTAAGTTCATGAACAGGCCAGGAGTGACCAATATACTCCACCCAAGGGGTCAGCCTTCGGGAACCTAGTACTGGTAAGACACTTGGTGAAACCCCTTCATGCCAAATTGACAATTCAAGGCCTGGTCCATTGTTCAGTTGTGGAGCAGTGTAGCTATTTGTTCTAGGTGGATGTTCAACCTTAACGGGTCTCCACTGAAAATACTGGTATATGAAAATAGATTTTAGAACACAGGACAACACCATGGGCCTTCGGGATCTGGTGGGGCTTGCTGAATATTAGTTGGGCTATAGGCCCATTTAACAATTTCAGAAAATCCCTAAGGGCCCATGCTGTCAAGGGAGTGGTGAGCCAATGCAATGTTTTGCCGGTCAAAATTGGAGAGTCCACTGCAGACACAAAATGAATATGAGACGTTATATTCATTACGGAAATGGAAACATCCATAATAAATACGTTTTATTGTGGAGATTAAATGTCTGTAATTAAATGAGTTTTATTGCTGTGTAATTAAACAAGTTTATGGCTGGACCATTAACGAGTTTATTTCTGTGTAATTAAACGAGTTTATGGCTGGATCATTAATGAGTTTATTGCTGTGTAATTAAACGAGTTTATGGCTGGCCGTTCTCCTACCCGACTAGCTATATATATGAGGCATCGTAGCTCAGCCAAACACATAACACTTCACACCTCCACTGCTCCCTGGTCGTTCCTTTCACTACTACTGCCTTAGGTGATCCCATATTGTCTATCGCCTACACGGCTGACGAGAGCAGGTCTCCGAAACTCCGCCTCTCCGGATCCTGTACGGGAGAGGGGCGAATAAGTTTTTGGGCAGCGACTACGCGACTGCTCGCTTTCGTTTGTCTACTTCCTATACGTCTGTGTCGCCCTCGTCATCACCATACCCACCGACGACGAACGTGCCACCGCCGAGAAGATCAAATCCGACAAGAAGGCAGCCGAGGACGCCGCTGCTGCCACCATCACTGCCGCGGCCGCCTGGCCTACTGGAGGGTATACCACGTTTATCCCGCTCCTATTTATTTCCGTACTTGCAGTACTAGCATCATGTGTAGATCTGTCTACTGTTTGTGTAGTACTTGCAAGTTTAGATCAGAATCAGTATGTCGTCAACTCAGTCAATGCCATGCTAGTGATTTATCTCTGGATTAAATTAGTCAGAAAATTGCCTATTTACTCAACATATATGACATGTGTTTACATGTTCACTTTAACCATGGATTAAAGCAATAATATATAACATGCATTTACACGAAGCATATACGTCAAATCCGTATGTGTGAGATGTTTCTAATGATTAAAGAAAAGGTGTTTCCAATGATATATTTTTTTATCATACGTCTCATGTATTCGCAAAAAATCTTGTTAATGGTCAAAGGAACCTGGAAAACCGTATTAGACCTATATATATGTGTATGAAAGGAGTATGATTGTTCCAGGGATTAAATATATTCAACTAAAAAGTGTTAAATATGTTCAAAAATTCCAAAAATGTTAGGGCAACTTCATTTTCAGGCATCAGATTTGACACGTAAAACATTCATGGACACGTACGACGTGTCATGGACAAAGGGTGCCTCCAAGGTTGTCAGCACCTTGGTTGCTAAAATGATCATCGTTGTTGTCATCGTCCCTCCTGCGGTTGAAGGCCCCCAAAGAGCCACAGATAGATGCGGGGGAGCCGCTCCGCCAGTCCACCAGCCGTGACGGTATTGCATGGACGTCGTCACGAGTCGCTCGCACTTGCCTTTGCCGAGGAGGTGCTAGGCCAAGTGTTCGTACTCAGCCAGCCCAATTCGTAGAGTAGTGAGAGGATGTGGATGTCGCCTAGAGTGGGATGAATAGTAAGTTTTATACAATTACGGTTTATTTAAACAAATGGGCAATAAAACTAGAGTTTAATTTATCAAGAACAAAATCTAAATAAGCTAGACTCAACTATGTGCATCAATAACTTATTCTAAATAAGATAAACAATTATGTGATAGCAAGATATATAACTTGAAACATGATGACTATCACAAAGTCAGTGCATAAGTAAAGCGCTTAGGTAAGATATGACCATGCGAAGACGATGACGTATCCCAAAGTTTGCACCTTTGAAAATGCTAATCTTTGTTTGGAGCGGTGTGAAGGCACAATCCTCATCAAATGCCACAATGGCTCATTGTAGGGGTTATGTACCCCGGATAGCCTCATCCGCACCCAAGAGCATTTCAAGACTTTGGAACTGGCCCAACCCCCTAGGTCGGCTGGGCCATATGGCTGGAACCTTAGCCGCGTTCCAGGAGGCGGCATGTCCCTGGCAGGCGGCCCCAGGAGCGGGCCGGCATCCAGCAGCCGGCCTTCTCCACCTCGGAGTTTGCACCCACCAACCATGACCAAGATAAATGTAATGCCCCGGATGTAATACTTTCCCTTTTGGGTATATAATATATCTTCGGCTTCATCTATTTCCATTCCGGGTTCTTTGTCTTTCGGGTTTTCGTCGTTTTGTTGTGTGAGTGTGTGGCATTCATTCATATCATGTAGACATGTGCATTGCATTGCTTTTGTGTTGTCGGTTGCATCCGGTTCTACGCGTTCCTTCCCGTTGTCCGTTTCGCGTTCCGGAGCTCCCTCACGTGTCCGTGACGTCCCGTAGGCCTACTTTGTTGTTCGGGCGTGTAACGTTGCCGGTTTGGCGCGAGACTTGTCGTGTGTTGTTGTTTTGGTGTGCGTAACCCGCCTGTCAAATCTCGTCGCGTTTCGAGTCCGTTTGCTCCTCCAACAGTTATTTGTGTGGGCCCAAAGTGCCTCCAATTTGAGGCCCAAAACACCCCCTCCAACAGCCCACCATCCACTCCTAACCACTTCTATCATCTAGGCCATCAAAATCTGATCCGGTGGCCGAAAACCGCACTCCATCTGGAGTCTCCTAGCTCCCTCTACCTATAAAAGTGTGTCCACCCCCGAATTTTGCGGATCCAACCCTAGCTATCTCCTCCCCGCCGCCGCCGGACACGTCCAGCCCAATCCGGACGTGTCCAGCCTCCTCTCCACCGCCACGTGGCAGCCCCCCGTTGGTCGCGCCCTGCGCCCACATCCCTGCCGGCCAGGGCCCGAGAGGCCCGCGAGGGGCCCTCCCGACCCAAGCCACCACCGCCGCCGGCCCGTAGGCAGCCGCCGCCCGGGAGCTCCCTCGCGTCGCCGCCGGACTCCTTCCTCCGGCCGCCGCGCCGCCTCTCCGTCGCCGCCGGGCCACCACCTTGCCGCCTCCTCCGACTCCGGCGCCGCCCGGGTCCCTCCGCCGCCTCGCCCCCGGGCCGGACCCGCCGCCGGGCCACCACCTCCCGCCGGCAGGGCCCCGCCGGTCTCCCGCCTCGCCGGAGGGTCGCCTCCTGCCGGCCCCTTCGCCCCAGATCGAAGCTCGCCGCCGATCGGGATCCTCCAGCCCGATCCAGGCGCTAATGGGCCGGACCCACCTCCTCGGCCCGATCCGCCAAGCCCGTCAGCCCGATCCGCTCCGCCGGACCCGTTGACCAGATCTGTTTGACCCCGAGGAGGTTGTTTTTTTTCACTAAGTCCCTGTTAATTGTTCTGAGATGCAATGTTTGACCTGCTCTAACTTTTTGCCTGCTGCTCCGTTTTGCGCGTGTAGCATGTCCAGACGTTCGTGGGAACGTGCTCTACGTTTTACCTGTTGTTGTCATGCATGTTAGAGATCATCTAGGTGCTTGTTTTGCTGTTGCAAGAGTGCATCATGATATAAACTGCTGCTATGTGTTATTTTTATGCCACCTTTGCCATGTGATATCTTTTAGCTCGTTTGTCCGAATGATGCAAATGACATGTCCACGTGTTCGTCTTGCCATGCTCTACATGTTGTATGTGCTAGGTTGCATGATATAATTATTATTGCCTTGTTATCATCGTTGCAAAGTGCCATGTGGCTGTGATGTGTTTTCACTTGTTACGAAATGCCATCTTGTTGAACTCGTTGCTATCGTTGTGTTTAACTCAATGATGCATGCTTGTGAGTTTCGGGATCACCTTCATGTGCACTTTGATGAGGTGCTTACCCTTTGCCATGTTTAGTTTCGAGGTGACTTAAACATGCTCTTTTATATGCCATGATGATATTGCTGTTTTAGGACTTAGTGGTTTTTCACTAAGTCTGAAATCTGTAACGTTCCGATGCCATGTTTGTGTGATGTTCTAGGACAAAGCATGATAGTTTTGGAGTGGATTTTGATTGTTCCTTGTAGTATATATTGTTGTCTTTCCATTCATGTCCTCACATGTCCATTTAAGTGGCTGTAGCATGTTTATCTTTTGCTCCAAAGTTTCAATAAAATTCTGCTGCCAGAATTTTATTGTCAAGTTCAATATGTCCAAGATCATTGCTATTGATCCGTGGCTCCGTTGGGGTGCACCTTTGGACTTAGTTGCTGTACTATATGTCTAGTTTGTGTTCATGGCCTTTGACATGTTGTTTGAGTGCTGTAGCTCAATTATTTTGAGCTCCGAAGTTGCTATGTTGCTGTAATTTTCAGCTTCCGCTCAAATCTTGTTTCGGGCATAACTTTTAGCCCGTAACTCCGATTTCAGCGAATCTTATATCAAACTTGATTGATTTTCTGTGTAGATTAATAATATCAGATTGTTATCATGTTTTGAGGTGATTTTCGTGAGTGTTATTTTACGTGCTCCGTGTGCATCCTTAGTGCATCCATCATGCATCCATCATGCATTCATCTTTTCCGAGTGCGCATTGCATCTTGTTGGTTGGTGCTTGGTGTGATTGTTTTGTTTAGAGCCGGAAGCTGAGACCGAGTACGAGGTTGAGCACGAGGTTTCCAACGAGGTTGAGCACGAGGACCCTTCTTACGATCCGAACGACTTCTCTTCAGGCAAGATGACCGAACCCCGATAACATTACTATCTTTGCCTATTGCTAGTAGTCTCGATCTATAGTTTTGCCTCGATGCCCATGATCTTCTTGTCAGCCTCCTACTTGTAACCAATTGCCATGTTTAACCAACCTACCTATGCAAACCGTTGCTTGGATAAGTACGCTTCGCTCAGCCCTTCTTATAGCATTGCTAGTTGCAGGTGAAGATCGAAGATGCTTGCTTCATGTTGAAGTTTGGTTGGGTTATATCACACTATATAAATGCTTAAAATGAAATCATCTATATATTGGCAAGGGTGGAAGGCTAAGCCTTTTGCTTGGTGATTTGTTCCACTCATGCCGTTAGGATCCGTATAAGCCGGTGTTATGTTCCTTGATTATGCGTTCCTAACACGGTTGGGGTGTATGGGACCCCCTCGATAAACCGCTAAGTGCTAAGTCTTTTCCAGCAAGTCCCAACATTGGTACTATTTGCCTAATAACAAACTAAACATGCATAGGGAGTAATTAACCCTCTTTCTTTATCAACAACCCCGGGCCAGTGCTCCACATGAGTGTTGGTCCGAAACGGGGAGCCTGCGGGGCCACCTCGAGGAAACTCAAGGTCTGGTAAAACCCGTAGCTTCACCCATCCGGTCGTGTCCTGAGACTTAGATACGCGCGGCTACTATCAGGGTGTCGACACGGCGGGAGAATTTGCTGGATTAGCCTTACCTTAGCTCGGTATATCTTGAGCACGGGATTCCGAGAATACTCGGGTCTTCCCACTTTGGAGTTGCGACTCCGCGGATCGTGGGCTTGTAATGGGTCAAGTTGGAACACCCCTGCAGGGTTTGAACTTTCGAAAGCCGTGCCCGCGGTTATGTGGCAGATGGGAGCTTGTTAATTCCGGTTGTAGATAACTTGACACAATGTTACTAATACACTACCAGCGTGTGTTCCGTGACTGTCAATTTCCGAATAGGGATTCGGGAGTTGAACACGGAGGGGTTATGCTTGTTGAGCTTGTAGCTAGGATCACTTCGTGATCACTTCTCGCCGAGGCCTTCTCTTCTCGCTCTCACTTACGTAAGCTAGATGCTAGTTGCTGCTGCAGACTTATTCTTTTCTTCAGCCTTATCCTCACCCAAAGGCTTTGATAGTCTTGTTACCCGGAGACGGGATTGCTGAGTCCTCTGTGGCTCACAGTTACTTCACACACCAGATGCAGGTCCAGCTGTGAGCTATCCAGGTGATGGCACCGAGCTGGATTGGGAGTACGACGAGGAGCGTAGTCGGTACTATGTGCGATACCCGGATGATCAGTAGTGGAGACTCTTACTAGGATTCGATCCGCCTGTGGTTTATTTATCTAAGTTTGGTACTTTGACATTTGGCTTTTGCCCTTAGATGGTTGTGATGTTCTTAATGTATGATGTTTGAGACTTGTACTGTAATTCTGTGACGTGGCGAGTGTAAGCCAACTATTTTTCTGTTTACTATCCCCTCTTTTACATGAGTTGTGCAAAGATTACCAAACTTGAGATCATTCTAGGATGGATTTATGCCTTTAAGTCATGCCTCGACACGTAGGAGGTATAACTCCATCCTGGGCATTACAAGTTGGTATTCAGAGCCTTCTCCGACCTAGGAGCCCCCACTGTTTGATCGAATCGTTAACGGTCGAGTCTAGGCACACACTGAAAACTTTTTGAGTCCTATATTATATCGGAGAGTAGGATTTCTTTGCTTCTCATCCCCTTTCTCTCTGGTGAGGACTCCTGACGTCTACTCTTGTCTCTCCTATCTTCAAAATTGCACAATTTTTTTTTAGGAATCCCGCGAGTATTCTGGGATTGTTTCGATGTTCTTGTGACAAGGATATTGTTCTCGATGCCTCCTGTTCCCGAGGAGTTGAGCTTCGGGGTATCATTGACACAAGCATATCGCGGCAGTACTAAATACTTAAGACGGCCGACATCGAAAATCTCCCCTATACGGCCAGTGGCAAGATAACCCCGACATCACCCAGTACTGGGGAGGTAGTTCGGGAGTATTGCCATAGCTTGTTATAGTGGATGCTTTTCGAAGGTCCGAGGTACACAGTTTCCGAGAAAGACTGGTTATGTGTTGAAGGATGGATACACCTGGATGTAGGGTTAGAGTTGATTGTGCGGTGCTTCCCGTGTA
Organism: Secale cereale; assembly: GCA_902687465.1. NCBI lineage: Eukaryota > Viridiplantae > Streptophyta > Magnoliopsida > Poales > Poaceae > Secale > Secale cereale. The sequence continues at coordinate 90,833,957 of LR738712.1, forward strand.
TCCCCAACACCTGATTGCATAACTGGAATCTTTCGGAAATCTATAGGTGGGTTTTATCCAGTAGATCGTAGGCATTCTTCCAACGAATGCAGGTTAGTGAGTTCGGGGTTCGACATTGAGTGAAGGGGTTATATGACCGATGTTACTATCAGGAGTTGCATCTTAAAGGGTCCTTGGCTATGCTGATCCGGGGATTGCAAAACCTTTTCGTAACGCGTTCATATGCTTTCAGCACAAAGATGTTAGAACGAAACTCCTCTCTTGTGCTTGTTCCTGTCTGTACCTTGTTGTTTTCTTATTTTATCCTTTTGATTCCTATGTGGCTTCTCATGAAGATTGATGATATCATTTTACTGAGAATATCATTCGTTCCTCTTGTTCGGATGATTTCATTCGTTCTTATTGTTCGAATGATTATTGTGAAGACTTGTTGCAATTCATTCCATTGATTCAGCTTATGCCTTTTGTCAATCAATTGCTGATTCATGGTCATCTCTTACAGGATGGCTCCGAAAAAGGTTCCCAACGCTAACCCAGAGGTGGAAGAGGTCCCAGATCATCCTCCTTCCCCTCCTCCTCCGCCTGAGGCTTGGAGAGCAATTATGCAGACTACAGCTCAGAACACTCAGTTGATGATGCAGATGATGCAGCAAATGCAAGCTATGCAAGCTAATCAGGGTGTTCCAGTGAACCAAGGCAACTTCTTCCAGCAGCACCATGCTACTCTCAACCAGTTCCTGGCTAACAATCCTAAAGCTTTCAGTTACTGTGTCGACCCTCTTGATGCTGAGGATTGGTTGACCGACATAAAGAAGCATTTCGAGTGCAGTAACGTGAAGGAAGATGACTATGTGAAGTTTGCAGCCTTCCAACTGAAAGATCAAGCAGCTGACTGGTGGCAGCAGTACAAAGACTCCAGGCCAGGTCAAGTGATCTCTTGGGAGAATTTCTGCAAGGATTTCCGTTCGCACCACATTCCTACAAGTGTCATCGAGGGTATGCGTGAGCAGTTCCGCAACCTGAAGCAGGGCTCCATGACAGTCTATCAGTATAATGTCAAGTTCCAAAACCTCGCTCGCTATGCTAAGCAAGACATTCCTGATGCCAAGAGTAAAATCTATCAGTTCCGTGGAGGTCTCAAAGATGAACTTCAGCTTGCTCTCACTTTGTTCGAGCCAGATGAATTCGACAAGTTCTATAACATGGCTTTGAAACAAGAAGCAGCTCAGCTTAAGATGGAGGCTTCTAAGAAGAGAATTCGAGATGCTGTTCACTCTTCCTCATCGTCTCAGTTGGCTGCGAAACAACAGAAATTCTGGCTTCCTCCTCCTCCAGTGATTCGAGCTCCATACAACAACTCCAACAACTTCAACAACTCCAACAACAAGAACTCTGGTGGTCGTGGTTTCTCCCACCCACCCAACCCGAGCAACCAGTCGAAGAAGCAGTTTCAGTCTCAAGGCTCCAAGTCCAGTGGCTCTCATTTCCGTCCTCTCTCAGAAGTGACTTGCAACAAATGCACTCAGAAAGGTCACTATGCCAACAGATGTCCGAATCCGAAGCGTCTTCCACCTCCTCCACCTGTGAGTTCAGCTATTGTCAGGCATGATCCAAAGGCAGCAAGGGTCAATCTGATGAATGCAGCACAAGCAGAGAATTCTTCTGATGTCATTTTGGGTAACCTTCCAGTAAACTCTATCCCTGCTAAAGTTTTGTTTGATTCGGGTGCATCATGCTCTTTCATGTCTCAACCATTTGCATCCAAGAATAATGTTGACATCCAAAGTCTGCCTCAGAAGTTGCAAGTTATTTCTCCGGGGAGACGTATGTCTTCCAACATATATGCTCCGGATGTGTCAATTCGCATGGGTGATTATCGATTTTTGGCTTCTCCGGTGGTTCTTGGTAATTCTGACATCGACCTCATCCTCGGAATGGATTGGCTTTCTCAGCACGATGCTCATATTGATTGTGCTCAAAAGGAAGTCAAGATGACTCATTCTGATGAAGATGTGATTATCTTCGCCTCCAGGGATAACACTATCCGGCTTTTCTCTCTTAATGATAAGGGCAAAATTAATGCCATATCTCAAATTCCGGTGGTGAACGAATATCAAGACGTCTTTCCTGAAGAACTTCCAGGCATGCCTCCACACCGTCAGGTGGAGTTTGTCATTGAACTCGAGCCGGACACCGAACCTGTTTGCCGGCGTCCATACAAGCTCTCTTCAGATGAATTGAAGGAATTGAAGAAACAGTTGGATGAACAGGAGCGTATGGGTCTCATCAGACCGAGTACATCTCCGTGGGGCTGTGGTGTCTTATTTGTCAAGAAGAAAGATGGCACGGAGCGTCTCTGTGTTGACTACCGGCCATTGAACAAGAAGACGATTAAGAACAAGTATCCGCTCCCCAACATCAACGAACTCTTTGAGCAGCTCAAAGGAGCTAAAGTGTTCTCTAAGCTTGACCTCCGAATGGGCTATCATCAAATTCGCATTCGCGAGGAAGACATTCCCAAGACGGCCTTCAGAACGAGCTACGGTTCATACGAGTATACCATCATGTCCTTCGGTCTCGCCAATGCTCCTCCTACCTTTTCAAGGATGATGCATTACATCTTCAACCCCTATACTGGCGAGTTTGTGCTTGTGTATCTGGATGATATTCTGGTGTTTTCCAAGAATGAAGAAGATCACGAAAAGCACTTACGACTGGTTCTTGATCGACTCCGAGAGCATAAATTCTATGCCAAGTTCTCCAAGTGCGAGTTTTGGCTCGATAAGGTTTTGTACCTGGGCCACATCATCTCAGCTGACGGTATTGCGGTTAATCCCGAGAAAGTTGAAGCAATTGTCAACTGGGAAGCTCCTCAGAACGTCAAGCAGCTCCGCAGTTTTCTGGGTCTTGCCAGCTATTGCAGAAGGTTTGTTGAAAACTTCTCCAAGATTGCCAAGCCTCTTTCCAACTTGCTTCAGAAGAATGTCAAATACTTTTGGTCTCCCGAGTGTGAAGTGGCATTCAAAACCCTCAAAGATAAGCTTGTCTCTGCTCCAGTTCTGACTCCTCCGGATGAATCCAAGCCCTATGAAGTATTCTGTGATGCTTCTCTTCAAGGTCTTGGTGGTGTGCTTATGCAAGATAAGAGAATTGTGGCATACACTTCTCGTCAGCTAAAGCCAAGTGAGAAGAACTATCCCACACATGATCTCGAGCTAGCAGCTGTGGTACATGCTCTGATTACGTGGAGACATCTGTTGTTGGGCAGAAAGGTCGACATCTTCACTGATCACAAGAGCTTGAAGTACATCTTCACACAGCCGCATCTGAACCTCCGCCAGACTCGTTGGGTTGAAATGATCCAAGAGTACAACCCCAGCATTGAATACACTCCTGGCAAGGCGAATGTGATTGCAGATGCTTTGAGCAGAAAGGCATATTGCAACAGCCTTCTTATCAAGCCGTACCAGCCTGAGCTTTGTGAAGCATTCAGGAAACTCAACCTTCAAGTTGTTCCGCAGGGTTTTCTTGCAAATCTCCAGATTGCTCCTACCTTGGAAGATCAAGTCCGTGAGGCCCAGCTCAGTGATACCATGGTGAAGAAAGTGAAACATGGGATTGCAAAGGGAACTCCAAAATACAAGTGCTTCCGTGTTGATGAGAGAGATACCTTGTTCTTCGAGGAAAGACTCGTTGTTCCCAAAGGTGATCTCAGGAAGCTCATAATGGAAGAAGCTCATGATTCTCTCCTTTCCATTCATCCTGGCAGTTCCAAGATGTACCAAGATCTCAAGCAGTCTTACTGGTGGACACGCATGAAAAGGGAGATTGCCCAATTCGTGAATGAATGTGATGTATGCACTAGAGTGAAAGCAGAACATCAACGTCCAGCCGGTCTTCTCCAACCTCTTCCGATCCCCGAGTGGAAGTTCGACCACATTGAAATGGACTTCGTCACTGGCTTTCCTAAATCCAAGCGAGGAAATGATGCTATCTTTGTGGTGATTGACAAGCTTACCAAAGTCGCTCACTTTCTTCCAGTCAAAGAATCAATCAATGCAGCTCAACTTGCAGAGCTGTACACTTCCAGAATTATGTCCCTACATGGCATTCCTCAAGTCATATCCTCAGACCGTGGAAGCTTGTTCACATCAAGGTTCTGGGACTCCTTTCAGTCCGCCATGGGCACTAAGATCAGGTTCAGCACTGCTTTTCACCCTCAGGCTAGTGGTCAAGTCGAGCGTGTGAATCAGATTCTAGAAGACATGCTCAGAGCCTGTGTAATCTCCTTTGGCATGAAATGGGAAGACTGCCTTCCATTTGCCGAGTTCTCTTACAACAACAGCTTTCAAGCAAGTGCAGGCAAAGCACCGTTTGAAATTCTCTATGGCAGAAAGTGCCGTACCCCTCTCAACTGGTCTGAAACAGGCGAACGTCAACTCCTTGGCAATGACTTGATCTCAGAAGCCGAAGAAATGTGCAAAGTCATACGTGAGAATCTCAAGGCCGCTCAGTCGCGTCAGAAGAGCTACTATGACGGAAAGCATCGTGATTTGGTTTTCGACATCGGTGATCATGTCTATCTCCGAGTTTCTCCGATGAAAGGCACCCAAAGATTCAGTATCAAAGGAAAGCTTGCTCCTAGATACGTCGAGCCTTTCAAGATTCTTGGCAAAAGAGGCGATCTAGCCTATCAACTTGAGCTCCCTTCAAACTTTGCAAATGTTCATGATGTGTTCCATGTGTCTCAACTTCGCAAATGCTTTAAGGCACCTGAGCGCATGATTCCGTTTGAAGAGATTGATCTTCAACAAGACCTTTCCTACCGAGAGCATCCAGTTGCAATTCTCGAAGAAACCGAACGCAAGACCCGCAACAAGTCCATCAAATTTCTGAAAGTCAAGTGGTCACATCACACCGGCCGAGAAGCTACCTGGGAACGAGAAGATCATCTTCGTTCCGAGTACCCTTCCTTTTTCCAGTCCTAGATCTCGGGACGAGATCTTTTTGTAATAGAGGAGAGTTTGTAATGCCCCGGATGTAATAGTTTCCCTTTTGGGTATATAATATATCTCCGGCTTCATCTATTTCCATTCCGGGTTCTTTGTCTTTCGGGTTTTCATCGTTTTGTTGTGTGAGTGTGTGGCATTCATTCATATCATGTAGACATGTGCATTGCATTGCTTTTGTGTTGTCGGTTGCATCCGGTTCTACGCGTTCCTTCCCGTTGTCCGTTTCGCGTTCCGGAGCTCCCTCACGTGTCCGTGACGTCCCGTAGGCCTACTTTGTTGTTCGGGCGTGTAACATTGCCGGTTTGGCGCGAGACTTGTCGTGTGTTGTTGTTTTGGTGTGCGTAACCCGCCTGTCAAATCTCGTCGCGTTTCGAGTCCGTTTGCTCCTCCAACAGTTATTTGTGTGGGCTCAAAGTGCCTCCACTTTGAGGCCCAAAACACCCCCTCCAACAGCCCACCATCCACTCCTAACCACTTCTATCATCTAGGCCATCAAAATCTGATCCGGTGGCCGAAAACCGCACTCCATTTGGAGTCTCCTAGCTCCCTCTACCTATAAAAGTGTGTCCACCCCCATATTTTGCGGATCCAACCCTAGCTATCTCCTCCCCGCCGCCGCCGGACACGTCCAGCCCGATCCAGACGTGTCCAGCCTCCTCTCCACCACCACGTGGCAGCCCCCCGTTGGTCGCGCCCTGCGCCCACATCCCCGCCGGCCAGGGCCCGAGAGGCCCGCGAGGGGCCCTCCCGACCCAAGCCACCACCGTCGCCGGCCCGTAGGCAGCCGCCGCCCGGGAGCTCCCTCGCGCCGCCGCCGGACTCCTTCCTCCGGCCGCCGCGCCGCCTCTCCGTCGCCGCCGGGCCACCACCTCGCCGCCTCCTCCGACTCCGGCGCCGCCCGGGTCCCTCCGCCGCCTCGCCCCCGGGCCGGACCCGCCGCCGGGCCACCACCTCCCGCCGGCAGGGCCCCGCCGGTCTCCCGCCTCGCCGGAGGGTCGCCTCCCGCCGGCCCCTTCGCCCCAGATCGAAGCTCGCCGCCGATCGGGATCCTCCAGCCCGATCCAGGCGCTAACGGGCCGGACCCGCCTCCTCGGCCCGATCCGCCAAGCCCGTCAGCCCGATCCGCTCCGCCGGACCCGTTGACCAGATCTGTTTGACCCCGAGGAGGTTGTTTTTTTCACTAAGTCCCTGTTAATTGTTCTGAGATGCAATGTTTGACCTGCTCTAACTTTTTGCCTGCTGCTCCGTTTTGCGCGTGTAGCATGTCCAGACGTTCGTGGGAACGTGCTCTACGTTTTAACTGTTGTTGTCATGCATGTTAGAGATCATCTAGGTGCTTGTTTTGCTGTTGCAAGAGTGCATCATGATATAAACTGCTGCTATGTGTTATTTTTATGCCACCTTTGCCATGTGATATCTTTTAGCTCGTTTGTCCGAATGATGCAAATGACATGTCCACGTGTTCGTCTTGCCATGCTCTACATGTTGTATGTGCTAGGTTGCATGATAGAATTATTATTGCCTTATTATCATCGTTGCAAAGTGCCATGTGGCTGTGATGTGTTTTCACTTGTTACGAAATGCCATCTTGTTGAGCTCGTTGCTATCGTTGTGTTTACCTCAATGATGCATGCTTGTGAGTTTCGGGATCACCTTCATGTGCACTTTGATGAGGTGCTTACCCTTTGCCATGTTTAGTTTCGAGGTGACTTAAACATGCTCTTTTATATGCCATGATGATATTGCTGTTTTAGGACTTAGTGGTTTTTCACTAAGTCTGAAATCTGTAACGTTCCGATGCCATGTTTGTGTGATGTTCTAGGACAAAGCATGATAGTTTTGGAGTGGATTTTGATTGTTCCTTGTAGTATATATTGTTGTCTTTCCATTCATGTCCTCACATGTCCATTTAAGTGGCTGTAGCATGTTTATCTTTTGCTCCAAAGTTTCAATAAAATTCTGCTGCCAGAATTTTATTGTCAAGTTCAATATGTCCAAGATCATTGCTATTGATCCGTGGCTCCGTTGGGGTGCACCTTTGGACTTAGTTTCTGTACTATATGTCTAGTTTGTGTTCATGTCCTTTGCCATGTTGTTTGAGTGCTGTAGCTCAATTATTTTGAGCTCCGAAGTTGCTATGTTGCTGTAATTTTCAGCTTTCGCTCAAATCTTGTTTCGGGCATAACTTTTAGCCCGTAACTCCGATTTCAGCGAATCTTATATCAAACTTGATTGATTTTCTGTGTAGATTAATAATATCAGATTGTTATCATGTTTTGAGGTGATTTGCTTGAGTGTTATTTTACGTGCTCCGTGTGCATCCTTAGTGCATCCATCATGCATTCATCTTTTCCGAGTGCGCATTGCATCTTGTTGATTGGTGCTTGGTGTGATTGTTTTGTTTAGAGCCGGAAGCTGAGACCGAGTATGAGGTTGAGCACGAGGTTTCCAACGAGGTTGAGCACGAGGACCCTTCTTACGATCCGAACGACTTCTCTTCAGGCAAGATGACCGAACCCCGATAACATTACTATCTTTGCCTATTGCTAGTAGTCTCGATCTATAGTTTTGCCTCGATGCCCATGATCTTCTTGTCAGCCTCCTACTTGTAACCAATTGCCATGTTTAACCAACCTACCTATGCAAACCGTTGCTTGGCTAAGTACGCTTCGCTCAGCCCTTCTTATAGCATTGCTAGTTGCAGGTGAAGATCGAAGATGCTTGCTTCATGTTGAAGTTTGGTTGGGCTATATCACACTATATAAATGCTTAAAATGAAATCATCTATATATTGGCAAGGGTGGAAGGCTAAGCCTTTTGCTTGGTGATTTGTTCCACTCATGCCGTTAGGATCCGTATAAGCCGGTGTTATGTTCCTTGATTATGCGTTCCTAACACCGTTGGGGTGTATGGGACCCCCTCGATAAACCGCTAAGTGCTAAGTCTTTTCCAGCAAGTCCCAACATTGGTACTATTTGCCTAATAACAAACTAAACATGCATAGGGAGTAATTAACCCTCTTTCTTTATCAACAACCCCGGGCCAGTGCTCCACATGAGTGTTGGTCCGAAACGGGGAGCCTGCGGGGCCACCTCGAGGAAACTCAAGGTCTGGTAAAACCCGTAGCTTCACCCATCCGGTCGTGTCCTGAGACTTAGATACGCGCGGCTACTATCAGGGTGTCGACACGGCGGGAGGATTTGCTGGATTAGCCTTACCTTAGCTCGGTATATCTTGAGCACGGGATTCCGAGAATACTCGGGTCTTCCCACTTTGGAGTTGCGACTCCGCGGATCGTGGGCTTGTAATGGGTCAAGTTGGAACACCCCTGCAGGGTTTGAACTTTCGAAAGCCGTGCCCGCGGTTATGTGGCAGATGGGAGCTTGTTAATTCCGGTTGTAGATAACTTGACACAATGTTACTAATACACTACCAGCGTGTGTTCCGTGACTGTCAATTTCCGAATAGGGATTCGGGAGTTGAACACGGAGGGGTTATGCTTGTTGAGCTTGTAGCTAGGATCACTTCGTGATCACTTCTCGCCGAGGCCTTCTCTTCTCGCTCTCACTTACGTAAGCTAGATGCTAGTTGCTGCTGCAGACTTATTCTTTTCTTCAGCCTTATCCTCACCCAAAGGCTTTGATAGTCTTGTTACCCGGAGACGGGATTGCTGAGTCCTCTGTGGCTCACAGTTACTTCACACACCAGATGCAGGTCCAGCTGTGAGCTATCCAGGTGATGGCACCGAGCTGGATTGGGAGTACGACGAGGAGCGTAGTCGGTACTATGTGCGATACCCGGATGATCAGTAGTGGAGACTCTTACTAGGATTCGATCCGCCTGTGGTTTATTTATCTAAGTTTGGTACTTTGACATTTGGCTTTTGCCCTTAGAGGGTTGTGATGTTCTTAATGTATGATGTTTGAGACTTGTACTGTAATTTTGTGACGTGGCGAGTGTAAGCCAACTATTTTTCTGTTTACTATCCCCTCTTTTACATGAGTTGTGCAAAGATTACCAAACTTGAGATCATTCTAGGATGGATTTATGCCTTTAAGTCGTGCCTCGGCACGTAGGAGGTATAACTCCATCCTGGGCATTACAATAAAGCATGGCAACAGTGTCGTATGTACCTCCAGGGATCCGCGGAGGCGTGGCTACAGTGTACTTCGACCAGGCGGACATCCTCCGCCATGGCGCAACACTATAGCCATACGCATTGTGACGCCGCCCTCGTCAGCAAGGACGGCACTACAAGAAAAGGCAATCGGAGTGGCCTGCACCCGGCGGGTCCTACCTGTCGGCCGGATTCACGGCAGCCGGAGGGATCCACCAGAGGCGGGCCCCAGCAGTCCGCGGAGAACCCAGCGACCGAAGACACTAACGTCCGGGACCTACCACTTGGTATATTACCATTGTACCCCTAGGGGGTAGGCCTATATAAACCCCCCAGATCACCCATGCAAAGGGTTGACATCTAGTAGAACCCAGCATTCCATCCATCCACTCCATAGCTAGGAGCAAGAGATTTAGGCCCTGCCCTTCTTCCTCTTCTAGCAACACAGCTTCTGGAGCACCCTTGTACACTTGTGATTCATAGTGATCATGCGGAGACCCCGCAGAGCAGGACTAGGGGTGTTATCTCCACGGAGAGCCCCGAACTTGGGTAAGACTCGTGTACGATCGAGATCTCGCCCATTCCCGCTTCTAGAGCCCTACGACGTACTCCTCTCCCACACCATGATAAGCCACCCCCTGGCATCTGTCTCGAGAATCCTCCGATAGTTGGCGCCCACCATGGGGCAAGCGGCATAGGTCGTAGACATGTTCTAGACGGGAAACCTTTTCCGCCCCGACGAGTGCGTCGCGGCTGGCCCAATCGGCCAGCCAATGTGGGAGCAACTTGCCCCGCGAGCTGCCTTGCCGACCTCGTCGGCAAGGTCAGCCTCTCCGATGAGCTCGCCTCCGGCGCGGAGTCTCTCCACCCCGTCGACCCTCTTGCTGAGCTCTTCGAGAAGCTCACCGTCGTCGACGAGCCGGTTTCCAATTTGCAGTCCATCGGCTCCTACGACACCGCCATCAAGCCCGGCGAGCTTCTCGTTGGTCTCGATATGGCTACCACTGATGTCTACCCCGACAACGTGGTCATCATCGACGACCCGCTTCCTCCTGTCGCCTGGGACATCGTGGCTGGCTCGCTCAACGCCGGCATCTTCGTGGAGGCAATGGTCACTGGCGATAGCCAAGTGGCTGACAGGGTCCGTGATGACCCATTGCGAGCAGCAATACGGGACTTGGTTACCCTTGTCAATGACGAAACTGATCCAACAACGCTCGAGGTAATCCGCCTCAAGGTCCTCGATAGCGCCAACAAACTGGCGGCCATGCAGCGCCGTGCGGAGGCTAACCAGCGCGAAATTGACCGCATCAACACCGGAACACCGGCTAGTGATGAGCCCAGCCGGGTTGGCGCCATCCGGCAGCGTGGAGCATACATTGCCAGCATGCTGGGAGCCGGACACCCGATATATGAGACGCCAACGCAGAACCTGCGCCGCGCAGGCGGCGGCAGATGACCTCTGAAATCTGGAGGGCGAAGAGCTGCACGCTTATATGGAACGCCTCCAAGAGCTCCTCAATGCTACAGGCACGCAGCAAGACACCTACAACCGCGTGCTAGTAGCCAGCAAGCAGGCAGAGAACCCGGAGGCCGTCTATGAGCACAGTGCAACCTCTAGTCTCCCAGCGACGGCGGCCACAACTAGAACCTAGGGGCGGCCCCTGGCCGCAGCCAGCGTTCTCATCGCACTAGCGTGGCCAGCCAGCAAGCTCCCTAGAACCCGGAAGGCCGGCACTAACAGGATGAACGTCCGCCTCCCCGCAGGGAGAGGCCGGGTTCTCCGGCACCGGTTGACCATCCGACTCTAGGGGGGCGGCTGGGTCCGCGAGTCGGCAACTACGACACCCGCCAACAGCTCGAGCAACTAGGCCGTTCCCAGGCCATGGAGGAAGAAGATGCAGTCGGCCCGGCCTGCTTCGGCCCCCACATCAGCGATGAGCCCTTTCCCAAAGGGTTCTCGCTGCCCCGAGACACTCCCAAGTACAACGGCACCGTGAAGCTGGAAGACTGGCTCATCGACTATGTCACGGCGGCCAGCATAGCCAATGGCAACAAGCGCGTTGCCGTAAAGTATGTTCCGCTCATGTTGCAGGGCACGACCTAGACATGGCTGAACAACCTCAATCCCAACAACATCAATAGCTGGTTGGACTTCAATGAAGCTTTCGTGCGCAACTTCAACAACACTTACAAGCCGCCTCCCAAGCGACGTCAGCTCTCCATGTGTGTTCAGGGGCCGACCGAGTCCGCTCGCGACTACCTGACACGCTGGGCCGAGCTGCGCAACTCCTGCGAGGGGGTGCACGAGGTGCAAGAAATCGAATACTTCACCGCCGGGTGCCGCGAGGGCACTCTGCTCAAGCACAAGCTCCTGTGCGATGAGCCGACCACTCTGGATGAGCTCCTGTCCGTGGCGGACAAGTACGCTATGGACGACTCCTCCATGAAGTCGGAGATCCGGGTTGACACATCCGGAAAGGTGATCTCGCTGAATGCCCCGGCGCCGGCCGGTGACTCTAGCCGGCGTCAGCAGCAGAGCAATAGTAACAAGCGCAAGGCCCCAGAACCAGCTTCCAACAGCCGACAGGTGGCAACAGTTGAGAACCAAGACCAACAGCCGGTTGGCCAGCCCGGCCCCAAGCGCCAGCAGCGCAATAAGGGCGCGTGGCAGCCGACCCTCTCTTTCGAGTATGCCCTTGAGGCTCCGTGCAAGTTCCAAAGTGGTGCGAAGCCGTCCTACCATACGATTCGGTGGTGCAACTGGCTCGCCCGCCTCACCAAGGGAGATGCTCTGTCGTCTCCTCCTCCCGGCCCGGTGGGTCCGGCTCCTCGACAGCCGGCCCGCCCTGTCGGCATGCTCCAGGATGAGTTCCCCGACGCACACGCTGCCTACGTCGTCTTCACAAGTAAAACCAATGACAAGCACACAGGTAGCAGTAACGCCGCGAGGTAAACACTGTTGTGCCTGAGGTCCCCGAGTACATGCATTGGTCCGAGCCCATCACTTGGAGCCAGAAGGACCATCCAGCCATGATGCCCACACCGGGTGGTTACGCCATGGTGTGGAATCCCACCTTCTCCACCGATAAGCGGACTTGCCGCTTCTCACGAGTGCTGATAGACGGTGACAACAACATCAACATCCTCTACCGCGACACCATGGAAAAGTTGGGCATCAAGGAGAAACAACTCCTACCCAGTCAGACCGTGTTCCACGGCATCGTCCCTGGGCTCTCCCACTCACCACTCGGCACGATCAAGATCGACGTCCTATTCGGTGACCAAAATCACTTCCGCGGTGAGCCCATCTTGTTTGAGGTGGCTGACTTAGACAGCCCCTACCACGCGCTCTTAGGTCGGCCATGGCCAAGTTCATGATGGTTCTGCATTACGCGTACGTGAATACGAATATGCTGGGTCCCAAGGGCATCATCACCATCGTTGGCGACTACAAGAAGTCGGCCGAGTGCGTAGCAGCCAGCTCCCGATCGGCCGAGTCCCTCGTCATCGACCAAGAGAAGCGCCTCATCGACTGGGTGGCGGCCATAGCCGGCAAGCAATCCGCCATGCTGATCAACCCCGAGGATGCGGACGGCGGGACCTCCTTCAAATCGGCCAAAGAGACCAAGAAGATAGTGTTGGACCTAGCCACCCAGAGCTATTCGCTGTCATAGGTTCCAACCTTGACAGCAAATAGAAAAGCGAGCTCGTCGATTTCCTCCGAGGGATTTCATCGAGCACAAGCTAAATGTGAGACTGGATGCCAAGCCGGTCAAGTAACCCCTACGCCACCTATCAGAAGAGAAGATAAGGATCATTGGTGAAGAATTCACTCGGCTCCTGGCAGCCGGCTTCATCATGGAAGTGTTCTACCCGGACTAGCTTGCCAACCCAGTCCTTATTTTTAAAAAGAATAACAAGTGGTGCATGTGCATCAACTACACTAGCCTGAACAAGGCCTGCCCCAAGGATCTGTTTGCCCTGCCTCGGATCGACCAAGTGATAGACTCTCCAGCCGGATATGAGCTATTGTGTTTCTTAGATGCCTACTCGGGCTACCAGCAGATCAAGATGAATGAGAAAGACCAGATGAAGACCGCCTTCATCACCCCCTTTGGTGCATTCTGCCACCTGGTCATGATGTTCGGCTTGCGGAATGCCGGCACCACCCTTTCAATGGTGCATGCAGAAGTGCCTCCTGCCACAACTCGGTCAGAATGCCCACGTCTATGTGGATGACATTGTGGTGAAGACGGAGAAGCGCGGCACCCTTTTGGAGGATCTCAAGGAAACCTTCACCAACCCGCGGCATATCCATATCAAGCTCAACCCGGAGAAGTGCGTTTTTGGAGTACCAGCCGGCCAGCTCCTTGGTTTCCTTGTTTTTGAGCGTGCGATCGAGTGCAACCCCATGAAGATCAAGGCCATTGAGCAGATGGAGAGGCCGACCCGGCTGCGGAACGTCCAGAAATTCATCAGGTGCTTGGCATCTCTGAGCCGATCCCTAAGCCGACTAGGAGAGAAGGCCCTTCCCCTTTACCAGCTGATGAAGAAGACCAAGGTCTTCGAGTGGCCTGACCAGGCGGATGAAGCATTCCTCCAGCTCAAGCGGATGCTGTCCACGCCGCCTGTTCTGGCTGCTCTGGCTGACAAGGAGGTCATGCTCCTATACATCGCTGCTACCAATCGGGTCGTCAGCACGGTCATAGTTGTCGAGCGCCCAGAATCCGGCAAGGCCCAGCCGACCCAAAGGCCGGTCTATTACCTGAGCAAAGTGTTGTCCATCTCCAAGAAAAACTACCCCCACTACCAGAAGATGTGCTATAGCGTGTACTTTGCCGCCAAGAATCTGAAGCAGTACTTCCTGGAGCATCCCATCACAGTCGCTTGCACTGCTCCGCTTGCTAAGATCATGGGCAACCGAGATGCCACGGGCCAGGTGGCCAAGTGGGACATTGAGCTGACTCCTTACACTATCTTCTACCAGCCCCGCATCACCATCAAATCCCAAGCACTGGCCGACTTCCTAGTCGACTAGGATGAGACCCAGTACTTGCCACCAGCACAGGATTCCATGCATTGGCGATGCACTTCGATGGCTCTAAGATGCGCATCGGCTTGGGAGCCGGCATCGTCCTCATCTCTCCCAAAGGCGACAAGCTGAAGTACGCCCTGCAGATCCACTTCGCCACCTCCAACAACGTGGCTGAGTACAAGGCACTCGTCCATGGGCTCCGGCTGGCCAAGGGGATCGGCATTCACCGCATCCTATGCTACGGTGACTCAGACTTGGTGGTCCAGCAGTCTTCTGGAGACTGGGACGCCAAGGGCGCCAATATGGCCAGCTACCGCACCCTCGTCCAGCAGATCAACGGATACTTCAACGGGTGTGAGTTCCTCGACGTGCCACGGGCCGACAACGAAGCAGCCGACGCCCTGGCCCGGATCGGCTCCACTCGGCAGGCCATTCCAGTTGGCATCTCCCTCAAGTGCCTGCGCAAGCCGTCTATCTAGCCCTCACCGGAATCAGAGTCCATGTTCGTGTCGGATGATCCTGAAGCAATCGGATCCGGCTCGGGGATTGCAGCAGTCGGCCCTGGGACTTCTGCAGGCAGCCCGGGGACTGCGACACCAATACCCGGTCCGGGTGCCCCAAAACCAGGCACAGGGGCTGCTGCAGTCGGCCCGGGGACTTCTTTAGCACAACAAGTGGTGGCCGACTCTAGCCCATCGCCTCCCAGCCCGGCCACCCTGATACGATGGTGGAAGCTCCGTCTTGGGCGCAGCCCATCCTCAATTTTCACGTGAGCCGCAAGCTACCAGCCGACGAAGTTTTGTCCCGACAGGTGCAACGTCGGCGACTTCATACACAATTACCAATAGAGAGCTCGTCAGGCGCAGTGTCCCTGGTGTCTTCTAGTGCTGCGTCGAGCCGGAGAAGGGCATTGCAATCCTCAGAGATAATCATCAAGGTGAGTGCGGCCACCATGCTGCCTCCAGGTTCCTTGTGTCCAAAGCTTTCCGCCACGGTTTCTTCTGGACGATTGCCTTGGGTGACCCCAAGGAGTTGGTTCAGAAGTGCAAGGGGTGCTAGAAGTTCAGCGCCAAGCTACACCAGCCGGCCTCCACCCTCAAGACCATCCTTATCACTTGGCAGTTTGGCGTATGGGGACTGGACATGGTGGGACTGGTCAAAATAGCACACGGCAGCCTGACTCATCTTCTGGTTGCCATGGACAAGTTCACGAAGTGGATTGAGGTGAAGCCAATCAAGAAACTGAATGGTCCGACTGCAGTCACATTCATCACAGACTTCACTGTCCGGGATGGCATCCCGCACAACATCATCACTGACAACGCCACGAACTTTGCCAAAGGCGCCTTGGCCTGATTCTGCGCAAAGCAGGGCATCCTACTGGACTTAGCGTCCGTTGCCCACCCGCAGTCGAACGGCCAGGTGGAGCGAGCAAACGGCCTCATCTTGTCCGGCATCAAGCCTCGACTGGTTGAGCCTGTGGAGCGCCCGACCGACTACAGGATCGAAGAACTGTCGACCGTACTTTGGAGTCTTCGGACCATGTCAAATAAAGCAACCAAGTTCACGCCCTTCTTCATCGTGTACGGGGCCGAGGCTGTCATCCCAACTGACATTGAGGTCGACTCACCTGGCGTCACCATGTACACGGAGGCGGATGCAAAGGAAGCACGAGAAGACGGCGTCGATCTGCTAGAAGAGGCCCGACTGCTAGCCTGCAGCCGGTCCGCCATCTACCAGCAGAGCCTGCGCCGCTACCACAACAAGAAGGTGAAGCCGCGTGCCTTCCAAGAGGGCGATCTTGTGCTCCGGCTGGTCCAGCAAACAGCTGGCCAGCACAAGATCTCGACCCCTTGGGAAGGGCCTTTTATCATCAGTAAGGCCCTGGGCAACGACTCCTATTACCTCATCGATGCGCAGAAGCCCAGGGCACGCAAGAGGGACGATTCCGGCAAGGAGATGAAACGGCCATGGAACTCAAATCTCCTCCACAAGTTTTACAGCTGAAAGAAGTGTATGTACCATGCTATATTTTGTACTAAGCTAAGACAATAGGTCCCCAGAGGCGCAATCGGGGGCTACCTATTTATCTATATGATAAATTATGCCCATGAATGCGTTCTTTCGTTCTTTCGCCCTGACCGGGTCCGGTCAACCGACTCGGGGGCTTGCCACCATGACCTAAATTGGCAACACCCGAAGTCGGCTAAGTAGTGTGCCAACACCAAAGCCCTCTCTTTGTACCAAGCAACAGCTTGCAGTGCGATTGTCCGGCTAGCAAGAGCTAAAGTCAGGAAACATTGTCCACACGAAAAATGACTAAGGAAGAAACTCCAACAGAGGCCAAGACGGCTCCTCGCCCTACCCGACCGGCTGTCCAGCATCCGTCCGGTCGGCTTCTTGCTTGACGAGCTATGCTCTAGGCAGCCAGAGTAACTTGCCTATTCTAAACGACCAAGTCCCTAACCCAGCCACAGATCGCAGCACAGCTGTCCGGCTGGCAGGGAGGCGGCCAACGGCAAAAGAAAGGCCGGATAGAGTTAAGGCAAACTTGACTCAGAACACGGCAAAGAGACAAGCATGCAGAAGCAAATATTTACATAACATAAGGCCGAAGGCCAGTATTCAACATAGTTTGAATTACACCCTAGCGGGTGGAACTGCGCGGAACTAATTTCGTTGTTTGAGTACAAGGTAGGAAAACAAAAAAGATAACTAGGCAGAGGATCAGAAGGCGGCTATGACTGGTCGGCAGTGGTTGCGGCACCGGCTGATGGGGCGTCAGGATGGATGGTTCCGGCATGGTCGGCGACAGCGGTTGACGAAGTCTCCGGCTGCCCGCTGACCGCAGCCGGCTCGGGATAGGTCCGGCTGGTCATTCCATCGTCCGGGGCGGCGCCATCATCTTCCTCCTCTTCGTCGTCCTCCTCGCCCTTGTCGCTGGAGGTGATCTCCTCTACCGAGTCCTTCCGCTCGTTCGGGTCCAGCCCGAACCAAGAGTGTCGGGGATATACCCTACGGTATGACCCGGCCGGAGTTATGACCTGGCTGGGACTTGGTATTTCATTGGTAAACCGCCAGAGGACTGACAATTCACTGATGACCCAGCCGAACCTGGTAACCCATTGATAGGCCGACAGACAGTGGTAAGCCGGTAGACAGTTATAAGCCGGCAAATTGTAAGCTGGCGGACAGTTATAAGCCGACAAATTGTAAGCCGGTGGATAGTTAAGCCTGGAGTTAAGAAGCCCATGATGAGACGTCAGAATAGGTTAAGTCCTAATTCGGGACTCTACATGTAACCCGCCCCTTCAACTTATAGAAGGAGGGGCGGGGCGCCCCAAGAGGGACAAGAAATAATCTCTAGGGCTAGACACAACGAGAGGAGAGCCGACTGATACAGCGACTCCCGCATGATCATAATGAGACCTAGCCACAAACAACATGTAGGGTTATTACCGGATGATGTTTCCCGGGGCCCAAAGCTGTCTAAAACCTTGTCTTGTGTTGCATCTCTCGATTCCGATCAACCCCTCTCAAGCTACTATGTAGATGCGTTGGCCTCACGACTAAGTCCTCACACTAGGGCATCTACCGTGACAAATCCATGACAGTTGGCGCACACCATGGGACCTGCGCACGGTGGTGTTGAGTTCTTGGAGGGATCCCCAAGGATCGAGAAGATTGCGATTGGCTGGATGAAGAAGAGCCGGCACGAGACAATCATACATGATTTATTTTGGATCTAGGAGTACAAGATTTGATATGAAGAGAAAATAGGGTGCATGATGCGCTCCGCTGTGATCAAACGGTCCATCGAAACATATCAAATTTTTGTTGCAAAGCTGTCAGATCTCTAAGTCGCCGAGACGGTTTCCACTATAATCTATTTTGCGGATTAGACATGCTACAAGTCCCAAGGCATCAACTCATGGCGTTTCTCTTGCGTAATTAACCGATGCAAGATCGGATCGATCTCCAGTTTCCAAAACTACAAGGCAAAAGTTGCGGAGTACTCAGCACCTGCAAGCTGGGGACTCGGTCTCCGTTTCCATCCCCAAGTCATCACCGCGGCTTCGCTCCACCTCCGCGGAGTCATCGCCTCTCCAAACCGCTGTTGTGGGACTGTCGCCTCATCCCTGGGCCACCGCGGCCCTGCGCCATCCTCGGCGACCTGCCGAGCCACATGCTACAGTTGCTGAAGCTCCACGATGAGCCGGCGTAGTGGCCTCTTGTCAAGCCAGCTGGCCACTGCGCTTTTTCCCGTTGAGCATCGCCTCCACCGGCGCATTGCCAAACCGCTATCGCACCTTGCCGAGTTGTCCGCACATGGAGTTACCCTCATCGACGTGTTAACCGCCTTTCTGACTCCGCCTCGTTACTGCGGGCCTACCGGCGCATTTCCAAGTCATCTCCGATGTCGATCCACATCACCATGTTACTGTATGAACCGGCCTTCAAAACTCGCCAGAGCCGCCGGGCCTCGATGGAATCACCCCGCCTCTACGCCATGGCTCGCCTCGCACTGCCTCGAATCCACCGCTGCTTGGCCTTGCTCTGAGCCGCCCTCGCAGCCTGCTCCTCCGTGGCCTCACCTGCGCCATTGATCCTCAAGCCGGCCCTGCCTCGCGGCCATCTCCATGCTGGCCCACGCCACCGCGCCTCAAGCCGGCCTGGCCTCGCGGCCGTCTCAACCGTGGCTTCGAGCCGGCCTTGCCTCTACACGCCTGTGCGGCTGTGCCTGCCTTGGCCTTGCCTTGAGCCGTCGCCGCCCCTGCGGGAGCTGCCACCACTGCGACCAGGGGCCTGCCTCCAGGCCAAGCTACGTCGAGCCGTCCGTATCAACCGCAACTCCGCCCATTACCATGGCTTGTCTCTACCTCCGCGATGAGCCACCGAGAACCCGACCTGCGTCCAAACTGCGCAAGCCGCCGCCCCTACCTTGGAGGCTCTCCGTGTTGATTTGCTGAGCTGCTGCCATTGTGACCCGCTCCGTTATGGCCGATTCCTGTTGCCGCTCTTGCTAGTCGCTCGCCCCGGCTCTCCTGCACCTCGATCCCTCTGAGTCGCCCTGCCCTCGCCTTGAATAAGCACGCAAAACTGATTTGCTTGCCTGGCTTCATTTCAATGATCCGTCTGCCTCTGCCGTTTTCGCGATGAACCACCGCAGTGCCTCGAGCTGAGCCGGCGTTTTCTGACTCCGACGGCCGTTTGTTGTTTTAAGTTGCCGTGGTCTACGTCGAGTCATCTACGTCAGTAAAAATCCAATTGATTTCATGGAGTCCAAAACATCAGCTTTGGTTGAGACTTTGGATAACGAGTAGCTTCTGAGATGATCTGCACTCGGAACATCTGGCAGGGTCCTCGAGGGGATCAATGCAAAAATACTTTATATACATATACAGATCAAAGGGAGTTCATCAAAATTGTCTAAGGGTGATTTACGGACAGTATACACGATTCATCTATCATCTGAACAAATCATGTGATATCCATCTAAGTCTATCTTGTTAGCACATATTGTTTTTGCCAAAGAATGATTACTCCGGCTTGCGATATTTTTTTATGCATAATAGTTGTTCACTCCAAGAGCGATGGACATGTCAAGGATATATAGTTCGCGCCACCATTATCAAGCGCTAGTATCTGACAGTGACACGATGCTTGATGAATATATGTGAAAACCGCCATTTGACAGCCCAATTTACATCAACATGACATGATTGACTCGCCAGTCCGCGAGGTTTACCACGCCTATGATTAACTCGCCTGTCCGCGCTGGCTTACAATGCCGCGGCCGGCTCATCTGTCTACTCCTACGACCGACTCGACTGTGATTGACTTCAGCTTCACCGTGGTAATCATCAACTCCGCTGACAAAGTTATCTACTACAAAAGTGACCGTCATATCATGGAGGTTTATTGAATAATTCATACTGGAAGTGTGCAATGAGTGTTGCGAAGATTTTCAGTTCGCTTCAAGCCTCCGGTTTATATAAATTTCAGCATTCCGCTATTCAACTATATATCGGTTTATATCACAACCAAGTATGAAGAATCTCAAACCAACTCCTCGAGTCGTCTTGAGACTCGAGGGCTACGATGACATGACTCGACAGAATTGGTCGGTTTCAGTTAATTCAAGAATTCCGGGTCATTGGAGGGAAAAATAACCCGATCCCGGAGGCTACTGTTATATTGATGAAAATATAAAGGCCGTTAGAAAAATTTCTGGCTCAAAATGAAGATTCCGGTTCAAGAGAAATCTGTCTCCCAGAAGGCGTTAAAGCTCTCAATATCCGGTTTAAAATCCGGTTGAAGTGAAATCTATCTCTCACGAAGATTTGAAGCTCTCAATATCCGGTTTAAAGTCCCGGCTCAAGAAGAATTCATCTCTCACAAGTTCGAGTTCTCAGAAAAAATTAAAGGTTGCTAAAGATAACTTGTTGCCATTATGTGCGGTTCAAACATGGGTATCCTACCTTATTGGTTTATCTTATTGGTCACTTGGGGGCTTCTTGCTCATTGAGCATAGCTATGATTACCCTATTCATCCGGCTTGTAAGCCTGGTATGAAATATTATTTGGGGGCTCTTTGTTCAACGAACAAGAGTTTTTATGACCCTTGTAATAGGCTTGGAAGCCATGCTTGGAAGCCAGGTGTATTCACCAAAAAACCCGGGTTATCCAGCCTTTTAAGTCTACCACTCCACCCAGATTGACTGGAATGACTCGCCGTACTTTTGACAAGTTAATCTTATACAGAACCTGAACTTGTCAACGACGATTGGTCATGTGAGGCCCGTCTTATAAGGTTAAGTGAAGGTTTAACTCAGCGGCTATGCGACCCTTTGTCAACCGTTGATTTGAAAGTTTTGGCAGCCTATGAAAGCCTTGTTTTTGTATTTTGATTTATATTTGATTTAAGTATTTTGTGACATGTTGATACATGGATGAAAACCGATGAAGGTTATGATGCCTTATGGCTCTTATATGAATCTATCCAGAGTTTGTTAACCCGGCCTGGCATTGGACTATAAGTCGCTGGTGTATGTTGATTATGTGCTTGGAGTTCTGGCTCTAAGCTTTAGGATGTTACCCCTTACTACCTTTGGCTTTGTAAGCCGGCGGTATAAACAAATTGAATAGGGCGTTGTGCTCTCAATATTTGGGTTGTAACCCTTACTGCACGACATATGATGAGTCGGCCGGTCTTAACAAATATCACAGTCACCAATATATTTTGGATTGCGCCATTGGAATTATGCGCTTATAAATCATTGGATTATTGCCCTCATTTGATATGGTGATGTAAGCCAGCAGTATGAGCCAATTCTACAGGTATGTTTTCCTGGTTATATAAGTATGCGAGGTTGATAACCCGCCCTGGCTTTTGACTTTAAGTCACCAGTATGATTAGGCTTGAATGGACTTAATGCTAAGTCTTTTCTATAATTGCGTAAGACTATATTATGTTTGGGTTGTTACCCGCCCTGGCTTTTGACGTTAAGTCGCCAGGGCATATGTTTAAAATGTGTAGGACATGCAGAGTTTTATGCATAAGTAAGAACACTTCTATTGCTCGTATGAGTCATTGAGTTTAAACCCATCATCTGGCCATCTGAAGATATTGCCGGGTTACCCACCTCCGGGTTATATTGTTCAATATTGAGTTTATTGAGCCTATGAGACGCCAAAGTGATCTTGTCAAAACTGGACTTGACTATGAACCTCTATGGATGTGATTATTAGTTCTTGATTTTTACAAAGGCTATAAGCCGTCGGGTTACAAAAATTCCGGCTTACAATGAATGCGCATTAAGTCGCCATTGGCCAAGATCCGCCGGGTATTTAAACTTTAAGGTTCTCATGCCGGATTATATTATTCAAATCTTGGATAGCCAACATGGCTGGATTTTTATTATGGTTATCAATAACCAATATTATGATTGAGGTTTTCAAAGTCGGTTTAGCAGAATGGCTATTACTTCTTTATCAATGGATATGATTTATCCTGCAATGGAAGAAATAGTCCTGAGTTGCTGCAGGCTTATGACCCGGCACTTGGGGGCTACATTATTCAAATCATGATTATATCAAATATGGAAGTCCCATGTCGCTGCAAGCATGCACCATGACACTTGCGGGCTAATGCAAGGTCATTTTTTACTTGCCTTATTTAAGACCCGAGTCATCACATCGTAATGAGCTGGCCCTTGGGGGCTACCAATTGCTCCTATAAAAAATTCAAGGTACACAAGCCTTAATCCATTATATTGAAGGGTTCATTGCTTAGTTGGTAGAGTATAAAGCTCTTAACCTTATGGACGTGGGTTCGAGCTTCATGGTGGGGGTTACATCATATGATGTTATTTTCAATGAAGTATATATAAAGTTCCAGCTCAGTATTATCGTACTGACCCGACCCTTGGGGGCTACACGTTGTCGTTCAAGTCTACATGATCATATCTACAAAGTCCCTGCTCATTATTGTATAATGACCCGACCCTTGTGGGCTACACTAGTTGAAGTTTTTATGAGCATAAGGCAATTACAAGTCCTAGGTTGCTGCAAGCATGACAACCCGACACTTGGGGGCTACATATGTGGAATATTCTTTTTGACTAATGATTGAGATGAACAACCCGGATTTCTTCAAGGTTTCGACATTTATATTGAAGCAATGCTTAAGTTGTTACTACGCTCCCGTCTTAAGACTTGGGGGCTACATGTGATATGCATATAAGGAAGGTACTATCAACAATCATGACCCGATGCTATCAATATTTACAAACCAGCAATTTTGGTAATCATAACTCGGCAAGCTCTATATTTTTTTAAGCCGACTGAAAATCAGATGAGTATTTCAAGACCAATATTTTTGTCAAGCTGGAGCACAGGAAGCTGAGTCAAATGAATTATTCTTCACAATATTTCTCTCTGAGAAACTAAAGTCAGCAAATTGATTATGAAGCTGGTCTATTGAACCGGATTTTCTAGATGAAGGAAATGACAAGGAATTAAGGATGACCAGGCGCCAGCTTACAAGAATTCTTAACCCGGAGCGCAACCTGTCAAATTTGTTCTTGTGTTCATTTTGCAGGATCAGTTTAACATGGATAAATCCAAATTAAACTGGAGGCTAATGTCGGGGATATGCCCCGCGGTATGACCCGGCCGGAGTTATGACCTGGCTGGGACTTGGTATTTCATTGGTAAACCGCCTGAGGACTGACAATTCATTGATGACCCGGCCGAACCTAGTGACCCATTGATAAGCCGGCAGAGAGTGGTAAGCCGGTAGACAGTTATAAGCCGGCAAATTGTAAGCCGGCGGACAGTTATAAGCCGGTAGATTGTGAGCCGGCGAATAGTTGTAAGCCAGATTGTAAGCCCGGAGTTAAGAAGCCCATGGTGAGAAGCCCATGATGAGACGTCAGAATAGGTTAAGTCCTAATCCGGGTTGGACTCTACATGTAACCCGCCCTTCAACTTATATAAGGAGGGGCGGGGCGCCCCAAGAGGGACAAGAAATAATCTCTAGGGCTAGACACAACGAGAGGAGAGCCGGCTGATACGACGACTCCCGCATGATCATAATGAGACCTAGCCACAAACAACATGTAGGGTTATTACCAGGTGATGTTTCCCGGGGCTCGAAGCTGTCTAAACCCTTGTCTTGTGTTGCGTCTCTCGATTCCGATCAACCCCTCTCAAGCTACTACATAGATGCGCTGACCTCACGACTATGTCCTCGCACTAGGACATATACAGTTGCAAATCCATGACAAAGAGGGCGGCACTTCAGTGCCGTCTTCCACCCGCTCTGGGATGAAGACGCCGACGTCGGCATAGTCGGTGAGGGTGGCCGCGCGCTTGATGATCTCCTCGTGCTCCGCCTCCAGCTCCGGCTCGGCCTCGAGGCGAAATGTGGCCGGCTGGTCCAAAACTACACAGGGATACCAGGCCTTGACAAACTCCAACGCCGCCTGCCGGTGCCGAAGCGCCCTTCCAGGTGTCAAGCCGCTTGACCACCACCTCCAGCCAGTCGGTGCATCGACTGGGAGACTGGGGCATAGACACATCCGGTCAGAGTACCTTGAGGACATGCGACCCGGCTCACTAAAGATGGCAGAGCGTCCGGCGCACCGGCTCAAGGCGCATTCGGACGGCCGCAAGATGTTCCCCGAGGGTCCGGTGCCGGTTCGGAGGGATCTCCATGCCCACCGACCTCCGCCGGTCGCGTTCCGCCTCGATCACCTTGCAGATGGCAACGGAGCGGTCGGGGAAGAATTCTGCGTAAAAGAAGACAAGAACTTAGAAGACGGCCGTGTGCAGCAGCCGGCGACCGGGCAACTGAGAAAGAAATGACTTACCTTCGAGCATGTCTTTGATCACCTCATAACTGTCCAACAGTAGCTTTTCGTTCTTGGTCCAGTTTGAGCGTCGGGTCTCGAACTCGGCCTTGAGGAGCGCCTTACCGTCCTCCAGCTTTCGGACCTCCTCCTTGTGCCGGGCCGCCTGGTCCGCAAGCTCCTTGGTGAGACGGTCGTGCTCTGCGGACACCTCGCTGCACTCCTTCTCCTTGTCCAGGAGCTCCTTCTCGAGCGCGTGCACGTGGTCCCACAGCCGAGCAACCGCCTCTGCAAAGACAAAGAAGAGCGGGTTAAGTAAGGGTCCGCATGCTATCAGTAAAATATGTTGATGAAAAATAAGCACATTGCAGATTCATCAGATTAATTCAAGCCACATGGAAAATCCATTTACCCAAACCAAGCAGCATTAAGAACTAGGAAATATAGCACTTGTATATGTTTCTCATTATTAAGTGCAACCAAATTCGATTTATTCCTCGCATGCAAAACAATACAAAATTCTACCCACGACAATTGGACATCGCATTGCAGAATTGAACCAAGCAGTTAACTAAACACCACAACAAATGAACCAAACATTAACTGAGCACCACATTGCACAATATAACATACTCCTAATAGAAGATCAGACAGTTAACCAAACCAAGCATGCTTAACAACTTGGAAATATAGCAATTGTATTTGTTTCTCATGTATTTACTACAACCAAATTCAATTTATTCCTCACATGGTATACAATAATATAATGCACCCACAACTATTGAACATCACATTGCAGAATTGAACCAAATAGTTAACTAAACACCACAACAAATGAACCAAACGTTAACTGATCACCACATTGCACAATATAACATACTCCTAATAGAAGATAAGATAGTTAACCAAGCCAAGCATGCTTAACAACTTGGAAATATAGCAATTGTATTTTTTTCTCATGTATTTAGTACAGCCAAATTCGATTTACTTCTCATGGTATACAATAACAGAATGCACCCACAACTATTGAACATCTCATTGCGAAATTGAACCAAACAGTTAACTAAACACCACAACACAAATGAACCAAATGTATACTGAGCACCACATTCCACAATGTATAACCAAACCAAACATGCTTGACAACTTGATTTATTTCTCACATGGAAAACAATACAAAATTGCAGCCTGAAGAATCGAACATCACATTTGCAGAATTGAACCAAACAGTTAACTGAAGACAACAACTAATTAACCAAACAGTTAATAAGTGAGCACCACACTGCATGACATATGGAACATATACACTAGAGCAACAGATTGCTGGTAAAATTAGATAGCACAATTCACTAGAATTTGTTAAGGAAAGGCAGGATCAGCACAAGCAACGGGTAAACCGAGCATGCTTTACCGGCATAGCTAGCAAATGGCAAGGTGCTCCTCCAAGATCTGTGGGTTGACACAAATGGCAGCCATTACGACATCATCCGCGCGTGCGGCCACGATTTGCTTCTCCCCTGCCAAATGCTCCTTGAGATCTTGGCTATACTGCGTGCACCATGGCTTAGGGCGGCGCTTATTTTGGTGGAGGGGTCGGTGATTTGGGTGGAAGCTATCGCGCCGGCGATCGGGGCATGTGGGATGTGGAAGGAGGAGGAGGATGGGGGTCGGGTGTGGATTACCTGTCTGGATAGACGAGGCCGAGCAGCGTGAAGGAGGGTCGCCGTCAAGGAGGCGGCGCTGCAAGCAAGGAGTGAAGGTTTCAACTTGAAAAGGAAGGCGGACACAGGGGAAATGTGGCTTTTGGTAAGGGAGAGGGGCGGGGAGGTATATATTTCCATGGATGCCAAAAATTTGGAATCGCTTCAGCGAAAAAACTGGCGTGCAAAGTGTCATCAGACATGATCCCTTATTCAGAACTATGTACGATATGTGAACATCACAAACGATTCGGATAGCTTAACCCGTGTGTGATGAGTTTGAATGTCAAAAATTTTGGTTCGAATTTCCATGGTTACAGTGGTCATCCACGTCATTGCATAATTTGGGTACACAAAGGAGACTACAACACACCCACATTTCTTAATCGAGCAAGTTCAGCAATTAAACAGAGCTAGCTGACCTAAACATTACTCTAAAAAATTAAAGACCGACGCGCTTAATTAAACAAAACAAAGAGTACTACTACGGTTGGTGCTCGTCGATCTCCGCCGCCGCCTCCATGTCTAGTCCGCGCCTCATGGTCTCCTGGGAAGGGGCTCCACGGAATCCATCGCACCATACTCGGAAAGCATCTCGCCATCCGTGTCCGCCATCTCTTTGGAAAAGGCCGCCACGGGCTGGGCGTGGGCGGCCGTGATCTGGGCTTGGACGAGCTCCGTTGTCGCAAGGTATGCGGCGGAGGAATGGACAGCTGCTCGAATGCTCTCGGCAATTGCCAACTCTTCGGCCGTGGGTTGCCGATTGTTATCGGAGAAGCTTCGTTTGATTTCTGCGGTGACCGCCATAAACTGGGCGTGGGCGGCCTCGACATGGTCATGTGCGGCCTCCATCAGGGCTAAGGCCACCGCTGCAGAACAAACAGCTGTTGTGCCGCTCTCGCCAGTTGCTATCCCCGAGGCAGATGTTGCTGCCGCCACCTAAGAAGCAATGGCGGCCGTTTGGGCAGCCTCGGTCGCCCGGTCACAGATTGCGGCCGCGCTCATGCACCTTGTTAGGACGTGTAAGGCGGCTGCGACCCCGCTCTCGCCGGAGTGAGCCACCGATGTTGCCCTCACGCCGCGGATCCACATGCCCATTTTTCACCGGCGACGATTAACCAATTAAATGATATTTGGGGAGTGAGCTAGTGTGCTTGAGACGCTGATTGTGGACTGTAGCCAAAGCACCTTCTCGCGTAAGCCATAGGCATACTATACACGGATGGTGCTCCAGGATATTTTGTGTTGCATCTCACACGGTTGGTGATAATAAACTGTGTGTGATCTACTTGATTTTTCATCTTGATTTGAATTATATAATGGGGTCTCGGCGGAAATGGACGTTGTTTCAATTGCTAGACCTTTTATCTGCAGTGAACATGCAACTATATGTGTGTCGTAAAAGAACTGGAATTATTCAGGGTCCATTTGAACATTTTATACATTAAATTGGTTTTCTAGCTATTTTAGGTGCACAATTCAAAATTAAACTACAAGCACATGCTCCGGTGCACCAACATGAGTTGTAAAATCATATATGTGTCCATGGGTTTATGCTTATGTCCCATGCAAGAAATGGGCATGAAATTCGAACATCACGGCATCGTGGCTCTCCGACAAACGTCGACGTACTTGCTTTTGTAATTCTAGTAAATCCAAAATTCGTCAGAAATTCATGAAACTTGGCATGCTATCATGGAGCGGCATCAACATGCCGTGGTAAATTTTTTGTCCCATTTGGGGTAGGTTTGGGTATAAGCTTCTCATAAACAGAGCTTCTCACAACAAGTGTGATGGTTTCAGTAGGGAACGTTTCACCTTTCTGGACGAAACGATATCCGTTGCCTCTTCTCAATTCAAATTTGTTCCTAGTGTCAACATAGAACAACATGAGTGTTTTGTCAATTTTTTGGGATTTTTCAGGGTTCGTTTGGACATTTTTTATGCATTAATTGAGTTTTCAATGCATTTATGTGCATAATTAATATTTGAACTACATGCACAAGCTCTAATGCATATAAATTGGTTGAAAATTCAAATCTTTGTCCTTGGTTGCATGCTTAGGTCCCATGCAATAATTGGGAATGAATGTCAAGAACCCTGCCACCGTCACCCAGTTGCAAACATTGAGATACCTGGTTTTTTAATTCTAGTTAATCCAAAGCTCGTCTGAAATTCATGAAACTTGACATGCTATCATGGAGCGGCATCAGCATGTTGTGGTAAATTTTTTGTCCCATTTGGGGCAGGTTTGGGGATATGCTTCTCATAAACCAGAGCTTCTCACAACAAGTGTGATGGTTTCAGTAGGAAACGTTTCACCTTTCTGGACGAAACGATATCCGTTGCCTCTTCTCGATTTCAAATTTTTTCCTAGTGTCAACATAGAACAACAGCAGTGTTGTGTCAATTTTTGGGATTTTCGGTGTTCATTTGGACATTTTTATGCATTAATTGAGTTTTCAATGCATTTATGTGCATAATTCAAATTTGAACTACATGCACATGCTCTAATGCATATAAATTGGTTGAAAATTCAAATTTGTGTTCTTGGTTGCATGCTTAGGTCCCATGCAAGAAATAGGAATGAATTTCAAACACCAGGCCACCGTTGATTGCCAGCAAAACGTTGAGATACTTTATTTTTAAATTCTAGTAAATCCAAAACACGTCTGAAATTCATAAAACTTGGCATGTGAAAGGATCGAGAACAGGTGTCTAGAGGGGGGTCAATAGACTCTTAGCAAGAAAAGTGGTAGTTTTTAATTTCTTCAAGTTGAGGTGGAGTTTTAGCACATGTTTAAACATTCATAATACATATCAAGAAAGCATGACAAGAGTATATGGGCAGCGGAAAGTAAAGCATGCAATTTTGCAAGAATGTAAAGGGATGGGATTGGAGTGTGCAAATGCAATTGGAGACACGGAGATTTTTGGCGTGGTTCCGATAGGTGGTGCTATCGTACATCCACGTTGATGGAGACTTCAACGCACGAAGGGTAACGGTTGCGCGAGTCCACGGAGGGCTCCACCCACGAAGGGTCCACGAAGAAGCAACCTTGTCTATCCCACCATGGCCATCGCCAACGAAGGACTTGCCTCACTAGGGTAGATCTTCATGAAGTAGGCGATCTCCTTGCCCGTACAAACTCCTTGGTTCAACTCCACAATCTTGACGGAGGCTCCCAAGTGACACCTAACCAATCTAGGAGACACCACTCTCCAAAAGGTAATAGACTGTGTGTTGATGATGAACTCATTGCTCTTGTGCTTCAAATGATAGTCTCCCCAACACTCAACTCTCTTTCATTAGGATTGGATTTGGTGGAAAGATGATTTGACTGGAGATCAACTTGGAGAAGGCTAGAGATCAAGATTTATGTGGTTGGAATGGAATATCTTGACCTCAACACAAGTGTAGGTGGTTCTCTCTCAGAAAATGTATGTTGGAAGTGTAGGCATGTTCTGATAGCTTTTTCCATGAATGAAGAGTGGGTGGAGGGGTATATATAGCCTCCACACAAAATCTAACCGTTACACACTATTTACCAAACTCGGTGGGACCGAATCAGTCAGACCAATTTAGTTCATAATGTGACCATTAGGCATTTTGGTGGGACCGACATGTCAACTCGGTAGGACCGATTTCCTTAGGGTTAGGGCATAACATAATCTCGGTGAGACCGATTACACAAACTTGGTAGGACCGATTTTGGTAATAAGCTAACCCGAGAGTTGGTCAGGCAAACTCGGTGGGACCGATTCGCTCATTTCGGTTGGACCGAAACGTTACGAAGGGGAACCAGAGAGTTTGCATTGCGAACTCGGTGGGACCAATCGCTCATCTCGGTTAGACCGAAACGTTACGAAGGGAAACAGAGAGTTTGCAATCCCATCTCAGTGAGACCGAGATCCCTATCGGTGAGACCGAAGTGACTAGGGTTTGTGGCAGTGGCTATGTCAACTGAACTTGGTGGCGCCAGATAGAAAGTTTCGGTGGGGCCGAGTTTGACTTTTGGTTTGGAACATATGTGGATGTGAGAAAGTGGTTGAGGGTTTTGGAGCATATCACTAAGCACTTTGAGCAAGCAAGCCATTAAGCAACACCTCATCCCCTTTTAATAGATTTGACTTTCCTATGGACTCAATGTGATCTTGGATCACTAAAATAGAAAATGTAGAGTCCTGAGCTTTGAGCTTGAGCCAATCAATTGTCCTTATCATCTTGAAGGGGTTCCACATCCTCTAGTCCATGCCACTCCATTTGTTGAACCTGTCTGAAATATACTAGATGAAAACATTAGTCCAACAAGAGATATGTTGACATTAATTACCAAAATCACCCAGGGAGCACTTGTGCTTTCAATCTCCCCCTTTTTGGTAATTGATGACAACATGCATCAAAGCTTTAGATAAAGATATGAAGAATAACAAGTAAAGCTTTGGAAGGACATGTAACATGCATAGGCTCCCCCTACATGTATGCAATCATGTAAATATGGAATATAAGAGCATGTGAAAGCATAGACATGACATAGCAAGCAATGAGTTACATGTATCTTGGCTATATGCATCAGAGCAAATGATATGAATATATGAAGTGTATCCTCATGTTCATGATTCCTTCTTGCAAACAACATGTACATTAGCAAGAAATCTTCATGCACATGAGTGTGATGCATGTACTTACCTTGTGATCTTGAGCTAGCTTATGAAGGGATGAACCTGAGTAAACAAGGTTAGATAACACAGGTACATCTACTAGACAGAGTAACAAAAGAGCCACAAGAGTACCAAGATTGGGATAACATGTAGAGAGTGATTACTGGGTACTCTTGAATACAGACATGTTCCCAAAGGTAAAAGATATGCAATGAATTCAAAGACTTCCTTCCCTAGCAGTCTTTCTCCCCCTGAATCTTATATTGGATAATGGAAGAGAGTAGGGAAACAGAATCAGAGCAGAATAAAAACAGATTAGATCGCAGAGACATAACATAGACATGTCTTTCCCCTCTTAAAGACATGTGACTTCTCTCCTCTTGAACACCAAGCATCTGGGGCATGTGATTTCTCTTTCCCCCTGTTTGAAGCATTCTCTCATTAAGCTTTGATGTGAACCCTCTCTCCCCTTTCACATCAATTTCCAAGAAGGGATCTTCTGGAGTGTGAGTCAAAATAGATTTGGTCCTTGAGTCACAGAGCAGAGCAGCATATAAAATGTGATGCTGGTAGAGGACTAAGTGGAGCTGGAACAAAAGTGCAAGAACAAGTGGCAAGTTGTCTTTTTTGTAGTGAAATCTGTGACACCGAGTTGTGTTCTTCGGTTGCACCGAACGGGTTCGGTTGGACCGAAAGTGACAAACCGGTGGGACCGAGTTCAACACAGAAAAAAGGCAATAGTCACCTCAGATCACTAGGCAAATAAGATCTCACAAAGATTTGTAAGGAATTAACTAAAGGATTTGCAATGAATTGGATGCAGAAAATGCAAAACAAAACAGAGAAAAGAAAATCTAGATGAAGTTTTTTTTTGTTGTTTAAAAGAAGAGGAACAAAATGCAAGGAACAAATGCACGAACTTAGAGAAACACTAGAGAACTTCATCTAGAATTGGGCAGTGACAAAGTCACCTATGTTAGAGTATATTGACTAAGGAGTCAAGTGAGAACACTTGATCATAAGTCATACTCATCGTTTAAGCTCAAAATGGGGTTACCATTTTTCATTTAAG
Source organism: Secale cereale (assembly GCA_902687465.1). Taxonomy (NCBI): domain Eukaryota; kingdom Viridiplantae; phylum Streptophyta; class Magnoliopsida; order Poales; family Poaceae; genus Secale; species Secale cereale. The sequence continues at coordinate 90,865,913 of LR738712.1, forward strand.
AATTTGATGTATTCTCATCTTGTTGAGTTGCTTTGACCCATGTCTTGGGCTAAAGCTTCTCTAAGATGGAATAACATACCTTGGGTGGTGGTGTTGATCTTGATCATGTAGTTGAACTTGTGTGAGTTGCTCAAGGTTGATGTAGCTCATCAAGAATTGGGAGCGCCACTTGGATTTGAGTTCATCCACCTACCTGGGTTAGTCTTGCAAGGAAGAGCACTTGTGCATCCAAAGTGACAATCATGATATTTGATACCAAATGATATATAGAATTTGTCAAAGGATATGTTGAAGGGTTTCATGCTTCCTTGTCTTCAACCACCACGGTGTAGGGACTTGGTGATGTAGAGATTGCTCAAGATGTGAGTGAGTTGCAATCCCATGGATTTAGATTCATCCAAGTACCTACAAGGTTTAGATAGCATGCAAGGGTACAAATGTATCGAAGACATATGATCAACATCATAAGAGAAAAATTCAAGGATTAGTCATAGGAACATGCCTTGCAAGTATACAAATGGAGTTCCTACTCCAAGTTTGAAGCATCAATGATGTTCAATTCACCTCTCAATCGGCAAAAGACTTTCTCATCAAGCGGTTTGGTGAATATATCCGCCAATTGCTTATCGGTTCGAACATGCTTAAGATTAATGTCCCTTTAGCAACATGATCTCGAATGAAATGATGACGAACTTCAATATGCTTAGTTCGAGAATGTTGGACGAGATTGTGAGCAATCTTAATAGCACTTTTATTGTCACAAAGCAATGGAACATGTTTCACATATATCCCATAATCGTTAAGAGTTTGGGTCATCCAAAGTAATGGAGCACAACATGATCCAGTGGCAATGTATCCCGCTTCGACGGTGGATAAGGATACTGAGTTTTGTTTCTTGGAGGACCAAGACACAAGAGATCTACCAAGAAATTGACAAGTACCCGAAGTGGACTTTCTATAAACCTTGTCTCCGGCATAGTCCGAATTGGAGTAGCCAACAAGATCAAAAGGGGACCTCTTAGGATATCAAATGCCAAAATTTGGTGTATGTATTAAGTATCTCACTATCCTTTTCACAGCCTTAAGATGACATTCTTTAGGGGCCGCTTGATATCGTGCACACATGCACACACTTAGCATGATATCGGGACCGGATGCACATAGATACATGATGACCCACAAGTGTAGGGGATCTATCATAGTCCTTTCGATAAGTAAGAGTGTCGAACCCAATGAGGAGCAGAAGGAAATGATAGGCAGTTTTCAGTAAGGTATTTTCTGCAAGCACTTAAATTATCGGTAACAGATAGTTTTGTGATAGGGTAATTGGTAACAAGTAATAAATAGTAAAAGTAAATAAGGTGCAGCAAGATGGCCCAATCCTTTTTGTAGCAAAGGAAAAGCCTGGACAAACTCTTATATGAAGGAAAGCGCTCCCGAGGACACATGGGAATTATCGTCAATCTAGTTTTCATCATGCTCGTATGATTCACGGTCGTTACTTTGATAATCTGGTATGTTGGTGGACGAGTTCTTGGGTGTTGCCCTTACTTGGACAAGCATCCCACTTATGATTAACCTCTATCACAAGCATCCGCAACTACAAAAGAAGTATTAAGGTAAACCTAACCATAGCATGAAACATATGGATCCAAATCAGCCCCTTACGAAGCAACGCATAAACTAGGGTTTAAGCTTCTGTCACTCTAGCAACCCATCATCTACTTATTAGTTCCCAATGCCTCCCTCTAGGCCCAAACAATGGTGAAGTGCCATGTAGTCGACGTTCACATGACACCACTAGAGGAAAGACAACATACATTTTATCAAAATATCGAACGAATACCTGTGATTTCGGGGGTCGGCGGTTGGCCTTCTCCTGGCTATAAATAAGGCGGCGATTGGAGCCACCACCGCCCATCTCCTTCCTTTGCTCTTCTCGCATGTTCTTCCCATCGTTGTGCTCGATCGTGCTGTTCATGGCGCCGATTCGACGATTATCTGCCGCCGAGAAGGGGAAGACCCCTCGTGAGGAGCCAGTGGTACTTCCCCTGAAGAAGAGGCCGCTCCGTCCTGATGGCGTCGCCATGAAGCCGAAGGTGAGGAGGTCTTGGCACGAGCATCCTCCCCCTGGCTATCTGTTGCCCCTTTATGCCAGGGCGCTGGGCCATGGAGACGGAGCTGGCGCTCAGCGCCGCCCGCGTCGTGGCCGCACTGACCGTGCCATTGTGGTGCGCGCTGCTGTCCCGAGAGCTCACGTCGGAGGCTCCTCCCGTGAGTTCGTGGTGCGGGCAGCGATGCCTCCTAGATCTTGGATCTGCCTCCCGCCATTCTTTGATGCGGAGGTGCCGTCGAGGAGGCCACTTGGGCTATGGTTGCAACACGCCGAGTGCCGGGTCCCGACGACGAGGGCGGAGGTCGAGGGTCGTCTCTTCAGGCAAGGTCTTCATGACTCGCGGATGGGGCGAGGTCGCCCGTGCTTGCAGCTCGGAAGGCGCCCTCGCCATCCACTTCGAGTTCGACGGTTTCTCCATGCTGCACTTCAAGGTGTTTGACGAGGAAGGACGCCGCCTGGAATATTGCCCCGGGAAGGGCCACCAGGAGTATGCTGCTGGCGACGCGCCGGATGTCGATTCCGCTGCCAGCTTCTCCAACGGCAGCGATGGCCTCCGGAGGTCTAGCAGCTCCTCCGAGTCCGCTGAGTCCCCGGAGACAAGCAACGATAGCTACGCGCCTACGAGCTCACGGCGCGCCCGAAACGCGTCGGGCTCGTGAGCACGTTGCTGGTGGTGACCAGCCTAGGGTCAGAGGTGGCCCGCTGTTGATGGCATCGCAGTTGGGATCTCCTAAAGACCCTTGGTGGCGTTCCCGGCAAGGATTCAAAGCCGACCCCACGGGGGTGTGTAAAGAACTTGTAGTGCTTTTGCTTCTAACCTACTATTTGACCAGCGCACTCTGTTTGCAAGCCTCGTTTCAGCAATATCGCCCCCCCCCTTTTTTACCCTTTCGTTTGCATAGTGCTCTACGCCGACGGGCCCCAGTCCGAAGGGAAGCTGCAGCCATCGCTCGTATGCTAGGTCGCGAAGCCGTGGTCAAGGCCAGGAGGTGAGCGGCCTGAGGTCCGGTAAGAGCTCCTGAGGCGCGATGCTCAAGAGGTCCCCCTTGGCGTGCAAGCGGCTTCCTGAGGCTAAGAAAGCGAGGTAGTATTGCTGAAACGTTACTATCGAATCCTGCTGAGTGAACGTGGGTAAGGCATCGAGGGATTGATGACTTATCTTGGCGGTCGTGGGGCGGATCCTCGTACAGCGTGCCTGGCTCGTTCATTAGGATGAGATTTCGCGATTCCCTCCTGTTTGCCCTGGTATTCTGCGTCGACAGGGCCCGGCCCGCACGTACCTCAGCCACCGCTGGCCTTGACCAGAAATCAGGACAAGACCAGGGAGTGAGAGGCTATGAGTCCAGTTAGGCCCTTGGGTCGCGATGCCCAAGGGTCCCCCTTGACGTATGAACGGACCTAAAGGAAGTGAATACTAGACTCGGGCCTTGATGTTTTGCATCGGCACGGCTCGGCCCGCGCGTACCTCAGCCGCCGCTGGCCTTGACCGGAAACCAGGACAAGACCAGGGAGTGAGGGGCTACGGGTCCAGTTAGGCCCTTGGGTCGCGATGCCTAAGGGCCCCCCTTGACGTACGAACAGGCACGAGCTCTGTGAACCGACCCCCTCCTTTCGCTCTTCTCGGTGCTCTGCGTCCTCGGGTCTTGACCCTCGAGCGGAGCTCAGCCGCCGTTGGTATGCCAGGTCGTGATGCCGTGGTCAAGGCCAAGGGGTGAGGGCTGGAGTGTCAGTGAGAGCCCCTGAGACACGGTGCTCAGGGACCCCCCCCCCCTTTAACGCGCAAGCGAACCACATGGGGAGGGGAGTTCGGTGGGACTGCCTGTCGCCATGCTCTTGAGACTCCGGTGGGTTAGCCTGTAGTAGAACAACTTAGGGCCGCGCCCGCGTCGAGCTTCTGATAACTCCGCTGGGAGACGAAGGCACCAAGGACCTGCTGAGGTGACGCTTGCGGAGCGGGCCGCGGATCAGAGCTCGGTCCCTCGGGTTTATCAGCGTTGCTGGGATGGACCCGAGCCCAAGCGTCGTGCCAATGTACGCCGCTCCATCACGAGATGAGCAGAAGGCCGTTGGGTGACGGTGGAGACCCGGGAGTGCGATGGTTAGTTGATCGATCCGTACATAATATGACTAGGATGGTAGCACTAGCTTTGCTAAAATGCAAGGGAGATACATGCCACCAGGGCGAACCTATGTGGCCTGGGGGTAGCGCGGCCCGAGGGGCGCCCCCAAAGGGTGACCTAAGATGCGAAAAGATGCACGCCGCAAGGACAGACCCGTGCGTCCTGGGAATAATGCAGCCCGAGGGGCGCTCCCAATTGATCACAAATTGAAAGATGTCACCCGGCATAGTTGCTAAAGTAGTGTCGGTGTAGCTGAGGGTGCTCAGCGAAGGCACTGCTCCTCACGTGCCGTCTGGCCCCGGCCCCTCGCGAGGCTCTGGGGCTCCCTAGACCTCGCGGAGGGCAGAGTACAACTCCGCCTGGATCTCCACGTGCCTAGCCTCGCGAGCCGCCAAGACTTCCCGCATGCGGCGCTGGCGCAGGGTCGCCTGGTTCGGCAGGCTGAAGGGCATGCGCACGTAGCTGTGAGGGGGACCTGACACCGGCCCACCTGGGAAGGCCAGTAGAGCTCCTGAGACGCGATCCTATTGAGTGTCGGGACGTTGACGCAAACGCGCAGCCCGTCTCCTGAGCCTGGGCCAACAACTGCCCTGGGAGGAGCCGTGCGGCGCTCGCCTCGCATGGCTCTTGGCTCCTGTAGGTCTTTGATGGTCTGGATGATGAACTCCTGAGCGCTTGGTGCCTCACGCCTTGAGGCCTCCGGAGGGAAGTGTGCAGCGAAGCACTCTTCCACATGGTGCCCGAGCGCCTCCCTCGTGACGTTGGCTAGTTCTGAGGCCCTCCAGAGGAGAGCCCCCAAGCCCAGCCTGAGAGGGGCGCTGGGCGTGCCTTCCTATGCGATAGGGGGAGGAGGCCCTGTGGTGCTACCTCCCTGTGCCGCGTCCTCATGAGGCTTCAGAGCCAGCTGATGCTTCTTCTTCTTGGGAACGACCTCCAATGGGTAGATGATGTTGTCGCTGTCTGGATCCTCAACCGCCGCCGCCTGGTAAGCGCACTCGAGCGAGCACACTGTATCCTTTTCCTCGCAGGCGATGTTGATGACGCCGCCGCTTCCTGGCATCTTGAGAACATTATAGCTGTGGTGAGTTACTTCCATGAACTTGGCCAGGGTCGGGTACCCGAGGATGGCGTTGTAAGGGAGATGGATGTGGGCGACATCAAAGTCGATGAGCTCGGTGTGGTACTTGTCACGCTTGCCAAAGGTTACAGGTAGGCGAACTTGCCCCACTAGAGTGGTGGAGCCATCAGTCACTCCGGAGAAGGGCTTGGTAGGCAGTAACTGTTCGTAGGGTACTTGAAGGCTGTCGAATGTCTCGATGGACAGGACATTAAGCCCTGCGCCATCGTCGATGAGGGTATTGGTAACTTGGACGTTGCTGATGACGGGAGAACAAAGCATTGGGAGGGAGCTAGCCGTAGCTGCACATTTGAGCTGGTCTGCCGAACTGAATGTGATGGAGCACCTGGACCACCTGAGCGGACGGGTGGCCTCGAGCTTGGGAAGAGCCGCGTTTACTTCGCGGGCGAACTGCTTGAAGACGCGCTGAGAAGCTGGGGCATGTGCTCCGCCTAAGATGCAAGCGATGGCACGCGGCTCCTGGAAGCCCCCAGCCCCCTCGTTCTGGTCGTCGTTCCTCCTTGGTGGCGGCAGAGGTGGTAGGCCGACCCTGCCCTTAGGACGGTCCTCTCGGGGTTGATCCCTCCAGGCGTCCTCGTGGTGCTGGCTGCGCCAACGGTCCTCCTGAGGCTGATCACGCCACTCCTGACGGGGTCCACGGTCGTCCCAGCATCCTCCGGTCCGACCTCCCCCGCGGCCGTAGCCACGGCTGCTGCGCTCGGGGCGTTGGATGATGCGTCCTTCGCGGAAAAGCCTGAGCTCTTGACAGTCGTGGGTGTTGTGGTTGTGCACGTTGTGGAAGGTGCAAAATGCTCGGCCATTCTTGGGTGGCTCCGGGTAGTCGCGGCCGCGCTTCGTCTCTTGGTCAGCTGCAAGTACTCCTGCTCCCTTGCGCTTTACGTCCTTGCTCTTGGCCTTCTTGTCTTCGGTTTCAGCAGCGGGGAGCTCGACGAGTGAGAGGCGCCCCTCCACTGCCCTGGCGCACTTGGTTGCGAGGTTGAACAACTCCAAGGACGTGCACAGATCTTCATGGATGGCGAGCTCTTCTTTCATCTTAACGTCGCGGACACCATCCGAGAATGCTAAAATGAGGGCCTCGTCTGTGACCTTGGGGATCTTGACGCGGACACTATTGAAGCGCTGGATAAACTTCTGCAGGGTTTCTCTTGGTTGTTGCTTGATACGCCGCAGGTCGCCCGCGGCCGGGGGACGATATCGAGTGCCCTGGAAGTTGGCGATGAACCGGTCGCGCATCTCGTTCCTGGTGGAGATCGATCCCGTAGGCAGGTTCAAGAGCCATGAGCGCGCGCCATCCTTGAGGGGCATGGGGAACCAGTTCGCCATGATCTTCTCGTTGCCGCCGGACGCCTCGATGCTCATCTCGTAGAGCTGCAGGAACTCCGTAGGGTCGGGGGTGCCGTCGTAGCGTGGAGGCAGGTCGGGCTTGAATTTCCTAGGCCAGTTGACGTTACGCAGCTCGGGAGCGAGGGCCTTGCAGCCTGCTATCGACACCGATGCTTGCTGGGGTGGTGGGACCTGGTCTTGGCCTTCGCACGCCGCCGCGGCGGGGGGCGCGCGGTCTTGACGCAGCGGTGGAGGGAGCACGGGTGCTCCGCCACGGGGCTGCTGGATCTCCTGGCAGCTTGCAGTCACGCCACGGCGCCGGACGCCTTGGGTCTTGGACGATGCCTTAACGCTGGGGTATCAGTGGGGCTTCTTGGGCCTCGTTGTCCTCATGGGGAGGCGGACAAGGCAGGGAAAGGGACGGCGCCGAGAGCCCCCAGCGGCGCTGACGAGGTCGACGATGCGATCGAGCATGTTTGTTTTATATCTGTTTGCCCATGATATGAATGATGTCATACTATGTTCATCCTACTTTAAACCATGTATCTTTATCCTTAGATGTCAACGAATGTGAGGAAATAGACAATACAGTAGGCATACTACATGGATATATGTTCTGAAAGTGATTTTATTATGTAGTTGGCACTACAATACATGCTAATATATTACAGTAGTTCACCAAAATAAGTTATGTATAAACGTGTAACCTACTTTGTTTGTTTTTTGTCTCATTAGTAACTTATCTGGTACACTAATCTACAAGTTCAAACTTTCAGGAAGCTATGGAAAAAATAATTGAACAGCCACAACCACCTGAAGGTGTGAGGCTACCACAGACACAATGTCACCTCTTGCTGCAGTGCGTCAGTATCTCTCCACTAACAGTGCAAAAAGCACCTTCCTGCGTAATTCTGGGTTGGTTATCAAGGTAACCTCGTCCAAATCGCCTACTGAACAAAATCTTCCTGCTAGACAGAGTGATATATCTGTGCTCCAGACACAAGTCCAATCCCTAGTGGACGTCGTTTTGGAAACAAGAATAGTGGTTGACAAATATCGTCAAGATGTGAATGGTTTTGAAACCGGACTATCAGACATTCGCTTCGTTGTTCAAGAGCAATGGCAGAAAAAAGGTGAAGATCATGCTGCTCCATCAGATTCTACAGCCTGAAACATTAGCACTCGGGTCAAATGATCTGTGCTTCTATACATCTGATGGTGCTTTTATCTACAAGGACTGTAAACTTTATGCCAACAGGCCTTTTGTTGTGATACAGCATTTATGATACTGCCAAAGGCTGCAATAATTACGATGTTATTTTTGTATAGTGTAGGTTTATCTTAGTAATGTATTCGGCCGAAAGCTTCGTAGGAGCCCAACATGCCAACATTCGTCCCATTCCAATTGGGGTAAAATCAATTATGGGTCGAAATTTGCATGTATCCCACTAAAAATATCTCGGCCTAAATCAGCATAAGATTTTATATTTTTCTGGTAGGCATGTGCCCATAGTGGGTCTTTAACAGGCCTAAACATAATTTGGGCCCTCGGTAACAATATGCCGTTTACATGTGTAAATATCTCGAGCCCATAAAAAACATGGGCCTTTAAAAGACCGAAAGTGAGATTGGGCCCATTTACGATGCGTATCTTTCACAGGCCAAAATTTGGACGGGCCGTAAATGCGTCGACCTAATACACGGGCCTTTAACAGGCCGGAAGTTCGGTCGGGCTAGATTATCGTCATTTTTATATGGGCCGTTAATGGCCCGATGTGACGTTGGGCCACATATGGCCCATGGATTTTGTCCAACGTTAACAGGTTGAAAATCACAATAGGCCGAAAGTGACCCAAATCTATAGTGGGCCTCTAACAGGCCGAATGTCAGACATGGCCGAATATGACCCAAATCCTTCACTGTCGTTTATGGGCTGAAAGTTTCAATGGCTTGTAAATGGGCCCAAATGAAGCAGGACCTTTAACAGGCCGAAAATACACCGGGCCGTAATTCGGCCCATATACTTAGCGTACTGTTAACGGGCCAGAAGTGACCATGGGCCGCGATGATGACAAGTTTAGGATAGGCCGTTGACGGGCCGATTTGACACTAGCCGTACGGGCCTTAACTGAGAATGTTGGGCCTTTAGCTAGGCCGGCCCATTATGGTCCGCAAAATCTCGCAGGCCTTTAGCTGGGCCGGCCCATTATGGCCCGCAAAATCTCGTGGGCCTTTAGCTGGGCCGGCCCATTATGATACGCAAAATCTTGTGGGCTTTTTGCTGGGCTGGCCCATTATGGACCGCAAAATCTTGTGGGCCTTTAGTTGGGTCGGCCCATTTAAACTTTATTGTCCACTTTTGGGCCGGTACACGTGTCAACATATCATAGGCGCATCTCGCCCATAGGATGAGTGACACATGTTCCAACGCGGAGCTGACACATGTTTCCATCATCCAATCAGAATTTTATACATGGAAAATCCCCATTGGTCCGGGCTGTTAACGAGTTATCGGATCCAAAACCGGACCCGATAGCTTAACGGCGTTCCGTTACGGTGGACGGCACGTGTCGGTTATCCTTGATGAAAGCACTTCTGTGACGCGCGATTTATCGTCATGGAAGTGGACACTTCCGTGATGATAATTTTGGTAATGTCATGGAACACTTCTACGACAGCACACGTATGACTATCTTCATTCTGTCATAAATTTTTCACGGATGTACATGCATGACAGAAAACGTGACCTACTGTGACAAACACGTATCATCACAGAAGTGTATTTTGTTGTAGTGTGAGCCGCTTCTGCACTAGCTTTGGAGAAGAGGAAGGATTCATCAGCGAACAGCAGGTGCGATATGCCCGGAGCACTTCGACATATCTTAAATGGTGCCAAAGTGCCGCTAGATACTTCATGATGTAACAGGGAAGACAAGCCATCAGCAACAAAGAGAAACAAAAATGGAGAAAGCGGATCACCTTGGCGTAATCCTATGGATGGAGAAAACCAATCAAGTAGGGCCCCATTGAATTTAACTGAGTAGCTCACCGTGGTCACGCATGACATTACCCAATGAATCCACCGGAGAGCAAAGCCCATACTTTGCATCAATTTCTTTAGGAAGTCCCAATCCACCCGATCATACGCCTTTGATAAATCCAACTTATAAGCACAAAAGTTTTTGTTACTCTTTTTATTCTCCTTAATGGCATGGAAGCACTCGAATGCTACTAGTGTGTTATCAGTTATCATTCTTCCAGGGATGAAAGCGCTCTGGTTTGGCGAGATAATATCTCCCAAAATAGGCCGCAAACGGTTAGCCAAGCATTTCGCCACAATCTTATACAATATCGTGCACAAACTTATGGGGCGGAAATCCTTTAAGCTTTTAGGTTGATCAGATTTCAGAATTAGAACAATTGCAGTCTCATTAGCTTCTCGAGGCATAAATCCAGTCTAAAAAAACCGCTGCACTGCAGGGATTTTCTGGCGTTTTACCACACTCCAATTACGTTGATAGAACCTAGCAGGGAAGCCATCTGTACCCGGAGCCTTCAGAGGACCAATTTGGAACAATGCATCTGCAATTTCCTTTTCCGAGAATTCCTTACACAATTCAATGTTCATGGCATCAGTTACCTTCTTCTGTAGATGATTGACAATGTCATTAGGCCTAAGGGAAGGATCCCTAGTGAACAACTCCGTAAATAATGATGTTGCCATAAGCTCCATGGTGGAGGGGACCGACTGCCAAGCATCGTGATCATCTTTCAACTTTTTAATTTTGTTTTTACGTTCCCTCCACACTGCCTTGCACTACAAGAATACCCCCCATAAAGCAACACATATTCTACAACGTTCTGCCTATATGTTGTAAAATTTACCATAGATACGCATATATAAGCATTGGAGCATATGCGTTGTAGATTTGTGTAAAAAGCCCAATGCACTAACCCAACCTCTTATCTAGCCCAGCCCAAGTCCACGACATCCTCTATTCCTAGTTTTCACGGTTGACCTAGGTTTCCCTATCCACAACCTCCTCTATTCCTCTCGAGCCCTCCCACGCCAGCCGCCGCCCCTCGTCAGTCGTTGCTACTGTTTTGCGCCGCTGCGACCTACCTGCGTCCGGCCGCGCCGCCCCTCACCATTCCCCTGCGGTCCTATGTCCCGGTGCGCTGCCCCTCACCACTCCGTGTGATCCTCTGTCCCGTCGCGCCATCCCTCGTCACCACTCTGCTGCGACCCTGCATCCCAGCGCGCTGCCCCTCGTCACCGCTCCCCTACGACCAACGAAGGATCTAAGGTACGGACAAGCACACCAAGACTGCCACCAAGTTTGAGATTTTATTTTTGACAAGCACACGCAACCGTATACTTCGTTCCACCCAGCAACATTAGCAGCCGTGCCGGCCACTGGCGTATCCATGTTAAGTCGTGGGTGTACATCTGTACAGCCAATTTTTTTTGCAGATACTAGACATATGTATTAATAGTAGTGTCGGTGTTGTTTGAGCAAGGAACATCACGTCAATTCATATAACCTGGGCCTCAAACTAAATCCAACAAGCATCTCAGTTTAAAAGTATCTCCTGCAATACCCAGTTGGTCCATCACCACTAGCTTGATTCCCTCACGTTGAACCCCAAAGCCTAATACAAGGTTAGTTTTCATGCTAATACGGACCTTGTACTATTGATGTTATCATGTCATTTCACTTCACTTACTGTAATCTTACCCTGTCTTTGTTTACGTGTCTGATTTCAGGTTTGGTGTTGCTAGCTTCATCACCTTGCCGGTACAGAAGGTCATGATTAACATCAAGCCATACACGGTGATGTTACTGAAATTACTTTACACTCCTGTTCTGGAGGAAAGGAGTTCTGCAGCCAACAGAGCCTTTGCGTCTTCTTGTGCGGCAGTTCTGAAATATGCCAGCCAATCTCAGGCTCAGAAACCAATTGAAGACACCGCTTCTCTGCATTTAGGTGAAAAACTTCTGAATTATATGGTGCAGTTCTTAATAAATCCCACTTAGCAATGGAGCAGATGTTATTAGTGGATACAGTTAAGTGGTTATCCCTGTAATTTTTTCTTCAAGGTATGTGAACGAAATATCTTAACTCTTAACCTATCATCTCGAGTTTTGAAACTAATATGTCAGCTATTCGCCATGTTATTAAGTTCATTATCATTAAAACTACCAAACAGTTCCCTTTAGTCCATGGATTTTGAGTCGCTCAACTAGTTGCGACTAGTCGACGACTAGTCTATGAGTCGCAAAAATGTGGTCGACTCAGCTTAGTGTCAGCTCGCGACTCTGAGTTGCGACTAGTCACAACGCAGGCTCGACTTCTTCCGAGTTGCTGCCCCAGAGCGACTCGCATGAGTCGCGACTCGAAAACCATGCTTTAGTCTACGTACTGGATCTCAAATAACAAAACTTCTTTCTGATTTGAGGATGATAAGGAGACTAGCTTAGCCTTGCTTCCACTAGATTAAGTTTGTTTCCATGTCTATTTTTGTTTCTTGCTGTTTAATTTTGTTTAAAATCTGGACATACTGAAACAATTCAAGATTGCCAGGCAAAAAAAAGGAGTCGAGATTCAGGCTATTGTAGTGATGGTTGATACACTAGAAAAAATGAATTTGAACATTCGCTACAACACTTGGTGAATTATCTGACTTCTATGAACGAGACTCCTAATCCCTCTAAAGCACTGGCAAATGTTCTTCAGGGTGGCAAAGCGTTGATGAATATGGTGTCCGCAAAAGGTTTATGGCCCTGTTTCACAGTAGGTTTTGTTGTTCTTCTTTATGCTCTTCGATTCAAGCAGTCTTCTCGATTATTGGAGAACACAAGGATTAAGTCCTGCTTGCACTTATGATGTGGGATGAAAGTTTTGTGTGTAGCTCTGACGAAACTATGACCCCTCCAAAGTCAGGTGCTGGCGTTTAGGTTCGTTCTTCATCAGTTTTATTGCCAACTATTCATCAGTTTTATGTATCCAACCCGGTCAACTAAGTCCCAAGTCTTTTCATCAGGTGAATGGCAAGGGATGTTGGGGTTCAGATGATTTACATATAGATAAAAACTCAAATTTTCCTGCTGTAGTAGTTACTTCAATGTACTTCTAGAATTATGAATATCATATAATTAGTTGATCAGGCAATACTATTATGAAATACAATCTACTGTATAAAGTACGTATTAACTGAATTTAATATACTTCCTCTGATTTATTTCAATGAAAAAATGTTTAAAGATGGTGCTACATATTTGCTTGTTGGTGATCGACCTCAACAATCTGGCGTTTCCAATATGTTAGTGTTTGATCAAGGTACAAGCAAATTTTTGATTGCTTTGTTTCAGCAGTCTCACTTTTTTCTATTATCCTTTCATCTTCCATATGGAAGGACTATAATACTAGTATTTATGAAGCTCTTTCGTAATTACTTTACAAGCTCTTTCATTTCGATCCCATATAACCTTCATTTTCTCTAACAAGCAGGAACTAAAGTATTCTTGAAGAGCCTACAAAATCATAACGGAGATGCAGTTCTTGCTACAGTGGTAAGTTGTGATCCTAAATTTAAACTTGATGGTGCTAAACTTATTACAAATTAATAGTGGGAAGTGCATGTCGATACGGCACTTGTGAAAACTTAATTCTTAGTACGAAGTCGCAAAAACTGCAATATTCTTGGTAATGGAGAAAAAACAAAGATTGCACGACCTTCAACCTTTGTACATGACTAATAACTTACCTCTATCACTACTTGCAACATGTCAATGCATTATGTGTTAAACAGCTCATTCTTTTTGTTTGTAGGTTCAAAGGATAAATGAATGATATGGGTATGTGGCAAGTACACTGCAATGATGATGATGATGTTCCTGATGATGATGGATGCTTTTAGTTTTAGTTTAGTTGTAGGGATGTTCCTGTTAGATAATGTTCCTTGTTCAAGTGTTTAGTTGTAGTGATGTTGTTGGATGCTTTCAGAGTAAGTTTTGTTGTCAAGAAATTATGTAGATTATGCATCACATTTGCATAATGTTCCTCCTGTAATATGCACTATTGTAATCCAACAGTTTTATCTAATATATGATTTCTTCCTCCTGAGAGTATATTCTCTTTTTTATTGTTCACTTGAAATACATAGTTATCAAGATTATGTGGAGTATTAATTTAATTGCATGCAATATATATAAAACAGCGTTATTCATATCATATATGTACCAAGACTTGAAGCGGTGCAAATTCTCCTTTGCCCAGCAATGGCATTTTGATTCTTGTATGTTATGCACCAACATATAGAAGTGTTGCATAAGTCTGTTTTATGTGTTGCATTCTTGCAACGCTCCCTTTTACCAACGATGGTATAAGCGTTGCAATTTGCGCTAGCAACACTGGATAAGGCTACGGATCCCAAACCGTTGGTAAAGACACTAACAACGCATATATGGGCATTTAGATACGGAAAAAAGCGTTGCTGTAGAGGGGGTCCTGTTGTAGTGTTGCCATGGAAAAAATTGGTATTGCGGTCTCCTTCCTTCAGCCAATTAATTTGTCAACGCTGCAGCCAAAGCATCTCCTCTCGATAGAGGAGTTCATTAAGGTCATCTAAAACCCGTCGAATCTCCTCTTGATCAGCATTATTAAGGATCAGTTGGTTCAGTTTACCTCTGGTATGTTCAACAGGACGTAAGAGATTGCCAAACTTTCGGTTGCCCCAACTATGCAAAGCAAGCATTACCTTATTCATGTTGGTAGCAATGTTTCCCAACCTATCATGTACGCCCAGCTCTGCCCATATATTCTCCACAATCTCTCACAACTCACCGGCCCTTTCCTAGACCTGGTGGACTTTGCCACTGGATTTTACAAAAAGCAGCCTGGCGTCTGCTGGGATTATTTCGGTTAGGAGTGTATAAATTGGTAATCTTATTCGCCAATATTCTTTAGTTCATTTAACTATAAAATTGTAAAGTCATGTTACTTTTGAAAGTTTTAGTTCATGTGAATGATAAGGAGAATTGGAGGGTACCCTAAAACTCTTTGCGTGTTAATTTGATTTATGAAGGATGAAAACCGGACATAATTTGGTTTTCAAATATGGCAATCGAAAATTTGGTCAATTTGATTTGGTGTTCTGTTTTCTTAGTTTTTGTGTCCTCTTCTAACCGTTGTACAATCACGCTGAATGGTAACAACACATGTCGCGCCAGCAATGACACCACCCAAGCATCCACAAACGAAAACAACTCAAAACCACACAACACAACCATTGAATTCGGTTGATGTTTCTGGTTGTGGCTGCATTGGCCGACAGCTGCACCACAGATGAAAACCAGGTCGCCACCCACGATAGCAATGTTCGTCGCCACCACATTGCAGCCATCGGCGACTCGACGAGGCCTACTGCTAGCGCATCAAAAGCCTCCATGGCAGCATCCAAACCATCGGGGCCATCGAGGGACCCTCCCACAACTATCCAAATGGGCACTTTCGCTAACCGTGCGGACGGGCACCAAAATTAAGGAGAGAAAAATAGATCTACAACTTTTTTATGGTACTTAGGGCATCTCTAGCAGATCCCGCATAAGGCCGGTGGACTACGCTTTTCCGGCCGTTATACGGGACGACCCAAATAATCGGCCCGAGCAGATACCCAAAAAAGGTCCCAGCAAGTAAAAAGTTTGCGGGAGGCCCGTGAACCGCCCCCAATCCGGGATATATGCCAGCTTCCGGCCGATTTAGGGTATCCGCCCTCCATTTCCTCTAGCTCTCTTCGCCGCATTTCGTGTACTCCGGCGAGAAGTCGAGCACGCTCCAGCAGCCTATTTTTCGCCGGATCGAACCTACCATGGCATTCGCCGATGCAGGGCGTGGCGACGGAAGGGGTTCGGTGACCATGGTGGCATCGGGCGCCGCGGTGAAGGCGGTGCGTGCGAGGGCTTCTTCGCCCGCAAGTGCCGGAACGGCGACGAAGCCGACGACTCTGGATTCCGCCCTCCAGTGTCGAAGGAGCAACAGGAGCGCGACGCGCACGCGCGGTGCCAAGTCCCGCAGCGCCGGATCCAGGTCGCGTGCGTGGAAGACCTTCTGATATTGTGGCTGGCTCTTCGACCCGGCAATCCAGCGCCAGCGCGCGGCGAGCGGGCGTGGTTTGAGGCGAGGACCGTCGCCGACGCCGGAGATGCTGTTGCCGGCGCTCTGGGAGGAGTACCACCTCCAAACCCGGATCTCATCTATGACACGATTCACGGAGGGAAGCTGCTGCCCGCCGAGGTCATTTCTAGCGACGACAACTCTAACTCCGATGAGTAGAACCCCGGTGAAGTAGACCCCCGCTCACCCCCGGCTCCGGCGACTAGTATATCCCCTATGCTATGTTTCGGTTCCGTTATGCTATGTATAATTATTATGGTTTGTAAAAACTCCCCTATGTTATACGTGGTGAACTATGGTATGTAGGTTTGATGAACTCCGGCGAGATGTTTTTAGCGCGAAGTACTTTGCTTAAAATTCTGCCATATGCGGGATTGCTATGCGAGATGTGCTCTTGCCACGTGCCCAGCGTCTTGCAAAAATCATTTACAGGATACCGTAAATGATTTTTTTGGGACGGCGACTTGCAAGATCTGCTAAAGATGCTCTCATTCAAAATCATACCGTACGTACTGCCTAGTTTGTGTCGCCGACATCAAATGGATGTTGTTAATTAAGCCAGAACTGCACTTGTGTACCTGTCCCGACTGAATCATTCTGCACTGCGGATGTCTCGTTAGTTCTGTACGTATAACATGTAAATGTGGGATAGATCGGGCATGGATCCGCTGTCCGTTCTCGACATTGCCGAAGGCACACGTACGTACGCATGTCCCGGATACTATACAGCCGCACCAGCTACACGTACGTACGCACTAGTCTGTGCACGTTTATATCTGCAGGAGTATAATCTTGCACGACCAGTGCGATATTCAGGGGCATGTGTGGTGTTTTATATGCACCAATTGGCCTGACAAGGGATTATGTTGCTGCTGTACAGGGAGAATCAAATGGTGCTCGCATATTTTCTAAAACTACATCAGGCTGTTTGACACTATTCTTTCAGTGGTATGATGTGCGTGATGTGTCTGTCAACTGCAGTCTACAAGGTGCATATGGTGAATTTGTCAATCTGAAGATCTACCGATCCAGTCTCTTAAGGTGTTCACAGAGGTATGATTGCGTCTGGATATTCATAGGATGAGTATGCGTGCATGTTGTTAGGATATCTGTCTTTACTGTGTTTCTAAAACAAAGAATCAAATGTTATGTTTGTTCGTTTCTTCTATTTTGGGGCGAGGGAGTATATCATGTTATGATGACGTCACGTAGAGGATTCTTCCCCCTTGCAAAACCCCCTAAAATCATTAATTCTGAACCGTATGCCTTGAAAGCAGTGAAATTTCCGTTGGTGTGGGGAATGAGATACGACAAGTGGAATATTTTATCTGTTGTATTCCAAATTTGGTGCTCCTTTTGCCCAATTTACAAATTTTTATCCTTGTAAACCAAAGTTTACATATACATATAGTATCTCGAAAAGAGAGGGAAAACTCCTCCGGCCTATATATACACAATCCTCAATTTATTATTGTAAAATTTACAAAATTCAAACATTTCCGTGTGCAATAAAAATGGCCACGTGTACATGTAGCATTTGACCGCATGTATGTGTGATACATTTCAGAACCTTTTGCTACGGCAAAAAATAAATTTTCATCCAGAACCAGTGGAGCACGAGGATCCAAAATGTGGTTTTGCTCAAACTATATATCTATCTCTAATTAATTTCTTTTCTCAACAATCATCTTCAGACCGTGTAGACAAGAATTCGATCACGTTGTGTTTTCCAAAGTTATTTTGAGTGAGGGACGACAAAAAATATGCTGCTACGCGAGTAGCTGGCAGCCGCATGGATCCTTATCAACCTTATGAAGTAATTATCTCATTTTCTGCTTTTCGCTATCACGTCCAATTGGTAGCGACAATTACCTTTGATTTTGCTCAAAGCTCTACGCACATGCAGGCTAATTTTGTTCATGGCCTATACCATGAAACATCTCAACTTACCAAAAATATGTTATTGTGTCTTAATTTTGTTCTTTCATAGTAACTGATTTTGCTTACGTTTGTGCATTCATTGTTCTGTGTGCCCTTGCTTCGAGGTCTAGAAATGTTGAAAAATGTTTACGAATTGTTCATTAATTTTA
>LR738712.1:90883959-90921106 GCA_902687465.1 Secale cereale
AATTGAAATATTATCACATTAAAATAAATATTCTTAAATTTTGGAAAAAAAAGAAAAAACAAAGTGAAGAACGCCAATTAAACCAGAGAGCTGAATTAAAAAATGATAAACAAATACAGTACGTGCCTTATCCAAAAAGAGGAAAAATACACTGCACTTAAACCTCACCGTGAATAGGCCCGGCCCATAGCGCTTACACTCTACATTTGTTCGACACGTCGCAAATTGCGTCAAATCAAAATCACTAGTTAGAGGGCAACCCTTGCAAAAGTCACTCTCACTTGCTCTTGTGGTGATAACTGGCACACAACATATGTGAAACTTCTCGAAAGCTGGGAGTATGGTGCTTTTTTTCGTTCATTCATTATTTTTAATATGTTTTATTTCTTCAATCGTGCGTCCACATCATGATTCAATTTTCATTGTTGCATTTTTCGAGTCAGGATCTTTGAAACTAGATCACATGTTAATCAGATTGCATCGTTTTTTACTAAAAAAACTGAAGGGAAATAAAAATGAAAATAAAAAAACAAGAAAAATGAAATGAAAACAGGAAATAGAAGAAGAAGAAAAACAGACCCCCCCCCCCACCAACAGAAAAAACAAAAACGAAACCAAAAGCACATTTGTGCTTTTCGCTTTTCTTGATGCACATCTATGTTTTTGCACTTATAAGCAAAACTGTATTTTTTTTCTTTCTTTCTGAGAAGCACATTGTGCTTTTCACTTTTCGGAAAGCACATTTGTGTTTTTCCACAGTTTTGTTTCACTGTGGAGTACAACTGTGCTTTTTGTCACGGTATGCTTCACGCGAGAAAAAACAAAACAAAAAGTAGAAAAAATGAAAGCCTGGAATAAACCAAGTAAAATCTAAAACACCGAAAAAACGCGTGTGAACAAAATGTGATCCCGCGGGTGCGCCTCGCACAACTAGGGTTGTAAACGAGTCGAGTTTGAGTTAGTTGGATAAGGCTCAACTCAACTTCTACAAAAAATCGAGCGAGCTCAAACCAAGCAAAGCTCAAGGTCGAGCTGTAGAAAGTGGCTCGTGCTCAGCTTGTAACAATCCCGAGTCGATCTCGAGCTAGTTTCGAGCTAAATAATATGTTCTCTTTGATAATTTAAGGTAATTTGAAAATAAGATAGAACACAACACAATATAAAAACTGTTATGTAATTCAACTTATTATTTCTAAACTGCAGACTTAATTAAAGAGATCGTGGAAGAACTAGTAGAAAGAGAGAGAAATGTAGATGCATCTGCTTTCAAACTCTTCCCAAAATAACACCATATTTAACACATGGTGATCCATACCATAGTGGGGCTAAATTTTCTCTAGGGTTAATTTACTTTCCATGTTGGGTAGTAGGTAAAATTGAGGAAAATCAAACACAATGGATGTGGCAATAAATTATTTTTGACTATCAATATGGTAATAAATTGTCCCATTTATCTTTAATGTAGATCAAAATTATGTAATATAATTGTATGATCTCTGGCTATCGAGCTAAAATCGAGCGAGCCAGTGTTGGCTCAAGAACAGCTCATTTCGCAATCGAGCTATATAGAGTGTTCATACTCAGCTCATTTTTTTGAGTCGATCTCGAGTCGAGCAAAAATTCGAGCTGATCTCGAGCAACTCACGAGCCTCGAGCTTCTCTTGCGGGCCTACGCAGAACACGTTGCGATAGCTGGGCACAAATGCGACTACGGGAAGGAACTGCACGCTCCATAGTTGCTCCCGTATCAAATAGGTAACCTGCTTGCTCTATAGGCATTGTGTAGCACCGCCTGTTCATTCAAAGCCTAAATTAATTTGTAAACTTATATACATGGCAGTTCTAATAACATCCCTCTGGTCCATCATGGCATGGAAAGCTAGAAACTTGATGTAATGCCCAGGATGGAACTATACCTCCTACGTGTCGAGACACGACTTAAAGGTATAAGTCCATCCTAGAATGATCTCAAGTTTGGTAATCTTTGCACATCTCATGTAAAAGAGGGGATTGTAAACATAAATAGTTGGCTTACACTCGCCACGTCACACAAATTCAATACATGTCTCAAACATCATACATTAAGAATATCA
The DNA here is from genome assembly GCA_902687465.1 of Secale cereale. Lineage (NCBI taxonomy): Eukaryota > Viridiplantae > Streptophyta > Magnoliopsida > Poales > Poaceae > Secale > Secale cereale. The sequence goes on from LR738712.1 coordinate 90,886,053, forward strand.
CAACCCTCTAAGGGCAAAATCCAAATGTCAAGATACCAAACTTAAATAAAATTCATAGGCTAGATCGAATCCTAGTAGAAGTCTCCACTACTGATCATCAGGATAACGAACATAGTATCGACTACGCTCCTCGTCGTAATCCCAGTCAAGCTCGGTGCCATCACCTGGATAGCTCACAACTGGACCTGCATCTGGTGTGGTGAAGTAACTGTGAGCCACAGAGGACTCAGCAATCCCGTTCTCGGGTAACAAGACTATTTAAGCCTTGGGAGAGGATAAGGCTGAAGAAAGGAATAAGTGTCTGCAACAGCAACTAGCAACTAGCTTACGTGAGAGAGTGCGAGAAGAGAAAGCCTCGGTCGAGAGATGATCACGAAGTGATCCTAGCTACAAGCTCAACAAACATAACAACTCCATGTTCAACTCCCGAATCCCTATTCGGAAATTGACGGTCACGGAACACACGCTGGTAGTGTATTAGAAACATTGTGTCAAGTTATCTACAACCGGATATTAACAAGCTCCCATCTGCCACATAACCGCGGGCACGGCTTTCGAAAGTTCATAACCCTGCAGGGGTGTTCCAACTTGACCCATTACAAGCCCACGATCCGCGGAGTCGCAACTCCAAAGTGGGAAGACCCGAGTATTCTCGGAATCCCGTGCTCAAGATACTCCGAACTAAGGTAAGGCTAATCCAGCAAATCCTCCCGGCGTGCCGACACCCTGATAGTAGCCGCGCGTATCTCGTCTCAGGCCACGACCGGATGAGACGTCCTACAGGTGTATGCCAAATACCTCAGGTTGCCCCAAGGCGGCCCCGCAGTCCGCTCGTTTCGGACCAACACTCATGTGGAGCACTGGCCCGGGGTTGTTGATTAAGAAAGAGGGTTAATTACTCCCTATGCAAGTTTAGTTTGTTATTAGGCGAATAGTACCAATGTTGGGACTTGCTGGAAAAGACTTAGCACTTAGCGGTTTATCGAGGGGGTCCCATACACCCCAACTGTGTTAGGAACGCATAATCAAGGAACATAACACCGGTTTATACGGTTCCTAACGGCATGAGTGGAATAAAACACCAAGCAAAAGGCTTAGCCTTCCACCCTTGCCAAATATAGATGATTTCATTTAGCAATTATATAGTGTGATATAACCCAACCAAACTTCAACATGAAGCAAGCATCTTCGATCTTCACCTGCAACTAGCAATGCTATAAGAAGGGCTGAGCGAAGCGTACTTAGCCAAGCAACGGTTTGCATAGGTAGGGTGGTTAAACAGGTGCATGGTTACAAGTAGGAGGCTGACAAGAAAGAACATGGGCATCGAGGCAAAACTATAGAGCGGAACTACTTGCAATAGGCAAAGATAGTAATGTTATCGGGGTTCGGTCATCTTGCCTGAAGAGAAGTCGTTCGGATCGTAAGAAGGGTCCTCGTGCTCAACCTCGTACTCGGTCTCAAATTCCGGCTCTAAACAATACAATCACACAAGGTACAAATCAACAAGATGCAATGCGCACACCAAAAATGATGGATGCATGATGGATGCGCTAAGGATGCACACGGAGCACGGAAAATAGCACTCAAGCAAAACACCTCAAAACATGATAACAATAAGCGATTATGAATCTACACAGAAAATCAATCAAGTTTCATATAAGACTCGCTGAAAACGGAGCTACGGGCTAAAAGTTATGCCCGGAACAAGAAATAAGCACAAGCTGTAAATTACAGCAACATAGCAACTTCGGAGCACAAAATAATTAAGCTACAGCACTCAAACAACATGGCAAGGAGCATGAACATAAACTAGACATATCCTACAGCAATTAAGTCCAAAGGTGCACCCTCAAAGGAGTCACGGATCAATAGCAATAAGCTTGGACATATTGAACTTGACAATAAAATTCTGGCAGCAGAATTTTATTGAAACTTTGGAGCAAAAGTTAAACATGCTACAGCCACTCAAATAAGAATGTGAGTACATGAATGGAAATCCAACAATATATACTACAAGGAACAATCAAGATCCTCTCCAAAACTACCATGGTTTGTCCTAGAACAGCAAACAAACATGGCATCGGAACGTTACAGATTTCAGACTTAGTGAAAAACCACTAAGTCCTAAAACAACAGTTTCATCATGGCATCTAAACGAGCAAGTTTAAGTCACCTCGAAACTAAACATGGCAAGTGGTAAGCACCACATCAAAGTACACATGATGGTGATTCCGAAATACACAAGAATGCATCATGGAGATAAACACAACGATTGCAACGAGCTCAACAAGATGTCATTTCATAACGAGTGAAACAACATCACAACCATATAGCACTTTGCAACGATGATAAGCATGGCAAGAATAAATCTATCATGCAACCTAACACAAACAACATGTAGAGCATGGCAAGACGAACACATGTTCATGTCATTTGCATCATTCGGACAAACGAGCTAAAAGATATCACATAGCAAAGATGACATAAAAACATCACATAGCAGCAATTATACCGGGATGCGCTCTTGCAACGGAAAAACAAGCATCTAGATGACTTCTAACATGCATGACACAAAAAGATAAAACGTAGTGCTAATCACCACGAACGTCTGGACATGCTATTTGGGCGAATCGGACAAACACACTAAAAGTTACCAGCAGTTGAATATAGCATCAGCAACTACTAGATCTGGGACTTAGCAGAGAAAAGGAGGGGGAAAACAACCTCAGGATTTACTGGAAAAAAAAACAAAGGCCCGGGTGAAGCAGATCTGGCCCGGCGGCTGCTGCGGCCCGATCCAGAGAGGCGAGGTGGGCCGGCGGTGCGGAGGCTGCAGGAGGCGGCCCACTTGGTGGAGAGGAGCGGCCCGCGCGCGGCGGCGGCCTGGCGGAGGGCGCTGCAGCCCAGGGCGGCTGGCTGCTGCGGCCCGAGCGTGCGGAGGCGAGGCCCACTCGGTGGGGATGCCGTCCAGGCGAGGAGGAGACCCAGCGCGGCGGGATCCGGCGGGCGCGGCGGGATCCGGCGGGCGCGGCGCGCGGGGATGTGGGGACGGGCCGGTGGCACGCGGCCCGTGGCGGTGGAGGCGGCCCGGCCGACCTGGAGGCGCGGTGCGGGCGATGGCGAAGGGCGGGCCTCGGTGAAGGGCGACGGCCCGCGGTGGCAAACAGAAGGGGGGCGAGCTGGGCCGCAGGGTGGCGAAGGGGGGGCCCAGCCACGGCTCGGCGAAGTGGTCCACGAACCCTGGCGCTGCGGTCGCTGCGATCGAGTGGCCGAGGCCTGGTGGATCGATCGGTCGAGGAGAAACCCAGCGGCGGCGTTGACCTGGGCGCCCGCCCGGTCGATCGAAGGAACGGCGCCCGGCTGCTGGTTGGATCGAGGGGATCTGACTGGAGCGGCTGGAAACTCGAGGAAACTAGCCAAGTGGAGAGGAGGGGGTGGCTAGATCCAGATTTTTAGGGGAAGGAGGGGGAAGAAGCTAGGGGACATGCCAAAATAGACTAGGGTCTATTATATAGCAGATTTTTAGGGTTAGGGGGGATTTAGGTGTGTTAGAAGCCCTCCGATCGCGATCCAACGGATCCGATCCCGGGGGTAGTTTAGATGGGCCTAGGAGAGGGTAGTGGACGGCAGTAGGGGTGTTTCTGGGACACAAAGTGAAGGCACTTTGGGCCCACACGAATAACTGAAGGGATAGCAAACGGAGTCCAAACGCGACGAGATTCGAGAGGCGGGTTACACACAACAAAACAACAACACACGACAAGTCTCGCGCCACACCGGTAACGTTACACGGCCAAACACCAAAGTAGGCCTACGGGACGTCACGGACACGTGAGGGAGCTCCGGAACGCGAAACGGACAACGGGAAGGAACACGTGGAACCGGATGCAACCGACAACACAAATGCAATGCGATGCACATGTCTACATGATATGAATGAATGCCACACACGCACACAACAAAACGACGAAAACCCAAAAGACAGAGAACCCGGAATGGAAATAGATGAAGCCGGAGATATATTATATGCCCAAAAGGGAAAGTATTACATCCGGGGCATTACAAACTCTCCTCTACTACAAAAAGATCTCGTCCCGAGATCTAGGACTGGAAAAAGGAAGGGTACTCGGAACGAAGATGATCTTCTCGTTCCCACGTAGCCTCTCGGTCGGTGTGATGTGACCACTTGACTTTCAAGAATTTGATGGACTTGTTGCGGGTCTTGCGTTCGGTTTCTTCGAGAATAGCAACGGGATGCTCTTGGTAGGACAAGAACTTGAGGAGATGGAATGATACTTGATGAAATCAACAGAACACTGCCTCTGAAACAATTAAAAGAATGGCACAAGGGGTAAGAAAGATTCAGACAGCACTCCAGTTAAAAGACAGGCAAAACTTGATAAGATTAGAGAATTAGAATGGAGGACACAACACTCCGGTTAAATAGACAAGCAAGGGAGAATATGATCTTGATAAAAAACGAGATGACGGTCAAAGAGATCGTCATCACAGTGCCTCCGGAATGAAAGAATATATGCTAGGTCGTTGGCAAGAAAAGAACGGAGAAGAAAAAAACAACTTCTCCCACGAATGAATTTGAAAGAGCATCCTTACGAAGAAGGGTTGAACAGAATTGTTGGAAATTCAACAACGAAAGAATAAGCTTGATGTGGGCTTATGGAAAACATCTCAAAATTATGAGGTGACAACCAGCCACTTACGAAAACATTTGAATAGATTGAGATCAACAAGGAGACGAAAAACTTATTCCACCGGAAGGATAAATGAAGAACTTGGGTCATTTATAAGCACCATAAATAGCAACAATTCTCAGAGAAAGCTTTTAGGTGAATTATAACCCAAGATAACTCCAACGAATAAATTGAAAGGTTGAAAAGATCTCCTGAACAAGGAAAATGATGGGTTTAAATATCTCATTCTTGAAACTCGTGAATCATAAAACATGAAAGAATTGTCAAGAATGACATAACACCATCTGAAAAGACAAGGTAGAAAGAATTGCAAATGGAATCATGACGAAGAATGCTTGAGCTCCAACAAGAATCTTGATGAAAACTTCGAGGATGAATTAAAACATGATGAACCACCATGGAAATTCCAGTAATGAAAGCATGAGAAGTGAAAGATGAAAAGAATACGATTCAAGGCCTGCGATGAATTAGATGGAGCTTCGGAATGGTATAATTGAAATAACTTGGAGCTCCGGAAAACAAGATGAACAACTTAGAACGAGAATATGATATGATGAACAAGCTCCGGAAAACAGAGATTAATCACTCGAGGAAATAAGAATAAGATTTATTGTATGCTTATCCTTCATCAAATTAAATTGATGACAAGCAAACGGATTTGGCGTACTACTTATTCTCGTTGCAAAGAATTAAAGAGGGATTTGCACAACCTTGGATAAATCTTCAACAAAGCACCGGTAGGATTGAGAAAAGAACAAATGAATTAAAATGATAACAATGGAAGGGTAAACTTGAAAGAACCACCGTAAAAATATGGAGACGAACGAAGAGACATCAATTAAGAATAGTTGGAGGACGAAGTTGAAAACTGAGAACGAATAAATATTCTGAAATGATGGCCTTCGGAGGATCACAATGGAAAGAATTCATGAAATGCTCCGGACGGGTATGAAAATAATTCCTCACAATCAAAACGATAATGAGGATAGCATGAAGCTAGAACCACGAATCTTGGAAGAAAACGGGCCGAGAATTAAGAGAAACACTTCTCCGGTCTCCAAATGTTGAGAATGAAGACGAGAAATGCCATGAAGAATTTCGAGATACTCCGGACGAATGACAAGAGGAAGGTGGAGCTAAAGATGGAAATAATTGAAAACAAGCTTGGAGAAGGCATGTGACTGATGTAAATCATTCTTACATCACCTTTGAAAAGAATTTCAGAATAACTCCAGAAAAATTGGAAGAGTCAGGTAAGATCCTGGGAAAAGACCTGTGGGTTAGGGCCCACTAAGGAAATCACCGTTGGAAGAGATTGCTTGAGAGATATTGCACCGGTTGAATTAAATGGCTTGAATAAGAAGACAATGCTCAAAATAATTTGAACGGATTAAGAATGGAATTATGAATCTTTAGCACTCCGGATATGGATAGCAAGAGGAGAATGATTAATTGGTGCACCGGAATAAGAAAGCATTTTGAAAAGAGGAAAAAGGATAAGATCAACACCGAAATCTTGAATTACATCCACCGGCAGAATTTGAGAACAAAAGAATGATGAGCTTGAAGCTCTTGAGCAACTTCCTGAGAATCATCGGATAAGAACATTGAAGGAAATGAATGAAGAAATATCACATGAATAAAATGTTGGAAATATGCCCTAGAGGCAATAATAAAAGAGTTATTATTATATTTCCTTGTTCATGATAATCGTTTATTATCCATGCTATAATTGTATTGATTGGAAACTCAAATACATGTGTGGATGAATAGACAGACTTTGTGTCCCTAGTGAGCCTCTACAGGACTAGCTCGTTGATCAAAGATGACCGCGGTTTCCAGGTCATAGACATGAGTTGTCATTTGATAACGGGATCACATCATTAGGAGAATGATGTGATGGACGAGACCCAAACGTTAAACATAGCTTTTGATCGTGTCAGTTATCGCTATAGTTTTCTGCATGTCAAGTATAAGTTCCTATGACCATGAGATCATGTAACTCACTGACACCGTAGGAGTGCTTTGTGTGTGCCAAACGTCACAACGTAACTGGGTGACTATAAAGGTACTCTACAGGTATCTCCGAGGGTGTCTGTTGAGTTGACATGGATCGAGACTGGGATTTGTCACTTCGTGTGACGGAGAGGTATCTCCGGGCCCACTCGGTAATACGTCATCTCAATGAGCTCAAAGTGACTAAGTAGTTGGTCACGGGATTATGTATTACGGTAACGAGTAAAGAGACTTGCCGGTAACGAGATTGAACTAGGTATAGAGATACCGACGATCGAATCTCGGGCAAGTAACATACCGACGAGACAAAGGGAACTGTATACGGGATTGCCTGAATCCTTGACATCGTGGTTCATCCGATGAGATCATCGAGAAACATGTGGGAACCAATATGGGTATCCAGATCCCGCTATTGGTTATTGACCTGGGAGTGTCTCGGTCATGTCTACATGGTTTCCGAACCCGCAGGGTCTACACACTTAACGTTCGGTGACGCTAGGGTTGTTAGTGAGAATAGTGCATGGTTACCGAAGGTTGTTCGGAGTCCCGGATGAGATCCCGAACATGACGAGGGTCTCCGGAATGGTCCAGAGACGAAGATTGATATATAGGATGATAGGTTTCGGAGTCCGGAAGTGTTCCGGGGAGCATCGGGAAATCGGCGGAGTACCGGAAAGGGTTTCGGGGGTCCCGGAAGTGTTTCTGGGCCTAATGGGCCACAAGGGGGGACACAACAGCCCTCATAGGGCTGTGCGCCCCCCCCCTGGGCCCTCTCCTTGTGCGCCAAGGGAGGTGGACCCCCCTAGGGTGGCCGCACCCCCTTAGCCTTGGGGGGCAAGGCACCTGGGGGGGGAAACCCTAACCCCAGGGGGCGCCGCCCCCTTCCCCCTTGCCCTGGCCGCCGCCCCTAGGGGAAACCCTAGGGCGCACCTCCCCTCTCCTCCCCCCTATATATAGTGAGGCAAAGGGAGGGCAGCCAACACAAGTTCGTGCCTCGGTGCTGCCCTCCCTCTCCCGTAACATCTTCTTCTCCCGCGGAGCTTAGGCGAAGCCCTGCTGGAGTTCTTCTCCACCATCACCACCACGCCGTCGTGCTGCCGGTTCTCCATCAACCTCTCCTCCACCCCTTGCTGGATCAAGAAGGAGGAGACGTCCCCGAGCCGTACGTGTGAAGAACGCGGAGGCACCGTTGCTTCGGTGCTTGGATCTTCAGCGATCTGAATCGCGGCGAGTACGACTCCATCAACCGCGTTCTTAACGCTTCCGCTTAGCGATCTACAAGGGTATGTGGATCCTACTCTCCCCTCGTAGTTGCATCTACTAGATTGATCTTGGTGAACGTAGAGAAAATTTTTTGTTTTCCATGCAACGTTCCCCAACAGTGGTATCAGAGCCAGGTTCTTGCGTAGATGCTTTCTCGAGTAGAACACAAAAGGGTTTGTGGCGTTGATGTTTAAATTGCTGCCCTCCTTAGTCTTTCTTGATTCAGCGGTATTATAGGATGAAGCGGCCCGGACCAACTTTACATGTCCACGTACATGAGACCGGTTCCATCGACAGACATGTGACTTTTGTTGCATAAGATGGCTGGCGGGTGTCTGTCTCTCCTATCTTAGTTGAATCGGAATAGAACAAGGCGGTCCTTGTAGAAGGTTAAATAGCAACTTGAATATCACCGTTGTGGTTTTGCGTAGGTAAGAAGCGTTCTTGCTAGTTACCCATAGCAGCCACGTAAAACATGCAACAACAAATTAGAGGACGTCTAACTTGTTTTTGCAGGGTATGCATGTGATATGATATGGCCAATGACATGATGAGTTATATTTGATGTATGAGATGATCATGTTGTAATAGTTAATATCGACTTGCATGTCGATGCATACGGCAACCGGCAGGAGCCATAGGGTTGTCTTTAATTTTTGTATGACCTGCGTGTCAATCATTAAGCGCTTTGTAATGCTTTACTTTATCGCTAAACGGTAGCAATAGTAGTAAGAGCATGGTGGGCGCCGACAACCCCGATGGCGACACGATGATGGAGATCACGATGATGGAGATCATGGTGTGGCGCCGGTGACGATGGAGATCATGCCGGTGCTTTGGAGATGGAGATCAAAAGCACGAGTTGATGGCCATATCATGTCACTTATGATTTGCATGTGATGTTAATCCTTTTATGCATCTTATTTTGCTTAGGACGACGGTAGCATTATAAGGTGATCCTTCACTAAAATTTCAAGATAAAATTGTGTTCCCCCCGAGTGTGCGCCGTTGCGAAGGTTCGTCGTTTCGAAGCACCACGTGATGATCGGGTGTGATAGACTCTACGTTCGCATACAACGGGTGCAAGCCAGTTTTGCACATGCAGAACACTCGGTTTAGACTTGACGAGCCTAGCATGTACAGACATGGCCTCGGAACACGGAGGACCGAAAGGTCGAGCATGAGTCATATAGTAGATATGATCAACATGTTGATGTTCACCATTGACACCACCTCATCTCACGTGATGATCGGACTTGGGTTGGTAAATTTGGATCATGTCACGCTCGAATGACCAGAGGGATGTCAATTTGAGTGGGAGTTATAATTAATTTGATTAGGTAATAACTCACTTATCATGAACAATAGTCTAAAATGTCTTTGCAAATTTTTGGTTGTAGATGGCTCGCGCAGTAGCTCCCCTGAATTTTAATGCGTTCCTAGAGAAAGCTAAACTGAAAGATGACGGGAGCAACTTTGTGGACTGGCTCCGCAATCTGAGGATCATCCTCACAGCTGCCCAAAAGGTTTATGTCCTGAATGCACCGCTAGGTGACCCCCCCGCTCCTACAGCCCCTGCAGACGTTTTGAACGTCTGGCAGACACGTTCGGATGACTATTCGATAGTGCAGTGTGCCATGTTGTACGGCTTGGAAGGAGGACTTCAAAGACGTTTTGAACGTCATGGTGCATATGAGATGTACCAGGAGTTGAAGTTCATCTTTGAGAAGAATGCTAAGATCGAGAGGTATGAGACCACCGATAAATTCTTCGCTTGCAAGATGGAGGAGAATTCGTCTGTCAGTGAGCACTTACTGAAGATGTCTGGGTACTATACCCGCATAGCTGATCTGGGACTTGTGTTCCCGGATGAGGCTATCATTGGCAGAATTCTCCAGTCACTCCCTCCAAGCTACAAGAGCTTCGTGCAGCAGTATAACATGCAAGGGATGAACAAGACCATCGCCGAGCTGTTTTCGATGCTGAAAGTCACTGAGGCAGACATCCAGAAGGAGTATCAAGTGTTGATGGTCAATAAAACCACTAGTTTCAAGAAGAATGGCAAGGGCAAGAAGGGTAACTCTAAGAAGGGTGGCAAAGCAGTTGCTAATCCAGTGAAGAAACCCAAGGCTGGGCCCAAGCCAGAGACTGAGTGTTTCTATTGCAAGGGGAACGGCCACTGGAAGCGGAACTGCCCCAAGTATCTGGCGGACAAGAAGGGGGCCAACAACAACAAAGGTATATGTGATATACATGTTATTGATGTGTACCTTACCAACTCTCGTTGTAGTGCCTGGGTATTTGATACCGGTTCGGTTGCTCACATTTGCAACTCTAAACAGGAACTGCGGAATAAACGGAGGCTGGCGAAGGACGAAGTGACGATGCGCGTGGGAAATGGTTCCAAGGTTGATGTGATCGCCGTCGGCACGCTCGCTCTTCGATTACCATCGGGATTAGTTATGAACCTGAATAATTGTTATTTAGTGCCTGCGTTAAGCATGAACATTATATCTGGATCTTGTTTATTGCGAGACGGTTACTCATTTAAGTCAGAGAATAATGGTTGTTCTATTTATATGAGTAATATCTTTTATGGTCATGCACCCGAAGTTAGGGGTTTATTCTTATTGAATCTCGATAGTGATGATACACATGTACATAACATTGATGCCAAAAGATGTAGAGTTGATAATGACAATACCACTTTCTTGTGGCACTGCCGTCTGGGTCATATCGGCGTAAAACGCATGAGGAAGCTCCATGCTGATGGACTTTTGGAGTCTCTTGATTTTGAATCACTTGACACGTGCGAGCCGTGCCTCATGGGCAAGATGACAAGGACCCCGTTTTCAGGGACAATGGAACGGGCAAGTGACTTATTGGAAATCATACATACCGATGTGTGCGGTCCGATGAGTGTAACGGCGCGCGGTGGATATCGTTATTTTCTCACCTTCACTGACGACTTAAGTAGATATGGGTATATTTACTTGATGAAGCATAAGTCTGAAACTTTTGAAAAGTTCAAGCAATTTCAGAGTGAAGTTGAAAATCATCGTAACAAGAAGATCAAGTTCCTACGATCTGATCGAGGGGGAGAATATCTGAGTTATGAGTTTGGTGATCACTTAAGAAAATGTGGAATTGTTTCACAGTTGACACCACCTGGAACACCACATCGTAATGGTGTGTCCGAACGTCGTAATCGAACCCTATTAGATATGGTACGTTCTATGATGTCTCTTGCCGACTTGCCACTATCGTTTTGGGGATATGCATTAGAGACAGCTGCATTCACTTTAAATAGGGCTCCATCTAAGTCCGTTGAGACAACACCGTATGAACTGTGGTTTGGTAAGAAACCTAAGTTGTCTTTTCTCAAGGTTTGGGGTTGCGATGCTTATGTCAAAAGGCTTCAGCCAGAAAAGCTCGAACCCAAAGCGGACAAATGTGTCTTCATAGGATACCCAAAAGAAACAGTTGGGTACACCTTCTATCTCAGATCCGAGGGTAAAGTGTTTGTCGCTAAGAACGGGTCCTTCCTCGAGAAAGAGTTTCTCTCGAAAGAATTGAGTGGGAGGAAGGTAGAACTTGATGAGGTTATTGAACCTCTGCTTCAACCAGAAAGTAGCGCAGCACAGAAAGATGTTTTTGTGGAGCCTACAGAGGTTGAAGAGGAAGCCAATGATGATGATCAAGAAACTTCCGATCAAGTTACTACCGAACCTCGTAGGTCGACAAGGGTACGCACTGCACCTGAGTGGTATGGTAACCCTGTCTTGGAGGTCATGTTGTTAGACAACGGTGAACCTACGAGCTATGGAGAAGCGATGGTGGGCCCAGATTCCGACAAATGGTTAGAGGCCATGAAATCCGAGATGGGATCCATGTATGAAAACAAAGTATGGACTTTGGAAGTATTACCTGAAGGGCGGAAGGCCATTCAGAATAAATGGATTTTTAAGAGGAAGACGGATGCTGACGGTAATGTCACCGTGTATAAAGCTCGACTTGTGGCAAAGGGTTTTTCACAAGTTCAAGGGATTGACTACGATGAGACTTTCTCACCCGTAGCGATGCTTAAATCCGTCCGAATCATGTTAGCAATAGCTGCATATTTCGATTATGAAATTTGGCAGATGGATGTCAAAACAGCGTTCCTTAACGGTTTTCTTAAGGAAGAGTTGTATATGATGCAACCAGAAGGTTTTGTCGATCCAGAGAATGCTGACAAAGTATGCAGGCTTCAGCGTTCCATTTATGGGCTGGTGCAAGCATCTCGGAGTTGGAATCTTCGCTTTGATGAGGTGATCAAAGCGTTTGGTTTTATACAAGTTTACAATGAAGCTTGTACTTACAAGAAAGTGAGTGGGAGCTCTATAGCGTTTCTAATATTATATGTGGATGACATATTGCTGATTGGAAACAATATAGAATTTTTGGATAGCGTGAAGGGGTATTTGAACAAGAGTTTTTCGATGAAGGATCTCGGTGAAGCTGCTTTCATATTGGGCATCAAGATCTATAGAGATAGATCAAGACGCTTGATAGGACTTTCACAAAGCACATACCTTGATAAAGTTTTGAAGAAGTTCAAAATGGATCAATCCAAGAAGGGGTTCTTGCCGGTATTGCAAGGTACAAAGTTGAGTAAGACTCAGTGCCCAGTGACTGCGGAAGATAGAGAAAAGATGAGTGTCGTCCCCTATGCTTCAGCCATAGGCTCTATCATGTATGCAATGCTGTGCACAAGACCAGATGTCAGCCTTGCCATAAGTATGGCCGGAAGGTTTCAGAGTAATCCTGGTATGGATCACTGGACAGCGGTCAAGAATATCCTAAAGTACCTGAAAAGGACTAAGGAGATGTTTCTCGTTTATGGAGGTGATCAAGAGCTCGTCGTAAAGGGTTACGTCGATGCAAGCTTTGACACTGATCCGGATGACTCTAAGTCACAAACCGGATACGTATATATTCTCAACGGGGGAGCGGTAAGCTGGTGCAGTTCCAAGCAGAGCGTGGTAGCCGATTCTACATGTGAAACGGAGTATATAGCTGCCTCGGAGGCGGCTAAGGAAGGTGTCTGGATGAAGGAGTTCATGACAGATCTTGGAGTTGTGCCTAGTGCACTGAACCCAATGACTCTGTTCTGTGACAACACTGGTGCCATTGCTCTAGCCAAGGAACCAAGGTTTCACAAGAGGACCAGACACATAAAGCGACGCTTCAATTCCATCCGCGATTCGGTCAAGGAGGAGGACATAAACATTTGCAAAGTACACACGGATTTGAATGTTGCAGATCCGTTGACTAAGCCTCTTCCACGGGCTAAGCACGATCAACACCAAGACTCTATGGGTGTTAGATTCATTACCTTGTAATGCTAGATTATTGACTCTAGTGCAAGTGGGAGACTGTTGGAAATATGCCCTAGAGGCAATAATAAAAGAGTTATTATTATATTTCCTTGTTCATGATAATCGTTTATTATCCATGCTATAACTGTATTGATTGGAAACTCAGATACACGTGTGGATGAATAGACAGACTTTGTGTCCCTAGTGAGCCTCTACAGGACTAGCTCGTTGATCAAAGATGACCGCGGTTTCCAGGTCATAGACATGAGTTGTCATTTGATAACGGGATCACATCATTAGGAGAGTGATGTGATGGACGAGACCCAAACGTTAACATAGCTTTTGATCGTGTCAGTTATCGCTATAGTTTTCTGCATGTCAAGTATAAGTTCCTATGACCATGAGATCATGTAACTCACTGACACCGTAGGAGTGCTTTGTGTGTACCAAACGTCACAACGTAACTGGGTGACTATAAAGGTACTCTACAGGTATCTCCGAGGGTGTCTGTTGAGTTGACATGGATCAAGACTGGGATTTGTCACTCCGTGTGACGGAGAGGTATCTCCGGGCCCACTCGGTAATACGTCATCTCAATGAGCTCAAAGTGACTAAGTAGTTGGTCACGGGATTATGTATTACGGTAACGAGTAAAGAGACTTGCCGGTAACGAGATTGAACTAGGTATACAGATACCGACGATCGAATCTCGGGCAAGTAACATACCGACGAGACAAAGGGAACTGTATACGGGATTGCCTGAATCCTTGACATCGTGGTTCATCCGATGAGATCATCGAGAAACATGTGGGAACCAATATGGGTATCCAGATCCCGCTATTGGTTATTGACCTGGGAGTGTCTCGGTCATGTCTACATGGTTTCCGAACCCGCAGGGTCTACACACTTAACGTTCGGTGACGCTAGGGTTGTTAGTGAGAATAGTGTATGGTTACCGAAGGTTGTTCGGAGTCCCGGATGAGATCCCGGACATGACGAGGGTCTCCGGAATGGTCCGGAGACGAAGATTGATATATAGGATGAAAGGTTTCGGAGTCCGGAAGTGTTCCGGGGAGCATCGGGAAATCGGCGGAGTACCGGAAAGGGTTTCGGGGGTTCCGGAAGTAGTTCTGGGCCTAATGGGCCACAAGGGGGGATACCACAGCCCTCAGGGGGCTGTGCGCCCCCCCTGGGCCCTCTCCTTGTGCGCCAAGGGAGGTGGACCCCTCTAGGGTGGCCGCACCCCCTTAGCCTTGGGGGGCAAGGCACCTAGGGGGGGAAACCCTAGGGCCAGCCTTGACCGCCGCCCCCTCCCCTTGCCCTGGCCGCCGGCCCCCTAGGGGAAACCCTAGGGCGCCCCTCACCTCTCCACCCCCCTATATATAGTGAGGCAAAGGGAGGGCAGCAAACACAAGTTCGTGCCTCGGTGCTGCCCTCCCTCTCCCATAACATCTTCTTCTCCCGCGGTGCTTAGGCGAAGCCCTGCTGGAATTCTTCTACACCATCACCACCACGCCGTCGTGCTGCCGGTTCTCCATCAACCTCTCCTCCACCCCTTGCTGGATCAAGAAGGAGGAGACGTCCCCGAGCCGTACGTGTGAAGAACGCGGAGGCACCGTTGCTTCGGTGCTTGGATCTTCAGCGATCTGAATCGCGGCGAGTACGACTCCATCAACCGCGTTCTTAACGCTTCCGCTTAGCGATCTACAAGGGTATGTGGATCCTACTCTCCCCTCGTAGTTGCATCTACTAGATTGATCTTGGTGAACGTAGAGAAAAATTTTTGTTTTCCATGCAACGTTCCCCAACATAAAATGGATACTTCATCTGAGATTTCTTGCTTCGAGAAGAAGAAGGGTGGGAGGGTGGGGAAAACAAAGACAACTTGAGATGAAAGAAACAGACAAATTGTCAGATTTCTCAATGGCGTCCGGATGGAAATAACTTGAAGAGAAGGCACACCGGTTGAAAAGGATTAACATGAATATCTCGATGGTTAAGAAGGACTAGCACTCCCATAGAAATATGAGAACACCGATTAAGAAAGGTATGGAATCAACATTTGACATCGAAGCAACTCGAATACCAGAATCAAAACAAGAACAAAGGATAGATATGCAACATAGTCTTCACAAGCATCATTCGAACAATAGGAACGAATGAAAATCTCAGTTAAATGATAACATCATCTTCACGAGAAGCCACATAGGGGACAAAGGATAAAATAAGAAAAACAACAAGGTACAGACGGGAACAAACACAAGATAGGAGCTTCGTTCTAACATCTTTGTGCTGAAAGCATATGAACGCGTTACGAAAGGGTTTTGCAATCCCCGGATTAGCATAGCCAAGGACCCTTTAAGATGCAACTCCCGATCGGAACATCGGTCGTAATACCACTTCACTCAATGTAGAACCCCGAACTCACTAACCTGCATTCGTTGGAAGAATGCCTACGATCTACTGGATAAACCCACCTATGAATTTCCGAAAGATTCCAGTTATGCAATCAGGTGTTGGGGATACACGGGAAGCACCGCGCAATCAACTCTAAACCTACATCCAGGTGTATCCATCCTTCAACACATAACCAGTCTTTCTCGGAAACTGTTTACCTCGGACCTTCGAAAAGCATCCACTATAACAAGCTATGGCAATACTCCCGAACTACCTCCCCAGTACTGGGTGATGTCGGGGTTATCTTGCCACTGGCCGTATAGGAGAGATTTTCGATGTCGACCGTCTTAAGTATTTAGTACTGCCGCGATATGCTTGTGACGACAATACCCCGAAGCTCAACTCCCCGGGACACTGCCACAACCCCTAATGTCAGGAGGCATCGAGAACAATATTCTCGTCACAAGAACATCGAAACAATCCCAGAATACTCACGAGATTCCTAAAAAAAATTTGGTGCAATTTTTGAAAGTAGAAGAGACAAGAGTAGTCGTCAGGAGTCCTCACCAGAGAGAAAGGAGATGAGAAGCAAAGAATTCCTACTCTCCAATATAATATAGGACTCAAAATGTTTTCAGTGTGTGCCTAGACTCGACCGTCAACGATTCGATCAAACAGTGGGGGCTCCTAGGTCGGAGAAGGCTCTGAATACCAACTTGTAATGCCCAGGATGGAACTATACCTCCTACGTGTCGAGGCACGACTTAAAGGTATAAGTCCATCCTAGAATGATCTCAAGTTTGGTAATCTTTGCACATCTCATGTAAAAGAGGGGATTGTAAACATAAATAGTTGGCTTACACTCGCCACGTCACACAAATTCAATACATGTCTCAAACATCATACATTAAGAATATCACAACCCTCTAAGGGCAAAATCCAAATGTCAAGATACCAAACTTAAATAAAATCCACAGGCTGGATCGAATTCTAGTAGAAGTCTCCACTACTGATCATCAGGATAACGAACATAGTATCGACTACGCTCCTCGTCGTACTCCTAGTCAAGCTCGGTGCCATCACCTGGATAGCTCACAACTGAACCTGCATCTGGTGTGGTGAAGTAACTGTGAGCCACAGAGGACTCAGCAATCCCGTTCCCGGGTAACAAGACTATTTAAGCCTTGGGAGAGGATAAGGCTGAAGAAAGGAATAAGTGTCTGCAACAGCAACTAGCAACTAGCTTACGTGAGAGAGTGCGAGAAGAGAAAGCCTCGGTCGAGAGATGATCACGAAGTGATCCTAGATACAAGCTCAACAAACATAACCCCTCCGTGTTCAACTCCCGAATCCCTATTAGGAAATTGACGGTCACGGAACACACGCTGGTAGTGTATTAGAAACATTGTGTCAAGTTATCTACAACCGGATATCAACAAGCTCCCATCTGCCACATAACCGCGGGCACGGCTTTCGAAAGTTCATAACCCTGCAGGGGTGTTCCAACTTGACCCATTACAAGCCCACGATCCGCGGAGTCGCAACTCCAAAGTGGAAAGACCCGAGTATTCTCGGAATCCCGTGCTCAAGATACTCCGAACTAAGGTAAGGCTAATTCAGCAAATCCTCCCGGCGTGCCGACACCCTGATAGTAGCCGCGCGTATCTCGTCTCAGGCCACGACCGGATGAGACGTCCTACAGGTGTATGCCAAATACCTCAGGTTGCCCCAAGGCGGCCCCGCAGTCCGCTCGTTTCGGACCAACACTCATGTGGAGCACTGGCCCAGGGTTGTTGATTAAGAAAGAGGGTTAATTACTCCCTATGCAAGTTTAGTTTGTTATTAGGCGAATAGTACCAATGTTGGGACTTGCTGGAAAAGACTTAGCACTTAGCGGTTTATCGAGGGGGTCCCATACACCCCAACCGTGTTAGGAATGCATCATCAAGGAACATAACACCGGTTTATACGGTTCCTAACGGCATGAGTGGAACAAAACACCAAGCAAAAGGCTTAGCCTTCCACCCTTGCCAAATATAGATGATTTCATTTAGCAATTATATAGTGTGATATAACCCAACCAAACTTCAACATGAAGCAAGCATCTTCGATCTTCACCTGCAACTAGCAATGCTATAAGAAGGGCTGAGCGAAGCGTACTTAGTCAAGCAACGGTTTGCATAGGTAGGGTGGTTAAACAGGTGCATGGTTACAAGTAGGAGGCTGACAAGAAAGAACATGGGCATCGAGGCAAAACTATAGAGCGGAACTACTAGCAATAGGCAAAGATAGTAATGTTATCGGGGTTCGGTCATCTTGCCTGAAGAGAAGTCGTTCGGATCGTAAGAAGGGTCCTCGTGCTCAACCTCGTACTCGGTCTCAGTTTCCGGCTCTAAACAATACAATCACACAAGGTACAAATCAACAAGACGCAATGCGCACACCAAAAATGATGGATGCATGATGGATGCGCTAAGGATGCACACGGAGCACGGAAAATAGCACTCAAGCAAAACACCTCAAAACATGATAACAATAATCGATTATGAATCTACACAAAAAATCAATCAAGTTTCATATAAGACTCGCTGAAAACGGAGCTACGGGCTAAAAGTTATGCCCGAAACAAGAAATAAGCACAAGCTGTAAATTACAGCAACATAGAAACTTCGGAGCACAAAATAATTAAGCTACAGCACTCAAACAACATGGCAAGGAGCATGAACATAAACTAGACATATCCTACAGCAATTAAGTCCAAAGGTGCACCCTCAAAGGAGTCACGGATCAATAGCAATAAGCTTGGACATATTGAACTTGACAATAAAATTCTGGCGGCAGAATTTTATTGAAACTTTGGAGCAAAAGTTAAACATGCTACAGCCACTCAAATAAGCATGTGAGTACATGAATGGAAAGCCAACAATATATACTACAAGGAACAATCAAGATCCACTCCAAAACTATCATGGTTTGTCCTAGAACAGCAAACAAACATGGCATCGGAACGTTACAGATTTCAGACTTAGTGAAAAACCACTAAGTCCTAAAACAGCAGTTTCATCATGGCATCTAAACGAGCAAGTTTAAGTCAACTCGAAACTAAACATGGCAAGTGGTAAGCACCACATCAAAGTACACATGATGGTGATTCCGAAATACACAAGCATGCATCATGGAGATAAACACAACGATTGCAACGAGCTCAACAAGATAGCATTTCATAACGAGTGAAACAACATCACAGCCACATAGCACTTTGCAACGATGATAAGCATGGCAAGAATAAATCTATCATGCAACCTAACACAAACAACATGTAGAGCATGGCAAGACGAACACGTGGACATGTCATTTGCATAATTCGGACAAACGAGCTAAAAGATATCACATAGCAAAGATGACATAAAAACATCACATAGCAGCAATTATACCGGGATGCGCTCTTGCAACGGCAAAACAAGCATCTAGATGACTTCTAACATGCATGACACAAAAAGATAAAACATAGTGCTAATCACCACGAACGTCTGGACATGCTATTTGCGCGAATCGGACAAACACAGTAAAAGTTACCAGCAGTTGAATATAGCATCAGCAACTACTAGATCTGGGACTTAGCAGAGAAAAGGAGGGGGAAAGCAACCTCAGGATTTACTGAAAAAAAACAAAGGCCCGGGTGAAGCAGATCTGGCCCGGCGGCTGCTGCGGCCCGATCCGGAGAGGCGAGGTGGGCCGGCGGTGCGGAGGCTGCAGGAGGCGGCCCACTTGGTGGAGAGGAGCGGCCCGTGCGCGGCGGCGGCCTGGCGGAGGGCGCTGCAGCCCAGGGCGGCTGGCTGCTGCGGCCCGAGCGTGCGGAGGCGAGGCCCACTCGGTGGGGATGCGGTCCAGGCGACGAGGAGACCCAGCGCGGCGGGATCCGGCGGGCGCGGCGCACGGGGATGTGGGGACGGGCCGGTGGCGCGCGGCCCGGTGGCGGTGGAGGCGGCCCGGCCGACCTGGAGGCGCGGTGCGGGCGATGGCGAAGGGCGGGCCTCGGTGAAGGGCGACGGCCCGCGGTGGCGAACAGAAGGGGGGCGAGCTGGGCCGCAGGGTGGCGAAGGGGTGGCCCAGCCATGGCTCGGCGAAGTGGTCCACGAGCCCTGGCGCTGCAGTCGCTGCGATCGAGTGGCCGAGGCCTGGTGGATCGATCGGTCGAGGAGAAACCCAGCGGCGGCGTTGACCTGGGCGCCCGCCCGGTCGATCGAAGGAACGGCGCCCGGCTGCTGGTTGGATCGAGGGGATCTGACTGGAGCGGCTGGAAACTCGAGGAAACTAGCCAAGTGGAGAGGAGGGGGTGGCTAGATCCAGATTTTTAGGGGAAGGAGGAGGAAGAAGCTAGGGGACATGCCAAAATAGACTAGGGTCTATTATATAGCAGATTTTTAGGGTTAGGGGGGATTTAGGTGTGTTAGAAGCCCTCCGATCGCGATCCGACGGATCCGATCGCGGGGGTAGTTTAGATGGGCCTAGGAGAGGGTAGTGGACTGCAGTAGGGGTGTTTCTGGGACACAAAGTGAAGGCACTTTGGGCCCACACGAATAACTGAAGGGATAGCAAACGGAGTCCAAACGCGACGAGATTCGAGAGGCGGGTTACACACAACAAAACAACAACACACGACAAGTCTCGCGCCACACCGGTAACGTTACACGGCCAAACACCAAAGTAGGCCTACGGGACGTCACGGACACGTGAGGGAGCTCCGGAACGCGAAACGGACAACGGGAAGGAACACGTGGAACCGGATGCAACCGACAACACAAATGCAATGCGATGCACATGTCTACATGATATGAATGAATGCCACACACGCACACAACAAAACGACGAAAACCCAAAAGACAAAGAACCCGGAATGGAAATATATGAAGCCGGAGATATATTATATGCCCAAAAGGGAAAGTATTACATCCGGGGCATTACACTTGATTTCTCGCCCCAATCCTATTTGGCATCATGTGCGCCTCTTCTAGTACTATTCGCAATAGTACTCCCTCCATTCCAAATTACTTATCGTGGTTTTAGTTTAAAAACTAAAACCACGACAAGTAATTTGGAATGGAGGGAGTACACACACCTTCGATCATTTCGTTCGTTAAATTAAAAAGTCAGCCCATCTTCCTTGCAAAAAAGTCAGCCCATCTAGAGTGGCGTGCAATCTAGACAGGAGTTCCTCCCCTTGATTTTCCGGAAGCGGCGTGCAATCTAGACAGGAGTTCCTCCCCTTAATTTTTGGGAAGCTTCCAAGCCTGCATTTTGGTAGCTTCTGGAAGCTTCCAGGCCACTCTTATCATTTTCTACTGTTTTACCCGGTTTTGTATTCCTTTTTTCTTATTATTATTATTATTATTATTATTATTATTATTATTATTTATCTTTCCTTTTATTATTTTATTTGTTCCTTTTTATTGCCTTTCTCTTTTGAAAAACCCTGAGTTTTTTAATATTCAATAAATTTTATCGTGTTATTTTTGACTTTCCGTGAACGTTTTGGCTTAAATATTTCAGCTTTTTCCCCCTCAAATATGTGCTATTTTTTAAAATCCATGATTTTTTGAATGCATAAACATTTTCCCAAAAGAAATTATTTTTTCAAATTTGTGAACTTGTTTATCTTTCAAAATCCATGATTTTCTCGGTTTTTGTGAAATATTTCTCAAATTATTGAACTTTTTTATTAATGATTTTTTAATTCGTTAATGTTTTGAGGTTCGTGATTTGTTTTATTTTTTTATTTTTTTTTAATATTTCTGATTTGTTTTTTGCATGAAACTTTGGAAGTTCATGAACTTTTTTTCTTCATTTGTTTTATTATTCTACTCCCTCCGTTCGGAATTACTTGTCGCAGAAATGGATGTATCTAGACGTATTTTAGTTCTAGATACATTCATTTCCGAGACAAGTAATTCCGAACAGAGGAAGTAACTTTTACAAAAAGTCAACGGTCGACATGGGCCTGGTCAACGGTGAACAGCGGCCGGGCAACTGGAAACCTTCCAAACCGAGTGAACCAATGAAATAAAAAACCGAGCGTACCATTCTTTGAGCGAGCGAGTTCTCCTAGCATTGTACAAAACTTCTTAATGGGCCGGCGTCAGCGCAAATCCGTTGAGATGCGTGAGCCGCTGTTCATCTAACCGGCGCCGATATCTCGCACAAATGTTATATCTCGCATAAACCTAGTGTAGCTTCGGTCTCGCCAGAAACATTTATGGGCTCTACAGTACTAGACTGGCCCTGTACTACCGCATATTTTCCCACTTGTTGCACTGTTCATGTTTTAAGTTTTGTTCATCAGTTTTTTCTGTGTTCGGTTCTTTCTGGTTTCTATTGTTTTCCTCTGTTTTTCTTATTCGTCTTGAAGTGTTTCTTTTCTCGATTCTAAGTTTATTTGTTCTCATTTTAATTGGTTTGTCTTAGTTTTTAAGTTTCTTTCGTTTCTTTCTCGTTTTAAAATCGGTTCTTCATATTTTCTTATGTTTCTTCAGTTTTTCCCCTTTCTTTCCTTTTTGTTTACGATTTTAGTTTTTTCTTCCATTTTCATTTTTTTCTTTGCTTCTTTCTCAGTTTTTTTTAATACATGTCTACTTTTCTCACACACAATGTAAAAATTTCATATCCACAGGACCATTTTTTCATACACGTTGTACACTTTTTTGTGTACATCTAGCAAATATTTTTTTATGCATGTTTAATATTTTTTTCAGTCTTGCTAAGTCTCAGTAGACTAAGACTTCCTTAAGTCTCAATAGATGTTATATGTATGCGATCTTTACATTGAGATTTGTGCAAAATTTTCTTTTTAGTTTTTTCTTTTTCTCTCTTGCATGTTATATCACTTAACCGAGACTTGGTTGAATATCAATCGACTGAGAGCTAAACACACCCAAATTTTGTATATAGTTATTACCTTTTTTTCTTTCCAATATATGTTTTTGATGTCTACTTTCTTTCATACTCACTGCACATTCTCCGTATACATTAGCAAAAAAAACCGATTGATAATTTTAAAATATACAAGTTTGATTAGTACTTTTTTCCATAAACATTGTACACTTTTTGTATATATGAAGAACATTTTATATACATGTTTAACATTTCTCATATAAATTATTACATTTTGAGAAAGGAAGCTTGGTGACTATTTTTTCTCATACTCATTGTTCATTTTTCATATATATTTGGAATAGGTTTTAAACACATTTAACGTTTTGAAATGTATAAGTATTTTTTTTATGCATGATCGGCATTTTTCTCAAATTATTTATTGGCATTTAATTTTTAATACACGTTAAAAAATGCATATCCACCTGAAACATTTTCTTATAAAAGTTTACATTTTTATCAAATACATATTTTGATGACTATTTTTATACACATAGTACACCAGAAACATTTTTATGCATGTTCAATATTTTTCATGATTTACACTTTGTAAATATGTGGTGAACACTTTAGAATGCTACAAGGGAAAAGGAAAATGAAGTACAAAAGAGGAAATTAGAAAAAAAGAGAAGATAATGTAACTGTTTTTTAGGGGTTAGATAATAATGTAACTAAGGAAAAGAGGAAACCATCCATGATGTAATCACGACATCAGCGCTACTGGGCAGGCGAGGCGAGGTACCGCGTTACAGAAGGCGAGACATACTTGCGCCCAATTTATTTTCTTTTATTCGGACAGATAAATCATTGACATGATTTTATTTGATAAATATTTATTTACACAATCACATTAATATGGACAAGTAAATCATGGGTTAACATGATAGAATATTTCTACCATGTTGTAACGCACGGGCAATTGTTCTATTACCCCTAAATGTGTGAACCGCGATGTTCACACACCTTGTCCATCCAATGCCGTGCACCAAATGTCACATGTGCGGTCGTCTAAAATCACACAAACCGGAAGCATACGAACAAGAGGCTTACGTGCATCTGGACCTCTGCTACATAGGCACCGGCTAAGCGGTCCCACCCCAAACCCTTGTCGAGTGTCCCATTTTAGAAGCCTCACCACGTATTCAGTGCCGCTCAAAGTGGACGCAAGCGGACGATCACCTACATGCATGCATGCCTGTCACACCAACATGACCGGATAGCTAACCGGAGCCGGATCAATTCAAACCAGCTGACCAAAAATTTATTTAGGCAAGCCGGACACGCCAGTAAACCCTACCTCATCTCCTCAGCACACGACTCCGTGGCTTACCCTCTCTATCACACACCGTTGCAATGTCCAAGCCCACGCCGACAAGAGGATCCGTGGGGAGCTCTGTATTGTTGGGCCACCGGCCACGGTCCCGTGGCCCGTCGGGTTCCATCGATCCGACGGTCAAGAGAGAGGTGGAGCTCTCATGGATGACGAGAAGGAGTAGGAGCCGCCCCTCCTGGCTGAGGCTGTGTAGACAGATGACGACTACACTTGGCAATTCAAGTTGTTGCTCGAGTAGTCACTCTTCGACCGCAGCCCAACACCATCCTCACTGCCTAACCGCGGCGTCCAAATCGGATGTCGCGTCAAGGAGGAGCTAGAGTCCCCGCCGCGGCACGACGCCAAGAAAGAGTCGGCGTCCTTGACGTGATGTCACGTAGAGACGGAGTCCATGCCACCATCGTGCAGCCGGCACAGACGCTTTCTCCAAATGCGGTCCCTGCAGCGCCATTTCCGACACGACGAGGATGTGGCGCCACCATCTCCATGCCCGTCGGCACTCTGCGATCAAATGGTTCCCGGTCATGAAGAAGGTATAGGCACCCTGCCAAGTGATTACCAATGCGCGCGGACACGTCCTTCACACTACTGCAGGATGCTGCTAACGCGACACTACGATCAGAGACCCTCCGGCGAAACTGTGTGCGATGCAATAATCGCAAACGATGGTGTAAAAAACCCGTCAAAAAGGTGCAAAACATTTGCGATGACGGATGCATCAAACACGGTTCAGATTTTGGTTGCATGTGCAATGATGGGCATATGGTTTAGTTCAATTAACTGTTTGCGATGAGGAGGAACAAAATAAATGGGCTGCCAGATGAAGGCGTGTGCGATGTACAACATACGGTTCAGTCGGATGAACTGTTTGTGATTAGGCAACACAAAAGAAACGGTCAGCCAGATCAAGGTGTGTGTGATATACGACATGCGGTTCACTCGGATGAACTATTTGTGTTGAGACAACAGAACATAAATGGTTCAATATAAGAAGATGTGTGTGATACGCGGCAAACAAGTCTGTAATAAAAAATGTGTGCGAAGACCGATAATAACACAGACAATTGCTGCTAATAAGACGTGTGTGTGTCACGCACAACGCGAGGGCACTGCACAGATACTGCAACACTGAGACCAGTGAACTTCATGTTTGAAAAAACTGTACGTGTTGTTTTTTCGGCACCTTTTTTACTCTAGTTTTTTAACCGTTTATCAGAATTATGCATGTAATATACCGTTCAAAAACTAAGGAGTAGACGCAACTTCGCCATGTTGAACACTTTTCAAAATTCATCATAGTTTAAGAGCAGTTTCAAAAATCGTGCGGCTCATAACGAATGACAGCGAGCATTTTTTCGCGTTTTCTTCTAAACCGCTCGTCGGAATGAAACAAATGATACACCGTTGGAAAGGTATCGTCGAGGCGCATATTTTTCATATCTATTATTTTTTCTAATTCGCTACGGTTTAAGAGTAGTTTTGAATTTATTTAATCGCAGAATTGTGTTTTTCGAATTTTTGCAATTTTCGGTACTGTTTTAGCTTCAGTTTTTTAACCGTTTGTCGAAACGAGGCGTGTGATACGTCGTTGGAAAGCTACGAACGAGGCGCAACTTTCATATGTTGAAATGTTTTTGAGATTCCTTATGGTTTTTAGTTAATTTTGAAAATCGTGCGGCTGACTACGAAGGGCAGCGGCCGTTTTTCGTGAAATTTTTAAAAACCGTTGGTCGAAATGATTCAAACGATACACCGGTGAAAAGATATCGTCGAGACGCTACTTTTTCATGTAGAACACTCCCTCTAATTCATTACGGTTTAAGAGCAGTTTTGAAATTACAAAAATGCACATACTCTGTTTTTCCGCGACACAAATATCAACGCATGTACTGCATGAGACAGAAGAACGCACTTCTTGAGACTGAAAACCACACTGCATCAAACGGTCAATCGAACTGTAAGTGGACCGGACTTCACGTCGAGTGTAAGTGAAAAGCAAAAGTATGGAGAAGTGAACCGCATTACTTTTTTCTGTCGTTTTGGTAACAATTTTTTTTTGCATTTACAAGATGAACAACATCAAACGTCCGACCGCACCGCTTCAAATGGTCAAGTGAACAACATTGTTTTTTTTTTGGTTGTTTCTCTATCATTTTTCATTTAACACGTCTTTGCACTGCATTTCTTTCTTTCTTTTTTTTTGTTTGGAGTTTTGGGTTTCCACATTGGCGAGCTGTATACGTGTGAAGAAGGGAACCACATGGTCAAGGGAAATGAGCCGCAACACAATTCGAAATGAACTTCCTTTGTTATATTATAGATGTGGTTCGCTTCTTTACAAAATGAACTTCAAATGAACATGGATATTCTCTTCTCTTTTCTTAATGAGCGCACTGCAAATGATTTCCATAAGAAAATACAAAAATGAGGTGACTACAAATGAACATCCCGATAAACAATTGACGTTTTCTGTCCACCACAACAGTGCACTACATGCTCCTCGAGAATAGAGAAATAGTAGTAGCAATCTGGGTCGAAATTATCCACACATTTTATTTCCACCACAACAATTGACGTTTTCTGTCCACCACAACAATTTATTTTTTGTCCGACGTAAATTTTTCTCAGACGAGTTTTTGTTGACAATTTTTTCAATTTTTTTATGAATGAGAGTGGACCGCATAGACGAGGGCAAGTTAACCGCGACATATAGCGAAGTGAACCACAATAATATCTTGTTGTTTTGCTAATTTTTTCACATTTTCATATTGAGGCGCAAGTGAAATAACATCACTCTTAAAAGTGAACCACATCCGGGAACCAAACACGCTGCAAGTATTGTTGTAGTGGACTGCATGAAATAGGTAGCCGCACACGGGCGCAAACTAAGCTTCATGCAGCTCGGGCAAAATGAAGTGCACATCAACAAAAACATATGTACTGCCCCCCAAAACGTAGTGCACGTCAACGGTCGCCAAAACCACACCGCAATGTTTCTCGCCATATGCTCACATACAAGATGGGCTTCTACAGGTTCAGTGCACAACTACGGGTATGGGGAACTGCACACCCGTGTCCTTTGCACTGCTCGTCCCGGAGCTAGTGAACCTCATGAAGAGGTGTGTTGCACTGTAGCAACAACAACCAAAATTACCCCAAGGAAGGACAGTGAGCTACATATTAAAAATATGACATTTTTTGCTGTGCACCACGAGGAAAGTGAACGAGAAAACTTTGTATCTATATGTTGTTTTTTTCCGAGCTCTGGTTGATGACTACAGTGGACTTCTTTAACAACAACAAAGCTCCAGTGTACTGCTGCTATACACCAAAGACCCACCGAATGCTCGGTGGCCAAACTGCACGGGGGTCATTGATACGTCCAAAACGTATCTATAATTTCTGCTTGCTCCATGCCTCTTTTGGGTGATATTGCTATGATATTTATACACTTCCATACACTTTTGATCATATTTGGACTAACCTATTAACTCAGTGCACCCCAGTGCCAGTTTCTGTTTTCGGCTGTTTTTGTATTTCAGGTTTTCACATTACGAGAACTGTCAGGAAAAATCCAGAAAAATTATATAAAAAATCAACGTTCCAGAAACTACCGTGCGCCCGAAGGACAGCCGGGGGGGGGGGGGGCACCAGGGCTCCAGGCGCCCTGGCGGCGCCCCCCCTGGGCCGCGCCTGGGGGGCGCCTGGGCCCCCCGAGGCTCCTCCGATGCCCCCTTTGGCATATATTTAAAGCGTCTCCCAAAACCCTTGAAACAGGAACTCTTTTTCGCGATCTCATCTCTGTTCCGCCGCCGCCGCCGCTTCCAAGATCGGGAGCACCAGGAGAAGTCTTCCCGGCACCCTGCCGGAGGGGAGGATCACCACCAGGAGCTTCTCCACCACCATGGACGCCTCCCGGATGAGTTGTGAGTAGTCTCCCTTGGACCATGGGTCCATGACCAGTAGCTATGTGATGTTCTCCTCCCGTTCTTGTGCTTCACTAATTAGTCCTCGTGAGCTGCCCTACATGATCGAGGCACATATGTAATCCTTATGCTGTTGCTATGATGAGTTTGCTGGGATCCGATGGATTATGAGATTATGTTCAGATTGTGTTTGAGTAATATATTTGATTCACCTCTTTTATATTTATGTTCGTAAGTAATTCTTGCATGTTCTTCGTTGTTATTTATTGCTTTGGCCAAGTAGTAGGTAGTGACTCCAAGAGGGAACATTATGCTTGATTGTGGGTTCATGCCCCTCGATGACTAGTTTGAGTGACAGAAACATGAGTCTAGGGGATGTGCTGTTGCCACAAGGGGGAAAACAACGGTGCTTGTGTCCGCGGGTGCAAGGATTGTTTACTTTACACAAAGTTCTTTTAATGCAGTTGTCTGTTGCTTTGAGTTTACACTATGGGTGGGGCTCGCAACTTAATACCAGCGAGATGTTCTGGATAGATATCTCAAGGTGGATGATTAGTAGTAGATATTGATGGATTTCGGTCTACTTACTTCGGCATACCGCCCATGCTTTGAACCTCTACCTTTCTTGCAATGTAGTCAGCATTGGTTTGCGCACATGGTCCTGTCAATTGCCCAGCTGTAATTCGTTTACCTCACATAGCTGTTTTATCGTCTTTTGGGAGAGAGACATCACTAGTGAACATCATGAGACTCCGGTCCATATTACCATCATTGATCACATCCGCTATTTACTTTTCCGCTATTTACTTACTATTGCAATTATACCTATCACTATTATCACTTGTGTTTGATCCTTTGTAAACGACAAGGCCGGAGGGATTGACAACCTCTCTGTACTCGTTGGGAGCAAAGTTATTTGTATCTGTGTGCAGGTCCACGTTGATTGCTAATATCTGGCGCCGTTAGCAGTTGACACCTTCTTGTTGAAACTGGGAGTCTCTGGGAAATCGATCCTTGGTATTACCAAGGGAAAACTTCTGCTACACTGCATCTCAAACCTTACACTTGGGGTAACCAACGAGGGGTGAGAAGCCACCTAGCAAAGCAATTTCTGGCGCCGTCACCGGGGACTCCACTCTTCAGGATAGGGGAGTTGCACGCTATCTTTTACCTTTGCTTTTAGTCTTGTTAGTTTGCCTTTAAGTTTTGCTTTAGTATCTTTTATCAAAAATCACAAAAATAGTTATCTCATTCTTTAGTTGTCATTATGTCTGTTCCTTTTGTCTTTGACGAGGCAGAAGTTCTCACCTTTAAACAAAGAGGTGGGGATAGTCTGAAAGATGCTTGGTATAGAATTAATGATTCACAAAAAAGAGCCACCAAGAAGCAACCTACTACTATCTTGCTTAGAAATTTTTATGTTGGAATTACTTCTTGGAATAGGTTTATTCTAGATACTGCTATCAATGGGAATTTCCTAGAGGCCCCAGTTTGGGAGTCTCTTAGTATTATTGAAAATCTTGTTGGGAATCTCCCTGTTGTTAGCATTCGAGAGGACATCACTCTAGCTCACGGTATGAAAAAACTTGAAAAAATAGAGCTAGAGATGCCAAGCATTAATAAGATAAATGAGTTGGATCGTAAGATTCAAGGGAATTTGAATAGGCTTGATAGCTCCATGCATAAAATTTTCAAAACTTTGGAGACCGTCAAATTCCATGACTTGGACTCTTCTAGGATAGACAAGATTGAGGAAATCTTTGATACTCTAGGAACTACTTTCTCCTCAATCAAAACCAAAAAGGTAGAAACTCCAGCAAAGAGGGAGCCTAAGTTCGTTCATGTTCCAAAGGCTCTCCGTTCTAAAAGTAATCCATCTATTGCCAAAGGGGTTGAAACTGTGAAGACTTTGGAAGAAACACCTCTCTTTGATGAAGTTATAAATGAATCTTCCCTTGACTTTTATCCTTTTAGTCTTCTCCCTAGAAGTATCTCTATGAGGCCTTTATTTGAGAGTCCTCTTAAGACTAGTTGTATTATTGAAGAGCTTTTTGATGATCTTGATGATGGTTCAATTGATACAACTTGATCTATATGCATTATGCCTAGCTTAAAGGCATAAAAGAAAGCGCTTTTGGGAGGCAGCCCAATGAATAAATTTATTTTGATTTTGTTGTGTCTTGATGTTGTTTACTACTGTAGCATCAGCATTGTATCTTTGCTTTTCAATTTTGTGCCAAGTATAGCCTTTGATTGCTAGAAAGTTCAAAAGTTGTGAGGTGCTGTCCAGGAAACAGATTCTGTCCTTGGATAGAAAAATTCGTATAAAATCACCAGATCATCTTTTTGGTCTGAATTGTTTCGACAGCGTTCTCTATATAATTGTCTTTCGTGTGTCTGTTCTGAGTTTTTTGATTAGAGTTGCAGAAGTACCCCGAACAAATCAATCACTACCTGCTGTTCTGTTTTTCACAGATTCTGTCCTGTTTTGCCTTTCCTTCATTTTGCAAACCAAGAGCTTGCTTTTTCTTTGCAAAAACCTTTTGGCAATCTTGAGAAACAGTAGACCTTCAAGAATATCCTTATTTACAGCAAGGTATAATTATTTTATTATGGGTACTAACCTCGCTAATCAGATTATGATGAGTTATGTATGAAGGGAGTTTTCAAGTGTGCGAGGGAAGATGATAAAAAGATTCAGGAGTGTCAAGCGCTCAAGCTTGGGGATGCCCCCGTGCACCCCCAAGAAATATTCAAGGAGACTCAAGCGTCTAAGCTTGGGGATGCCCCCGTGCATCCCCTTCTCCATCAACATTATCAGTTCGTCTTTCGTTCCACTATATTTTAATCACTTCATGTGTTATGTGCTATGCTTGGAGCGTCTTGCTTTTAATTTCCTTTTTAGTTTTCCATATTGAGTCGGAACT
Source organism: Secale cereale (assembly GCA_902687465.1). Taxonomy (NCBI): domain Eukaryota; kingdom Viridiplantae; phylum Streptophyta; class Magnoliopsida; order Poales; family Poaceae; genus Secale; species Secale cereale. The sequence goes on from LR738712.1 coordinate 90,916,917, forward strand.
CAGCGTTCTTTATGTGGGAGAGAAACACACTCCACTTCTACCTAGAACATAACATAGAATTTTCATGACTATCTTTGCTGTGTGTGTTCTTTGTCTTTTAATAGCTACTATCATGTTTAGCTCTTAGTATTCATGCTTACCTTTTTAAAGAGCTTTTGTTTAGTTGGTTGCTTGAACTCTCTTTAATTATCATGCTTATCTTATTAAGAGAGTTTGCTTCCGTTGCATTGGTTAATATGTCTATGATAAAGATGCTACGTGCATAATGGCGCTTAGTAGTTCAGGTTTTCTTGTGGTTAGTCTCAAATAGCTGGGGGATTCCCAATGTGTTATTGGAGTACCTACGTGATTTGTTTGCCAATGATATGGTATGGTTTAGTAATATCTTCCCTCAAGAATTTATTTTGATTGACTTGGCGTATGCTCACGCATATTTAAGACTGTAAAGAAAGTCTGTCAAGCCTTGATGATCTTTTATTTCTGAGTAGCGATATAACTTCCATGCCTGATTCAATGTTGCTTTGTCGCTCTGCATGATTATGACCGTCATTGCTCTCTTAGTTGGTCGCTCCCAGTCTTTTGCTAACCTCCACCTGTACTAAGCGTACTGACTGCTTGTGCATCCACATCCTTTTAAACCAGTTATGCCATATGAGTCCACCATACCTACCTATATGTGGTATTTCACCGCCACTCCAAGTAAATTTACATGTGCTACCTTTAAAACCTTCAGTTTGTGCAATACATAGCTCATGGAAAAGTAGCTTAAAAACTATTGTGGTAAAGAATATGTCGCTTATGTATCTTATTTCTTATAATTTGCTTGCTGAGCGGTAACCATGTTTCTGGGGACGCCATCAACTGATACACTTTTGTTGAATATCGTGTGAGTTGCTATGCATGTTCGTCTTGTCTGAAGTAAGGGTGGTTTGCCATGGGTTGAATGATTTGAGTATGCATATTGTTAGAGAAGAACATTGGGCCGCCAACCAAAGCCATGTATCATGGTGGAAGTTTTAGCTTGGACATTAATCATCAATCTCTTATGAGAATATGCTTAAGCATTAAAGAGGAGTCCATTATCTATTTCCTATGTTGTCCCGGTATGGATGTCCTCAAGTTGAGATCTATCAAAAACGAGAAATCAAATGCGATCTATCTCCTTGGACCTTTGTACAGGTGACATAGAGGTACCCCTTTGTGACACTTGGTTGAAACATATGTAATGCAATGATAATCCATGGAAATCCGAGCTAATTAGGACATGGTGCGAGCACTATTGGTATTCGATGCATGAGGCTTGCAACTTATAGGATGTCTTATGCATAACACATATGAAGTACTACTACCGTTGACAAAATTGTTTCTATGTTTTCAAAATAAAAAGCTCTAGCACATGAGTAATCCCTGCTTCCCTCTGCGAAGGGCCATTCTTTTACTTTTATATTGAGTCTCCACCTTCTTTCTTCAAAGCACCAACTACTGAGAGCATGATTGTCATTCTGAGTGTAATGTGCATTGTCCCAAAGTAGCATTGTCTTTTGCATGATTGTGATATCGTTTATTTTGAAATCATTGTATCTAGTCATCACTTCAACCTTGAAGGTGCCCCTGCATTTATGTTTTGCTTCACTAAAGGGGGCAAGCTAGATATCACTTTATCATATTTGCACATCATGTTCATTGCAAATCTATTTGATGTTTCAGTATCATATTGTAAAACTTTCAGTTCTTTGTGATTTTCTCATGAGGTAACTTAATTACTATAGATTCATTATCTCAGTAAGATTTTGTCATATGACTATGAATAAGTCCTATATGGTTAATAGCATGTCACCACAGAAATTATTCTTGTTATCATTTACCTACTCGAGGACGAGCAGGAATTAAGCTTGGGGATGTTGATACGTCCAAAACGTATCTATAATTTCTGCTTGCTCCATGCCTCTTTTGGGTGATATTGCTATGATATTTATACACTTCCATACACTTTTGATCATCTTTGGACTAACCTATTAACTCAGTCCACCCCAGTGCCAGTTTCTGTTTTTGGCTGTTTTTGTATTTCAGGTTTTCACATTACGAGAACTGCCAGGAAAAATCCAGAAAAATTATATAAAAAAATCAGCGTTCCAGAAACTACCGTGCGCCCGAAGGACAGCCGGGGGGGGGGAGCCAACAGGGCTCCAGGCGCCCTGGCGGCGCGCCCCCCTGGGCCGCGCCAGGGGGGCGCCTGGGCCCCCCGAGGCTCCTCCGATGCCCCCCTTTGGCATATATTTAAAGCGTCTCCCGAAACCCTTGAAACAGGAACTCTTTTTCGCGATCTCATCTCTGTTCCGCCGCCGCCGCCACTTCCAAGATCGGGAGCACCAGGAGAACTCTTCCCGGCACCCTGCCGGAGGGGAGGATCACCACCGGGAGCTTCTCCACCACCATGGACGCCTCCCGGATGAGTTGTGAGTAGTCTCCCTTGGACCATGGGTCCATGACCAGTAGCTATGTGATGTTCTCCTCCTGTTCTTGTGCTTCACTTATTAGTCCTCATGAGCTGCCCTACATGATCGAGGCACATATGTAATCCTTATGCTGTTGCTATGATGAGTTTGCTGGGATCCGATGGATTATGAGATTATGTTCAGATTGTGTTTGAGTAATATATTTGATTCACCTCTTTTATATTTATGTTCGTAAGTAATTCTTGCATGTTCTCCGTTGTTATTTATTGCTTTGGCCAAGTAGTAGGTAGTGACTCCAAGAGGGAACATTATGCTTGATTGTGGGTTCATGCCCCTCGATGACTAGTTTGAGTGACAGAAACATGAGTCTAGGGGATGTGTTGTTGCCACAAGGGGGAAAACAACGGTGCTTGTGCCCGCGGGTGCAAGGATTGTTTACTTTACGCAAAGTTCTTTTAATGCAGTTGTCTGTTGCTTTGAGTTTACACTATGGGTGGGGCTCACAACTTAATACCAGCGAGATGTTCTGGATAGATATCTCAAGGTGGATGATTAGTAGTAGATATTGATGGATTTCGGTCTACTTACTTCGGCGTACCGCCCATGCTTCGAACCTCTACCTTTCTTGCAATGTAGTCAGCATTGGTTTGCGCACATGGTCCTGTCAATTGCCCAGCTGTAATTCGTTTACCTCACATAGCTGTTTTATCGTCTTTTGGGAGAGAGACATCACTAGTGAACATCATGAGACTCCGGTCCATATTACCATCATTGATCACATCCGCTATTTACTTTTCCGCTATTTACTTACTATTGCAATTATACCTATCACTATTATCACCTGCGTTTGATCCTTTGTAAACGACAAGGCCGGAGGGATTGACAACCTCTCTGTACTCGTTGGGAGAAAAGTTATTTGTATCTGTGTGCAGGTCCACGTTGATTGCTAATATCTGGCGCCGTTAGCAGTTGACACCTTCTTGTTGAAACTGGGAGTCTCTGGGAAATCGATCCTTGTTATTACCAAGGGAAAACTTCTGCTACACTGCATCTCAAACCTTACACTTGGGGTAACCAACGAGGGGTGAGAAGCCACCTAGCAGTCATGTGTAGCTCATCTTCTCTAGCGACGCGGTTAATTTCTTTTAGTGAAGCAAATAACGAACTGCAAGAAAGGAAGAGGGAATCAAAGGCAATCCTTCAATCTCCCAGGACTACGAGAACAAAATAAACCAAAAACACAAAATGAACTGCATTAGTGCCCAACGAACTGCAATGATTTTCTTTACAACTCTCGGCCACCGTAGAATCGGGCGCGTGGGGGACGAAATGCATTGGTTGCCCAGGCGGACTGCACGCTAAGCAAGGGGGGCACTGGGCTGCTACATAACAAGGCTTCCACTGACCTGCACTGCTCCACGCCGATCTACGAGACGAGGGCCATAGGGGGAAGCCCGATCTAGCACACCGGCGAGCTGGACGCCGTGGCCGTTGGAGGCCATCCACCGCTTAGGAAGGTTGCTCTCTGGGGCTGCGGTGTACAACAGTGATGGTGCACCGAGCTGGCCAAATCGAGCAGCAGCAACGGGCCAGGGTCGGGGCGGCCGGTCGACAGGAGATGCAACGGCATTGCGGGACAGGAGGTGCAGCGGCAGCGCGGGGCACCTATCCGCCACACAATGGCCGTGGAAGGCGTTGCAGGGGTCTTGTCAGATCCATCCAGCGCGAGGGGGG
>LR738712.1:90921116-90995289 GCA_902687465.1 Secale cereale
CTAGCGTGGGAAAGGCCCTGGTTGTCGATTTGGTGCCCGTCGCGGACGGATCGAGGACTGCTGGTGTCCACGGTTGCGGGGGAGGGTGCGGTCGCGGTGGCGCTGTAGGTGGTTGGTCGTGGTAGCGTGTCGCCGGCAGAGGAACTACTCGGGTAGGAGGAAGGTAGGGCGCGAGTGGGGGCGAGGGGAAGGTGGGTCGTGGTCGAGGTGGTTCTGTGGAGGAAGTGGAGTAGGTTGGGGGAGAAGGTGGGACGGAATGGGATGCGGTCGGGGAGGAAGAAGGTGGTGGGGGTGGGATCTTTTTTTAACTGTGCACGATGCAGTTCGGTAGCTGTAGGTGGTAGGAAGAAGTGTTAGAAGAATAAGCATTTCGGTGTGTAGAATAAGGTCTTAAGGGGTGTTATGAGAATAGACCCACCCTATATATATATAGGGTGGGTCTTTTATGATAACACCCTTAAGACCCTTATTCTGATAACAAAAACATTATTCCGCTAACACTAGAAAACTACTCAGCCTCGCACCCACCCTGGACTGAACCAGGCCACCTACCACTAACCCACGACCTCGATCCCCTCCACCATCGTCCGCAGATGCCACCCCCACCACCGGCCAACCTTCCACGCTCCACCGCCCACCCCCACCCCCTCCACCAACCTTCTGCCGCTGCTGTCCCGGCGCCAGGGATAGTTTCCGGTAGCCACCATCCCGCCGCTCCACCTCCGACGAGCTAACGACGGGATCCGGCCCTCCCCAACCAACATCGCATCCTACCTTCTCCCCCTGACTCCTCCGTCGCCGCCAGCAGTAGACACGCCCCGGCAATCCCCTCCATCTTCCTTCGACACGAGGTGCCGCCGCCTTGCCTAGGACGAAGCCACCGCGCTCCTTCGCCAGTGGATCTCGTTGCCGGCTGCACCGCGACGAGCCCGGGCACCATGAGCCGCCGCGAGGCCAGCCATCGTTGGATCCGGACAACCGCGGCCCCACATGACCCGCCATCGCCGATTCATAGCCCACAAGGCCTCGCGCGAGCCGCCTCGTCTCCATCCGTCACATGGGGCCACCCCACCTTCTCCTCCTCCCTGGTTCAGATCGAGCCAAGGACGGGCTTTCTCCTCCTCGTTGCGGTCCCCGGCCATGGCGCCATCCGTGCTACTCGGTTGCGGCCCCAGCTCGTGTAGCTCGGTGGCCGCCCCTATGCAGCTCCCCCATGTGCAGCTCGGTCCCCGGCCAAGGCTTCCCTCCTCCTGATCCGACAGCCATGGCTTCCACTTCCTCCTCTACACCTGTAATGGTGGCGACAACCACCCGTGCAGTTCAGAAAAAGGCTTCTTTCTTCTTTTTTTGCAGTTTTGGATGTGCAGTGCTGCCGGATCCTGCAAGCAGTACATTGTGCGCCTTCATGTGGTTCATCCACGGCCGCCGCGAATCCCCTCCCTTCCCTACCCTCTCTATTCCACAGACGGGCACACTCCTCATAGGGCTGATACTGGTCTGAGCACCGTGGGACGAGCTCGAGCGCCTGGTCTCCTTACGGGCGCATGATAGAGGCGATGCAAGTCAGGGAGGATGGTTGGCGTGCGGGTTCCGTACTGCATGACCGGGCCAGCCACATACGTGGGTGCCGTGCAAGTGTTGTTCGCCGTGGACGCATGGTGCAGTGCACCTCGTCGTGTGGTGCGGTTCTGAACAGTTTCTTCCCACCTTTTTTCTGGATTTTGCATGTGCGATTCAGTCACATCACGTGAGCAAATAAATTTGTGTGTATTTTTCCAGATTATGGCTGTTGATTTGGGCGAATTCAGTTTCTAATGAAGTTTGTTAAATCCCTCTGTGTAGTTTGGCTGGCGCCGACATGAGGTTCACTTCTACACGGTAGCTTGGACGCCTTGGCGTGGCACATCATCATTTGCTGTGGTGCCGTGCGGGTGTGTGCGGCGTGCAGCTCAGAGCGAGCGGGCATGCAGTTTAGACCGTTATTTGTGGTTTTTTTGTCTATCAAATGTATCCGGTTGGGATATGATGTATTGTGTGTAAAAAACATTTGTTTAGAAGTTTATTTCAACAAGCATTAATGGTTCATTTTCGAGAGAAAAATGTGTTGATGCAGCCCACTTCGAGGAGTCTTGTGGTTCATTGTATTCAACGGGGAATCTTGTTGTCTCATGCAGTTTGCTATAATACTGATAGATGTGGCTTTGAAGCTCACTTTGTTGTCCCATGCAGTTTGCGATAAAACTTCTACGTGGTTCACTTGTCCCACTTGTAAAACAGGGAAAAATAAAATCTCAAAGAAGCTCGCTTCTATATTAGATGTACTTCACTCTCTCAGTCACTGCGGTCCACTTGCTTGGTCAACACGCGTAAAAAATTAATAAGTACAAAAAAAGACAATAAGAAATCATGAGGTTCACTTTTGGTAGTGTGATGGTTCACTTTCGGGAGTGTTGCGGTCCACTCTCGTTCGAAAAAAAGTTGGAAAAAAGACTACAAAACTTGTTTGAGAAAAATCCTCGTCTCACAAAAGAAATAATGAAGTTCAATTGAATGTCGGATGCAGTGCGGTTTTCAGTTTGAAGCAGTGCGCTTTTCTGTCCGATGCAGTACACACGACGATTTTGGTCTCGTGAAAAACAGAGTGTGCGTTTTTTGGTAAAATCAAAACTTCTCTTAAACCGTAAGGAATTAGAGAGCGTGTTCTACATGAAAAAGTTCCGCCTCGTCGATATCTTTCTGACGATGTATCATTTTGACAAGCGGCTTGAAAAAATTCACGAAATTGTCCGCTGCCTCTCGTCGTCAGTCGCACGATTTTCAGAATTAACTAAAAGAGGTAAGTATTCTAAAAAACATTTCAACATATGAAAGTTGGGCCTCGTCCATAGCTTTTCAACGGCGTATTACACGCCTCGTTTCGACAAACCGTTCAAAAACTGGAGCGGAAACAGTACGAAAATTGCAAAAAAAAAATCGAAAAAACAGAATTCCGCGATTTAGTAAATTTATAATTGCTCTTAATCCATAATGAATTAGAGAAAATAATAGATATGTAAAAGATGCGTCTCGACGATATCTTTCGAACGGTGTATCATTTGCTTCATTTCGACGAGCGGTTTAGAAAAAAACGTGAAAAGACGTTCGCTGTCACTATTCGTGGGTCGCACCGTTTTCAAAACTGCTCTTAAACCGTGAGGAATCTCGGAAAGTGTTCAACATGGTGAAGTAGCGCCTAATCCATAGTTTTTCAACGGTATATTACACGCCTCGTTCCGACATACGGTTTAAAAATTGAGCAAAAACAGTACCAAAAAACATCGCGTGCAGTTTTTTTTGCGACGGGAAGTTCACTCGCCTGAGTACTGCAGCACACTTGGTTCAAATAATGACATGCACTTGCATTGAGCGTGAAGTTCGAAAGTGTTATCAGAATAGTTATTCTGTTAATATTAAGAGAATCGACGGGCTATATATATATATATATATATATATATATATATATATATATATATATATATATATATATATATATATATATATATATATATATATATACATATATATATACACACACACACACACATACAATTATAAGGACATGGTTGCATAACCGCATACATATGGGGTCCCTGACGTGATCGTGCGCACGCCTAACCGCTGGCAGAGCGCGCACGAAGGGACGCGAGCAGAGCACACCGCGGTCGCCTCAACGACGAGAAACCATATATATATAGCAGTTGAACACGCAAGGATAAGCTTTCCACAAACCGAGCGTGCTGACGGACGCGAGCAGAGTGCGCCAATGGACTGTGCGAGCAATGTGCATTCGTATTTTATTAGTTAAATCCTAGTTATAAACCAGGACGGGGGTATAGTAGGTAATTAAATCGCAAACGTTTTTTTTTGTATTAACCGTATGTGTACGTGTCCTTTCATCCTCCTCTCGCACGTCTTATTACTCCGCTGCCGCAGTCGGCTTACAACGCAAGCTTGCGCAGCGCGCGGGGCCGTTCTTTTGGCCAAACGATGGCACCAATGAATCGTCGATGAGCCCGTTCCCGCGCAACCTCACATGTTCCCGCGCAAGCTTCCCGTCCAACTCGGTGAAATCCCCCGAAATCCCCGTGCTTACCGGCCTGCTATATAAACTCTCACGGCCGGCGAGTCCTGCGTCGTATTTTCCCCTCCCTCCATGTAGCTTATCTCGTATGCTTCTCCCACAATTGCCAATGGCACCGGTCATCGTCATCGCTCAGCCACTCCGCCGTCATCGAAGGACAACTCCAGCTGGGAGGCTACACTTTGGCGGCGTCGTAGTGCACGTGGCGTCCCTGTTGGGTGTGCGCGGAACACCCACCAAACGCTCCGTCGCCGCTGCCCGTCGGCAGATGTTGCCGGCCGTCGTTGCCGCCACACCACCATCGAAAGCCAGCGCCATCACCCGCTCCAGCGCCATGACCCGAAGGAGGGAGGTGGCCGTCGTAGCCGCCACCCCACTGTCGGCCATCACCCGGTCCGCCACCATGGCCCGAACGCGGGAGGTGGCCGTCGTGGCCGCCACCCCATCGTCAATGGCCGTGGCCGCCAGCCCACCGTCGACCGTCGGGATCATCACCCGCTCCGCCACCGCCGCCCGAAGGAGGGAGGCAGTGGTGGAGGCCCGCACATGCATCAGTGACCTTGCGCGCTACATCGAGTTCCTGCGGGAGGAGGAGGAGCGCCTCATCGAGCACGCAAAGAGCCTTACCGCAGCCATGGCCGCAGCACACGCCTCCGCAATGGTGAGGAATCAGGAGATCTACGAGCAGTCCGGCCGCTTCGAGAGGGGCCGTCTGTAGTGGCAGTGACCGTTCGAACTGGCGAGCGTCGCTGAACATGCAGTAGCGACAGTCACCGTATTGCAGTTGTCCAGCTCGTTGGTAGGCTCCTCCTCCTCCTCTGCCTCTTACTGAGCACGCTCAACAAAGGAGAGGCTGTCAGAAGTAGCACAAAGCCCCTCAGTAGTAGTAGTAGTAGTAGTAGTAGTAGTAGTATTTGGAGGCTATTTTGTTCAGTTCATCTGACTATAGATGTGGTGGAACTGTACAACATACCTAATTAGCTAGTATATATAGTTGAACTAGCTATTTCAGTACATGGTTGGCAACAATTGAGGAAAAGTTTGGTCGGTTCAGCTGTCGAGTTGAACTGTTTGTATAAATTAAGAACGACTGCTTAATCTATGAATAAAATCCATGCTTAATTACTGAATTTTAGTTGCAAAAATTAGATAGTGATAGTGATTTTTAGCTGCATATTTTGACAAATCGCAATGTTACAAGGATTGACAAATGGCAATGTTACTAGATCAACAAATGTCAATCTTTCCAGTTTGAGAAATGGCAACATACCAAATATGACAGATGCAAATCTTACCAAATTGTTTATACGTGGTTGCACACGGGTCATCCAAAACAACCCTTGGAATTGAAGGGATGCACAAATCCCGCGCTATGAATTTTCCCTTGACTTAAGGGGGAAGACCTTAGCTCTCACTTTGCATACAGATGTTCTACCTAAAATGTTTGCGATCAAGAGCTGCAGAAATCCTGCTAGGCACATTTTCTCTTGTCTTCCTGGGGAAGTTGTCGGTTTGCATACGGGTGTTCTAACTAAAATGTTTGCGATTAAGAGCTGCACAAATCCTGCATTGGAGTACAGTCGTGTAATTCCCAGGATGGGACTATACCTCCTACGTGTCGAGGCACGACTTAAAGGTATAAGCCCATCCTAGAATGATCTCAAGTTTGGTATATTTGCACGACTCATGTAAAAGAGGGATTAAATGCAAAAGGAGATAGTTGGCTTACACTCGCCACTTCACACAATACAATACATAAGCAAAACATCAATCAAAACATCACAACCCGACTACGGGTGAAGATCCAAAAGAAAGATACCAAAACAACATAAAGCCACAGGTCAGGATCGAATCCTAGTAGAAACCACTACTGAACATCGAAACGTAACAAGCACTCTCTTCAACGGACTCCCAGTGAAGAACTTGAAGCAGCTCCTGCATCAAACTCGGCTGAACCTGCATCTGGTGTTGTAGTAACTATGAGCCACGAGGACTCAGCAATCCCATAACCCTGGGTAAGAAGACTAGCAAAGCTTTGTGGGTAGGAAGAGGTAAAGTGGTGAGGTTGCAGCAGCGACTAAGCATAATATGGTGGCTATCTTACGACTACAAGAATAAGAAGAGCATCTACGCAAACGGTCGCAAAAGAGGTGATCGCTAAAGATCCTAACTACATACGTTCAAACATAACCCCACCGTGTTCTCTTCTCAAAGTGAAAAGAGACAGTCACGGTTACTCACACAGTTGTGTGTTTTACTTCGGATCCTCTGTCAAGTTTTCTACAACCGGACATTAACAAATTCCAATCTGCCACATAACCGCGGGCACGGCTTTCGAAAGTTCATAACCCTGCAGGGGTGTTCCAACTTAGCCCATCACAAGCTCTCACGATTAGCTGAAGTGATAAATATAATATCATCACTCCTTATCTTAGGGAAAACCGATCAGGCTCGGCATCCCGGTAGCACAAGTCATTTCGACAATGGTAAAACAAGTCCAGCAAGACCTCCCGGCGTGCCGACACCCTGATAGTAGCCGCGCGTATCTCGTCTCAGGCCACGTCCGGATGAGCAGTACGTACAGATACCGAAGACCCCAGCGAACTGGGTGGTATCCGCAAGTGGCTCTAGTTTGGGACCAACACCATCAGCACTGGCCCCCCTGCTATGTAGAATTAAGAATCCTCGGGGACGCGACCCCCTATGCAATTTTAATTATTTAATTAAGTTGTTATTATGAGCAAATTAAAACCAATGTTGGGCCTTGCTGGAAGAGTTTTATTCAAAGTCGAACTGTCAAGGGGTCCCCATTACACCCATCGTGTTAGGAACGCAAAATCAAGGAACATAATGCCGGTTTATCGGCGCCTAAGGTGGCATGAGTGGAACAAAACACCGAGCAAAAGGCCAAGCCTTCCACCCATGCCCAGTATATATGGTGTGTTAATAATTATTATAGATATTGTGATAAAACCAACAACAAGTTCCCTCCTGGAACGGACTTCATCTTCACCTGCAACTAACAACGCTATAAGAGGAACTGAGCAAGCGAGGCTGAGCAAGCGGGTAACATAGCCAAACAGTGGTTTTGCTAGGAAGGTGTCAAGGTTAGAGGTTTCATGGCAACAAGGAGAGGGCTGACATAAAAATGGGTAGCGCGACATGTAACGATAGCATCGAGACAACTAAGCATGGCAATGGTAGTAAAGGTATCCAAGGGTATGATCATCTTGCCTGGGATTCCACAAGGGAGAAGAACGGATCCATGAAGTAGGCGGAGCAACACAGACGAGAGAATCCTCACAATTCCGGAACGAAACCGAAGCTATCAAGAGAAGCAAACCGGAAAGAAACAAACAACACGGTAAACACACATATCATAAACATGGCATACGATGCACAAGCAAGCATGTTGCATGTCCGGTTTAAATATGCATGGCATGGCAAAGTGCACAAACAAAACTACAAGTTAAGTGGAGCTCAATATGCAACGAGTTGCATATTGACAAAACACCACATTTATTTATTTAGTTGACTCTCATTATTTACAAGACAAGATTAAATGTTGGTTAACATGGCAAGAGGTGAAGCATAATAAAACTACACTATTAAGGCAACTTAAATGAGGCCGGAGAATAACATCAACAAGTCCGGAAAATCCCCATGAGCATGTTTAATAATTATAAAGCAACAACAATTAAACATTTTAGTGTTGTTAACATGATGCGGATGACATGATCAAGTTTATGCAATTTTATTAAAAGGTTGACTTAAGAGGATAGAAGCATTTGTCACCGTGGTGGAAAGAAAGGGTGCCACGACAACGATCCGAAAATGATGCAACGCAACATCTCGGTTCCGGTAACTCGTTGGGAGTCCGGAGCAAAAGATAGATGGCGTGGGTGAGTCAAACGAGATGAAAGGTGGGGCGATCCCGTTACCGGGTTCCCACGAGTCGGCGATGAGGCAACCGAGGAACAAGACAACGGATGAAACGGACACGAAGCACACACGGGAAACATTTCATACAACACAACAAGCATCACACGGGTCACGTTTCGGGGTTATACCTTTGAAGCGTGCGTTATCGGAGGGGTTCGAGTCGTAGTGGAAGTAGTGGTACTCGCGGTCGTAGAGGAAGTAGGTGTACACGGCCGTAGAGGGAAGTAGTCGTTCCCGGGTCTTCGGCGACGGTAGGGGTACACGGCGACGGTAGACGAACTCGTTCGTAGATGTACTTGGCACATCCGTCTTTTCCGGGCGACGGTAGTGGTACACGCGACGGTAGTCGTTCGGGTCGTCGTGGTACTTGTCGGTCACGTAGAGGTACTTGGCGTTCGACGGCGTCGTGGTACTCGTTCACGTAGTCGTACACGGATGTAGAGGTACTTGTTCCGTAGCCGTTCACGAGCTCGTTTTCCGTAGATGTTCAAGTCGTCGGTCTTTGGCGTGTAGGCGCACACGGTTCCCTGACAAGGTTAACAACACAACACACAAAACAAAAACAAAAACTACAGCACGGCGGGACAGCGGCGAGGTCATGGCAGCGGCAAAAACAGCATGACACGGACAGCGTTCTTGGAGCAGCAGCAGGGAGACCAAACGGCAGAAGCAGGCCGCGGGATCCGGTGGCCGGACGCGGGGCTCGGGGCGCTGGAGGAGCCGCAGGAGGAAGGACGGGAGGCGGCCTGGCCGCGGGCGGAACGAGGCCGGGACGGGGCCATCGGGCGCTGGATTGGACTTCGGAGGGAGGAGGCCGCTGGTGGTCGAAGGCGCTGGGGGAGACGAGCTGGAGGAGGGAAGGCCGGCGCTGGGGCCTCGGGACGGTGACGGAGGGCTCGGGGCGCCGGCTTCTGGAGGCGAGGGCCCCTGGCCGCGGGAACGGAGGGAGAGAGCCGGGATGCGGGGAGGCCGCGGCCTCGGGCCTGGGCGTCGCTGGCGCTGCAGGGGCGCCGCTCCTGGAGAGGAGGACCGGAGGCGCGGGCGGTTCTGCAGCCACGCGAGGGAGGAGGGCGAGGCCTCAGAGACTCGAGGCTGAGGGAGAGGGCTCGAGGGGATCGGGGAGAGAGGGAGAGGAAACGAGGGGTGGCGGCGCACAGGGGGGAACAGAGGGATCGATCGGGACTTGGGGGTTTCGGTCGCGAGCGCCCTAGGGTTAGGGGGGTATGCGGGCTGGCCTGGTGGAGTGGGCCAGTGGGCCGGCTGGGAAGGAGGAAGGAAGTATGGGCCAGGAGGGAGGAAGGAGATGGGCCTATTGGCCTGGGAAGGAGGAGAGGGAGGCCTGGCGGCTGGAGTGGGCCTAGAGGGCTGCTGGGCTGCTTATTTTTAACTGTTTCTGTTTTCCAAAAAAAACACAGAAAGCAGCAAGGAAAAAAAGAAAAGGAAGGAGGAGTTAGGAAAAAGTGCACATGGAATTATATTTTTCTCGGGCTCATAAAAATAAGCACGACCGAAGAAAAAATAAGAAAGGCATGAACGGAAAAATAATTCAAACATATTTGAATATAATTCAAATAGGTTTGAACTAAGACGAGATTATTGAAGTGTCCAAAAAATGTCCGGAATTTTGGAGGAGCCTCGAAAAAATAATGGAAAAGAATAAAGGGAAGGTTTTGAAGTCAAACTTGAATTAAAGAAGCATGGGGAATATTGCAAGTGTGTTACGGTGATCCCAACCAATTGGAATATTTTAAATATAGCTCCCTAAATATTGAGAGGCTTTTCTATGTTATAAAGAGAAGACATTCTTCCCTCGATTTGAATGGACCGAAGGCCCACACGAATTATTTAAGTTGAGATGCAAAATAAAATATGACATGATGGCATGATGACATGATGCAATGCAAAAAATTAAATAACACAAATACAAAAGAAACACACGGGCAACCCCGGAACATCTGGAATCTTCGGGAATCTTTTGGAATCTTCTGGGACGTCGGTCTCGGGCGTCACAACTCTCCCACACTAACAAAGGATCTCGACCCGAGATCCTAGAGATATCACCGGGTAAAAACGGAAAAGGAGGAGGTAAAACAAAGTTGCTTCTTTGACAGACGAGTGAAACCAAAGAACCTTGAGAGGTTGATAAAATGAAAGAAGAATACAACGGAGATAAACGAATATGAAAATACTCCGTTAGAAAAGGAGGAACAAGGAGCACTATGAGAACCTTGTAGGTTGAAAGACATGAAGCAAGAGCTTACGAACCAAAAGAATATGAAACCGCAATGGTATAGCCAAGGAATAAGAATGACAGAATTTGGACAGCACTCCGTCTAAAAATGGAAGGAATTGGACAAGAACTTGAGAAGATGGAGTGATACTTGATGAAAATCAACAATACATTGCCTCCGAAACAATTAAAAGAACGGCACAAGGGTTAAGAAAGATTTAGACAGCACTCCGGTTGAAAGAGAGGTAAAACTTGATAAGATGACGGAACTTGAATGAAGAATACAACACTCCGGTTAAATGATAAAAGAGAAAGAACATGATCTCGATAAAACGATATGATGGTTAAAGAGAGCAACATCACAAAGCCTCCGGAATGAAAAGAATGGAATATAGATCAAAGAAAGAATGAATGGAGAAGAAAATGACAATCTCTCTCAAAATTGAATTGAATGAGCATCCTTACGAAGAAGGGTTGAACAGAGTTGTTGGAATTTCAACAACGAGAAGAATAAGCTTGATGTGGGCTTATGGAAAACATCTCAAAATTATGAGGTGACAACCAACCACTAATGGAAAACAAATGATTGGATTGATATCAACAAGGAGACGAAAAACTTATTTCGTCGGAATGATAAATGAAGAATTTGGGTCATTAATAAGCACCATAATTGCAACAATCCTTAGGGAAAGATTTTTGGTGAAATACAACCCAAGATAACTCCAAGAGATAAAATGAGGGGTTGAAAGGGTCTCCTAAAGAAAAAGAAATGATGGTTTTAAATATCTCATTCTTGATAACTCGTGAATCATGAAACATGAAGGAATTGTCAAGAATGACATAACACCACCTGAAAAGATAAGGTAGAAAGAATTGCACTTGGAAAGCAAGATGAAGAATGCTTGAGCTCCAACAAGAATCTTGATGAAGATTCGAGGATGAATTAAACATGATGAATCACCATGGGAACTCCGGTAATGAAAGCAAGAGAAGTGAAAGATGAAAGAATAAGATTCAAGGCCTGCGATGAATTAGATGGAGCTTTGAAATGATATAATTGAAATAACTTGGAGCTCTGGAAAACAAGATGAAGAATTTAGAACCGAGAATATGATATGATGAACAAGCTCCAAACAAAGAATTAAATCACCTTGAAAGAATAAGAATAAGAATTATGTAATGCATATCCTTCACCAATTAAATTGATGACAACCAAGGATTTGGCATACTACTTATTCTCGTTGGAAAGAATTAAGAGAGAGCTAGCTTGGGTAAATCTTCAACAAACCACCGGTAGGATTGTGAAAAGAACAAATGAATTGATACGATAACAGGGAATAGTAAACTTGAAAGAACCACCGTAAGAATAGGGAGACGAACGAGAGGCATCAATGAAGAATAGTTGGAGGACGAAGTTGAAAACTGAGAACGAAGAAATATTCTGAAATGATGGCCTTCGGAGGATCACAAAGAAAAGAATTCATAAAATGCTTCGGAAGAGTATAAAAGAATTCCTCACAATCGAAACAACTATGAAGATGGCAAGAAGCTAGAGCCACAAATCTTCAAGAGAACGGGCCAAGATTTAAGAGAAACACTTCTCCGGTCTCCAAATGTTGAGAATGAAGACGAGAAATGCCATAAGAATTGTTGAGCACTCCGGAATGAAGAATTAAAAGGTTGAACCAACGATGAAAAGAATTTGAAAGCGATCTTGGAGAAGGCATGTGACTGATGGAAATCATTCTTACGTCACACTTTAAAAGAATTCTCCGGAAAATAGAAGAGTCAGGTAAGATCCTGGGAAAAGACCTGTGGGTTAGGGCCCACTCAAAGAAATCACCGTTGAAAAGATTGCTTAAGAGATATTGCACCGTTTGAATTAAATGACTTGAGTAAGATAACAATGCTCAAAATAATTGAATGGATTAAGAATGGAATTATGAATCTTCAGCACTCCGGATATGAATAGCAAGAGGAGAATGATTAATTGGTGCACCGGAATAAGAAAGCATTGTGAAAAGAGGAAAGGGATAAGATCAAGACCGAAATCTTGAATTACATCCAACGGCAGAATTAGAGAACAAAAGAATGATGAACTTGGAGTTCTTGAGCATCTTCCTGAGAATCACCGTATAAGAACATAGAAGGAAAAGAATGAAGAAAATATCACATGAATAAAATGGATATTTCATTTGAGAATCTCTGGCTCAATGCAGAAAAGGGTGGGAGGGTGGGGAAACAAAGACAACTTGAGATGAACAAAAGGACACCGGTTGAAAAGAATTTACATGAAGATCTTGATGGTCAAGAAGAATTAGCACTCCCATAGAAATATGAGAACATCGATTAAGAAAGGTATGGAATCAACATTTGACATCGAAGCAACTCGAATACCAGAATCAAAACAAAAACAAAGGGTAGATGTGTTGCAGCAGCCTAATCTTCACAATATCATTCGAACAGAGAAATGAACGAATGAATTCCGCAGGTACATCAACTTGACGAGAAGCCACTTGGAGAGCAAAATGAAAATAAAAAGGAACAAGGAACAGATAGAACAAATACAAGATAGAAGCTTCGTTCGACATATTCGTGCTGAAAGCTCATGGAACGTGTTACAAAAGGGTTTTGCAATCCCCGGATCAGCATAGCCAAGGACCCTTTAAGATGCAACTCCCGATCAGAACAAGTCCATAAAACCACTTCACTCAATGTAGAACCCCAAACTTCATATCGAGAATCCGTTGGAAGAATGCCTAGAACTACTAGATGAACCCACCTATAGATTTCCGAAAGTTTCCAGTTATGCAATCAGGTGTTGGGGATACACGGGAAGCACCGCGCAATCAACTCTAAACCTACATCCAGGTGTATCCATCCTTCAACACATAACCAGTCTTTCTCGGAAACTGTTTACCTCGGACCTTCGAAAAGCATCCACTATAACAAGCTATGGCAATACTCTCGAACTACCTCCCCAGTACTGGGTGATGTCGGGGTTATCTTGCCACTGGCCGTATAGGAGAGATTTTCGATGTCGGCCGTCTTAAGTATTTAGTACTGCCGCGATAAGCTTGTGACAACAATACCCCGAAGCTCAACTCCTCGGTAACAGGAGGCATCGAGAACAATATCCTTGTCACGAGAACATCGAAACAATCCCAGAATACTCGCGGGATCCTAAAAAAAAATTTGGTGCAATTTTTGAAAGTAGAAGAGGCAAGAGTAATAGTCAGGAGTCCTCACCAGAATGAAAAGAGATGAGAAGCAAAGAATTCCTACTCTCCGATATAAATATAGGACTCAAAACATTTTTAAGTGTGTGCCTAGACTCAACCATCAACGATTCGATCAATCAGTGGGGGCTTCTAGGTCAGAGAAGGCTCTGATACCAACTTGTAATGCCCAGGATGGGACTATACCTCCTACGTGTCGAGGCACGACTTAAAGGTATAAGCCCATCCTAGAATGATCTCAAGTTTGGTATATTTGCACGACTCATGTAAAAGAGGGATTAAATGCAAAAGGAGATAGTTGGCTTACACTCGCCACTTCACACAATACAATACATAAGCAAAACATCAATCAAAACATCACAACCCGACTACGGGTGAAGATCCAAAAGAAAGATACCAAAACAACATAAAGCCATAGGTCAGGATCGAACCCTAGTAGAAACCACTACTGAACATCGAAACGTAACAAGCACTCTCTTCAACGGACTCCCAGTGAAGAACTTGAAGCAGCTCCTGCATCAAACTCGGCTGAACCTGCATCTGGTGTTGTAGTAACTGTGAGCCACGAGGACTCAGCAATCCCATAACCCTGGGTAACAAGACTAGCAAAGCTTTGTGGGTAGGAAGAGGTAAAGTGGTGAGGTTGCAGCAGCGACTAAGCATAATATGGTGGCTATCTTACGACTACAAGAATAAGAAGAGCATCTACGCAAACGGTCGCAAAAGAGGTGATCGCTAAAGATCCTAACTACATACGTTCAAACATAACCCCACCGTGTTCTCTTCTCAAAGTGAAAAGAGACAGTCACGGTTACTCACACAGTTGTGTGTTTTACTTCGGATCCTCTGTCAAGTTTTCTACAACCGGACATTAACAAATTCCAATCTGCCACATAACCGCGGGCACGGCTTTCGAAAGTTCATAACCCTGCAGGGGTGTTCCAACTTAGCCCATCACAAGCTCTCACGATTAGCTGAAGTGATAAATATAATATCATCACTCCTTATCTTAGGGAAAACCGATCAGGCTCGGCATCCCGGTAGCACAAGTCATTTCGACAATGGTAAAACAAGTCCAGCAAGACCTCCCGGCGTGCCGACACCCTGATAGTAGCCGCGCGTATCTCGTCTCAGGCCACGTCCGGATGAGCAGTACGTACAGATACCGAAGACCCCAGCGAACTGGGTGGTATCCGCAAGTGGCTCTAGTTTGGGACCAACACCATCAGCACTGGCCCCCCCTGCTATGTAGAATTAAGAATCCTCGGGGACGCGACCCCGTATGCAATTTTAATTATTTAATTAAGTTGTTATTATGGGCAAATTAAAACCAGTGTTGGGCCTTGCTGGAGGAGTTTTATTCAAAGTCGAACTGTCAAGGGGTCCCCATTACACCCATCGTGTTAGGAACGCAAAATCAAGGAACATAATGCCGGTTTATCGGCGCCTAAGGTGGCATGAGTGGAACAAAACACCGAGCAAAAGGCCAAGCCTTCCACCCATGCCCAGTATATATGGTGTGTTAATAATTATTATAGATATTGTGATAAAACCAACAACAAGTTCCCTCCTGGAACGGACTTCATCTTCACCTGCAACTAACAACGCTATAAGAGGAACTGAGCAAGCGAGGCTCAGCAAGCGGGTAACATAGCCAAACAGTGGTTTTGCTAGGAAGGTGTCAAGGTTAGAGGTTTCATGGCAACAAGGAGAGGGCTGACATAAAAATGGGTAGCGCGACATGTAACGATAGCATCGAGACAACTAAGCATGGCAATGGTAGTAAAGGTATCCAAGGGTATGATCATCTTGCCTGGGATTCCACAAGGGAGAAGAACGGATCCATGAAGTAGGCGGAGCAACACAGACGAGAGAATCCTCACAACTCCGGAACGAAACCGAAGCTATCAAGAGAAGCAAACCGGAAAGAAAGAAACAACACGGTAAACACACATATCATAAACATGGCATACGATGCACAAGCAAGCATGTTGCATGTCCGGTTTAAATATGCATGGCATGGCAAAGTGCACAAACAAAACTACAAGTTAAGTGGAGCTCAATATGCAACGAGTTGCATATTGACAAAACACCACATTTATTTATTTAGTTGACTCTCATTATTTACAAGACAAGATTAAATGTTGGTTAACATGGCAAGAGGTGAAGCATAATAAAACTACACTATTAAGGCAACTTAAATGAGGCCGGAGAATAACATCAACAAGTCCGGAAAATCCCCATGAGCATGTTTAATAATTATAAAGCAACAACAATTAAACATTTTAGTGTTGTTAACATGATGCGGATGACATGATCAAGTTTATGCAATTTTATTAAAAGGTTGACTTAAGAGGATAGAAGCATTTGTCACCGTGGTGGAAAGAAAGGGTGCCACGGCAACGATCCGAAAATGATGCAACGCAACATCTCGGTTCCGGTAACTCGTTGGGAGTCCGGAGCAAAAGATAGATGGCGTGGGTGAGTCAAATGAGATGAAAGGTGGGGCGATCCCGTTACCGGGTTCCCACGAGTCGGCGACGAGGCAACCGAGGAACAAGACAACGGACGAAACGGACACGAAGCACACACGGGAAACATTTCATACAACACAACAAGCATCACACGGGTCACGTTTCGGGGTTATACCTTTGAAGCGTGCGTTATCGGAGGGGTTCGAGTCATAGTGGAAGTAGTGGTACTCGCGGTCGTAGAAGAAGTAGGTGTACACGGCCGTAGAGGGAAGTAGTCGTTCCCGGGTCTTCGGCGATGGTAGGGGTACACGGCGACGGTAGACGAACTCGTTCGTAGATGTACTTGGCGCATCCGTCTTTTCCGGGCGACGGTAGTGGTACACGCGACGGTAGTCGTTCGGGTCGTCGTGGTACTTGTCGGTCACGTAGAGGTACTTGGCGTTCGACGGCGTCGTGGTACTCGTTCACGTAGTCGTACACGGATGTAGAGGTACTTGTTCCGTAGCCGTTCACGAGCTCGTTTTCCGTAGATGTTCAAGTCGTCGGTCTTTGGCGTGTAGGCGTACACGGTTCCCTGACAAGGTTAACAACACAACACACAAAACAAAAACAAAAACTACAGCACGGCGGGACAGCGGCGAGGTCATGGCAGCGGCAAAAATAGCACGGCACGGGCAGCGTTCTTGGAGCAGCAGCAGGGAGACCACACGGCAGAAGCAGGCCGCGGGATCCGGTGGCCGGACGCGGGGCTCGGGGCGCTGGAGGAGCCGCAGGAGGAAGGACGGGAGGCGGCCTGGCCGCGGGCGGAACGAGGTCGGGACGGGGCCATCGGGCGCTGGATTGGACTTCGGAGGGAGGAGGCCGCTGGTAGTCGAAGGCGCTGGGGGAGACGAGCTGGAGGAGGGAAGGCCGGCGCTGGGGCCTCGGGACGGTGACGGAGGGCTCGGGGCGCCGGCTTCTGGAGGCGAGGGCCCCTGGCCGCGGGAACGGAGGGAGAGAGCCGGGATGCGGGGAGGCCGCGGCCTCGGGCCTGGGCGTCGCTGGCGCTGCAGGGGCGCCGCTCCTGGAGAGGAGGACCGGAGGCGCGGGCGGTTCTGCAGCCACGCGAGGGAGGAGGGCGAGGCCTCAGAGACTCGAGGCTGAGGGAGAGGGCTCGAGGGGATTGGGGAGAGAGGGAGAGGAAACGAGGGGTGGCGGCGCACAGGGGGGAACAGAGGGATCGATCGGGACTTGGGGGTTTCGGTTGCGAGCGCCCTAGGGTTAGGGGGGTATGCGGGCTGGCCTGGTGGAGTGGGCCAGTGGGCCGGCTGGGAAGGAGGAGGGAAGTATGGGCCAGGAGGGAGGAAGGAGATGGGCCTATTGTCCTGGGAAGGAGGAGAGGGAGGCCTGGCGGCTGGAGTGGGCCTAGAGGGCTGCTGGGCTGCTTATTTTTAACTGTTTCTGTTTTCCAAAAAAAACACAGAAAGCAGCAAGGAAAAAAAGAAAAGGAAGGAGGAGTTAGGAAAAAGTGCACATGGAATTATATTTTTCTCGGGCTCATAAAAATAAGCACGACCGAAGAAAAAATAAGAAAGGCATGAACGGAAAAATAATTCAAACATATTTGAATATAATTCAAATAGGTTTGAACTAAGACGAGATTATTGAAGTGTCCAAAAAATGTCCGGAATTTTGGAGGAGCCTCGAAAAAATAACGGAAAAGAATAAAGGGAAGGTTTTGAAGTCAAACTTGAATTAAAGAAGCATGGGGAATATTGCAAGTGTGTTACGGTGATCCCAACCAATTGGAATATTTTAAATATAGCTCCCTAAATATTGAGAGGCTTTTATATGTTATAAAGAGAAGACATTCTTCCCTCGATTTAAATGGACCGAAGGCCCACACGAATTATTTAAGTTGAGATGCGAAATAAAATATGACATGATGGCATGATGACATGATGCAATGCAAAAAATTAAATAACACAAATACAAAAGAAACACACGGGCAACCCCGGAACATCTGGAATCTTCGGGAATCTTCTGGAATCTTCTGGGACGTCGGTCTCGGGCGTCACAAGTCGCACGCCTCCCATTTAGTCAAGCACTCAAGCACATGTCCGCACGCGCGGAACCTCCTAGCCATCAAAAGAGTGAGGCGTGTCGTCACGTGAATGGTTAACATAACGCACACAATTTAAATTCTACGAAACATTTGAGATGTTAGAGTGGCAGCTATTTGTTTCAAAATGCCTTTGTTGGTTGTTATTCGAGTGCGCCTTCTCTCAATATGGACACGAAAAATACCACAGCATGTCGGGTGCCATTCCATGATAACATGGAAAGTTTCAGGAATTTCAGACGAGTTTTGGTTTTACTAGAATTTAAAAACAAAGTCTCTCAAAGTTTTGCCGGCAATCAACAGTGCCTTGGTGTTTGAAATTCATTCCCATGTCTTGCATGGGACCTAAGCCTGCACCGAAGGACAAAAAATTGATTTTTCAACCAATTTATATGAACTGGAGCATGTGCATGTTGTTCAAATTTAAATTATGCACATAAAATGCATAGAAAACCCACTTAATGTATAAAAATGTCCAAACGAACCGCGAAAAATTCCAAAATTAAACACAACACTCATGTCACTAGAATTTTTTTGAAAGCAATAAGAGGCAACAGATATTGTTTCGTACCCAAAGGTGGCACGTTTCCTACCGAAACCATCACGCTTGTTGTGAGAAGCTCTGGTTTGTGAGAAGCTTATATCCAAACCTGCCCCAAATGGGACAAAAATTTTACCACGACATATTGATGCCACTCCATGATAGCATGCCAAGTTTCATAAATTTCACACGAGTTTTGGATTTACTAGAATTTAAAAACCAGGTATCTCAATGTTTCCGACCGAGTGACGGTGGCAGGGTGTTTGAAATTCATTCCCATTTCTTGCATGGGACCTAAGCATGCACCGAAGGACACATATTTGATTTTTAAACCCATTTATATGCACTGGAGCATGTGCATGTAGTTCAAATTTGAATTATGCACATAAAATGCCTAGAAAACCCAGTTAATGTATAAAAATGTCCAAATGAACCTCGAAAAATTCCAAAATTAGACACAACACTCATGTTGTTCTATATATGTTGACACTAGAAAAGTTTTGAAAGCAATAAGAGGCAAGGGATATCGTTTCGTCCCCAAAGGTGTCACATTCCCCACCGAAACCATCACGCTTGTTGTGAGAAGCTCTGGTTTTTGAGAAGCATATACGCAAACCTGCACCAAATGTGGCAAAAAATTTACCACAACATGTTGATGCCGCTCCATGATAGCATGCCAAGTTTCATGAATTTCAGACGAGTTTTGGATTTAGTAGAATTTAAAAATAAAGTACCTCAATGTTTTACCGGCAATCAACGGTGCTCTGGTGTTTGAAATTCATTCCCATTTCTTGCATGGGACCTAAGCATGCACCCAAAGACACAAATTTGAATTTTCAACCAATTTATATGCACTGGAGCATGTGCATGTAGTTCAAATTTGAATTATGCGCATAAAATGCCTAGAAAACCTAGTTAATGTATAAAAATGTCCAAACGAACCCCGAAAATTTCCAAAATTAGACACAACACTTCCGTTGTTCTATGTTGACACTAGATTTTTTTTTTGAAAGCAATAAGAGACAGCTCATATAGTTTCGTCCCCAAAGATGGCACGTTCCCTACCGAATCCATCATGTTTGTTGTGAGAAGATTATACCCAAACCTGCCCCCAAATGGGACAAAAAATTTACCACAGCATGTTGATGCCGCTCCATGATAACATGCCAAGTTTCATGAATTTCAGACAAGTTTTGGATTTACTAGAATTTAAACACCATGTATCTCAATGTTTCTGGCCGAGTGACGGTGGCAGGGTGTTTGAAATTCATTCCCATTTCTTGCATCGGACCTAACTATACACCGAACGACACATATTTGATTTGTCAACCCGTTTATATGCACTAGAGCATGTGCATGTAGTTCAAATTTGAATTATGCACATAAAATGCCTAGAAACCCCAGTTAATGTATAAAAATGTCCAAACGAACCCCGAGAAATTCCAAAATTCGACACAACACTCCTGTTGCTCTATGTTTACACTAGAAATTTTTTGAAAGCAATAAGAGGCAACGAATATCGTTTCGTCCCCAAAGGTGGCACGTTCCCTACCGAAACCATCACGCTTCTTGTGAGAAGCTTATACCCAAACCTGCCCCAAATGGGACAAAAAATTACCATGACATGTTGATGCCGCTCCATGATAGCATGCCAAGTGTCATGAATTCCAGACGAGTTTTGGATTTACTAGAATTTAAAAACCAGGTATCTCAATGTTTCCGGCCTAGTGACGGTGGCAGGGTGTTTGAAATTAATTCCCATTTCTTGCATGCGACCGAAGCATGCACCCAAGGACACATATTTGATTTTTCAACCAATTTATATGCACTGGAGCATGTGCATGTAGTTCAAATTTGAATTATGCACATAAATGCATTGAAAACTCAGTTGATGCATAAAATGTCCAAACGAATCTCGAAAAATCACAAAAATTGACACAACACTCCTGTTGTTCTATGTTGACACAAGAAATTTTTTCAAAGCAATAATAAGAGGCAATGGATAACATTTCGTCCCAAAGGTGGGATGTTCCCTACCGAAACCATCATGCTTGTTGTGAGAAGCTCTGGTTTGTGAGAAACATATACACAAACCTGCACCAAATGGGGCAAAAAAATTACCACGACATGTTGATACCGCTCCATGATAGCATGCCAAGTTCCATGAATTTCATATGAGTTTTGGATTTACTAAAATTTTTACAAAAGTACCTCAATTTTTACCGGCAATCAATGGTGCCCTGGTGTTTGAAATTCATTCCCATTTCTTGCATGGGACCTAAGCATGCATCGAAGGACACAAATTTGATTTTCCAACAAATTTATATGCACTGGAGCATGTGCATGTATTTCAAATTTGAATTATGCACATAAATGCATTGAAAACTCAGTTAATGCATAAAAATGTCCAAACGAACCCCGAAAAATCACAAAAATTGACTCAACACTCCTGTTGTTCTATGTTGACACGAGAAATTTTTGGAAAGCAATAAGAGGCAATGGATATCGTTTCGTCCCCAAAGGTGGGACGTTCCCTACCGAAACCATCATGCTTGTTGTGAGAAGCTCCGGTTTGTGAGAAGCATATACCCAAACCTGCCCCAAATGGGACAATTTTTTTACCACGACATGTTGACGCTGCTCCATGATAGCATGCTGAAAGCACAAGTGCTACCTGGGTGATTTTGGTAATTAATGTTAACATATCTCTTGTTGGACTAATGTTTTCATCTAGTATATTTCAGACAGGTTCAACAAATGGAGTGGCATGGACTAGAGGATGTGGAACCCCTTCAAGATGATAAGGACAAAGAATTGGCTCAAGCTCAAAGCTCAGGACTCTAAATTTCCTATTTTAGTGATCCAAGATCACACTGAGTCCATAGGAAAGCCAATACTATTAAAAGGGGATGAGGTGTTGCTTAATGGCTTGCTTGCTCAAAGTGCTTAGTGATATGCTCCAAAACCCTCAACCACTTTCTCACATCCACATATGTTCCAAACCAAAAGTCAAACTCGGCCCCACCGAAACTTTCTATCCGGTGCCACCGAGTTCAGTTGACATAGCCACTGCCACAAACCCTAGTCACTTTGGTCTCACCGATAGGGATCTCAGTCTCACCGAGATGGGATTGCAAACTCTGTGTTTCCCTTCGTAACGTTTTGGTCTAACCGAGATGAGCGACTAGTCCCACCGAGCTCACAATGCGAACTCTCTGGTTCCCCTTAGTAACGTTTTGGTCCAACCGAAACGAGCAAATCGGTCCCACCGAGTTTGCCTGATCAACTCTCTGGTTAGCTTATTATTGATACGTCTCCAACGTATCTATAATTTTTGATTGTTACATGTTATTATATATTATATTTTGGATGTTTAATGGGATTTATTATACATTTTTCATTATATTCGGACTAACCTACTAACCCAAGGCCCAGTGCAGATTGCTGTTTTTTTGCCTATTTCAAGGTTTCGCAGAAAAGGAATATCAAACGGAGTCCAAATGGAGTGAAACCTTCGCGAGAGTTATTTTTGGAACCATATCTACCCAGAAGACTTGGAGTACACGCAAGGGAACGAGAGAGGCGGCCTCGAGGTTCCAGGGCGCGCCCCCTCCCCTAGGTGCGCCCCACCCTCGTGGGCCCCCTCTGGCTCCCCCGATGCCCTCCTTCCTCCTATATATATATCCATGTACCCTGAAAACATCGAGGCAACAGAGAAAATCCTAATTCCACCACCGCAACCTTCTATTCCGGTGAGATCCCATCTTGGGGCCTGTTCCGGAGCTCTGCCGGAGGGGGGATCTACCATGGAGTGCTTCTACATCAACGCCATATCCTCATCAATGAGTTGTGAGTAGTTTACCACAGACCTCCGGGTCCATAGTTAGTAGCTAGATGGCTTCTTCTCTCTTTTTGGATCTCAATACAAAGTTCTCCTCGATCTTTGAGGAGATCTATTCGATGTAATCTTTTTGCTGTGTGTTTGTCGAGATCCAATGAATTGTGGGTTTATGATCAAGATTATCTATGAGAAATATTTGATTCTTTTCTGAAATCTTTAATGTATGATTATAATATCCTTGCAAGTCTCTTCGAATTATTGGTTTGGTTTGGCCAATTAGATCCATAGTTCTTGCAATGGTAGAAGTGCTTGGCTTTGGGTTCAATCTTGCGGTGTTCTTTCCCAGTGACAGCAGGGGCAACAAGGCATGTATTGTATTGTTGCCATCGAGGAGAAAAAAAATGGGGTTTATATAATATTGCTTGAGTTTATCCCTCTACATCATGTCATCTTGCTTAAAGCATTACTCTGTTCTTATGACCTTAATACTCTAGATGCATGCTGGATAGCGGTCGATGTGTGGAGTAATAGTAGTAGATGCAGAATCATTTTGGTCTACTTGTCACGGACGTGATGCCTATATATAATGATCATGCCTAGATATTCTCATAACTATGCGCTTTTCTATCAATTGCTCGACGGTAACTTGTTCACCCACCGTAGAATTCTGCTATCATGAGAGAAGCCACTAGTGAAACCTATGGCCCCCGGGTCTATTCTCAACATATTAATCTTCCATCTACTTTACTTTGTCTTATTTACTTTCTGTTCTTATATCAAAAATACCAAAAATATCATACTATCATATCTATCAGATCTCACTTTCGTAAGTGACCGTAAAGGGATTGATAATCCCTTAGCGTGTTGGCTGCGAAGTTCTTATTTGTTTGTGCAGGTGTGAGGGACTCGCGCGTGGTCTCCTACTGGATTGATACCTTGGTTCTCAAAAACTGAGGGAAATACTTACGCTACTGTGCTGCATCACCATTTCCTCTTCGAGGGAATACAACGCAGGCTCGAGAAGTAGCAAGAAGAATTTCTGGCGCCGTTGCCGGGGAGGCTTACGCAAAATTCATATACCAAGTACCTATCACAAACCCTTATCCTTCGCATTACATTTATTTTCCTCTCGGTTTCCTCTTGCCCACTTCACCCTTGCCGTTTTATTTGCCCTTCTTTTGCCGTGTGTTTACCGTTCGCTTGCTTGCTTGTCACTATGACTTCCCCTATCAGTGTTGACCCTCACCTTAAGAGGTTGGAGGAGATTGAAAACAATGTTAGACATTTTATGTCTGTGCAATTTGAGCACAATGATTTCTTCAGGAACGAGCTTAAGGAACAGAAAAGCTTAATGGAATACATGAATAAAGAGCTTGATGATATGTCTAAGGAATTTTATGGTTTGAAATCTTAGTTTGCTCATCTTGAGAACTTAATAGCCCAAATTTCGGACAAACAATCCACCTTAGTTTAAGATGGCTGATAAACTGGAAGAATATGAAAATAAAGATGAAGATATGAAAGTTATTGATGTGTCTCCTATTAGATCCTTGTTTTCTAGTATGAATTTTGATAAATATGGGACTGGAGATGAGTCTACTTTAGTTAAAAGGCGTCCCAATGATTCAGAGTTTTTAGATCTTGATGCTAAAATTGTTAAAAGTGGGATTGAAGAGATTAAAACTTTGCATAGTGATGAACCCACTATTTTGGATTTCAAGGGATTCAATTATGATAATTGCTATTTGATAGATTGTATTTCCTTGTTGCAATCCGTACTAAATTCTCCACATGCTTATAGTCACAATAAGGCTTTTACAAACACATAGTTGATGCTTTGATGCAATCTTATGAAGAAAAACTTGAATTAGAAGTTTCCCAAAAACTTTGTGTGATTTGTTGGGTTTCCATGAGCTTGATGATTGTTCTTTGAATCTTACCATTAAGAAACCTATGGGAAGGATTAATGATGTTCTTATTGTTGCCAATAGGAATTATGTGGCCGTAGATTTCATTGTTCTTGATATAGATTGCAATCCTTCACGTCCTATTATTCTTGGTAGACCTTTCCTTAGAACGATTAGTGCAATTATTGACATGAAGGAAGGAAATATTAGATTCCAATTTCCGTTAAGGAAAGGCATGGAACACTTTCCTAGAAAGAAAATGAAATTACCTTATGAGTCTATTATGAGAGCCACTTATGGATTGCCTTCAAAGATGGCAATACCTAGATCTATTCTTGTATCGTGTCTAGCTAGGGGCGTTAAACGATAGCGCTTGTTGGGAGGCAACCCAATTTTATTTTCTTTGTTTTTGCTTATGTTTAGGAATAAATATTGCATCTAGATTCTGTTTAGATGTGGTTTTGTGTTTTAATTAGTGTTTGTGCCAAGTAGAACCTTTGGGAAGAATTGTGTGAAGTTTACATGATCATGCTGTAAAAAACAGAAACTATAGCGCTCACTAGATTAGCCACCAGATTTTACTGGAGAGTGCTATTTAGTTGATTCTTCTTGGAGATGATTTATAGACAAATTCCTCACATTTACCAATTTATTTCAATTTTTTTTGGAGTTATAGAAGTATTTGAAAGTTACAGAAGTATTTGAAAGTTACAAAAGTATTTGAAAGTTACAGATTACTACAGACTGTTCTGTTTTTCACAGATTCTATTTTTCGTGTGTTGTTTGCTTATTTTGATGCATCTATGAGTAGTGTTTGAGGATATGAATCATAGAGAAATTG
Organism: Secale cereale; assembly: GCA_902687465.1. Taxonomy (NCBI): domain Eukaryota; kingdom Viridiplantae; phylum Streptophyta; class Magnoliopsida; order Poales; family Poaceae; genus Secale; species Secale cereale. Next base: position 90,946,353 of record LR738712.1, read on the forward strand.
GAATACAGTAGGTTTAACACCAATATAAACAAAGAATGAGTTCATTGCAATACCTTTGAGTGGTGGTTTGTTTTCTTATACTAACAGAGCTCACGAGATTTTTGGCTAAGTTTTGTGTTGTGAAGTTTTCAAGTTTTGAGTATGGCTTTGATGGACTATGGAACAAAGAGTGGCAAGAGCCTAAGCTTGGGGATACCCAAGGCACCCCAAGGTAAAATTCAAGGACAACCAAAAGCCTAAGCTTGGGGATGCCCCAGGAAGGCATCCCCTCTTTCGTCTTCATCTATCGGTAACTATACTTGAGACTATATTTTTATTCACCACATGATATGTGTTTTGCTTGGAGCGTCATGTATGATTTGAGTCTTTGGTTTTTAGTTTGACACAATCATCCTTGCTGGACACACCTTTTGAGAGAGATAAATATGGTTTAGACTTTATTAGAATACTCTATGTGCTTCACTTATATCTTTTGAGCTAGATAGTTTTGCTCTAGTGCTTCACTTATATCTTTTAGAGAACGGTGGTGGTTTTATTTTGTAGAAATTGTTGATCTCTCATGCTTCACTTAAATCTTTTTGAGAGTCTTTTAGAACAGCATGGTCATGTTCTTTGGTTATAAAACCAGTCCTAATATGATAGGCATCCAAGATGAGTATAGTAAAAACTTTCACATAAAGTGCATTGAATACTATGAGAAGTTTGATACTTGATGATTGTTTTGAGATATAAGGATGGTGATATTATAGTCATGCTAGTAGAGTAGTTGTGAATTTGAGAAATACTTGTGTTGAGGTTTGCAAGTCCCGTAGCATGCACATATGGTAACCGTTGTGTGACAAATTTGAAGCATGAGGTATTTAATTGAGTGTCATCCTTTGTGTGGAGGTCGGGGGCGCGCGATGGTTAACTCCTACCAACCTTCCCCCTAGGAGCATGCGTGTAGTACTTTGTTTTGATGACCTATAGATTTTTGCAATAAGTATGTGAGTTTTTTATGACTAATGGTCAGTCCATGGATTATACGCACTCTCACCCTTCCACCATTGCTAGCCTCTCTTGTACCGCGCAATTTTCGCCGGTACCATACGCCCACCATATACCTTCCTTAAAACAACCACCATACCTACCTATCATGGCATTTCCATAGCCATTCCAAGATATATTGCCATGCAACTTTCCACCATTCCGTTTGCTATGACACACTTCATCATTGTCATATTGCCATGCATGATCATGTAGTTGACATCGTATTTGTGGCTAGGCCACCATTCATAATTTTTCATACATGTCACTCTTGATTCATTGCACATCCCGGTACACCGCCGGAAGCATTCATATAGAGTCATACCTTGTTCTAGTATCGAGATGTAATATCGAGATGTAAATCAATATAAGTGTGATGATCATCATTATTAGAGCATCGTCCAGAAGAAAAAAAAAGAGAAAAAGAAGGAAAGTCCAAAGAAAAAAGAAAGGCCAAAAAAAGGAAAAAAAGAAAAGAAAAAGAAAAGAAAAAGGGACAATGCTACTATCTTTTTCCACACTTGTGCTTCAAAGTAGCACCATGTTCTTCATGATAGAGAGTCTCTTGTTTAGTCACTTTCATATACTAGTGGGAATTTTCATTATAGAACTTGGCTTGTATATTCCAACGATGTCTTTGTGATCAAGCAAGTTGGATGCACACCCATTTAGTTTCTTTTGTTGACCTTTCATACATTTATAGCTCTAGTGCATCCGTTGCATGGCAATCCCTACTCACTCACATTGATATCTATTGATGGGCATCTCCAGAGCCCATTGATACGCCTAGTTGATTTGAGACCATTTCCCTCCTTTTTGTCTTCTCCACAACCACCACTCTATTCCACATAGTGCTATGTCCATGGCTCACGCTCATATATTGCGTGAAAGTTGAAAGAGTTTGAAAAAATTAGAGTATGAAACAAGTTCTTGGCTGAAACCGGGGTTGTGGATGATTGGAATATTTTGTGTGGCGAAGATGGAGCATAGCCTAACTATATGATTTTGTAGGGATGAACTTTCTTTGGCCATGTTATTTTGAGAAGACATGATTGCTTTGTTAGTATGCTTGAAGTATTATTATTCTTATGTCAATATGAACTTTTATCTTGAATGCTTCGGATCTGAACATTCATGCCACAACAAAGAGTATTACATTGGGAATTATGTTAGTTAGCATTCCACATAAAAAATTCTGTTTTTATCATTTACATACTCGAGGATGAGCAGGAATTAAGCTTGGGGATGCTTGATACGTCTCCAGCGTATCTATAATATTGTATTGTTCCATGCTATTATATATTCTATTTTGGATGTTTAATGGGATTTATTATACACTTTTATATTATTTTTGGGACTAACCTACTAACCCAAGGCCCAGTGTAGATTGCGTTTGTTTGCCTATTTCAGGGTTTCGCGGAAAAGGAATATCAAACGGAGTCCAAACGGAATGAAACCTTCGCAAGAGTTAATTTTGGAACCGTATCTACCCAGAAGAGTTGGAGTACACACGAGGGAACGAGAGAGGCGGCCATGAGGGTCCAGGGTGCGCCCCCTCCCCCTAGGCGCGCCCCCACCCTCGTGGGCCCCCTCTGGCTCCCCCGATGCCCTCCTTCCTCCTATATATATCCATGTACCCTAAAAACATCGAGGCAACAAAGAAAACCCTAATTCCACCGCCGCAACCTTCTATTCCGGTGAGATCCCATCTTGGGGCCTGTTCCGGAGCTCCGCCGAAGGGGGGATCTACCACGGAGTGCTTCTACATCAACGCCATGTCCTCACCAATGAGTTATGAGTAGTTTACCACAGACCTTCGGGTCCATAGTTATTAGCTAGATGGCTTCTTCTCTCTTTTTGGATCTCAATACAAAGTTCTCCTCGATCTTCGAGGAGATCTATTCGATGTAATCTTTTTGCGGTGTGTTTGTCGAGATCCAATGAATTGTGGGTTTATGATCAAGATTATCTATGAGAAACATTTGATTCTTTTCTGACATGTTTTATGTATGATTATAATATCCTTGCAAGTTTCTTCGAATTATTGGTTTGGTTTGGCCTACTAGATCCATAGTTCTTGCAATGGGAGAAGTGCTTGGCTTTGGGTTCAATCTTGCGGTGTCCTTTCCCAGTGATAGCAGGGGCAGCAAGGCATGTATTGTATTGTTGCCATCGAGGATAAAAATATGGGGTTTATATCATATTGCTTGACATTATCCCTCTACATCATGTCATCTTGCTTAAAGCATTACTCTGTTCTTATGAACTTAATACTCTAGATGCATGATGGATAGCGGTCGATGTGTGGAGCAATAGTAGTAGATGCAAAATCGTTTCGGGCTACTTGTCACAGGCGTGATGACTATATATAATGATCATGCCTAGATATTCTCATAACTATGCGCTTTTCTATCAATTGCTTGACAGTAATTTGTTCACCCACCATAGAATTCTGCTATCATGAGAGAAGCCACTAGTGAAACCTATGGCCCCGGGTCTATTCTCAAGATATTAATGTTCCATCTACTTTACTTTGTTTTATTTACTTTATGTTCTTATATCAAAAATACCAAAAATATGATACTATACTATCTATCAAATCTCACTTTCGTAAGTGACCGTAAAGGGATTGACAACCCCTTATCGCGTTGGCTGCAAAATTCTTATTTGTTTGTGCAGGTGTGAGGGACTCGCGCGTGGTCTCCTACTGGATTGATACCTTGGTTCTCAAAAAACTGAGAGAAATACTTACGCCACTGTGCTGCATCACCCTTTCCTCTTCGAGGGAATACAACGCAAGCTCGAGAAGTAGCAATTACCAAAATCGGTCCTACCGAGTTTGTGTAATCGGTCTCATCGAGATTACGTTATGCCCTAACCCTAATGAAATTGGTCCTATCGAGTTGACATGTCAGTCCCACCGGAATGCCTAATGGTCACATCATGAACTAAATCCTTCTGACCGCGTTCTTTGATTTGGTCCCACTGAGTTTGGTAAATTGTGTGTAACGGTTAGATTTTGTGTGGAGGCTATATATACCCCTCTACCCACTCTTCATTCGTGGAAAAAGCCATCAGAACATGCCTACACTTCCAACATACATTTTTTGAGAGATAACCACCTACACTTGTGTTGAGGTCAAGATATTCCATTCCAACCACATAAATATTGATCTCTAGCCTTCTCCAAGTTGCTTTCCACTCAAATCATCTTTCCACCAAATCCAATCCTATGAAAGAGAGTTGAGTGTTGGGGAGACTATCATTTGAAGCACAAGAGCAAGGAGTTCATCATCAACACACCGTCTATTACCTTTTGGAGAGTGGTGTCTCCTAGATTGGTTAGGTGTCACTTGGGAGCCTCCGTCAAGATTGTGGAGTTGAACCAAGGAGTTTGTACGGGCAAGGAGATCGCCTACTTCGTGAAGATCTACCCTAGTGAGGCAAGCACATCGTGGGCGATGGCCATGGTGGGATAGACACGGTTGCTTCGTCGTGGACCCTTCGTGGGTGGAGCCCTCCGTGGACTCGCGCAACCGTTACCCTTCGTGGGTTGAAGTCTCCATCAACGTGGATGTACGATAGCACCACCTATCGGAACCATGCCAAAAATCTCCGTGTCTCCAATTGCGTTTGCACACTCCAATCCCATCCCTTTACATTCTTGCAAAATTGCATGCTTTACTTTCCGCTGCCCATATACTCTTGTCATGCTTGCTGGATATGTATTTTGAATGTTTAAACATGTGCTAAAACTCCACCTCAACTTGAAGAAATCAAAAACTGCCACTTTTCTTGCTAAGAGTCTACTCACCCCCCCTCTAGACACCTCTTCTCGATCCTTTCAATTGGTATCAGAGCATTGGTCTCCATTGCTTTGATTTAATCACCATTGGAGGAAGATGGATGAGTCTACGTTGGGGAGTCTTGGACATAGAGTGCCTATACTTGATGGAGAGTACTTCCATGAGTGGAAAAATGAGATGCTTGAGATTTTCCATGAATATCATTTGAACAAGTACATTACTACTCCTTGTGCTCGCCTTGTTTATCCTTTGCATCCCACACCCGATGAGGATCTTGACATGATTCGCAATCTTAGAACTATCAATCTTATTGTTAGAGGATTGCCCAAAAATTTGATTGCTAGCTTACCTGCTCTAGATTGTGCTTATACCATATGGAGATTCCTAGAGGAACGATTCCCAAATTATTCCTCGAAAAATCTGGATGAGATTCTCCATAAGTCTATTGCCTTGAATAGGATGAGTACTAGTGATCCTAAGTTTGATGATTGCCTATTTGAGCTTCGTGATCTCATGCGTGCCAAAGGAGATGTTGGAATTATTAGCAATATCATTTCCGAAATCATTAGAATTCATAGAGATGAACATTTTTACGGTCATACTTCTAATGAATTACCCTCTCTAGGAATTGATCCATCACATGACGATGTGGAACATGGATACTATGATGAGGATGATGATAGTGACTATGATCTTGATGATGCGATGAGACACTTTGGTATTATGGCTAATCTTCGTGGCTACATGGCTGGAGGAAAGGAATGGGTCCTTGACAGTGGATGTACCGATCATATGACCGGAGACAAGGATATGTTTCGTGAGCTTGCTGAAAACGACGGCCCTCAAAAGTACATCACTTTTGGTGATAACTCAAAGGGTAAGGTGGTTGGCCTCGGTAAGGTGGCCATCTCACATGATAGCTCCATACAAAATGTCATGCTCGTTGAATCTCTTGGCTACAATTTACTTTCCGTATCTAGACTTGCTGACTTCGGCTTCAATGTCCTATTTACTGAAATAGATTGCCAAGTGTTTCATAGGGATAATCATAAAATGGTCTTTACCGGTATTCGTAGAGGTGATATTTACATTGTTGATTTCATTAAAAAGGCTCAACCTATAACTTGCTTAATTGCTAAATCTTCAAAAGGTTGGTTGTGGCATAGAAGGTTAGGTCATGTGGGCATGCGAAATCTTGATAAGCTTATTAAAGGTGATCATATACTTGGAGTAAAAGATGTTATATTTGACAAGGATAGACTTTGTAGTGCTTGTCAAGCAGGAAAACAAGTTGGGGCAAGCCACCCCATGAAGAACATTATGACCATGAGAAGACCGCTCGAGCTACTTCACATGGATCTCTTTGGTCCCAATGCCTACAAGAGTCTCGGTGGTAACTCATTTGGCCTGGTCATAGTTGATGATTTTTCAAGATTTACGTGGGTGTTCTTTCTTGATGATATATCACAAGTCCAAAAGATCTTCAAGAACTTCGCTATGAAGGCCCAAAATCAATTTGAAGTGAAGATCAAAAAGGTCTGTATTTACAACGGAACGGAGTTCAAGAACGCAAATGTGGATACCTTTCTTGACGAAGAAGGGATTTCACACGAGTTCTCGGCTACATACACACCTCAACAAAATGGAGTTGTTGAGAGGAAGAATCAGACTCTTATAGAGATGGCAAGAACGATGCTTGACGAGTACAAGACTCCAAAACACTTTTGGGCGGAAGCGGTTGAGACAACTTGTCATGCAACCAATCGCTTGTATCTTCACAAGCTTCTCGGTAAGATGGCATACAAGCTTCTCACCGGTAACAAACCCCAAGTTGGATACTTTTGATTATTCGACTCAAAGTGCTACATCCTTGATAACCATCGTCATTCTAAATTTGCTCCTAAATCTCATGAAGGTTTCCTACTTGGTTATGGCTCAAACTCTCACACTTACCATGTCTACAACAATTTCACCCGAAAGGTTGAAGAGAAGGTAGATGTGAAGTTTCATGAATCTAACGACTCGCAAGTAGAGCAATTGCCAATTGATGTAGGAGATAAAGATCCTTCAGAAGCAATTCAAGACTTGTCTATTGGCAAGATCCGTCCAACGGAGGTGAAAGAGAGTATTTCGTCCGTCCATGTGGAAGCTTCTACCTCACGACAAGGTGAACCAAGACTTGATACGGGAGCATCCACAAGTGGGACACACCAAGTTGAAGAAAACAAGGAAGTACACCAAGATGAACCTCATCAACCTCCTTCTCCACCACGACAAGGGAACGACAACGTCAACAATGAAGAAGGCCAAGGAGAAGAACAAGAGGATGAAGAAGATGCTCCACCCCGGTCGAAACAAAAGCTCTCACAAGTTCGAGCAAGAGTCGCCAGAGACCATCCCGTCGAACAAATCTACAATGATATCCAAACCGGGAGAATCACTCGCTGTAAAACTCGTTTGGCTAACTTTTGCGAACATTATTCATTCATCTCTAGCATTGAACCTATGAATGTTGAAGAATCATTGGAAGATCCGGATTGGATAAATGCCATGCACGACGAGCTACACAACTTTGAGAGAAATCAAGTGTGTACATTGGTCGAGAAGCTCGACAACAACCATAACATCATTGGTACCAAATGGGTGTTTCGCAACAAGCAAGACGAAGATGGTCAAGTCGTCTGCAACAAAGCACGTCTCATCGCCCAAGGCTACACTCAAGTCAAAGGTATGGACTACGGTGAGACATATGCCCCCGTTGCTAGACTTGAGTCCATTCGCATCTTACTTGCTTATGCTAATCACCATGATATCACCTTGTACCAAATGGACATTAAAAGTGCTTTTCTAAATGGTGAAATTGAGGAGGAAGTTTATGTTAAACAACCTCCCGGCTTTGTCAATCCTAAGAAACCCGATCATGTTTACAAACTTCACAAAGCACTTTATCATCTTAAACAAGCTCCTAGAGCGTGGTATAAATGCTTGACCAAGTTCCTTATTGAAAAAGGCTTTGATATTGGAAAAAAAGATTCTACTCTTTTTACTAAAAGGGTTAATGGTGAATTATTTGTGTGCCAAATTTATGTTGATGATATAATATTTGGTTCGACTAATCCTCATTTTAGTGAGAAGTTTAGAAAGCTTATGTCGAAGAAGTTTGAGATGTCTATGATGAGTGAACTCAAATTCTTTCTTGGTTTGCAAATCAAGCAAACTAAGGAAGGTACCTTAGTTTCTCAAACAAAGTACACCAAGGACTTATTCAAGAAGTTCAATATGCAAGAATGCAAAGGTATGAATACACCCATGCCTACTAGTGGACATATTGATTTGGCTAAGGACGGTGAACCGGTTGATCAAAAGGTTTACCGCTCTACGATTGGTTCTGTACTGTATTGACACGTCCAATTTGCATCATGCTTTCGTGTTGATATTTATTGCACTATGGGATGTTATTACACATTATGTCACAATACTTATGGCTTTTCTCTCTTATTTTACAGGGTTTACATGAAGAGGGAGAATGCCGGCAGCTGGAATACTGGGCTGGAAAAGGAGCAAACATTGGAGACCTATTCTGCACAACTCAAAGGCCCTAAAACTCCCAGAAACTCCATTTCAGAAAATATAAAAGATATCTGCCGAAAGAGGTACGAGAGGGGGGCCACCCACTGTCCACGAGGGTGGGGGCGCGCCCCCTGCCTCGTGGGCCACCTGGCAGCCCCCTGATGCCCATCTTCTGCTATATGAGGCATTTTGACTTGGAAAAAATCATAAGGAGGCTTTCGGGACGAAGCGCCACCGTCTCCAGGTGGAACCTTGGCGGAACCAATCTAGGGCTCTGGCGGAGCTGTTCTGCCGGGGAAACTTCCCTCCGGGAGTGGGAAATCATCGTCGTCATCATCACCAACAACTCTCCCATCTTGGGGAGGGTTATCTTCATCAACATCTTCACCAGAACCATCTCCTCTCAAACCCTAGTTCATCTCTTGAATCCAATCTTTGTATCAAAACCTCAGATTGGTACATGTAGGTTGCTAGTAGTGTTGATTACTCCTTGTAGTTGATGCTAGTTGATTTACTTGGTGGAAGATCATATGTTCAGATCCATTATGCATATTAATACCCCTCTGATTATGAACATGAATATCCTTTGTGAGTAGTTACGTTTGTTCCCGAGGACATGTGAGAAGTCTTGCTATAAGTAGTCATGTGAATTTGGTATTCGTTTGATATTTTGATAAGATGTATGTTGTCTTTCCTCTAGTGGTGTCATGTGAACGTCAACTACATGACACTTCACCATTGTTTGGGCCTAGAGGGAGGCATTGAGAAGTAATAAGTAGATGATGGGTTGCTAGAGTGACAGAAGCTTAAACCCTAGTTTATGCGTTGCTTCGTAAGGGGCTGATTTGGATCCATATGTTTCATGCTATGGCTAGGTTTACCTTAATACTTCTTTTGTAGTTGCGAATGCTTGCAATAGATGTTAATCATAAGTGGGATGCTTGTCCAAGTAAGGGCAGCACCCAAGCATTGGTCCACCCACATACCAGATTATCGAAGTAACGAACGCGAATCATATGAGCGTGATGAAAACTAGCTTGACGATAATTCCCATGTGTCCTCGAGAGCGCTTTCCTTCATACAAGAGTTGTCCAGGCTTGTCCTTTGCTACAAAAAGGATTGGGCCATCTTGCTGCACCTTATTTACTTTTACTATTTGTTACTTGTTACCAATTGCCCTATCACAAAAGTATCTGTTACCGATAATTTCAGTGCTTGCAGAAAATACCTTACTGAAAACTGTCTATCATTTCCTTCTGCTCCTCGTTGGGTTTGACACTCTTACTTATCGAAAGGACTACGATAGATCCCCTACACTTGTGGGTCATCAAGACTCTTTTCTGGCACCGTTGCCGGGGAGTGAAGCGCCTTTGGTAAGTGGAATTTGGTAAGGAAAAGTTTATATAGTGTGCTGAAATTTACTGTCACTTGTTACTATGGAACTTAATCCTTTGAGGGGCTTGTTCGGGGTATCTTCACCCCGACCAGTAGAGAAAATAGTTGCTCCTCAACCTAATGAACCTACTGAAAATGTTTGCTTTGAAATTCCTCCAGGTATGATAGAGAAACTGCTAGCTTATCCCTTTACAGGAGATGGAACACTGCATCCCGATTTGCACCTAATCTATGTGGATGAAGTTTGTGGATTATTTAAGCTTGCAGGTATGCCCGAGGATGTGATCAAGAAGAAGGTCTTCCCTTTATCTTTGAAGGGAGAGGCATTGACATGGTTTAGGCTATGCGATGATATTGGATCATGGAACTACATTTGATTGAAGTTGGAACTTCATCAGAAGTTCTACCCTATGCATCAGGTTCATCGTGATCGTAATTATATATATATATATATATATATATATATATATATATATATATATATTGGCCTCGCGAAGGAGAAAGTATCTCTCAAGCTTGGGGAGTCTTAAGTCAATGTTATATTCATGCCCCAATCACGAGCTCTCAAGAGAAATGATTATTCAAAAAAATTATGCTCGGCTTTCTCTCAATAACCGCTCCATGCTCGATACCTCTTGTACTGATTCTTTTATGATGAAGACTATTGAATTCAAATGGGATTTATTGGAAAGAATTAAACGCAACTCTGAAGATTGGGATCTCGACGAAGGTAAGGAGTTAGGTATAACACCTAATTTGATTGTGTTAAATCTTTTATGGACACCGATGTTTTCCATGAATTTGGCACTAAATATGGACTTGACTCTGAGATAGTAGCTTCTTTCTGTGAATCATTTGCTACTCATGTTGATCTCCCTAAGGAAAAACGGTTTAAATACCATCCTCCCATTGAAGTAAAAGTAGTTGAACCTATTAGAGTTGAAGAAAATACTATCACTTATAATGTTGTTCCTATTGTTCCTACTGCCTATATTGAGAAACCACCCTTTACTGTTAGAATAAAGGATCATGATAAAGCTTCAACTATAGTTCGTAAGAGTAATACTAGAACACCTACACCCTCTGAGCAAATTAAGGTTGAACCTAGTGTTTCTATGGTTAAGGATCTCTTGGTCGATAATATAGATGGGCATGTTATTTACCTCCATGAGGAAGCTGCTAGAATCGTCAAACCCAATACTAGGAATAAACATAGACCTGTTGTAGGCATGCCTGTTATTTCTGTTAAAATAGGAGATCATTGCTATCATGGTTTATGTGATGTAGGTGCTAGTGCGAGTGTAATACCCATCTCCTTATATGAAGAAATTATGCACGATATTGCACCTGCTGAGCTAGAAGGTATTGATGTTACTATTAAGCTTGCCAATAGAGACACTATTTCACCAATGGGGATTGTTAGAGACGTTGAAGTCCTGTGTGGGAAAGTTAAATACCCTGCTGATTTTCTTGTTCTTGGTTCCCCACAAGATGATTTTCCCCCATTATATTTGGTAGACCATTCTTGAACACTCTTAATGCTAAGACAGACTACGAAAAGGATATTGTTACTGTTGGATTAGGGGATATGTCTCATGATTTTAACTTTGCTAAATTTCGTAGACAACCCCATGATAAAGAATTGCCTAGTAAGGATGAAATTATTGGTCTTGCTTCTATCGATGTGCCTCCTAACGATCCCTTAGAACAATATTTGCTAGACCATGAAAATGATATGTATATGAATGAGAGAAGGGAAATAGATGAAATATTCTTTAAACAGGGACCCTTATTGAAACACAACTTGTGTGTTGAAATTCTAGGGGATCCTCCTCCAACCAATGGTGATCCCATGTTTGAACTCAAACCATTACATGATACTTTTAAGTATGTTTATCTTGATGAAAAGAAGATATATCCTGTTAATGTTAGTGCTAACCTTTCAGAGGAGGAAGAAGTGAAATTATTGAAAACTCTGAAGACGCACTGTGCTGCTATTGGATATACTCTTGATGATCTTAAGGGCATCAGTCCCACTCTATGCCAACACAAGATAAAATTGGAAAAGGATGTTAAACCAGTTACTGATCATCAACGACGGTTAAATCCTAGGATGAAAGAAGTCGTAAGAAAAGAAATATTGAAGCTTCTAGAGGCAGGTATAATTTATCCAGTTGCTGATATTCAGTGGGTAAGTCCTGCCCATTGTGTCCCTAAGAAGGGAGGTATCACTGTTGTTCCTAATGATAAAGATGAATTGATCCCGCAAAGAATTGTTACAGGTTATAGAATGGTAATTGATTTCCGCAAAATAAATAAAGCCACTAAGAAAGATCATTACCCTTTACTCTTTATTGATCAAATGCTAGAAAGGTTATCCAAACATACTCATTTTTCCTTTCTAGATGGATATTCTAGTTTCTCTCAAATACCTGTGTCTAAAGAGGATCAAGAAAAGACCACTTTTACTTGTCCCTCCGGTACCTTTGCTTATAGACGTATGCCTTTTGGTGTATGTAATGCACCTGCTACCTTTCAAAGATGCATGATGGCTAAATTCTCTGATTTTTGTGAAAAGATTGTTGAGGTCTTCATGGATGGTTTTTTCGTTTATGGAACTTATTTTGATGGTTGCTTGAGCAACCTTGATTGAGTTTTGCAGAGATGTGAAGAAACTAATCTTGTCTTGAATTAGGAAAACTGCCACTTTATGGTTAATGAAGGTATTGTCTTGGTGCATAAAATTTCCGAAAGAGGTATTGAAGTTGATAAAGCTAAAGTTGATGCAATTGGAAAGATGCCGTGTCCCAAGGACATCAAAGGTATAAGAAGTTTCCTTGGTCATGCCGGGTTTTATAGGAGGTTCATTAAGGACTTCTCCAAAATCTCTAGGCCTATGACTAATCTCTTACAAAAAGACGTTTCTTTTGTCTTTGATGATGATTGTGTAGAAGCATTTGAAATACTTAAGAAAGCACTGATCTCTGCACCTATTGTCCAGCCTCCTGACTGGAATATACCCTTTGAAATTATGTGCGATGCTAGTGATTATATTGTAGGTGTTGTTCTAGGACAAAGAGTTGATAAGAAGTTGAATGTTATCCAATATGCTAGTAAAACTCTAGACAGTGCCGAGAGAAATTATGCTACTACTGAGAAAGAATTTTTAGCAGTCGTATTTTCTTGTGATAAGTTTAGACCTTATATTGTTGATTCTAAAGTAACTATTCACACTAATCATGCTTCTATCAAATACCTCATTTAAAAGAAAGATGTAAACCTAGACTTATTAGGTGGGTTTTCCTGCTACAAGAATTTGATTTTCGTATTACTGATAGAAAGGGAGTCGAGATCCCCGTTGCAGACAACTTGTCTAGGTTAGAGAATATTCTTGATGACCCACTACCTATTGATGATGGCTTTCCCGATGAGCAATTAGCTGTCATAAATGCCTCTCGTACTGCTCCATGGTATGCTAATTATGCTAATTACATTGTTGCTAAATTTATACCACCTAGTTTCACATACCAGCAAAAGAAAAAGTTCTTCTATGATTTGAGACATTACTTCTGGGATGATCCACACATTTATAAGGAAGGAGTAGATGGTATTATTAGATGTTGTGTACCTGAGCATGAACAGGAACCGATCCTATGCAAGTGTCACTCCGAAGCTTATTGAGGACACCATGATGGAGATAGAACTGCACATAAGGTATTGCAATCTGGTTTTTATTGGCCCACTCTCTTCGAGGATGGTCGTAAGTTTGTCTTATCTTGTGATGAATGTCAAAGAATTGGTAATATCAGTAGACGTCAAGAAATGCCTATGAATTATTCACTTGTTATTGAACCGTTTGATGTCTGGGGCTTTGATTATATGGGACCGTTTCCTTCCTCTAATGGGTATACACATATTTTAGTTGTTGTTCATTACGTTACTAAGTGGGTAGAAGCTATTCCAACTAGTAGTGCTGATCACAACACCTCTATTAAGATGCTGAGAGAAGTTATTTTTTTGAGGTTCGGAGTACCTAGATACTTAATGACTGATGGTGGTTCACACTTTATTCATGGTGCTTTCCATAAGATGCTTGCTAAATATGATGTTAACCATAGAATTGCATCCCCATACCACCCAAAGTCTAGTGGTCAAGTAGAACTAAGTAATAGAGAGCTGAAATTGATTTTGCAAAAGACTGTTAATAGATCTAGGAAGAATTGGTCCAAGAACCTTGATGATGCATTATGGGCCTATAAAACTGCATACAAAAATCCTATGGGTATGTCCCCGTATAAAATGGTCTATGGAAAAGCATGCCACTTACCTCTTGAACTAGAACATAAGGCATATTGGGCTATTAAAGAGCTCAATTATGATTTCAAGCTTGTCGGTGAGAAGAGGTTATTTGACATCAGCTCACTTGACGAATGGAGAACCCAGGCTTACGAAAATGCCAAACTGTTTAAAGAAAAAGTTAAAAGATGGCATGACAAAAGGATACAAAAGCGGGAGTTTAACGTAGGTGATTATGTCTTGCTATATAACTCTCGTTTAAGATTTTTTGCACGGAAACTTATCTCAAAATGGGAAGGTCCTTACGTTATCGAGGAGGTCTATCATTCCGGTGCCATAAAAATCAACAACTTCGAAGGCACAAATTCGAAGGTGGTGAACGATCAAAGAATCAAACATTATATCTAAGGTGATCATATAAATGTTGAAACCATTGTTATTGAAACCGTAACCCCGAAGGAGTACATAAGGGATAGTTTCCAGAACAATTCAGACTCCGAAAAGGAAGAGGTATGTGGTACGATAAGTAAACCGACTCCAAAACATTTCTAGTGTCAATTATTCTCTGTTTTGGAATATTTAGAAAAATAGAAAAATAAGAGGCAGTCCGGAAAGGACACGAGGCGTCCACAAGGGTGGAGGGTGCGACCTACCCCCCTGGGCGCACCCCCTACCTTGTGGGCACCTTGTGTGCCTCTCGGACTCCGTTTTCTTGCACGTTACTTCTTTTGGTCGATAAAAATTCATTATATATTCTCCTAAAGGTTTTGACCTCCGCACCACGCCAAAATCCTCTATTCTTGTTTCGAGTTGTTTCTATCACAGACTTGAGAAATATGTCATCCCAAGATTCGGAGGGAGAAAGCTATGTGGCTGATTTCCTTGCATACCCTAAGGTCTATGGGGACTTGGAGCATTATGGTTGGACCACGGAAGAAGAAGAAGACCATGATCCCAGGGGAAAGGATGACATGAGCTCCGATGAAGATGAAATCCCATTACCTCAGCCTGGGGACATGCATGTGGAGTTCAAGAAGTCAAGCCTCCTCGATAGAACAAAGAAACCTAAGATCGAGTTTATCCCTTTTTGCCTCTTGCAGGAGAACAAGCAGGAACTATGCAAAAAGATATTAAGCCTTGAGCAAGAGATCGATGACCTAAGGGAGCAAAATTCCATCCTCAAGCGCAAATTGAGGAAGAAGCCTACATCATCAACAACCCCATCAGCACCACCTTCGAAGACGGAGACATAATCACATGGGTATGGGCACTCCACTTGGAAACTGCCAAGCTTGGGGGAGGTGCCCCGGTATCGTATCACCATCACACTCCTATCTTTACCCTTTTTCCTAGTTCGATCCTTTTGGTAATATCTTGAGTTAGTAGAATAAAAGTTTAGTATGATCTAGTTGTAAGCTTTGCTTTATGATCCTTATCTTTGAAATCGAGTTCGTGAGCTATATATAATAAATATTAGTTTTGAGTCAAGGGCTTGATTATCTCGCTATGATCATGAGAGAATAAAATAAAATATAAAAAGTACCAAGAGATCATATTGATCTTATGGATGCTAATGACTTCACATATAAAGAGTATGATGAATAAAAGTTGTTGAGAGTTGACAAACATAGTTTTGGTCATCGTTGAATTAATAGGAAGTAATAAGGAAAGAGAGGTTTTCACATACAAATATACTATCTTGGACATCTTTTATGATTGTGAGCACTCATTAAAATATGACATGCTAAAGAGTTGATGTTGGACAAGGAAGACAACGTAATGGGGTATGTCTTCTTATATCTGAAATAAAGTATATTGTCATGGATCATCCAACATGTTGTGCTTGCCTTTCCCCCTCATGCTAGGCAAAACTTCTTGCACCAAGTAGAGATACTACTTGTGCTTCCATACATCCTTAAACCAAGTTTTTCCATGAGTGTCCACCATACCTAACTATGGATTGAGTAAGATCCTTCAAGTAAGTTGTCATTGTTGCAACTCTCTTAATATGTATGATCTATTAGTGTGGAGAAAATAAACTTTATACGATCTTGTGATATGGAAGCAATAAAAGCGATGGACTGCATAATAAAGGTCCATATCACAAGTGGCAATATAAAGTGACGTTCTTTTGCGCTAAGATTTTGTACATCCAACCATAAAAGCACAGGACAACCTCTGCTTCCCTTTGCGAAGGGCCTATCTATTATTCTTACCTTATAAGAGTCATGGTGATCTTCACCTTTCCTTTTTACATTTTATCCTTTGGCAAGCACATTGTGTTGGAAAGATCATGACATATATACCCAATTGGATGTAAGATATCATGATATATTATTGTTGACATTACCCTTGAGGTAAAAGGTTGAGAGGCAACACTATAAGCCCCTATATTTCTCTATGTCTGATTAAAAACTCCATACCCAAAAGTATTGCGTGAGTGTGAGAAATTGTGAAAGACTAAATGATAGTTGAGTATGTGGACTTGCTGAAAAGCTCTTATTTTGACTCTTTCCGATGTTACGATAAATTGAAATTGCTTCAATGACCGAGATCATAGTTTGTCAGTTTTCAATGAAGTTTCTGATTCACACTTGACATTGTGAATAGATTGTTACTTTAGCATAAGAATAATAGGACAATATATATGTTGCTGTTATAAGAATGATCATGATGCCTTCATGTCCGTATTTTATTTTTATCGACAATTCTATCTCTAAGCATGTGGACATATTTTTCGATATCGGCTTTCGCTTGAGGACAAGCGAGGTCTAAGCTTGGGGGAGTTGATACGTCCATTTTGCATCATGCTTTTATGTTGATATTTATTGCACTGTGGGCTGTTATTACACATTATGTCACAATACTTATGCCTTTTCTCTCTTATTTTACAGGGTTTACATGAAGAGGGAGAATGCCGACACCTGGAATTCTGGGCTTGAAAAGGAGCAAACATTGGAGACCTATTCTGCGCAACTCAAAAAGCCCTAAAACTCCACGAAACTCCATTTCAGAAAATGTAAAAAATATATGGCGAAAGAGGTACGAGAGAGGGGCCACCCACTGTCCACGAGGGTGGGGCGTGCGCCCCCCTGGGCGCGCCCCCTGCCTCGTGGACCACCTGGCACCCCCCTGATGCCCATCTTATGCTATATGAGGTGTTTTGACCTGGAAAAAATCATAAGGAGGCTTTCGGGACGAAGCGCCACCGTCTCGAGGCGGAACCTTGGCGGAACCAATCTAGGGCTCCAGCAGAGCTGTTCTGCCGGGGAAACTTCCCTCCGGGAGGGGGAAATCGTCGTCGTCATCATCACCAACAACTCTCTCATCTTGGGGAGGGTTATCTTCATCAACATCTTCACCAGCACCATCTCCTCTCACACCCTAGTTCATCTCTTGAATTCAATCTTTGTATCAAAACCTCAGATTGGTACTTGTAGGTTGCTAGTAGTGTTGATTACTCCTTGTAGTTGATGCTAGTTGGTTTACTTGGTGGAAGATCATATGTTCAGATCCATTATGCATATTAATACCCCTCTGATTATGAACAGGAATATGCTTTGTGAGTAGTTATGTTTGTTCCTGAGGACATCGAAGAAGTCTTGCTATAAGTAGTCACGTGCATGCATAACCCCACCGTGTTCACTTTCTGAAACCCCTTCGAAAAGAGACCATCACAGTACTCACATAGGTAGTGTATTCTTAAGGATATGGTGTCAAGTTATCTACAACCGGATATTAACAAATTCCCATCTGGCACATAACCACGGGCATGGCTTTCGAAAGTTCAAAACCCTGCAAGGGTGTCCCAACTTAGCCCATCACAAGCTCACGATCTGCGGAGTCGCAACTCCAAATTGGGAAGACCCGAGTATTCTCGGAATCCCATGCTCAAGTTCTTTGAAGAAAGGAAAACTAGCCCAAGGAGATCTCCGGGTGAGCCGGATCCGTGTCCAGAGCCGCGCGCTCTCCATCTACGGACTCATCCGTCTATGCAAAGTGGACGATAGCCAAAAATGCCCCGAGTTGCCCCGAGCTAGCACCGCCGACTGCTAGGTAGGTGGACCAACACTCATGTGGACCACTGGCCCCGGGCTGGATTAAGTACTCTGGTTAATTACTCCCTCTGCAAGTTTTAGTTGTTAGGCAAATGGTAAAACCAAAGTTGGATCTCCTCGGGAAGCTTTACTTTAAGCGAAGAAAACAAGGGGGTCCCATTACCCCAACCATGTGAGGAACGCAAAATCAAGGAACATAACACCGGTTTATCGGGTCCTAAGGTGGCATGAGTGGAACAAAACACCAAGCAGAAGGCCTAGCCTTCCACCCATTACCAATATATATGTGCATTAATTTAATTAAGATATATATTGTTTTATCCCAATAAACAAGTCCGAACATGGAGAGGCGAAACGAGCGCTCGCCTCCCCCTCGCCTGGAGAGGCTTGTGTCTCCGCCGCCTGTCGACCATCCGTCCCTCGGAGGCCGCTTGGGCCCGAGGGAGTTGGGGAGAATGATGCCCGCCACCGACTGGCCCGGTCCTAGGCGGTCGAGGAAGAAGACGCACTCGGTCCAGCTTGCTTTGGTCCCCGCATCCGTGACGAGACTTTCCCCAAAGGTTTCTCGCTCCCCCGAGACACCCCCAAGTACAATGGATCTGTGAAGCCGGAGGACTGGCTGGTGGATTATTCCACGGCCACAGCATAGCTACCGGCAACAAGCGCGTTGCGGTGAAGTATGTGCCACTCATGCTCCAGGGCACGACCCGGACGTGGTTAAACAACCTCAAGCCCAAAAGCATCAACAGCTGACTGGACTTCACCGACGTCTTCAGTCCCAGCTTCACCAGCACCTACAAGCGGCCACCCAAGCCACGGCAGCTCTCCCTATGCGTCCAAGGTCCAAACGAGTCTGCTCGTGACTACTTGACGCGTTGGGCCGAGCTGGGCAACTCTTGTGAGGGGGTGCATGAGGTGCAAGCCATCGAGTACTTAATGGCCGGGTGCAGAGAGGGCACCTTGCTCAAGCACAAGCTCCTCTGCGACGAGCCCATCATGCTGGACGAGCTGCCAAGCATACCAGACAAGTATGCCACCATAGATTCCTCCATGAAGTCTGAACTGCATGTGGATGCCTCAGGGAAGATGGCCCCACCGGCTCCTAGAACGCCGGCTGGAGAGTCCAGTCGGCGCCAGCAGCAGACAGATAACAACCGCAAAGCCCCCCACCGGCTTCCAACAGCCGACTGGTGGCAACAGTTGATGGCAAGCAGCTAGAAGCTCAAGCAGGTCCCAAGCGCCAGAAGGGCGGCAAGCCGGCCTGGCAGCCCGCCTTCTCCTTTGAGCAAGCCCTGGATGCCCCTTGCAAGTTTCACAGCGGCGCAAAGCCCTCCAATCATGTCATGCGAAAGTGTCACTAGCTCACGCGGATTGCCAGAGGCGAGGCCCTGCCACCGCCGCCTGCTGGGCAGGTGGCTTTACCTCCAAAACCGCCAGCTGCTCGTCTAGGTGGCCAAGTCCTGGATGAGTTCCCAGAAGAGAACGGAGCTTATGTCGTCGTCACAAGCCAGGCAGACCATAGGCACAACCGGTGTCAGCAGCACAGAGAAGTCAACACCGTTGCCTCCGAAGCCCCAGAGTTCATGCATTGGTCTGAAAGGCCCATCAGTTGGAGCCGTGAAGATCACCCGGCTATCATGCCTTCGCCAGGAGCATACGCCATGGTTCTGGATGCAACTTTCTCCACCGACAGACAGGCCTGTCGTTTCTCCCGAGTGCTGGTAGACGGCGGCAGCAGCATGAACATCATGTACCGAGACACCATGGAGAAGTTGGGCATCAAAGAGAAGCAGCTTCAGCCTACCAGGACCGTGTTCCACGGCATCGTCCCCGGTCTCTCTTGCTCACCAATCGGCAAGGTCAAGATTGATGTCTTGTTTGGTGACAAGAGGCATTTCCGGTGGGAGCCGGTCTGGTTTGAGGTGGTGAATCTGGAAAGCCCCTATCATGTGATATTAGGCCGGCCAACTCTTGCAAAATTCATGGCGGTGCCCCATTATGCTTACCTCAAGATGAAGATGTCGGGCCCCAAAGGAATAATCACCATAGTCGGGGACTATGAGAAGTCCATCGCATGTGCCACTGTCAGCAGCCGGCTGGCCGAGTCCCTTGTCATAGCTGAAAAGAAGCGTCGCCTTGATCGGTTGGTGGCAACGGCTGGCGAGCAGCCGGCCATACCATTCGATCCCAAGGAGGCAGAACCACAAGGCTCATTCCAGCCGGCCAAGGAAACCAAGAAGATTGCTTTGGTCCCATCACACCCGGAGCAATTTATTGTCACAGTGTCAAACCTAGACAGCAAATAGGAAAGCGAGCTTGTTGATTTCCTCCGTGAGAATTGGGAAATCTTTGCATGGTTCCCCAAAGACATGTTGGGTGTCCCGACGGATTTCACCGAGCACAAGCTACATGTGAGAGAAGACGTGAAGCCGGTCAGGCAGCCACTCCGCCGCCTATCAGAAGAAAAAAGAAGGGTTGTTGGAGAAGAAGTCGCCCGCCTGCTAGCAGGCGGCTTCATTATGGAAGTATTCTACCCAGAGTGGCTCTCCAACCCCGTCCTAGTGTTGAAGAAGAACAACAAATGGCGCATGTGCATTGATTACACTAGCCTCAACAAAGCTTGCCCTAAGGATCCGTTTGCTCTGCCGCGAATAAATCAAGTGATTGACTCCACAGCCGGATGCGAGCTGCTGTCATTCCTTGATGCCTATTCCGGATACCACCAGATCAAACTAGATCCAGCCGACCACCTGAAGACCGCCTTCCTCGCGCCATTTGGGGCCTTCTGCTACCTGACTGTGACGTTCGGCTTGAGAAATGCCGGCGCCACCTTTCAGCGTTGCATGCAGAAGTGTCTCCTCAAGAAACTTGGCAGAAACACCCACATTTACGTGGAAGATATCATGGTGAAGACGGAGAAGAGGGGAACTCTCTTGGAGGACCTCCAAGAGACCTTCAAAAACCTGAGCCGCTTTCAGATCAAGCTAAACCCGGAGAAATGTGTCTTCGGGGTACCAGCAGGCTAGCTCCTTGGTTTCCTGGTGTCTGAACGCGGCATCGAGTGCAACCCCGCAAAGATCAAGGCCATTGAGAGGATGGAGAGGCCAACTCGCATACGAGACGTCCAGAAGTTCACTGGGTGCCTGGCATCACTCAGCCGATTCATCAGCAGGCTGGGCAAGAAGGCACTCCCTCTGTACCAATTGATGAAGAAGTCCACCTGCTTCGAGTGGAATCACAAGGCGGACAAAGCCTCCCACCAGCTCAAGAAAGTGTTGTCCAGGCCACATGTACTGGCGGCGCCAACAGACAAGGAACCCATGTTCCTTTACATTGCCGCCACCAGCCGGGTGGTCAGCACTGTGATTGTGGCCGAACGCCTAGAAGAGGGCAGAGCCTTGCCCGTCCAGAGGCCGGTCTATTACTTGAGCGAGGTGCTATCAGTTTCCAAGAAGAACTATCCCCATTACCAGAAGATGTGCTATGGTGTGTACTTTGCCGCCAAGAAACTCAAGCAGTTCTTCCAAGAGCATCCGATCACGGTCGTATGCACGGCTCCGCTTGCTGAGATCATGGGCAACAGAGATGCTTCAGGCCGAGTGGCGAAGTGGGCCATTGATCTAGCCCCCTTCACCATCTTCTACCAGCCCCGCACCACCATCAAGTAACAAGCACTGGCCGACTTCCTCGTTGATTGGGCCGAGACCCAGTACCTGTCGCCTGCTCTAGATTCAACCCATTGGCGGATGCACTTTGATGGATCAAAGATGCGCACTGGCCTGGGAGCTGGTGTCGTCCTCACCTCTCCCAAAGGCGACAAGCTCAAGTACACCTTGCAAATCCACTTTGCCGCCTCCAACAACGTGGCCGAGTACGAGGCACTCATTCATGGGCTCCGGATGGCCAAAGAGATTGGCATTCGCCGGGTGCTGTGCTATGGTGACTCGGACTTGGTGGTCCAATAGTCGTCTGGTGATTGGGATACCAAAGATGCAAACATGGCAAGTTACCGCTTCCTGGTCCAGCAAATCAGTGGGCATTTTGACGGCTGCGAGTTCCTCCACATACCACCTGCTGACAACGTTCAGGCTGACGCCTTGGCACGAATTGGCTCCACACGACAAGCAATACCAGTCGGAGTGCCCCTCCAATGCTTTCGCAAGCCGTCTATCCAGCCGTCACCAGAGTCAGAATCAATCTTCATGCTAGTCAATCCTGGGGCAGACGGCCCAAAAACCTCAGCAGCCGGCCCGGGGACTGCTGCGCCAGCACCCGGCCTAGGGACTGTTGTGCAAGCACCCGGCCTGGGGACTTTAGAGCCCGACCCGGGGACTGCTGCAGCCGGCTTAGGAGCTCCAGCAGGTGGCCAAGAAACTTCAGCTCCAACAGGTGGTCAAGGGACTGCTGCACCAGCACCTGGCTCGGGAACTTCAGAACCCAGCCCAGGGACTGCTGCAGCCGGCCCGGGGACTTCCGTAGCACAACAAGCGGCTCACTCCAGCCCTCCACTGAAGGAAATATGCCCTAGAGGCAATAATAAAGTTGTTATTTATATTTCCTTATATCATGATAAATGTTTATTATTCATGCTAGAATTGTATTCACCGGAAACTTAGTACATGTGTGAATACATAGACAAAACAGAGTGTCCCTAGTATGCCTCTACTAGACTAGCTCATCAATCAAAGATGGTTATGTTTCCTAACCATAGACATGAGTTGTCATTTGATCAATGGGATCACATCATTAGGAGAATGATGTGATGGACAAGACCCATTCGTTAGCTTAGCATTATGATCGTTTAGTTTTACTGCTATTGCTTTCTTCATGACTTATACATGTTCCTATGACTATGAGATTATGCAACTCCCGAATACCGGAGGAACACCTTGTGTGCTATCAATCGTCACAACGTAACTGGGTGATTATAAAGATGCTCTACAGGTGTTTCCGAAGGTGTTCGTGGTGTTGGCATAGATCAAGACTAGGATTTGTCACTCCGAGTGTCGGAGAGGTATCACTGGCCCCTCTCGGTAATGCACATCATAATAAGCCTTGCAAGCAAATGACTAATGAGTTAGTCACGAGATGATGTATTACGGAACGAGTAAAGAGACTTGCCGGTAACAAGATTGAACTAGGTATAGAGATACCGACGATCGAATCTCGGGCAAGTAACATACCGATGACAAAAGGAACAACGTATGTTGTTATGCGGTTTGACCGATAAAGATCTTCGTAGAATATCTAGGAACCAATATGAGCATCCAGGTTCCGCTATTGGTTATTAACCGGAGATGAGTCTCGGTCATGTCTACATAGTTCTCGAACCCGTAGGGTCCGCACGCTTAACGTTTGATGACGATCGGTATTATGAGTTTATGAGTTTTGATGTACCGAAGGTAGTTCGGAGTCCCGGATGAGATCACGGACATGACAAGGAGTCTCGGAATGTCCGAGACATAAAGATTGATATATTGGACGACTATATTCGGACACCGGAAGTGTTCCGATAAAGTTTCGGATTTAACCGGATTGCCGGAGGGGGTTACCGGAACCCCCCACGAGGGGGGATGGTCCATAGTGGGCCTTGAGGAAAGAAGAGAGGCAGCCCATAGAGGCTGGCCGGCGCCCCACCAAGGAATCCTAGTTGGACTAGGATTGGGGGGCGCCACCTCTCCCTCTCCTTCCTTTCCCCCTCTTCCTTCTTGGTGGACTCCTACTAGGAATAGGGTTGCAATCCTATTCCTAGTAGGATTGCCTCCCTGGCGCGCCATAGAAGGGCTGGCCGGCCCCTCCCCTTGCTCCTTTATATACGGGGGCAGGGGGGCACCCTAGAACACACAAGTTGATCAACTGATCTCTCCCAACCGTGTGCGGTGCCCCCCTCCACAGAAACACACCTCGATTATACCGTTGCAGTGCTTAAGCGAAGCCCTGCGCCGGTAACTTCATCATATCCGTCACCACGCCGTCGTGTTGACAAAACTCTCCCATGAAGCTCAACTGGATCAAGAGCTCGTGGGACGTCATCAAGCTGAACGTGTGCTGAACGCGGAGGTGTCGTACGTTCGGTACTTGATCGGTTGGATCGCGAAGAAGTTCGACTACATCAACCGCGTCACTAGACGCTTCCGCTCCCGGTCTACGAGGGTACGTAGACACACTCTCCCCCTCGTTGTTATGCATCTAGTAGATAGATCTTGCGTGTTCGTAGGAAAATTTTGAAAATACTACGTTCCCCAACAGTGGCATCAGAGCCAGGTCTATGCGTAGATGATATGCACGAGTAGAACATAATGAGTTGTGGGCAATACTAGTCATACTGCTTACCAGCATGTCATACTTTGCTTCGGCGGTATTGTGAGATGAAGCAGCCCAGACCGACATTACGCATACGCTTACGCGAGACTGGTTTAACCGTTATGAGCACTCGTTGCTTAAAGGTGACTGGCGGGTGTCTGTCTCTCTCACTTTAGCTGAACCAAGTGTGGCTACGCCCGGTCCTTGTGAAGGTTAAAACAACACATACTTGACGAAACATCGTTGTGCTTTTGTATGCGTAGGTAAGAATGGTTCTTGCTAAGCCCGTAGCAGCCACATAAAACTTGCAACAACAAAGTAGAGGACGTCTAACTTGTTTTTGCAGGGCATGTTGTGATGTGATATGGTCAAGACATGATGAGATATACGGTTTTGTATGAGATGATCATGTTTTGTAAAGTTATCGGCAACTGGCAGGAGCCATATGGTTGTCGCTTTATTGTATGAAATGCAATCGCCATGTAATTGCTTTAGTTTATCACTAAGCGGTAGCGATAGTCGTAGAATCAATAGTTGGCGAGACGACAACGATGCTATGATGGAGATCAAGGTGTCGCGCCGGTGACGAAGGTGAACATGACGGTGCTTTGGAGACGGAGCGCAAAAGCACAAGATGATGATGGCCATATCATGTCACATATTTTGATTTGCATGTTATGTTTATCTTATTATGCTTCTTATTTTGCTTAGAACGACGGTAGCATTATAAGATGATCCCTTACAAAATTTCAAGGTACAAGTGTTCTCCCTGAGTATGCACCGTTGTGAAAGTTCTTCGTGCTGAGACACCACGTGATGATCGTGTGTGATAGGCTGTACGTTCAAATACAATGGGTGTAAGACAGTTTTGCACACGCATAATACTCGGGTAAAACTTGACGAGCCTAGCATATGCAGATATGGCCTCGGAACGCTGGAGACCGAAAGGTCGAGCGTGAATCATATAGTAGATATGATCAACATAAGATGTTCACCATTGAAACTACTCCATCTCACGTGATGATCGGACATGGTTTAGTTGATTTGGATCACGTGATCATTTAGATGACTAGAGGGATGTCTATCTAAGTGGGAGTTCTTAAGTAATATGATTAAATTGAACTTTAATTTATCATGAACTTAGTCCTCGTAGTATTAGCATATCTATGTTGTAGATCTATAGCTCACGATGTTGCTCCCCGTTTATTTTTTTATATGTTCCTAGAGAAAACTAAGTTGAAAGATGTTAGTAGCAATGATGCGGACTAGGTCCGTGATCTGAGGATTATCCTCATTGTTGCACAGAAGAATTATGTCCTTGATGCACCGCTAGGTGACAGACCTATTGCAGGAGCAGATGTAGACGTTATGAACGTTTTGACAAAAGCTCGGTATGATGACTACTTGATAGTTTAAGTGCACCATGCTTTACGGCTTAGAACCGGGACTTCAAAAACGTTTTGAACGCCACGGAGCATATAAGATGTTCCAAGAGTTGAAATTAGTATTTCATACTCAAGCCCGTGTCGAGAGGTATAAGACCTCTGACAGTGTTTTGCCTACAAAATGGAGGAGAATAGCTCAACCAGTGAGCATGTGCTCAGATTGTCTGGGTACTACAATTATTTGAATCAAGTGGGAGTTAATTTTCCAGATAAGATAGTAATTGACAAAGTTCTCTAGTCACTATCACCAAGTTACCAGAACTTCGTGATGAACTATAATATGCAAGGGATGACGAAGGTAATTCCCGAGCTCTTCGCGATGCTGAAATTGGCGAAGGTAGAAATCAAGAAAGAGCATCAAGTGTTGATGGTTAATAAGACCACTTGTTTCAAGAAAAGGGCAAAGGGATAGAAGGGTAACTTCAAGAAGAATGAAAAGCAAGTTGTCACTCCCGTGAAGAAACCCAAGGCTAAACTCAAGCCTGAAACTAAGTGCTTCTACTTCAAAGGAAATGGTCACTGGAAGTGGAACTGCCCTACATACTTGGCGGATAAGAAGGATGGCAAAGTGAAAAAAGGTATATTTTGATATACAGATTATTGATGTGTACTTTACTAGTGTTCATAGAAACCCATGGGTATTTGATACCGGGTCAGTTGCTAAAATTAGTAACTTGAAACGAGAATTGCAGAATGAATAGAGACTAGTTAAAGGCGAAGTGATGATGTGTGTTGGAAGTGGTTCCAAGATTGATATGATCATCATCGCACACTCCCTATACTTTCGGGATTAGTGTAAAACCTAAATAAATGTTATTTGGCATTTGAGTTGAGCATGAATATGATTTGATCATATTTGTTGCAATACGGTTATTCATTTAATGTCATAGAATAATTGTTATTCTGTTTACATGAATAAAACCTTCGATGGTCATACACCCAATGAAAATAGTTTGTTGGATCTCGATCGTAGTGATACACATATTCATAATATTGAAGCCAAAAGATGCAAGGTTAATAATGATAGTGCAACTTATTTATGGCACTGCCGTTTAGGTCATATTGGTGTAAAGCGCATGAAGAAACTCCATAGTGATGGACTTTTGGAATCACTTGATTATGAATCACTTGGTGCTTGCGAACCATGCCTCATGGGCAAGATGACTAAAACTCCGTTCTCCGGAACTGTGGAGCGAGCAACAGAGTTGTTAGAAATCATACATACTGATGTATGGGGACCAATGAAGTGTTGAACCTTGCAGCGGGTATCGTTGTTTTCTGACCTTCACTGATGATTTGAGCAGATATGGATATATCTACTTAATGAAGCACAAGTCTGAAACATTTGAAAAGTTCAAAGAATTTCAGAGTGAAGTGGAGAATCATCGTAACTGAAAATAAGAGTTTCTACGATATGATCGTAGAGGTAAAATATTTGAGTTAGCGAAGTTTGACCTTCAGTAAAAACAATGTGAAATAGTTTCACTACTCACGCCACCTGGAACACCACAGTGTAATGGTGTGTCCGAACGTCATAACCGTACATTATTAGATATGGTGCGATCGATGATGTCTCTTACCGATCTACCACTATCGCTTTTGGGGTTATGCATTAGAGACAGCTACATTCACGTTAAATAGGGCACCATCTAAATCCATGGAGATGACACCGTATGAACTGTGGTTTGACGAGAAACCTAAGCTGTCATTTCTTTAAGTTTGGGACTGCGATGCTTATGTGAAAAAGTTTCAACATGATAAGCTCGAACCCAAATCGGAGAAGTAAATCTTCATATGATACCCAAAAGAAACTATTGGGTACACCTTCTATCACAGATCCGAAGGCGAGGTCTTTGTTGCTAAGAGTGGATCCTTTCTAGAGAAGGAGTTTCTCTCGAAAGAAGTGAGTGGGAGGAAAGTAGAACTTGATGAGGTAATTGTACCTTCTCCTGAATTGGAAAGTAGTACATCACAGAAAATTGTTCCAGTGATTCCTACACCAATTAGTGAGGAAGCTAATGATGATGATCATAAAACTTCAGATCAAGTTTCTGCTGAACGTCGTAGATCAACCAGAGTACGTTCCGCACCAGAGTGGTACGGCAACCCAGTTCCGGAAGTCGTGTTACTAGACCATGATGAACCTACGAACTATGAGGAAGCGATGATGAGCCCAGATTCCGCAAAATAGCTTGAGGCCATGAAATCTGAGATGGGATCCATGTATGAGAACAAAGTGTGGTGTAGCGACCACGATCCGAATGGACCGAAGTCTCTGTGTTCTGTGTCATCCCTGGATCGGTATGCTGACACACACAGTACAAACAGGATTTATAACAGAGGTAAATCACATGTATTAAGTAACGTAAATACTATTACCTCACTGAATCATAGCGGAAGCAACAAAGGTCGTGGATTCCCATCAACACCAACGGCAAGGTTGAGTGTAGAAATCGTAACCCTAACGTAACACTTACTCGTCGTAAGATAATCCTGCAACATGAGACGTTGCAGCCACAGAGGGTCAGTACATTGAATGTACTGGCAAATTCACACTGTAATGATAATGATGAATAAGGCCTACAACTACATGCATATTTGGCTGGTGGAGGCTATAAGGTTAAAGTTTTTGCGTAAAGCCAATTTTTCCCTACCACAAAGGAATGCATTTTATTTAACTACTTTGTTAAATTTAATTCATGAACCGTTGAGAATGGTACCCCCATCTCAATCCCAAATTAAAGTAATCATTACCCAGCAAATTAAATTATAGAGTGATGAGATCAACAAATAATCCACTTGTAGATAATCAAGATGTCCATAACCGGGGACACGGCTAATCATGATCAGTTTGTACACTCTGCAGAGGTTTGTGCACTTTTCCCCACAAGACTCGATCGCCTCCGTTTGGTTTCTCGCACTGCATGGTGTTTGAGAAACGGATGACCGAGACACAGTCTTTCCGAAGAGGTCCCCTTAACCAGATAGATAGGTCGGTACACCTACAAAACCCCCTACATCTGCTAGCCCATCATGGAAAGGTTTCCCACAACTTACTCAACTATGCCAGAGCCCATATTGGCATGTGGCTGCACACGGAAGTTTCTAGGCATGAAATATTATATGATCCCTTTGAGCCTGGGTGGCATTCCAATAGGACAATCACACAGAAACCCCGGGATTTCCTAGGACAACACTAGCATCACCAGGTGTCCGGCAATCCACTGGTTCACTCTCAGGGTGCCCCAACCAATCCACCCAGATGTGTATTCAAGTAGCCACCTAAGTTGAATCCTTAATTAACAACTCACATCTGTCATGGATTTCACTCAAACCCAAACCACGTCTACGAGCATAGCATGTCCTAACAGCAAACGTAGAAGTAACTCCCAGGGGTTTGAAAATAATGCAGGTAATGGGTTCTACCTCAATCTACTTCCCAATCCCACAGATTAATTTATCCTACTGATGCAATGTGTTTGAGGATATAACTAATGCAATGAAAACTGGGTATTGGAAACTTATGATCAAAGTGTGAACTTGCCTGCAATGTTGATGAAGATGATTCGCACTCAAAACTCTGGATAGATCTACTCGTCACACTCCGGTCAATCTATTGTAAGCAAGCAATAGTAACCACACATAAGCAATCACTTAGAAAGATCGGACAGAACGAATAACACTTCGGAAAACTTCGAAAACACACGAATGACTCTTGATACACAAAACAATTTCCAACAGTACCAAAATTATGTGAATTTGGCCTTATCGGAAAGTTAAGGTCAAGAGCTTCGATTTGCAAATAGAATCAACTGAAACGGAGCTACGGAGTTCAAGTTATGATCAAACGAAGTTCAAATCTAAAACTAGTTGAATTCAAATTTTAAAACTTTTCAAAAACATGTTTAATTTGTATTACTGGAAAGAGGGCTTCATAACGAAGACGTGGGCATTGGTTTCGTTGGATTTGGACCAACTGGTAAAAAGTTATAGCCGAAAGATGTTTAGGGGCTAATCTGTAAAAGAAATATTTACAGAGAGGCCCCTGGCCGAAACTAAACAGGAAATAAAAGTTAAAGTATGAACGTTCACTGCTGAACCCTAAACAACGAACGCTCTCTAAATAGATCTAATAAAAAAACCGAAGAAAACCTAATCTAACCAAAAAAACGGACCGGGGTTTTACCTAGGTTTTTCTCAAAAGAACCACGGGTTCAGGCGAACCGGACCGAAACAGATCAGACTCCGGCCGACGGTGAGCTCCGGCCGGCGAGGTTGCGGCGGTGGCGCTGGGCGTGCGGCGAGGCGCGGCTGCGGGGCAGCGGTGTAATGCCCCGGATGTAATACTTTCCCTTTTGGGCAATTTAATATATCTCTGGCTTCATCTATTCCTTTTCGGGTTCTTTGTCTTTTCGGGTTTCCGTCGTTTTGTTGTGTGCGTGTGTGGCATTCATTCATATCATGTAGTCATGTGCATCACATTGCATTTGTGTTGTCGTTTGCATCCGGTTCCACGCGTTTCTTTCCGTTGTCCGTTTCGCGTTCCGGAGCTCCCTCACGTGTCCGTGGCATCCCTGAGGCCTACTTTGGTGTTTGGCCGTGTAACGTTACCGGTTTGGTGTGAGACTTGTCGTGTGTTGTTGTTTTGGTATGTGTAACCCGCCTGTCGAATCTCGTCGCGTTTGGAGTTCGTTTGGTGCTCCAACAGTTATTCTCGTGGGCTGAAAGTACCTCCACTTTGAGGCCCAAGAACCCCTCCAACAGCCCACCAAACCAACCCAAACCCCTCCCTTCATCTAGGCCATCCAATTCTGATCGCGTGGCCGAAAACCACACCTCATTTGGACAACCCTAGCTCCTTGTGCCTATATATTTGTCCACATTCCCCAATTTTTGCCCCAAAATAAGCAAACCCTAGCCATCTTCTTCTACCTCCAGCCTCCTCCCTCCACTCCGGCCGGAGCTCGCCGGAGCCCCGCCAGAGGAGCTCGCCAGACCTTCGCCGGAATCCTCATCCCGCCGCCTTTCTCCTCACCGCCGGCCGCCTCCAGCCGCCGGCCCGCTCTTCCCGCGCCGGCCGGGCACCGCCGCCGCCCCAGCCGGGCGCCGCGCCTCCAGCCGCCGGCCCCGCCTCCATCGGCCCAGGCGAGCCGCCGCCCCGCTGTTCGTGGGAGCCGCCGGTGCCAGTCGATCGAGGGAGCAGGTAGGCTCCCCGATCCGATCGGATCGGCCGCCTGGATCGGTTCCCTGGGCCGAAACCCTAGGCCCGTTAACCGCGCAGCCGCCGCCGCCGTTGACCGGCCCAGGCCGCCCCGCGGGCCCGTTAGGCCGCCTCCAGTGGACCGGCCCGGTAGCCGCCCGAGCCAACCGCGCCTCCGCCGGCCCAGTCCCCGCCAGGCCGAACGGGCCACCTGCCTCCAGCCCCCTCTTCCCGGGTCGAGCCCGTGGTGAGCCTCTTAAGACCCGCCCCGTGCGCTGTTTAGCTATTTTGCGCCCATGTGTTTATATCCCTAGTCAAATCTGCTAAGTCCTGTAGATATTTTGATGTCTGATGCTGTTTTGCAACGGTGATAACTTTTTGTGTGTTGGTCCGATTTGAGCAAATGATATGTCAAAATGTTCGTGGAGACATGTACTACATTTTGTTCCATTGTGCCATGCATGTTTGAGATCATCTAGATGCTTAAAAATCTGTTGCAAGAGTGCATATTGTTATAAACTGCTGTTAGTTGTTGTTTTCATGCCATCTTTGCAATGTGATAACTTTTTGCATGTTCATCCAAATGAAGCAAATGAGATGTCCACGTGTTCGTCTTGTCATGCTCTACATGTTGATTTCTTAGGCTTGTATGATAGAACTAATCTTGCCATGTTTATCTCCTTTGCAAAGTGCTATGTGGCTGTGATGATGTTAAACTTGTTACGATATGCCTCATAGAGGAGCTCGTTGTTATCGTTGTGTTTGTCACCATGAGGCATGCTTAGGTGTTTTGGATTCACCATCATGTGTACTTTGCTGTGGTGCTTACCACTTGTCTTGATATGCTTTGAGGTGACTTAAACTTGCTCTCAAAGATGCCATGATGAAACTGTTGTTTCAACACTTAGTGAAATTTCACTAAGTCTGGAATCTGTAATTTCCAGATGCCATGTTTGCTTGTTGTTCTAGGCCAATCCATGATAGTTTTGGGGTGACTCTTGATGTTTCCTTGTAGTATATATTGTTGGATATCCATTGATGCTCTTACATGCTTATTTGAGTGGCTGTAGCATATTTAACTTTTGCTCCCAAGTTGCAACAAATTACTGCTGTCAGGATTTTGTTGTCAAGTTCTATATGTCATAGCTTGTTGCTATTGATCCATGGCTCCTTTGGGGATGCTCCAATGGACTTATTTGCTGTAGGATATGTCTAGTTTATGTCCATGCTCATTGCCCTGATGTTTGAGTGCTGTATCTTAATTATTTCTTGCTCCGAAGTTGCTATGTGGCTGTAATTTTCAGCTTTCGCATGTTTATTGTTTTGTGTGGCTCCGAAGTTGCTATGTGGCTGTAATTTTCAGCTTTCTTGCTCATTGCCCTGATGTTTGAGTGCTGTATCTTAATTATTTCTCATTGCCCTGATGTTTGAGTGCTGTATCTTAATTATTTTAGCCCGTAGCTCTGATTTGAGCAAGTCCTATATGAAACTTGTGTGATTTTTCATGTAGATTCATAATATCCTATTGTTATCATGTTTTGAAGCATTTTGCTTGATCGCATTTTGTCATGCTCCGTGTGCTCCCATAGTGCATCAGTCATGCATCCAGCATATTTTGCGTGCGCATTGCATCTTGTTGATTTCGTGCCTTGTGTGTTTGTGTTGAGTAGAGCCGGAAGCTGAGTATGAGTACGAGAACGAGGTTACTACCGAGGTTGAGAACGAGGAGTTTTCTTTCGATCCCATTGACAACTCTTCAGGCAAGATGACCGAACCCGGATACCATTACTATCTTTGCCTATTGCTAGCAGTATCGCTCTATAGTATTTGCCTCGATGCCCATGTTTTCCTGTCAGCCTCCTATTGTAACCATGATCCTGTCTAACCACCCTACCTATGCAAACCATTGATTGGCTATACGTAGGCTTCGCTCAGCCCCTCTTATAGCGTTGTTAGTTGCAGGTGAAGATTGAAGATTCTTGCTTCTTGTTGAAGCTTGTTGGGATATCACACTATATTAATTATTAAATGAAATCATCTATATATTGGCAATGGGTGGAAGGCTAAGCCTTTTGCTTGGTGATTTGTTCCACTCATGCCGCTAGGAACCGTATAAACCGGTGTTATGTTCCTTGATTATGCGTTCCTCACACGGTTGGGGTTATGGGACCCCCTCGATAAACCGCTAAGTGCTAAGTCTTTTCCAGCAAGTCCCAACATTGGTACTATTCGCCTAATAACTAATAAAACTTGCATAGGGTCTTGCAAACCCGAGTTCTTAATCAACAACCCCGGGCCAGGGCTCCACATGAGTGTTGGTCCGAAACGGGGGTCCTGCGGGGCCACCACGAGGAAACTCGAGGATTGGTATATACCTGTAGCATCACCCATCCGGTCGTGGCCTGAGACTAGATACACGCGGCTAATGTCAGGGTGTCGGCACGCCGGGAGGATTTGCTGGATTAGCCTTACCTTAGTCGGAGTATCTTGAGCACGGGATTCCGAGAATACTCGGGTCTTCCCACCTTTGGAGTTGCGACTCCGCGGATCGTGGGCTTGTCATGGGCCAAGTTGGAACACCCCTGCACGGTTATGAACTTTCGGAAGCCGTGCCCGCGGTTATGTGGCAGATGGGAGCTTGTTAATATCCGGTTGTAGAAAACTTGACACCATGTTCCAATACACTACCAGCGTGTGTACCGTGACGGTCATTTTCCGGAAGGGATTCGGGAAGTGAACACGGTGGGGTTATGCTTGACTTGATTAGTTTAGGATCACTTAGTGATCATCTCTCGACCGAGGCACCTTCTCTTCTCGCTCTCTTTTACGTAAGCTAGGCTAGTGCTGCTGCAACCACTTATTCTTTCTTCAACCTTGTTCCACACCCAAGGCTTAAATAGTCATGTTACCCGGGAACGGGATTGCTGAGTCCTCTGTGGCTCACAGTTACTTCAACACACCAGATGCAGGTACGATGGTGAGCTACACTGGTGAAGGCACTGAGCTAGACTGGGAGTACGACGAGGAGCGTAGCCGTTACTACGTGAACTATCCGGTTGATCAGTAGAGCTTCTACTAGGATTCGATTCAGACCTATGGTTTAATGTTATGTTTGGTATCTTGTCATTTGGATTTTACCCTTAGATGGGCTGTGATGTTTATTGAATGATGTTTGAACATGTAATGAATTTGTGTGACGTGGCGAGTGTAAGCCAACTATCTTTTCAGTTTTCCATCCCCATTTTTACATGAGTTGTGCAAAGGTACCAAACTTGCGATCATTCCAGAATGGGCTTATATCTTTAAGTCGTGCCTCGACACGTAGGAGATATAGTCCCATCCTGGGCATTACAAGCGGCGGCTGCACGAAGCGGCGTGGCAGGCGAGCGGGCGAGGCGCGGCTGCGGGGCGGCGCAGAAAGCGGCGGCGGAGGTGGCAGATCGCAGCGACGGCGGGCGGGGCAGCGGCGGCGGCGCGTCTTGGCGAGTGCGGCGGCGATGCGAAGCGAGGGCGGCGGCGGTGGCGAGAAACAGGGCTCGGGGCTCTGCTTTTATAGGAGGGGAAGGCGGCGGCGAAACTTGGAGGAGGGGGCACGGCGCAGAGTCCCGGCGTGGCACGAACGCCGTGGTGGCGGCGGTGTCCGTGCGGGAGGAGGATGGTGCGAGGCGAGTGGGCTGGCTGGGCCGTGGCCTGGCGGGCAGCTGGGCCGGCCCAGTTTGGCAGAGGGACATTTTTTTGTTTTCAACATTTTTTTAACAGACAGAAAAACGAATAAAAGCAAAATAACTAAAAATATCCTATAGGCATATAATATATTAAAATTTGCAGAAAAATAAGCCCTACAACATGAACATTTTACTACTGTCAAATAAAATGTCCACAAAATCTAATAAATCAAAAGGTCCTACTAAGCAAATAAAAACCAATAAAAATTATTTTTTAAATACCAAAAAGAATTCAAATTCATTTATCTCCAATTTTCTGCTGTAGGGGATCATGTTACCCTATTTTCCATGTAATTTATTTTTGGAGAAAAATAATTTGAATAAAAACCAAATAACTCAATATTGGAAATTGAGTTCCAGAAAATTTCAGAAAACTTCCAACTCATATTTCCTATGATTTGAAGAAGTCATTTTATTTTCTCTCTGGAAAATCATTGAGTTGCATAAAGTTTCTGAATCGGGAATATTTCGAGGATGAAATTCAAAATCCTTTCAAAGCCCTTTATCATTTAAAATAAATGGAAGAAGTCATATTATCTTCACTCTAGGGTTTTGTGTTGAAAAGAAATTGAATTCCCGGAGATCAAAATGCAAAGTGGAAGTTTTGGGAAATTCATTTTATTCCGTCTCATTTAACTTGCAAAAGTTTCAAATTTTCACTCAATTTCACTCAGCACATCAACAAGCAATCAAATCTATCTATTTATTATAACATTCCAAAATTTAGAATTTTGGGATGTTACAGTGGACTTTGGTTGACTTGCCCGATGATCGGCAAGCCATCGAAAATAAATGGATTTTCAAGAGGAAGACCGACGCAGACGGTAATGTTACTGTTTACAAAGCTCGACTTGTTGTGAAAGGGTTTCGACAAGTTCAAGGAGTTGACTACGATGATACTTTCTCAACCGTAGCGATGCTTAAGTCTGTCCGAATCATGTTAGCAATTGCCGCATTTTATGAAATCTGGCAAATGGATAACAAAACTGCATTCTTTAATGGATTTATTAAAGAAGAATTGTATATGATGCAACCAGAAGGTTTTGTCAATCCTAAAGGTGCTAACAAAATGTGCAAGCTCCAACGATCCATCTATGGACTGGTTTAAGCATCTCGGAGTTGGAATATATGCTTTGATAAGTTGATCAAAGCATATAGATTTATACAGACTTGTGGTGAAGCCTGTATTTACAAGAAAGTGAGTGGGAGCACTACAACCTTTCTGGTAAGTATATGTGAATGACATATTGTCGATCGGAAATGATGTAGAATTTTCTGGAAACCATAAAGGAGTGTTTGAAATGAGTTTTTCAAAGAAAGACCTTGGTGAAGCTGCTTACATATTGGGCATCAAGATCTATAGAGATAGATCAAGACGCTTGATAAGACTTTCGATGAGTACATACCTTGATAAGATTTTGAAGTAGTTCAAAATGGATCAGTCAAAGAAGGAGTTCTTGCCTGACTTGTAAGGTGTGAAGTTGAGTAAGACTCAAAGCCAGACCACAACAGAAAAATATAGAGAGAATGAAAGGCATTCCCTATGCCTCAGCCATAGGTTCTATAAAGTATGCCATGCTATGTACCAAACATGTTGTGTACCTTGCCATGAGTTTGACAGGGAGGTACAATAGTGATCCAGGAGTAGATCACTGTACAGCGGTCAAAATTATCCTTAGTAACTGGATGACTAAGGAAATGTTTCTCGATTATGTACGTGATAAAGAGTTCGTCGTAAAGGGTTACGCCGATGCAAGCTTTGACACTAAATCCAGATGACTCTAAGTATCAATTTGGATGCGTATTGAAAGTGGGAGCAATTAGCTAGAGTAGCTCCATGCAGAGCATTGTAGACATTGAAATTTGCGAAATACATACGGATATGAATGTGACAGACCCGTTGACTAAACTTCTCTCACAAGCAAAACATGATCACACCTTATTACTCTTGGGTATTAATCACATAGCGATGTGAACTAGATTATTGACTCTAGTAAACCCTTTGGGTGTTGGTCACATGGCGATGTGAACTATGGGTGTTATTCACATAACGATGTGAACTATCGGTATTAAATCACATGGCGATGTGAGCTAGATTATTGACTCTAGTGCAAGTTGGAGACTGAAGGAAATATGCCCTAGAGGCAATAATAAAGTTGTTATTTATATTTCCTTATATCATGATAAATGTTTATTATTCATGCTAGAATTGTATTAACCGGAAACTTAGTACATGTGTGAATACATAGACAAAACAGAGTGTCCCTAGTATGCCTCTACTAGACTAGCTCATTAATCAAAGATGGTTATGTTTCCTAACCATAGACATGAGTTGTCATTTGATCAACGGGATCACATCATTAGGAGAATGATGTGATGGACAAGACCCATTCGTTAGCTTAGCACTATGATCGTTTAGTTTTACTGCTATTGCTTTCTTCATGACTTATACATGTTCCTATGACTATGAGATTATGCAACTCCCGAATACCGGAGGAACACCTTGTGTGCTATCAAATGTCACAACATAACTGGGTGATTATAAAGATGCTCTATAGGTGTTTCCGAAGGTGTTTGTGGTGTTGGCATAGATCAAGACTAGGATTTGTCACTCTGAGTGTCGGAGAGGTATCTCTGGGCCCTCTCGGTAATGCACATCATAATAAGCCTTGCAAGCAAATGACTAATGAGTTAGTCACGAGATGATGTATTATGGAACGAGTAAAGAGACTTGCCGGTAACGAGATTGAACTAGGTATAGAGATACCGACGATCGAATCTCGGGCAAGTAACATACCGATGACAAAAGGAACAATGTATGTTGTTATGCGGTTTGACCGATAAAGATCTTTGTAGAATATGTAGGAACCAATATGAGCATCCAGGTTCCGCTATTGGTTATTGACCGGAGATGAGTCTCGGTCATGTCTACATAGTTCTCGAACCCGTAGGGTCCGCACGCTTAGCGTTTGATGACGATCGGTATTATGAGTTTATGAGTTTTGATGTACCGAAGGCAGTTCGGAGTCCCGGATGAGATCACAGACATGACAAGGAGTCTCGGAATGTCCGAGACATAAAGATTGATATATTGGACGACTATATTCGGACACCGGAAGTGTTCCGAAAAAGTTTCGGATTTAACCGGATTGCCGGAGGGGGTTACCGTAACCCCCCACGAGGGGGGATGGTCCATAGTGGGCCATGAGGAAAGAAGAGAGGCAGCCCATAGACGCTGGCCGGCGCCCCACCAGGGAATCCTAGTTGGACTAGGATTGGGGGGCGCCACCTCTCCCTCTCCTTCCTTTCCCCCTCTTCCTTCTTGGTGGACTCCTACTAGGAATAGGATTGCAATCCTAATCCTAGTAGGATTGCCTCCCTGGCGCGCCATAGAAGGGCTGGCCGACCCCTCCCCTTGCTCCTTTATATACGGGGGCAGGGGGCATCCTAGAACACACAAGTTGATCAGTTGATCTCTCCCAACCGTGTGCGGTGCCCCCCTCCACAAAAACACACCTCAATTATACCGTTGCAGTGCTTAGGCGAAGCCCTGCGCCGGTAACTTCATCATATCCGTCACCACGCCGTCGTGCTAACGAAACTCTCCCGTGAAGCTCAACTGGATCAAGAGCTCGTGGGACGTCATCAAGCTGAACGTGTGCTGAACACGGAGGTGCCGTACGTTCGGTACTTGATCGGTTGGATC
The DNA here is from genome assembly GCA_902687465.1 of Secale cereale. Lineage (NCBI taxonomy): Eukaryota > Viridiplantae > Streptophyta > Magnoliopsida > Poales > Poaceae > Secale > Secale cereale. The sequence continues at coordinate 90,984,883 of LR738712.1, forward strand.
GCGAAGAAGTTCGACTACATCAACCGCGTCACTAGACGCTTCCGCTCCCGGTCTACGAGGGTACGTAGACACACTCTCCCCCTCGTTTCTATGCATCTAGTAGATAGATCTTGCGTGTTCGTAGGAAATTTTTGAAAATACTACGTTCCCCAACATCCACCTCCCGGCCCAACCACCCTGGTTTCAGTGGCAGAAGTAACAACACCATCATGGGCACAAGCAATCCTCAATTTTATTCTCAGAAGAGAGTTGCCAGCAGACGAGACCTTGGCACGGCAAGTTCAGCGCAGAGCTTCAACATATACAATAGTAAACAGAGAGCTTGTCAGACGCAGTGCAACCGGCGTCTTCCAGCGCTGCGTGGAAGAAGAAAAGGGTCTGGTCATGTTGAGAGATATTCATCAAGGCGAATGCGGCCACCATGCGGCCTCAAGATCCCTCGTTGCCAAAGCTTTCCGCCACGGTTTCTTTTGGCCGACTACTTTGGCCGCCGCCAAAGAATTAGTCAAGAAATGCAATGGCTGTCAGCGCTTCAGCTCCAAGCAACATCTGCCAGCTTCTGCACTTAAGACTATTCCGATCACTTGGCCGTTTGCAGTTTGGGGACTAGACATGGTGGGTCCCTTCAAGACAGCACGCGGCGGCTTGACTCATTCGCTCATGGCTGTGGACGAGTTCACCAAGTGGATCAAGGCGGAGCCAATCAAGAAACTCAACGGCCCGACTGCCATGACCTTCATCGCTGATATCACAGTCCGGTATGGCATACCAGACATCATCATCACCGACAATGCCACAAACTTTGCCAAAGGAGCATTGGCCCGTTTCTGTGCAACACAGGGCATCCGACTGGACTTAGCGTCCGTTGCCCACCCGCAGTCAAACGGCCAAATTGAGCATGCAAACGGCCTCATCTTGTCCGGCATCAAGCCCTGGCTGGTCGAGCCCTTGGAACGATCGGCCGACTGCTGGATCGAGGAGTTGCCGTCTGTCCTTTGGAGCCTCAGAACGACCCCGAGCAAATCAACCGGCTTCACTCCCTTCTTCCTCGTCTATGGGGCCGAGGCCGTCATCCGACAGATGTTGAGTTTGACTCGCCTCGTGTCACCATGTACACGGAAGCCGAAGCAATAGAGGCACAAGAAGACGATGTGGACCTGCTGGAGGAGGCCCGGCTTGTAGCACTCCGCGGATCTGCCATCTACCAGCAGGGTCTCCGTCGCTGCCACAACCGGCAAGTCAGGCCGCGATCCTTCCGTGAGGGGTTTCTTTTGCTCCGGCTGATCCAGTGAACAGCCGGCCAGCACAAGCTCTCACTCAGCCCCTTGGGAAGGGCCATTCATTATCAGCAAGGTGCTCGGCAATGATGCCTACTACCTTATCAATGCGCAGAAGCCAAGAGCACGCAAAAGAGATGACTCGGGCAATGAGTCAGAGCGCCCGTGGAACGTGAACCTCCTTCGCCGCTTTTATAGCTAAAGGTAGTATGTATCGTACTATCTACTGTATTTTGAGAAACACCGGGACCCCCGAGGAGCTCTCGGGGACTGCCCCTCCCTTTATCTATATGATAAGTTTTATGCATGTGAATGTGTTATTTCCATTCCTTCGCCCGGCACCGGGACCGAACAGACGGCCCGGGGGCTTGCCGCTTGGTCCTATGTTTAAAGTTTTTTCTCCAATAGTCGGACAAGTAATGTGCCGGCATCCAAGCCCTCTCCCACCTAAAGGTCACAGACTCGCAGAACGCGGCTGTCTGACTGGCCGAAGTCAAAGGCAGGAAGTGGTGCCCACATGAAAAATGGCTAAAGAAAAATAAACATAGGGCAAGACGGCCCTTGAGACAAGTTGGCCGGCTGTCGAGCAGCCGGCTTCTAGCTTAGCCAAACTATGTTCCAGAGGGCGGGATACTTGCCTATCTAGAAAACAAATAAGTTCTGACCCAGCCACAAACCACAGAATGGCTGGCTGGCTGGCAGGGCGGCAGTTAAAGGAGACGGCAAAAGAAAAATGCCCGGGGGAACAAAGGACGATGCTAACTCTAGAACCCGGCAAATAGCATAAGCATATGCAGAATTAAGAGAATATTTACATAACAAAAGGCCCCCAAGGCCGCCTTCCAGCAATTGTTTGCGAAAACACCCAGTGGGTGGAATTGTTCGAGACTAACTGTCGTGGAAATAACACGGCAGATGTCCGGATTAACGGACCTGATGATGGAACCATCGCACAGGTTAGCTTGAAGGGGTTAAAAGCACACAAAGGACACAGAGGGTTTATACTAGTTCGGCCCCTTCGATGAAGGTAAAAGCCTACGTCTAGTTTGGTTTGGTATTGCTTGGGCGTCGATGAACAGGGAGCGGATCGCTTGCCTGTGTCTCGACGGATTGTTTCTTGCTTGTCCCTGAACCATCGTCGGGTCGTCCCTTTATATAGAGGCGATGCCTGGTCCGGTTTACAGAGTCCTGAGGCCGGCTTATACTCGTGTCCGCCTCGGTCTCTGCTCTTTTCTTCCTTATCTCTCAAGTTACATCATCGGGCGGTTTACAAACCATAACTCTATACATGGGCCTAAGATCTCATCGGCCGTAGCCTCTACTAAATATTACAATCATACATATTTACCATAATCCGGTTTATACTAGCCGGTTCATACCTGCTAGTAATATCCCTGACATTAGGCCCCAGAATGATTTGAACTTGTTCACATCAATCTCCCATGTCTTGCATTTTTCCTTCTTGTGTCTTCTCATTTTTGTAAACCGGCCCTGAAGTCATCCTCGAGAATCACTTAATCTGACTGTAACATCACTACCGCATTTAACGCCGCGGGCTGTCTATCGGCTTTGTTTAAGAGTTGTCCTGAAAATCGAGGCGACAGAGGATCTTTATCCAATCCTTTGCCTCCTCGAATCCCGCACTTGTCGTTTCGGACCTGCCTCTCCATAAATATCGCTGCCCCATTCTTTATCTTCCTCCGTTCGTTCTTCTTCCTCCGTCGCCCGAGCTTCAAGACTCCATTGTCGCCCGAGCTCGAACCGCCGCCGTCGACCGCCGAATCCAAGTCCTCGCCGGCCGCTGCATCGACCTGAGCTTGACCAGAGAAAACTCCGCCGCCACTTCTCAGGTACTCCATCTTCTTCCTCACTTTAGATCTGTAACCTCTAGGATTCTTTCGCATCTCTGCCATTAGAACCTCAATGAAAGCTTCACCTTGTTCATCTTTAGGCACCAAGTTCTCAGTAATAACCTTTAGATCTTTTCCCTTTAAAATTTACCTTTATTCCGCTGCGGTATGCTTTAGATCTTCGTCATTCATATTCAACCTGTAGATTTGTCCGCTCTGTATAGGACCCTTGTAGTTCTCCCCGTATATCCTTGCATTTGTTTTTATTTTTTCTTGCGCGCTCAGATCTGTTCCGCCTTAGCTGTCTGTGAAAACCTGTTTCTTCTCCCTTGCATGTCTGTTAAGTATATTCTGGTTTAAACTGTCATGTACAGGCTCTGTAAAAAATTTACCGACGAATGCGACGGTTTAGCTATTTCTCTTTTGTTGTCATGAACCGGTAGTAACACAGTTCCCTGTTTATTATCGGGTTAACCATATCATTAGTCCCTTGTCTAAACCGTAGCGTGATCCTTGTATATGTCTTCCGGTTTATGCCACTGTACTTAAATAATCCGGTTTTACACTTTATCCTTTCAGCACTTGCTCTTCTATTGCTATGGCCAAACAGTTTGTTTCCTGTGACTGGGTTCCTTCCGCTATTACGGAGGAAGATTTAGTTAACGCTGTTAAAGTTGGCACTCTGGGTCCTCGGTCGGTTTTGAAATGGCGAGCCCCAGGAAACGAATGTCCCCCAACCCCTAAAGAAGGGGAAGTCATTGTTTTCTTTGACCACATTGCTCGTGGTTTCTCCCCTCCCGGTTCAAAGTTCTTCCGGGACGTACTTGCCGCTTTCCAAATTCATCCTCAGGATATAGGTCCCAATTCTATTTCAAACATTTGCGACTTTCAAGTGTTCTCAGAGGTATATCTGCAAGAAGAGCCATCAGTTGACCTGTTCCGGGATTTCTTTCACTTGAACCGGCGAACGGAGTTTACTGGCGGCCCTCATCAGGAATTAGGCGGGGTCAGTATTCAAAAGAGAAGAGACGCAGTTTTCCCTCATGCTGCTCTCCATACGCACCCAAAAGAGTGGAACAAGTCCTGGTTTTACTGCATTGACACTTCACCTGAGGGGGAAAACCCACTGCCGGGTTACCGCGAGCACCGTCTTCCGGAGGATCACCCTTTGCCGCAGCGCCTCAGCTCTTCAGAACGGCCTCGGTTTGCCTCCCAACTTGCCAGGCTGAAAGCCTTTATGGCCAACGGCTTAACCGGAATTGATTTCATGCGCTGCTGGATTTCTTGGAGTATCCTTCCTTTGAGTCCACGCCCAAGTCTGATGTGTAAATATTCGGGTAAACCGGATGATCCTCAACGTTTCTCCAAGGACAAACTTTCTGAATCGGAAGTCGTTGAGGCTGCTAAGAAGATGCTCAATATCTCCTTAGAGGAATGTGGCCAAACCGGATTGGCCCCATATTACAAGAAAAACAAGCTGCGTGCGGTATGTCTTACTTTCTGTCATGTATTTGTAATCTGTTCCTTTAAACCATTCTTTCAATTATTTTTCTTCTTTCAAACAGGCTGAGGATCGCTTTTGGAAAAGGAAACCTCAGGAGAAAACCGGAAAACAGCCGCGCCGGAAAACCCTTGCTTCCAAGAAGAGAAAAGCAGCTGGTGGTTCTGGTTCTCACGCTGAGGATGACGATCCGGACTCTGAGGTATGAATTGATCCGGTTTTAACTTATTCGCTTTTATTCATATATGTATCTAATGATAACTTTTCACCGGAGTTGGCTGAAGGAGATAGACCGGCCGAAGTTGAGGTAACTATCCTTTCTTCCGATTTAGAACCACTTCCACAAAAAAGTCGTCGGACAGTCCGGAAATATCAGTTTTCTCACCCATATGCTCAATTGAATCCTAATTTTGTTTTGAAGAAACAGCAACATGAAGCTCTTCGCCGGACCACTCGCCACAGCGGCCTTGCTGTGGAGTCATCCGGAATATCTCTTACTCCGGCCCGGAAGCGCCGCTCTGAGGTTATACTCTCTCCAACCCTTCTTCATCCCAAGGCCGGGCTTATACGCAATCCTCTTAAACCGTCTGACCCTGATTATCAGGAGACTCCACTATCTTCTTCCGGTGAATCAATTGCCACACAGCTTCCACCCCTGAAAACTGTCCCAGGGTAAGTCTTTAAATTTATCCAGTTTATGATTACACTTTGTCTTATAGCTCTAACTTGTTTTTCCAACTTCCTTCAGCAAGCGAAAGCCTAGCAAAAAACAAAAAGTCAACCAACCAACTTCTGAGACTGTCGTTGATGATCCGGCAGCTGATCCGGATTAAGCTATTCCTCCGGAAAGTGAACCTACAATTCCACTTGAAGATCCTGCTCCTGCCGATCACACTACTATGCCTGAGAATCCCAATGCTGAGGATGTTCGTGAACCGGCAAGTCCTGCCCGGGCCAATTCTCCTCAGACCAACCCGGCTCCTCCCAGTCCGGTTCACACTGCAATCCCACCACCAACAACTGCTTCTCCGGAGGTGGAAATAACTCACACAGCTTATACCGCTCCTGCTGAGCCCACTGTCTTAGCCAAACATACGGCTAAAGCGGAGAAGCTGCACAAAGAAAAGGGTAAATGGAGTATTGAATTGTCCAGCTTTGCTGACATGAGTGCCCAGGAACTCTATTCCGGGTACTTGAACCGGCTCCACACCGGCCGAGACTATGAAGCTGGCCTGATTAACATGATGAAAGACAAATATGAGGTAATCCCCTGCATCTTCTTTTGACTTTCAATGCACTTCTGTCTATACCGTATCAGCCCCCAAGTTCCGGTTTAGCTATGTTTAGAAGGTGAACCGGTACTTCCTGATGAATCGAATGATCTTACATTAGCCCCCAAGTGCCAGGGGCATAACTCGGTTTATGTGCCTGGGACTTGCCTGACTTTTTCCCTTAATACTTCAATTATCCATTAGTCCCCAAGTGTCAAGTAGACAACTTGTTTTGTCTGCTTGGGACTTAGTTTTTGAATTACTTCTGCTTTTTGCTTCAACTGCCCATTAGCCCCCAAGTGTCAAGTAGACAACTTGTTTGTGTGCTTGAGACTGTCTTTAAATTACTTCCGCTTACCACTTGATCTTCCTTGCAGGCTGATTTAAACCGGGGGGATGAAGAAATCAATGAACTCCGGAGCAGACTTGCTGAAACGGAGGCTCCTGCTTCTAAGGCCAAGAAAGATTTGAAGCTGAGTTTAAAGACTGCTGAACAACTGAAGAAATTCTTTGAAGAAGAGCGGACCGCCTTTGAGGTTCAGAAGAATGATCTGGAGAAAAGGGCCAAAGATGCTGAAGAAGCGCTTAATCCGGTTACTGAAGAGTTAACCGGTTTAAAGCGGCAAATAGAGTTGATGACTTCTGCAGTCTTCGGTAAGTATTTAATCTGTACTCCTGCTTTCACCCTTGTAATCTTCTATCTGTGCCGGTTTAACTGTGATAATCATATGCAGGGCGCCGTGTCACCCATCTTGGGGATGCCTTATGGAAAAAACTCAAGGCATGTTATACTTTGGTCGAGCAGCTGTATTCCGGCGCTCAAAGGATCATAAGTGCAACATCATTCAATAAACCGGCCCCCACTACCATCCAAGGCACATTGCAAAAGCTGTCTGTCTTGCCGGTTCGTTTGGAAGAAGTTAAGAAGTCTGTCGCTCGAGCCGGTTCTCTCATGGCGCTTACCAGAGCGAAGGCTTGGGTCCCTGATTTCGATCCGGAAGAAGCCCTCAGTGGGTATCTGAAATGCCCAGGATGGAATTATACCTCCTACGTGTCGAGGCACGACTTAAAGGCATAAGTCCATCCTAGAATGATCTCAAGTTTGGCAATCTTTGCACAACTCATGTAAAAGAGGGATAGTAAACTTAAAATAGTTGGCTTACAATCGCCACGTCACAGAATAACAGTACAAGTCTCAAACATCATACAATAAGATCACTACAACCCTTTAAGGGCAAAAGCCAAATGTCAAAGTACCAAACTCAGATAAATAAAACAACCACAGGCGGATCGAATCCTAGTAAGAGACTCCACTACTGATCGTCCGGGTAGCGCACGTAGTAACGACTACGCTCCTCGTCGTACTCCCAATCCAGCTCGGTGCCATCTCCTGGATAGCTCACGGCTGGACCTGCATCTGGTGTGTGAAGTAACTGTGAGCCACAGAGGACTCAGCAATCCCGTTCCCGGGTAACAGAACTATCAAAGCCTTTAGGAGAGGGAAAGGCTGAAGAATGAAACGAGGTGAAGGAACAACAAAGAGTCTGCAGCAGCAACTAGCATCTAAACTTACGCAAGAGAGAGCGAGAAGAGAAGGCAACGCGAGAAGTGATCACTAAGTGATCCTAGCTACAAGCTCACAAGCATAACCCCTCCGTGTTCAACTCCCGAATCCCTATTCGGAAATTGACAGTCACGGAACACACGCTGGTAGTGTATTAGTATCATTGTGTCAAGTTATCTACAACCGGAATTAACAAGCTCCCATCTGCCACATAACCGCGGGCACGGCTTTCGAAAGTTCAAACCCTGCAGGGGTGTTCCAACTTGACCCATTACAAGCCCACGATCCGCGGAGTCGCAACTCCAAAGTGGGAAGACCCGAGCATCCTCGGAATCCCGTGCTCAAGATATACCGAGCTAAGGTAAGGCTAATCCAGCAAATCCTCCCGGCGTGTCGACACCCTGATCGTAGCCGCGCGTATCTAGGTCTCAGGACACGACCGGATGGGCGATTCTACAGGTTTTTACCAAACCTCGAGTTTCCTTGAGGTGGCCCCGCAGACTCCCCGTTTCGGACCAACACTCATGTGGAGCACTGGCCCGGGGTTGTTGATTAAGAAAGAGGGTTAATTACTCCCTATGCATGTTTAGTTTGTTATTAGGCAAATAGTACCAATGTTGGGACTTGCTGGAAAAGACTTAGCACTTAGCGGTTTATCGAGGGGGTCCCATACACCCCAACCGTGTTAGGAACGCATAATCAAGGAACATAAAACCGGCTTATACGGATCCTAACGGCATGAGTGGAACAAAACACCAAGCAAAAGGCTTAGCCTTCCACCCTTGCCAATATATATGTGATTTCAATTAAAGCATTTATATAGTGTGATATAACCCAACCAAACTTCAACATGGAGCAAGCATCTTCACTTCACCTGCAACTAACAACGCTATAAGAAGGGCTGAGCGAAGCGTACTTAGCCAAGCAACGGTTTGCATAGGTAGGGTGGTTAAACATGGCAATTGGTTACAAGTAGGAGGCTGACAAGAAGAACATGGGCATCGAGGCAAAACTATAGATCGAGACTACTAGCAATAGACAAAGATAGTAATGTTATCGGGGTTCGGTCATCTTGCCTGAAGAGAAGAAGTTCGGATCAAAAGAAGGGTCCTCGTGCTCAAACTCGTTGGAAACCTCGTGTTCAACCTCGTTGGAAAACTCGTGCTCAACTTCCGGCTCTAAACAAGACAAACACACCAAGCACCAATCAACACGATGCAAAGCGCAATCGAAAAACATGGATGCATGATGGATGCACTAAAGATGCACATGGAGCACGTAAAACATCACTCAAGCAAAACACCTCAAAACAAGATAACAACCTGATATTAATAATCTACACAGAAAATCACCCAAGTTTGATATAAGATTCGCTGAAATCGGAGTTACGGGCTAAAAGTTATGCCCGAAACAAGATTTGAGCGAAAACTGCAAATTACAGCAACATAGCATCTTGGGAGCTCAAAATAATTAATCTACAGCACCCAAAAAGCATGGCACAGGACTTGAACATAAACTAGATATAATGTACAGCAACTAGGTCCAAAGTGCACCCCCAACGGAGTCACGGATCAACAGCAATGATCTTGGACATATTGAACTTTGAAATAAAATTCTGGCAGCAGAATTTTATTGAAAGTTTGGAGCAAAAGATAAACATGCTACAGCCACTCAAATGGACATGTGAGGGCATGGATGGAAAGACAACAATATATACTTCATGGAACAATCAAGATCCACCCCAAAACTATCATGCATTTTCCTACAACATCACACGAACATGGCATCGGAACGTTACAGATTTCAGACTTAGTGAAATTTCACTAAGTCCTAAAACAGCAACATCATCATAGCAACAAAAAGAGCATGTTTAAGACACCTCGGAACTCAACATGGCAAAGGGTAAGCACCTCATCAAAGTACATATGACGGTGATCCCGAAACACACAAGCATGCATCAATGTGGTGAACACACCGATTACAACGAGCTCAACAAGATGGCATATCATAACAAGTGAAAACACAACATGTGAACATGGCATCTTGCAACGATGATAACGAGGAAACAATAAATCTACCATGCAACCTATCACACACAACACGTAGTTCGTGGCAAGACGAACACGTGGACATGTCATTTGCATCGTTTGGACAAACGAGCTAAAAGTTATCACAAGTCAAAGGTGGCATGAAAATAACACATAACAGCAGTTTATATCATCATGCACTCTTGCAACAGCAAAACAAGTGTCTAAAAGACCTCTAACATGCATGACTACAACAGGTAAAACGTAGAGGACAACTCCACGAACATCTGGACATGCTACACGCGCAAAACGGAGCAGCAGGTAAAAAGTTAGAGCAGGTCAAAGTAGGCATCACAGATCAGTTTACAGGGACTTGGTGGGGAAGAAGTCAACCTCTGGATCTGAAAAAAAACAGACACGGGCCGGCGGCGGCGGATCTGGCCCAGATCTGGAGGAACTGGGCCGGCGGCGGACGGATCTGGCCCACCGAGGCGCGGCGGCCTGGAGCTGTGCGGTGGAGGCGACCCACCTGGCGCGCGGCGGCTGGGCCCGAGCCGGCGCGGGGAAGCAGCTGGCCCGCGGGGCGAAGGCGAGGCCCAGCCTCGGTGAAGGAGCGACGGAGGGGTACGGGAGCGGCGGCCCAGCCGGCGGCTGACGGGCCGGCGAGGCGGAGTGGGAGTTGCGGGCCCGCCTGGCGCTCGCGGGCGGCCGGTGGTGTGGTCCCCGGGCCGCGGGGTGGCGCGGTCGTACGGGCCCCTCGCGGCGGGATCGGGCGGAGGCGAGGGCGAGCGCTGGCGCCTGGAGGAACGGAGGCGATGATGGGCCGCGGCGAAGCGGTCCCCGGCCCAGTTGACTGGCACGGTGGAGCCCGGCCGCACGGAGAGGGAGCTGGGCCGACGGGGATCTGGTCCCCCCCC
>LR738712.1:90996498-91038742 GCA_902687465.1 Secale cereale
GCGGAGTGGGAGTTGCGGGCCCGCCTGGCGCTCGCGGGCGGCCGGTGGTGTGGTCCCCGGGCCGCGGGGTGGCGCGGTCGTACGGGCCCCTCGCGGCGGGATCGGGCGGAGGCGAGGGCGAGCGCTGGCGCCTGGAGGAACGGAGGCGACGATGGGCCGCGGCGAAGCGGTCCCCGGCCCAGTTGACTGGCACGGTGGAGCCCGGCCGCACGGAGAGGGAGCTGGGCCGACGGGGATCTGGTCCCCCCCCCCCGGGCCAGGCCGATGCGGCGATGCCTGGCGCCAGTGGAGACGCCCGGTCGGTCGATCGAAGCGAGCAGCTGCGGTGGCTTCGAGCCAGAGGAGAAATAGCGGCGGCGGTGGATCCGATGGATCCACTCGGGATCTGAGAAGATATTGGGGATCTGAGGTAGAAAAGAAAAAAAAAAGAAGGGGAGAGAGGAGGAAGAAGGAGGGGTTGCTCAAAAAGATTAGGGGGTCTATATGTAGCAGATTTAGACTAGGTTAGGGGAAGATTAGGGGCGTTAGGAGCCCTCCGATTGTGATCCAACGGATCCGATCGCGGGGATGATTTTAAAAGGACTAGACGGAGATAAAAGAGAGCAGCCGGGGTATTTCCGGGACACGAAGTAAGGGCACTTCGGACCCACACGGACAACGGAGGGAAAAGTCAACGGAGTCCAAACGAGACGAGATTTGAGAGGCGGGTTGCACACAACAAAACAACAACACACAACACAACCTCGCGGCACACCGGTAACGAAAAACGCCCGAACAACAAAGAAGGCCTACGGGACGTCACGGACACGTGAGGGAGCTCCGGAACACGAAACGGACAACGGGAAGAAACGCCACGAACCGGATGCAACCCACAACACAAATGCAATGCAATGCACATGTCTACATGATATGAATGAATGCCACACACACACACAACAAAACGACGAAAGCCCGAAAGACAAAGAACCCGAAATGGAAATAGATGAAGCCGGAGATATATTATAAGCCCAAAAGGGAAAGTATTACATCCGGGGCATTACAGTATCCCGACACTAAAGAAGACTGATCAGCTTTTACTGAAAAGGATCTCCATGCTTTGACGAAGGAGATGCGTCCTCTCGCCAGCAATCTAGCGGCCGAATCAGATTTATCCAGGTATCATCTGGGGTACGATTTGCAGAACGAGCGGGTGGAGCGGCCGGTTTATGATACCGTCAATCTAATCCCACCAGTGCGCCCTCATACCTTCGCTCCAGATATCGATCCGTATGAGCTCATCAATGAAGAGATGTACTTCCGTGCCTTAACGAAAATTGACTGGTGCGCCCCGGACTTCCAGCCGCTTCAAGAAGAAGAGGAGACTCCGGATCAAGTTGATGCCCAGCCGTCTCAGCAGGAAGGAGCATAACTCATAGCTTATTGTTGTAGTTGTAGTCCCACTTTGCCGAACAATCCTTAATCCGTCAGGCTTGCTATGCCTTGTAATAGGATAGCTGAAAACATTTGTCTGTGTTGATCCGGATATTCCAACTTTTGTTTTGATATTGCCAACTTGGTCTGATATGGATTATCTTATATATCATCTGCTCCTGCATAGATAATGAAGATATGTCCTAACGGTTTTACCGTTGGACACATTAAATTGTTCTCACAACATATCAAACAAGTGTATACTTATATCAAAATAACTTTATACCTGAGATCAAGTATGCTTGATACTCTTAGTCCGGCGAATTTTGCCTCTTTGAAGGGAGTCTTTTGATAGAACCATTAATAATCCCGGGTCTTATAAAGATTGCCGGTTTAAATCAAGATGATTGTTCCGGGTGATGATGAACACCGGATTGACTCTTGCTGGTGTTTTTGTAACCCAGACTTTGAACTCATGCTGGTGTTCATGATCCAGACTTTTAACTTTATATATATATGTGGTCAACTTCTGGAGCTGTTCCACTCTGGTTTAGAGAATCATAAAACATAAACGCCAGAAAAGCAAGTTTTGCAAATAAGACCATGTAGTCGAGGCTTTTTACGAGCTGCCAGGCTCAAAGCAAGGTTCAGCCAATCAATGGAATGGGCTTACCATCCAGAGGGCCGGCCGATGGATGCGGGTACCATCCATAGGAACCATAAGAAAAAACTTTAAGCCAATCACTGGATGGCTATCGCCTGTCCAGAGGGCCTCCATGGTTCCATGAAACCATGGGTAAACATAAGCCAATCACTGGATGGCTGTCGCCTGTCCAGAGGGCCTCCATGGCTCCATGAAGCCATGGGTAAACATAAGCCAATCACTGGATGGTTGTCGCCTGTCCAGAGGGCCTCCATGGCTCCATGAAGCCATGGGTAAACATAAGCCAATCACTGGATGGCTGTCGCCTGTCCAGAGGGACTCCATGGCTCCATGAAGCCATGGGTAAACATAAGCCAATCACTGGATGGTTGTCGCCTGTCCAGAGGGCCTCCATGGCTCCATGAAGCCATGGGTGAAACTTAAGCCAATCACCGGATGGCTGTCGCCTGTCCAGAGGGCCTCCATGGTTCCATGAAACCATGGGTAAACATAAGCCAATCACTGGATGGTTGTCGCCTGTCCAGAGGGCCTCCATGGTTCCATGAAACCATGGGTAAAACTTAAGTCAATCACTTGATGGCTGTCGCCTGTCCAGAGGGCCTCCATGGTTCCATGAAACCATGGGTAAATCTTCAGCCAATCACTGGATGGATTACCATCCAGAGGGCCTCCATGAAGCGTCCTCTTTGAGCCGGATATGACTTTACGTTCTTCACGGAGTTTATTGCTTCTGAGTGCATATATTCTGCAAAATCAGTTTTAAACCGATCGATATGTTTGAAATATGACATATAATAACATAAGTATGGTTGTCCTCATAAGATACTTGTATTGGAAAAAAGGATGAGCCCCCGGTTTACCGAGGGTGCCGGTTTATTCATTAATCATAATATATACATAGGATACAGTGGAGCTCATGGCTCAGGTATAGTAGGGCCGTAAGAGGGCGATGTTCCACGGCCTCTTTGTCTCCTCTTCCGATGTCCGTGAGTCCTTGTGTTCTCGAACGTCTATCAGGTAGTATGAACCGTTGTGCAGATTCTTGCTGACCACAAAGGGCCCTTCCCAAGGTGGGGATAGCTTGTGCATATCTGTTTGGTCTTGGATGAGCCGGAGTACTAAGTCTCCCTCCTGGAATGTCCTGCTCTTGATCCGGCGGCTGTGATACCTGCGCAAGTCTTGTTGATAAATCGCGGACCGTGCTGCTGCTATATCACGCTCTTCATCCAGCCGGTCTAGACTGTCTTGTCTTGCCTGCTCGTTGGCCGCTTCAACATAGGTTGTCACCCTTGGTGAATCATGACGGATATCACTTGGAAGGACCGCTTCAGCACCATATACCATAAAGAAAGGTGTATAACCTGTGGACCGGTTCGGCGTAGTATTGATACTCCATAGGACAGATGGTAACTCCTCAACCCAACATCCCGGGGTTCTTTGCAAGGGCGTCATAAGCCGGGGCTTGATACCTCGCAAAATCTCTTGGTTTGCTCTTTCAGCTTGACCATTGGTTTGAGGGTGGGCCACAGAAGAAACATCTAGGCGAATATGTTCTCGTTGACAAAATTCTTCCATCTCACCCTTAGATAAATTGGTGCCGTTGTCTGTGATGATGTTGTGTGGAAAGCCAAACCGTAAAATTACCTTTTTGATGAATTTGACTGCTGTGGCTGCATCACACTTGCTCACAGGCTCTGCCTCAATCCACTTTGTAAACTTATCCACCGCCACAAGTAGATGAGTTTTCTGATCTTGGGATCGCTTAAAGGGTCCAACCATATCAAGCCCCCAAGTCGCAAACGGCCAGGTTATCGGTATCATCCGGAGCTCCTGTGCCGGAACAAGAGCACGTCGTGAAAACTTCTGACAAGCATCACACTTCCGGACTAAATCCGCCGCATCAGCATGAGCTGTTAACCAATAGAACCCATGTCGAAAATCTTTAGCCACCGATGATTTTGAACCGGCATCATGACCACAATCCCCTTCATGGATCTCGCGAAGAATCTCACAACCTTCCTCGGCTGATACACACCTCTGAAATGCTCCAGAGACGCTGCGATGATGAAGTTCCCCGTTTGCAATTGTCATGGACTTAGAACGCTGGACTATCTGTCGCGCCTCTACTTCGTCATCCGGAAGCTCTCCTCGGCTCAGATATGCCAGATAGGGCAGCGTCCAATCCGGAATAACATGAAGTGCTGCAACTAACTGTGCCTCCGGATCAGGGACAGCCAGGTCTTCCTCGGATAGTACTTGTACTGATGGACTGTGCAACTCATCCAAAAAAGTATTTGGTGGTACCGGTTTATGTTGAGAACCCAGCCGGCTTAAAGCATCAGCTGCTTCATTCTTTTGCCGGTCTATGTGATCCACTTGATACCCTTTGAAATATCCAGCCACTGCTTCCACTTCTCGTCTGTAAGCCGCCATGAGAGGATCCCTTGAATCCCACTTGCCTGTAACTTGCTGTGCCACCAAATCGGAATCGCCAAAGCACTTGACCCGGCTCAAGTTCATCTCCTTTGCCATCCGTAAGCCATGAAGTAACGCTTCATACTCCGCTGCATTATTAGTACAAGGAAACAATAAACGGAGGACGTAACAAAACTTATCACCTCGTGGGGAAGTTAAAACAACTCCAGCCCCCGAGCCTTCTAACTGTCTTGAACCATCAAAGTGAATCGTCCAGTAAGTAAGATCCGGCTTCTCCTCAGGTGTCTGTAATTCCGTCCAATCATTGATGAAATCCACCAATGCCTGAGATTTTATAGCAGTGCGTGGCACATATTTCAACTCATCTGGGCTGAGCTCAATGGCCCACTTCGCCACTCTACCCGTAGCTTCTTTGTTCTGAATTATGTCCCCCAACGGTGCTGAACTGACCACGGTTATCGGGTGACCCTGAAAATAGTGCTTCAACTTCCGGTTTGCCATGAACACACCATACACCAGCTTCTGCCAATGTGGGTACCTCTGCTAAGACTCAATGAGTACCTCACTCACGTAATAAACCGGACGCTGAACTGGATATTCTTTCCCGGCTTCCTTGCGTTCCACCACGATCGCCACACTAACTGCTCGTGCGTTGGCGGCGACGTATAACAGCGAAGGTTCGTTATCAACAGGGGCAGCCAGGACCAGTGGCCTTGCCAGCTGTCCCTTCAAATCCTCAAACGCAGCATTTGCCTCATCACTCCATATAAACCGATCCGTCTTTCTCAGCATCTGATAAAGCGGAATCGCCTTCTCCCCCAAACGGATAATAAACCGGCTCAATGCTGTAATCCGGCCAGCGATACGCTGAACATCATTAATGCAAACCGGTTTTGTTAAAGATGTGATTGCCTTGATCTTCTCCGGATTAGCTTCTATTCCTCTGTTTGACACCAAAAACCCAAGGAGCTTGCCTGCCGGAACACCGAAAGCACACTTCTCTGGATTAAGCATCATTTTATAGGCCCGAAGATTGTCAAAGGTCTCTTTGAGGTCCTCTAACAGTGTCTCTTCCTTCCTTGATTTCACCACGATATCATCCACATAGGCATGGACATTTCTTTCTATCTGCCCCTTAAGACAGTTCTGCACGCAACGCTGATAAGTTGCTTGGGCACTCTTGAGCCCAAAAGGCATAGATACATAGCAAAAGGCACCAAAAGGAGTTATGAAAGCTGTCTTCTCTTGGTCCTTAACGGCCATCTTGATCTGGTGATATCCCGAGTATGCATCCAAAAAACTTAGCCGCTCACATCCTGCTGTGGCATCGATGATCCGATCAATGCGAGGGAGAGCAAAAGGATCTGTTGGACAAGATTTATTGAGGTCTGTATAGTCCACACACATTCTCCATTTTCCATTCTTCTTTAGCACCAGGAGCGGATTAGCCAACCACTCTAGGTGAAAAATTTCAACTATGAACCCTGCAGCCAAAAGTCTGGCCACCTCCTCTCCTATAGCCTTGCGCCTCTCTTCGTTGAAGCGGCGCAGATACTGCTTGACCGGTTTAAACTTCGGATTAATATTAAGATTGTGCTCAGCGAGTTCCCTCGGTATACCTGGCATGTCAGAAGGTTTCCATGCAAAGATATCCCGGTTCTCACGGATGAACTCGATGAGCGCGATTTCCTATTCGGGATCAAGGTTAGCGCTGATCGTGAACTGCTTGGATGAATCGCCCGGCACAAAATAAACTTGCTTGGTCTCCTCCGCCGATTTAAATTTCAGCGCCGGATCATGCTCTGTAGTCGGCTTCTTCAACGGGGTCATATCTGCTGGATCAACATTATCCTTATAAAATTTTAACTCCTCGGTGGCACATACTACCTCCGCGTAAGCAGCGTCTCCCTCTTCACACTCCAACGCAACCTTGCGACTTCCATGAACCGTGATTGTGCCCCTGTGACCCGGCATCTTGAGCTGCAGGTAAACATAACACGGTCTGGCCATAAACTTGGCGTAAACCGTCCTCTCGAACAGAGCGTGATAAGGGCTCTGGATCTTGACGACTTCGAAAGTTATCATCTCTGACCTGGAATCATGCTCATCTCCAAAGGTAACTTCTAAGTCAATTTTCCCAACCGGATAAGCTGACTTACCTGGAACCACTCCATGGAACACCGTGTTTGACTGCCTCAGCTTCTTATCCGTTAAGCCCATCCGACGGAAGGTCTCATAATACAAGATATTGATGCTGCTGCCGCCGTCCATAAGAACCTTAGTGAACTTATAACCTCCCACCTGCGGTGCTACCACCAAGGCTAAGTGGCCCGGATTATCCACCCGCATCGGGTGATCCTCCCTGCTCCATACAATGGGCTGCTCTGACCAGCGCAGAAATTGCGTCGTCGCCGGTTCAACCGCATGGACCGCCCGCTTTAAAACCTTCTGATCTCGTTTACAGAGACTCCTGGTGAATACATGATATTGCCCACTACTCAACTCCTTCGGATTACTCTGATATCCGGATTGCGGCTGCTGTTGCTAACGCTGCTGATTACCCTGGTTGTTGTGATTACCTTGGCCCTGCTGTTGGCTGCCTTGGTTATTGTAACCACCCTGGCCATGTGGCTGATCACCCTGGTTATTATAACCACCTTGACCATATTGATTATTAGCCCGGCCATGATAACCATTGTTATTGCCCCGATATCCTGATCCAGAGCTGTTCCCCTGATGACCCGGACCATAGAACCCCGGGCCTGAACCACCATTCGGAGGCCGATCATTAGAATTGAAGCGGCCCGCCATGGCTTCCATCAAGGGCCTGCATTCTCCTATAATGTGCTTCGCTGGTCGTCCCCTTATGCTATGTTTCGGACAAGGTTGACTTAACTCCTGGTCCCAACTAACATTTCCTCCGCCGGTTTGTGGGGGTGGTTTGCCCCTGTTGCGCTGGAAACCCTCTTGAGCTTGGGTATTGGCCACGAAATCAGAGCCGCCCTCCGCCTTTCGCTTGCCCAAGAAGCTTGTTGTAGCCGGATTACCCTGCGCCGGTTTACCGGGCTTGTTAACTTTTCCTGCTTTGTCTCCCTCCGCTTCTGGGTACTTAGTGTTGTCAGAGTCCCCATACTTCACTAGAGCACTCATGAGAGTTCCCATATCGTTACAATCTCGTTTAAGCCGTCCCAGTTTTAGCTTTAGAGACTCAAACCGGCAATTGTTCTCCAACGTCACTATTGCCGTACTAGGATTGATACTATTCGAAGAATGCAAGATCTCTGATACTCGCCGCACCCATGCACTTGTAGACTCCTGCTCTCCTTGCACACATGCTGCTAGATCCACTATGGACATCGGCTGTTTGCACGTATCCTTGAAATTTTTGATAAACTGGCGACGTAACTCTCCCCATGATCCGATGGAATTTGGGGGTAAACCCTTTAGCCAGGTCCGGGCTGTGCCTTCAAGCATCATAGTAAAATACTTTGCACAAGCCGCTTCATCTACATCCAGCATCTCCATAGCCATCTCGTAACTTTCAACCCAAGCTTCTGGAGCCAAATCGGCTGTGTAATTAGGTACCTTACGTGGGCCTTTGAAATCCTTGGGCAGCTTCACGCTCCGTAAAGCGGGGATAAGACACTGCACACCAAAGGAACTTGTTGTAACTCCTGTCTCCGTTGTGGTGGTGTGAACCGGCGTCGTCTGAGGGATCTCCTCCCGGGCTACCAATCTAACCCGGTTTGCATCCTGAGCTTGTGCATCCGCGCCGGCCGGATTATCCTGCCTGTGCCGGTGTCGCCTGCGTTCACTGCTAGACACTTCTGGTTCTTCCCAATGCCTAGTATAACTCCGGCTGGGACGTGGCGTTGAATGTAACCTTTCCCTGCTATGAGAATATGCCTGCTGTTGTATCAATGCCGTATCGAGCAGATCCTTGACCCTGCGTGCTTCCAATGCTACCGGAGACGTCCCCTCAATGGGTAAAGCGGCCAAACGTGAAGCAGCCGCAACGATATTGTCCAAAGGATTCGAATAATTACCTGGAGGGGTAGGAACGTGAGGTGTAAATGTGATCCGTCGATCTTGCTCTACAGTAGGCTGCTGAACCGGCTCGTCCCTCGTTGGGGGTGCCCTCCGGTTTAAAGCTGGATTATTGCTAGTCCCTGCCCCTGGTGTCCTGAACAGATTCGTCGCTTCATAAACCGGCGGTAGACGAGATTGGTACTTCCGACTCCTTACTCCCTGTGTAGAGGCATGTTCCATCCTCAGATGAAAAGCCTGATCATTCAATTCTGCTTGCCTTATCGCTATCATAGCCTTCTCTGCTTTCAAATCATCCCTTGCTTGGTCAACCCGGCCCTTTAACTGAAGGAGCTCTACATCATGTTGCGCCTTGTCTGCTGGAGCTACCTCTGCCATGGCTCGGGCTGTGAACTCCTCGACTAAGGTGGATAGAACGTCAGCGGGCGAGAGGGCCTGGCCACTCCGCCCCACACCAGCTTCTGTTGTCGCCCCGTTCACCGTGGATTGCTGTGTAGGTTGTGAACCGGCCATAAAGACAGCCACCCGGTTTGGCGGGTCAAAGGGGCCCGGAATACTGTTTCCATCGGATTCGCCCTCAGACCGGCCGTCCTGCAACTGATACAAAGACTCAGTCTCTCTGGATGAAGATTCATCGTCGGAGTAGACAACTGTTTCACCACCGGATTCCGATCCGTCCTCGGTTTGGACCCCGTGGACTGCTCCAACGAAGACGTGCTTCATGGTGGGCTGAATCCCGGCCGATCTCGCACGCTGAGCCGGCTCGACGATGTCGGGGAAGATGTCCGGCTCAGGTCCCGGTTCGCCGATCTTGCCGATGAAGACGTGGATGGCACCGAAGGGAACCTGGTACCCGTATTTGATTGAATCGGCCTCCGGTCCCCAACCTGCATCGTCGATGTAGATCCGGCCGCGGCGACTCTTGGTCATTCGGCCGACCACGTAGCCCTTGAGCCCTTCGAAGCTGCCCTTCAAGAACTCGAAACCATCGTGCGGAGGCCCCACGGAGGCCCCACGGCTGTACCAAGTCTTAAAAGAAATAGGAAATGAAAGATAACATGGCCGCCTAGGCCAGAGGTGCAGCAGGCGGAGCGGATGGCACCACCGGATCCGCTGGGCCGGCTGCTGAGGGGGCTGCCTGGTGGGTCTCGGCCTGGTCGCCTGCCGTGGCAGACGGCGCAGTCCCGCAGGGTCCGCTCGTCGAGGCCTGGTCGGGTTGGTGACGAGCAGGCTCCTCCTCCTCCAGAAAATCGCCTTCCTCGACGTCATCATCCTCGTCCTCACCTTCGTCGCTCGAGGCGATCTCCTCGTCCAGCTCCTCTGACGCCGCCAGGTCCATCCCAAAGTTTTCAGGTAGCACCACATGACCATTTTGATCCAACTCCGGGATGAAGACGATAGTGTCGGCATATTCAGCAACCGCGGTGGCGCACTTGATGAGGTCTCCCCGTACCGCCGCCAGCTCGGGCTCGACTTCCAGGCAGAAGGTCGCTAGCTGAGCAAAATCCAGATCGGGGTACCAGCCCTAGGAAAATTCTAGGGCGGTCCGCGTGGCGGCTCTCGCTACAGCGCCCTTCCAAGCCTCGAAGCGGCCGACGGCCGTCTCCAGCCATTCGGTGGCCCGGCTGGGAGTGCGGGGTGCCGGGACGTCTGGCCAGAGGGCGGCCAGTACCTGGGACCCGGCGCATTGAAGATGGTGGAGCAGACGGTGGGCCAGCTGGAGGCTTGCCTTGATGGCGAGGAGTTGCTCGCTGGGAGTCCGGGGCGCGTTAGGTGCGATCACCCAATTTGCCTAGCGCCTCTCGTCGCGTTGGGCCTCAATGGCTTGGCTGGCGGCAATGGAATGGCCCGGGAAGTACTCCGCGCCAAGGACAAAACAAAGAATCAGGAAAAAGGAGCTGGCTGCTGCGACAGACGGTGAACACGTGAAAGTAAGGAGAAGCAGCTTACCGTCAACCATGTCCTCGATGGCCCCGTAGCCGTCCTGCAGGGCCGTCTCTGTCTCGGCCTAGTTCGAACGCTCAGTCTCGAACTCGGCCTGAAGAAGCTCCTCAGCATCCGCCAGCTTCTTGACCTACGCCTTGTGCGTCACCGCCTGCTCAGCCAACTCCTTGGCCAGGCGGTCATGCTCTTGGATGGCGAGGCTGCGCTCCTGCTCCTTGACGGCGAGTTCGGACTGGACTCCACCTAGCTGGTTGCAGAGGTTGGTTATGGTTGTTGACAAGAGAGGAGGAGGAGCATTAGCACCAGCGAGAAGACAAAACAACCTTGGAGTTCCAGGCCGCCTGCTCAGCAGCCGGCCCGGAACTCTGGGACTACACCCAGTGGGTGCGCTGACGCGCCCCCGCAAGGAGGAAAAGGAGACACTTACTATGGCTCTCGGCCAGGGCGGCCTTCAGCTGGGCCAGCTCCTGATGCTGGGCGTTGTAGGCCACCACCCGAAGATTGTGGTAGTCCCGCAGTAGGAAATAAGTTAGCTCACAAAATAGCACCTTGGAGTTCCAAGCCGCCTGCTTAGCAGCCGGCTCGGAACTCGGGGACTACACCCAGCGGGTGTGCTGACGCGCCCCCACGAGAGAAATTGAAGGAATAAAAATTGTAGCAGAAATCAACATACCCAGACAGAAGTCCGTGTGGCCAAGAACTCCCGCAAGACCGTTTGCATGACCTCGCCCAGAGAGTTGAAACGATCGAGGACATCCCGGGATGCGACGTTCAACACGCCGCCGCCACCGGGCGTCCAGCCTGGCGGCGCTGCGCTGGTGGCCTCGTTGTCTGGCAACGATGAGCTGGCAGCGCTGGCTTCTACATGCCGCGGGGCCGAGGCCACCCTCGCCGGACGAGGGCGGGCTGGAACTCGGGTGGTAAGCAGTGGCCCGGCCACCAGCATGCCTTCCGCCGGCGGCACGTACGCCCCCATGGGTCGGCTGTCCTGCGTCCCAGTAGGCGGCACGGGGGGGGGGGGGGGGGGGGGGGGGGGGGTTGCTTCCGCCTCCATGACGGCGTGGCCGTCCCCCTTCTTGTCAAGAGCCGGCCGATCGCCGCCAGCTGGCACTTGAATAGACGGCTCGGGCAGAGCCGCGTGTTGAGGATCGGTGCGGCTCGCCGACTGCTGGAGGGCCCACCTCCTGCTCCTGGGCTCGGACGGCGGCATCCGCCTGCGCCTTGGTGGCCGCCTCGGCTTCGGCATTGGCTGCGGCGTCGGCCACCTCCTACTGGCGGCCCGCGGCCTCCCCTCTTCCCGCACCTCTCGCGCATTCCTTTCCGTCGCTTCTCGGAGGGCGGCGGACGGATCCACGCGGCGTAGCGCAGAAGGGGCGCCCGTGCCCCCAACCACCGAGCCCACATGAACTCGCGAGAGGGAAAGCAGGGCACTGTTCGAATGTTCCCAGGAAGACAGTAAAGTCAGCCACGAAGAGGGCAAAGGGCTAGAACAAATATAGAGAGAAAGGTAGGATGCAACACTTAGGCGGATACAGTCGGCCTGGGCTTAGGGACCCTAAGAAGGGCCGCCTTGGCGGCCGCCTCCTGGCGTTTGGTGGTGGCGAGCGAGGCCTTGGGCTTCTTGGGCCGGGCTCCGGGCAGCCCGACAGAGGCCCGACGCTTCGAGCCGCCGGCTGCGGTTGGCGGAGCCATCGAATAGCTGCAGCTCCCAGCCGGGTCCGCTTCTTGGACGCGACGCGGCGCTTCCTCCTCCTCGTCATCGTCTGGCCAGTCCTCGACTCCGCCTCCTGACGAGTAGCCTGCCGGCTGCCCCCCGCCGCCTGTGACCTCCTCCTCCTCCATGGCGGCCGCCCCTAGATCGGGGTCACTCGTGTCGCTTTGGGAGCGGTCCAGCATCAACGGGCGGCCCGGCTGCTCAGAGCCCTACTCCGGCTAGCCGGGGAAGATCTGCAAAGCGGCACCAGGGTCACGCGGCTGGGGTAGGCGGGAGAAGGAAAGAAGAAGAAAGAGAAATGGGGCTCACCACAGGTGGCTGGGTGCTGTGGCTGTACGGCGGCTTGCCAAACGTCCAGCCCGAATCAGACAGCTTCCAGTTGGAGACGGAGTTCACCAGAAGGGCCACCTCCTTGTACGGCATCTGCTTGGTGCAGGTCCGGCTTGGGTCTCGGTGCCCGCTCATGTCACAGATCAGGTGCGGGCGGGACTGCAGCGACAACACTCGGCGCTCCGCAAAAGTGGCCAGGAGCTCCGAGAACACCAGGCCCTCATTTTCTTTCATCTCCCGAAGGCGCATCATGGCAATAGAGGCCCCAGGCGTGAGGGACACGGGTCGGAACTTCCAGGTGGCACGGGGCTCGGCAGGCGGGTCGGGGGCATAACCCAGTAGATTGATGAAGTCGTGCTCCGGGTCGACATTGGAGACATAAAAGTATGTCTTTTGCCACAACTTCGACGAATGCACGAGGGCAGGCGGCGGGAAATGGTTCTTGACCCCGGTGCGCTTCACGGCGATGCACCCGCCGCACTGGGCAGCCTCGCCCCGGAGTGCGGTATCGAGCTTCAGGTAGAAGAGCTCGCTCCACAACTCGACCGTGGGGAGTATCCCGAGGTACCCCTCGCAGAGGGCAACGAAGGAAGCCAGCGTCACCACCGTGTTCGGCGTGAGGTGGTGGGGCTGCACGTTGAAGAAATCAAGAAAGGAGCGGAAGAACCCGCCGACGGGGAGCCCGAAGCCGCAGGGGAAGTGCGAGCAGAAGACTACCCGCTCGCCCAGCCGAGGCGCCGGCCTGATCTCGGTCAACGGCGCAAGACGCACGGCGACCTTATCGGCGGGAGGCAACCGCCGTGAGAGGCGGAGGTAGTACACATGCTCGTCGATGACCTCGCTGTCGTCCCACTCGCCGAAGCGGTGGACCTGCGCTTCCGCGGCCATGGGTTGGGGCGAGGGCGAACTCCGGCGGAGCGATGTGGGCGACGGTGGCAGAGTGCGCAAGAGGGAGCGAGGAAGAAGAAGATGGAGCGGGGGTGTGCGCGTGAGCAGCGCTCGCCCCTCCCGCGCCTACTTATAGGCTCGGGACGATGAAGCCGAGGGGGCGGGGGCGTGGGATTAACTGCGCCACGTCCCGCACGACCCACGCCTTTTTCGCGCCTAATCCGCGCGCATTTAATGCGCGTGGGGAGGGCAATCGATTCCCTCTGCTGAAACGAATCCGCGCACGCACCGAGGCCCTGTAGTGGTGGGCCCCGGCCTGCTGCTGCGTCCCATTACGCGCGTGGGCTGGCAGGGCGGCATGGTGAGATGATGACGCGTGGAACGCCGCCAACGGGCGGCAAACCCACACCACGGCCTGACATCCATGCGGTATCTTCTCCTCGAAGACTCGAAGACAAAGTCCCGGCTGCTAGAAGCTGGCCCTCCCAGAAGACAATGGGCCGACTGCTAGAAGCCAGACCTTCTAGAAGCACAACCAAACCTTACTTGGAGTGGGAAGCTGCTGGAACCCCGCAGTCCCGCTTACGACCGCACAGCTCCACCAGCTTCGGGGACTACTGTCGGAGATATTGACCACGGGTGTCTTCATCGACCATCCATGGTGTTTCAAGACAAATAGGGGCTGCCTGTCATCCTCTGGCCGCCTGTGTATCGGGCCACCTCCTAGGGCCGCAACGCCTAGGAGCCGGCTGCTAGCAGGCGGCAGAGCCCTGACGGGCAGCAACCTGGCGGCCAGCATCTAGAAGACGGCCTCGTGCCTCCCCCTCGGGACATGTGCTGGGGAACCGCGACAAGACTAAGGCATGGCTATAGTTAAGCCTGTCCTTAGAGAATCTATAGAAGTGTGGCTACAGTGAGAGTGTACCTTACGAAAACCTGAAATGAAGGAAGAGTCCAGAATGGAATTGATTAAGTCAATGATGAATATATTGCCATATATGGAAGTTTTACATTCGGGGCGTTACAAAGTCTCCTCCACTACAAAATGTTCTCGTCCTGAGATCTAGGACTGAAAGAAAGTGGGATACTCAGAACGGAGATGATCTTCTCGTTCCCATGTAGCTTCTTGGTCGGTATGGTGTGACCACTTCACTTTTAAGAATTTGATGGACTTGTTGCGGGTCTTGCGCTCAGTTTCTCCAAGGATAGCAATGGGGTGCTCACGATAAGATAAGTCTTACTGAAGATCAATCTCTTCAAAAGGAATGGTGCGTTCAGACGTCTTGAAGCACTTGCGGAGTTGAGACACGTGAAACACATCATGCACATTTGCAAAGTTGGAGGGAAGCCCGAGTTGGTAGGCTAGATCGCCTCTCTTGCCAATTATCTTGAAAAGACCCACGTATCTTGGAGCAAGCTTGTACTTAATACCGAACCTATGAGTGCCCTTCATGGTAGAAACACAGAGATAGACATGATCTCAAATGTCGAAAGTCAAGTCACGATGCTTGCCGTCATAGTAGCTCTTTTGGCCCGATTACGCGGCTTTGAGATTCTCATGTATAACTTTGCACATTTCTTTGGCCTCTGACATCAAATCATTTCCAAGTTGTTGACGTTCACCAGTCTCGGACCAGTTGAGAGGGCTACGGCACTTTCTGCCATAGAGAATTTGAAACGGTGATTTTCCTGCACTTGCTTGGAAGTTGTTGTTGTAGGAGAATTCGGCAAATGGAAGGCAATCTTCCCATTTCATGCTGAATGAGATTACACATGCTTAGAGCATATCTTCAAGAATTTGGTTCACCCTTTCGACTTGGCCACTAGTCTGAGGGTGAAAAGTTGTGCTGAAGCGAATCTTGGTACCCATAGCTGACTGGAAGGAATCCCAGAATTTGGAAGTGAACAAGCTTCCACGATCTGAGGAGATTACTTGAGAGATACCATGCAAGGAGACAATTCTGGAGGTATACAGCTCTGCCAGTTGTGCTGCGTTAATGGATTCCTTGACTGGAAGGAAAAGAGCCACTTTAGTGAGCTTATCAATCACTACAAGGATGGCGTCGTGTCCTCGCTTGGACTTGGGAAAACCAGTGACGAAATCCATCTTAATGTGATCGAATTTACACTCGGGAATAGGAAGAGGTTGAAGGATTCCGACTGGACGTTGATGCTCTGCCTTCACTGTTCTGCAGACATCACACTCGTTCACGAATTGAGCAATTTCTCTTTTCATGCGAGTCCACCAATAGTATTGCTTGAGGTCATGGTACATCTTGGAGCTTCTTGGATGTATCGAGAGGAGTGAGTCATGTGCTTTGTTCATTATGAGCTTTCTGAGATCACCTTTGGGAACCACAATTATGTCCTCAAAGAACAAAGTGTCTCTGTCATCAATGCGATAGCACTTGTACTTGGGAGTACCCTTAGCAATACCATGTTTCACCTTCTGCACCATAGCATCATTGAGTTGGGCCTCATGAATTTGATCTTCCAAGGTAGGAGTGACTTGAAGGTTGGCAAGAAATCCTTGCGGAAAAACTTGGAGGTTGAGCTTCTTGAATGACTCACAAATTTCAGGTTGGAACGGTTTGAGGATGAGACTGTTGCAGTAAGCCTTTCTGCTGAAGGCATCTGCAATGACATTGGCCTTGCCGGGAGTATACTCAATGCTTGGATCATACTCTTGAATCATTTCAACCCAACGAGTCTGACGGATGTTAAGGTTTGGCCGAGTGAAGATGTACATCAGGCTCTTGTGATCAGTGAAGATGTCCACTTTTCTGCCCAACAGAAGGTGTCTCCACGTGATCAAGGCATGAACAACTGCTGCTAGCTCAAGATCATGTGTGGGGTAATTCTTCTCATTTGGTTTAAGATGACGTGAAGTGTATGCAATGATCCTCTTGTCTTGCATGAGAACACCGCCGAGACCTTGCAATGAAGCATCATAGAACACTTCATAAGCCTTGGACCCATCCGGAGGAGTAGGTACCGGAGCAGAAATGAGCTTCTCTTTGAGTGTATTGAATGCCACATCACAATCCGGAGTCCATGAGTACTTGACATTCTTTTACAACAGGTTGGACAGAGGCTTGGCAATCTTGGAGAAGTTCTCAATGAACCTTTTGCAATAGCTTGCGAGACCGAGGAAACTTCGGACTTGTTTGACATTCTGAGGAGGTTCCCACTTCACAATAGCTTCAACCTTCTCGGGGTTAACAGAAATGCCCTCGGCAGAGATAATATGGCCAAGATAGAGGACTTTATCAAGCCAGAATTCACATTTGGAGAACTTCACATAGAAACGGTGCTCACGGAGCCTGTCAAGAACCAAACGGAGGTGCTTTGCGTGGTCTTCTTCATTCTTGGAGAATACCAAGATGTCATCGAGGTACACGAGCATGAATTCATTGGTGTAGGGTTTGAATATGAAGTGCATCATCCGAGAGAAAGTGGGTGGAGCATTTGCAAGCCCGAAAGACATGACTGTGTACTCGTAGGAGCCATAGCTTGTCCTAAATGCGATCTTGGGAATATCCTCTTCACGGATGCAAATTTGATGGTAGCCCATCCGGAGATCAAGCTTCGAGAAAACCTTGGCTCCTTTGAGCTGCTCGAATAGTTCATTGATATTGGGGAGCGGGTACTTATTCTTAATTGTCTTCTTGTTCAATGGCCGGTAATCAACGCACAATCGTTTTGTACCATCCTTCTTATTGACAAAAAGAACACCGCAGCCCAAAGGAGAAGTACTTGGTCTTATCAGACCCATTCGTTCTTGATGGTCGAGTTGCTTCTTCAGCTCCTTCAACTCTTTAGGAGAAAGCTTGTACGGACGCCGACAAGCTGGCTCGGTACCAGGTTCAAGTTCAATGACGAATTCGACTGGACGGTTGGGAGGCATGCCTGGAAGCTCTTCAGGGAATACATCCTCATATTCACAAACCACTGGAATCTGGGATATGGCATTAATCTCGCCCTTGTCATTGAGAGAGAATAGCCTGATTGTGTTATCTCGAGCTGCGAAGATAATCACGTCTTCGGAAGGATGAGTTAGATTGACCTCCTTGTTTGCACAATCAATAAGAGCATCATGCTTAGAGAGCTAATCAATCCCAAGAATAAGATCAATGTCCGAGTTACCGAGAACAACCGGGGAAACCAGAAAACTGTAATCGCCCATATGAATAGATATATCCGGAGCAACCATACTAGTGTTCATTATCTTCCCCGGAGAAACAATCGACAAAGGCTTGGGCAAATCTTTACTGAAGAAACCATGCTTCGTGGCAAAGGGTCTTGAAATATATGAAAGTGATGCACCAGAGTCAAACAAAACTTTTGCAGGTTTAGAGTTAACTCGAAGATTACCAATAATCACATCAGAAGAATTCTCTGCTTGAGCTGCATTCATCAGGTTCACTCTTGCATACTTGGGATTGTGCTTGACAATAGAATTGCTTGTAGGCCTGACAGGTGGAGGAGGCGGAAGGCACCTCTGATTGGAACACTTGTTGGAATAGTGACCCTTCAGACCATATTTGTAGCAAGTGACCTATGAAACTGGACAGGAAGGAGGAACACTTGGTCTTGGAGCTTGGTACTGAGTCTTGTTCTGGTTGCTTGGGTTAGGTGGGTGGGAAAATCCACGACCACCTAAGTGCTTGTTCTGACTTGGAGGACGGAACACTGGAGGAGTCGGGAGCCAGAACTTCTGCTGCTTGGTGACCACTTGAGAGGAAGAGGAGGAGTGAACATCATCTCTTATCCTCTTTTTGGAAGATTCACACTTGAGTTGAGCTGCCTCTTGCTTGAGAGCCATGTTGTAGAATTGATCAAATTCATCTAGTTTGAACAGAGTGAGTGCAAGTTGGAGTTCATCTTTCAGACCACCTCAAAACTGGTAGATTTTTCTGTTGGCATCGGGGATGTCTTGCTTCGCATAACGGGCAAGATTCAGGAACTTGACATTGTATTGTTGGACAGACACGGTGCCTTGCTTCAGATTATGGAACTGACCATGCATGCCTTCAATGACACTGGTAGGGATGTGATGAGAACGGAAATCGCAGCAGAAGTCAGTCCATGAGATCTCACAACCCGCTCTGGAGTGTTTGTACTGTTGCCACCAATCTGCAGCTTGATCTTTGAGTTGGAAAGCGGCAAACTTGACATAATCCTCAGGTCTGACGTTACTGCACTCAAAATGCTTCTTGATGTCTATGATCCAATCTTCAGCATCTAGCGGATCCACACAGTAACTGAAAGACTTGGGCTGATTTGCCAGGAATTGGTTCAGAGTCGCAAAGTGAGGTTGATTGAACAGATTTCCTTGGCCTTGGTTCCCTTGATTGCCTCGATTTGCTTGATTGGCTTGGAAACTCTGCATCATCTTCATGAGCATCTGAGTGTTTTGATTGGTTGCCTGCATAATCGCTCTCCATGCCTCAGACGGAGGAGGAGGGGAAGGAGGACGCTCTTCTTCACCCTATGGGTTCTGGCTGGGAACTCTCTTAGGTGCCATCCTGAAGATGAAGACAGCCGTTAGCCATTGAAGCAAATAATAGATAAGTTGAATCAATGGCTAGATATTTGCAACATATAGTCTTCACAATGAACATTCGAACAAAATTGCACGAATGAATTCCATAGCTTAATGGTACATCAACTTGTCGGGAATCCACTTGGGAGAACAAAATGATAGAATAAAACAACAAGGTAACATAAGGAACAAATACATAATAGAGGTTTCATCCCACATGTTCGTGCTGAATGCCCCATGGCACGTGTTACAAAGGTCCTTGCAATCCCCGGATCAGCATAGCCAAGGATCCTTTAAGATGCAACCCCCTAGTGCAACAACGCCCATGATAGCCTCTCCACTAGATGTTCAACCCCAACCTTATATCATGCACCCGTTGGAAGATTAACTAAGAGCTACTTGAATCCCACCTATTAATTCCCGAAGATTTCCGGTTATGCAATCTGGTGTTGGGGATACAGGGGAAGCACCGCATATCACTCAGCTAATAAATCCTACATCCCGGGTATCAACACAACTGAGTGTGCCTCCGTGTCATACCACCACCCCTTTTTCTTGTAATAGTCATCCTGCGTAAAAAATATCACGTGCGAGAGTAATTGCTGTCGGATAAATTAACATGTGCTGATAAAATACATATGTGGAAAAATAACACCTGGTATTTTTGCCGGATAATCGTAGATGTTTTGACCAATCCATCTCCGGGTCATGATTTTTTCCGGATGTGTGGACCAGATCGTAGACGCGATGGCAGCGGAAAACTGGCGCCCCTGTGATGATCCGACAGCTGCTTTTGGAATCTTCTGACTTGGAAGGAGGCAGTAATCTGATCTACTAGCACTCAAGTACGAGTCGTACTAGTCTCGGTCACGTACTAGTGTAAGTACTAGTTGATTTTCCAGATTTGACTTTTCTTCATATAGGGAACAAAGGAATAGCAACAGAGTCAGGCGGTTCGCCGGTGGCTCGGAGACGAGGCGGCTCAGGCTGGAGAGCGTCGGTCGCTTTGCAAAGACTTGCCACGGCGGCACCTGCCACCGCTTTTTTTTTGGGTCGTAGTTTGCTTCGACGGTGACTTGGCCTGGAGCAGCAGCGCAGGCAGCCGATTGCTTGGCTTGAGATGGAATTAATTTGGACTAGTGGTTCCTTCTCCTGATTGCTTTGTCTTCTTCTCTTTTCTTTAATGGTAATCTTCCCTTGGTACTTGCAACTTACATGATGGAATTTCTATCTTCACGTAAAGGAGGCACTTCCCAGGCTTGAATAAAGTAGCAGTAGTAGCCTTGTCTTTGAATGTTCAACATGATTGAGGCTACACGTGAATCGTTCCCGTATGGGTCTTGTAGTCTCATTTATTTATTTCAACTTTATCATGGAAGCTGAGTTGCCTTTGGTAGTTGAGGTACAAGTCCGTCTCGGGCTTTGTTTTTCTAACTGCAGTTTGATGGTAGCGGCCCGCGGTTTTGACAGCGTCACCTCAATAAATAACTGTCGCTTTAGCAATTAGTTCGTGATGGAGAGTCCTGTCGGTCCGTACTTCTAGCAGCACACCTGGATCAATCTGGATTCGGATTTAGACTGCCCGGCGGTCTTGTCAACTCTGCGGATTCGCTGGTTTCCTTATTGGAGCTAGGTCTTCCTTGGTCCCGATACCTTCCAGCAGGATACCACGATCGATCTGGCTCAAATTTCTTAATTGCACAGGGAAACAATGCCTGTTAGTCTCAGCGGATCATATGCCGGGCCATCCTGCTTGCCTCTTCTTCTTCTTCATCTAGTCAACCGCGAGCTTCTCGATCCATATGAGAGATCCCTCCAAGAACTCAACACCACTGTGCGCTGGCCCCACGGTGGGCGCCAACTGTCGTGGAATTAACACGTCAGATGTCCGGTTTAACGGACTTAGTCGTGAGGCCGCGCATCTATGTAGTAGCTTGAGAGGGGTTGAGCGGAATCGAGAGACGCGATGCAAGACACGGATTTAGACAGCTTCGGGCCCCGGGAAACATCATCCGGTAATAACCCTACGTGCTGTTTGAGGCTGGGTCTCATTATGATCCTCGTGGTGTCGTCGGTAAACCGGCTCTTTGTGTCTAACCCTAGAAACTTGTCTAAACTTCTCCTCTAACTTGTAACTCTCAAACCTGTGAGAACTTGTCCTCTTTGGGGAGCCCTGCCCCTCCTTATATATGTTGAAGGGGCGGGTTACATGACTAGTCCTAGTAGGAGTAGGATTGATCTATTACAAGGAGTCCTAGTCTTGCTTCCTTTATGGAGAAAATTCCTTGCGCTTTATTATTAAACCGGCCCACTATTAATATGAACCGGCCTTCTGGGCTTTGGGCCTTGTCATCCATGATCCGCCTGCCGGGTTACCAGTGAGTGGTATTATTTAGGCAGGTTGCTAGTGAATCATCAAGTGTAAAACGTCTCTCAAGTAAACCACCAAGTCCGGCCGGGTTATAATTCCGGCCGGTTCATACCGCGGGGTATATCCCCGACAACGTGCACTTTTGCAACAGGGTTAGACATGGCATAATGTAATCTAACATGCATGCAAATGCATCCATCATGAAGATCATCACAAGACGAACATTTTCACATATCATACACTCCATTTGGACCAAAATGCACCAAGTTACGACCTCACGAACATGCCAACAAATTGTTAACGGACAACTAGTGCTAAAACAGTAACATCACGAAGCAGTCTTGCAACGAAGATTAAGACATCTATATGAACCCTAACATGCATAAAATTGACGCTAACATGTAGAGCACTTCGAGACAAACATTTTGACATATTATGCATGCAAAACGGAGCACCGAGCACCAAGTTACGACATGATGAAGGAGGCATGAAAATTACTGAGATCCGGGACATAGAGAATATTACCCCCCGTGAAAAGTCAACGGGGCGGAGGGATCCAGGACGGGCCGGTGCGGGATGAGGACGGAGGTGTTTGGTTGGATGTGCGGGTGGATCTCATCCACCCGCCCAGATCTGGATCTGATCCGGCCCGGCGGCGGTGGTGGCGATGGCCAGCGGCCGGCAGAGCTTCGAGATGGCGGCGGGGCGGCGCTGACCCGAGGCGGCGGCAGGGTTGGTCCGGCCGGCGTGGGCGCTGGGCGGCGACGAAGCGGCGGAGCCGTCAGTGAAACCGAGGCGCGACGGCGGTGACGCGCCGTGGCGCGTCGGCGATGGAGCGGCGAGTACGGTGGTGGAGGTTCACGGGGGCGGCGGAGGGATGTCGGCCGGCCGGCGGCGAGGCGGCCGAGCCGCGGGCGGCGCGGAGCGCCCGAGGCGCTCGGGGTGAGCTGGCGGCGGGAGACGGGCCGGAGGGCCTCCCGCGAGCCCGGTGGGTCCGGCAGTGCGGGGGAGAGAGGCCGGCGGCGCGGGGCCACATGGCGCGAGTCGATTGGCTCGGGGGAGCGGGCGGACACGTCCGGCGGCGGGGTGGACGTGTCCGGCGCGCGGAGGAGGAAGAAGTTAGGGTTTGATCCGAATTTCCGAGGAGATGGGCATATATATAGTTAGAGGGAGCTAGGAGTGTCCAAATGAGGTGTGGTTTTCGCCCACACGATCACGATCCAACGACCGAGAGCATGGTGGTGGTTGTGTTGGGATAGTGGGCTGTTGTGGAGGGGGTACTGGGCCAAAAGAGAAAGGGGTTTTCGACCCACGTGGTTAACCGTTGGAGTATCAAACGATATCCAAACGAGACAAAACTTGACAGGCGGTCTACCGGTGATATACGAAGACCACTCGACAGCTGTCGGCCCATTCCAAGGATGGTTTTAACCCAATCACAAAACAAAGACTTGGGAGGTGCAACAGGTGCCACACGAGAGAGTTGGAACCCGAAACGGACAACGGAGACGACGGAGACGATGCAACTACACACGGATGCAAGTGAGACTATGCCAATGCAATGCACATAATGAAAATGACATGGTGACATGCAACACATGCACAAGGCAAAAACGAAGAAACCCGAAATGAAGGAAGAGCCCAGAATGGAATTGATTAAGTCAACGATGAATATATTGCCATATATGGAAGTTTTACATCCGGGGCGTTACATCGAGGGACAGTTCCGTCAGCACGACGGCGTGGCGACGGTGTTGGTGATGTGATTCGCGCAGGGCTTCGCCTAAGCACTACGACGCTATGACCACAGGAATAAACTGTGGAGGGGGGCACCACACACGGCTAAGAGAATAAATGATGTGCCTTTGGGGTGCCCCCCTGCCCACGTATATAAAGGAGGGGAGGAGGAGGAAGCCGGCCCTAGGGGTGGCGCGCCATGGGGGGGTCCTACTAGGACTCCACTCCTAGTAGGATTCGCCCCCCCCCCCCCTTCCTTCCAATGGAGAGGGAGAAAGGGGAAAGGGGGAGAGGAGAAGGAAAGGGGGGCCGCACCCCCACCCCTAGTCCAATTCGGTTTGGGCAAGGGGAGGGAACGCGCCACCTCCCGTGGCCTACCTCCTCTTCTCCACCATGGCCCATGAGGCCCATTAACTTTCCCGAGGGATTCCGGTAGCCTCCCGGTACTCCAAAAAATCCCCGAACCTCTTCGGAACCATTCTGGTGTCCGTATACAACCTTCCAATATATGAATCTTTACCTCTCGACCATTTCGAGACTCCTCGTCATGTCCGTGATCTCATCTGGGACTCCGAACAAACTTCGGTCACCAAAACACATAACTCATAAAACAAGTCGTCATCGAACGTTAAGCGTGCGGACCCTACGGGTTTGAGACCTATGTAGACATGACCAAGACACATCTCCGGTCAATAACCAATAGCAGAACCTGGATGCTCATATTGGCACCTACATATTCTACGAAGATATTTATCGGTCAAATTGCATAACAACATACGTCATTCCCTTTGTCATCAGTATGTTACTTGCCCGAGATTCGCTCATCGGTATCATCGTACCTAGTTCAATCTCGTTACCGGCAAGTCTCTTTACTCGTTCCGTAATGCATCGTCCTGCAACTAACTCATTAGTCACATTGCTTGCAAGTCTTATAGTTATGTGCATTACCGAGAGGGCCCAGAGATACCTCTCCGATACACGGGGTGACAAATCCTAATCTCGATCTATGCCAACTCAACAAACACCTTCGGAGACACCTATATATCATCTTTATAATCACCCAGTTATGTTGTGACATTTGATAGCACACAAGGTGTTCCTCCGGTATTCGGGAGTTGCATAATCTCATAGTCAGAGATAACACCCCTAGTCCTCCTCTGTGGGGACTTCGCGTCATGACTATCGTCGATATGGTAGCTACAAGGTTGCTCCTTGAGCTGTGCGTCTAGAGGAGGAAGAAGGGCAAGGCTAGCTCTCTCCTCTCCTTCTAGGGATGTTTGTGGTGGCTAGGGTTTATTCTCTCTCTCTCTCTCTCTAGGGATTTCTCAACGTCCAACACCTCTGCATGGAGGAACATGGGGGGCTTATATAGGCCTACCCCGGGGTTACAATGGTAATCCGGCCGGGTGCAGGTCCCGACCGTCAGCGTCCCTGGACGCCAGCTTCCCTGCCGGCTGCTGGGCCCCGCCACTTGGTGGGTCCCGCCGGTGGTCGAAGACATGTCCGTCCTGTGGGCCCGCCGCCTATGGGCCAATGTGATTGTATTCTACTGTTGACATCCTTCTGCTGATGAAAGCGTCGTTGAGGAGGGTATGGCTATAGTACCACCGCCTAACGGTCATACACTGTTGCCACGCCCCATCTTGTCATCTTAATCGAGTAAAGACTTCAAGGGGACGGCGGTCCGCCAGCCAGAGGGCATCGCGTTCCTTACGCCACCGACAAGAAGCCGGTTGTACCCTGGTGACCCGGCGACGGGTAGGGCCTTCCGCCTGCAGGCCGCACCGCCTCCAGATCGTGGGATCATGGCTTCTTCTAATCAAGGCGAGGTCACAGGCAACATGGATACAGTGGCACACTTGCGGACACCCACACTGTAGCCACGCTACCCTGGATTCTGGGGGAGCAGGCACTACTGTAGCCATGTTCTAGTTTTGTCAAGGATCCCCCGACATGTTCTCTAAGGGGGAGATGCGGGCCATCTGCAAGATGTCGGCTACTCCGCAGCCACCTGTTGATAGTTCGCCGCCTGCCAGCAGCTGGCTCATGGGGCTTGGCGGCCCTAGGAGGTGGCCTGATGCACACGCGGCTGAAGGATGGCAGTCGGCCTTAATGTCTTGAAACGCCATGGGTGGTCGATGAAGACACCCGTGGTCAATGTCTCCGACAGTAGTCCCCGAAGCTGGTGGAGCTCTGCGGCCATGAGTGGGGCTGCAGGGCTTCAGCGGCTTCCCTCTCCATATGATGAGTGATCTTTTTCTCCGTCCGTCTTCTAGAGGGGCCGGCTGTTGGCGGCCGGCTGCTAGATTTGAATCTTCAGAAGGAAGGTGGCTGGATGGCCGGCTGGCCGCGGGGCGGGCCTGCCGCCCGTTGGCCGCACGCTACACGGTGTCATCATGTCGAGCCGGCCTGCCATCCCACTCGCGTGACTGGACATTGCAGTAGGCCTGGGCCCGCCACTACAGGGCCTCGGCGCGCGCGCGGATCCGCTGCGGCCGAGGTGGTCGGTTGCCCTTCCCACGCGCATTAAATGTGCACGGTTATGGCGCAAAAAGCGCGGGTTATGCGAGGCATGGCGCAGTTAATCCCACGCCCCGCCCCTTTGGCTTCGTCGCCCCGAGCCTATAAGTAGGCGCGAGAGGGGGCTGGCGTAATGCACGCGCACCCCCATCTCTTTCTTCTTCCTTGCCCTTCTTGCTTTCTCGCCATCGCCGCGCCCGCTGCTCCCACCGGGGCCCGTGCTGATCCATGGCCGTCGAAGCACCGGTTCACCACTCCGAGGAGTGGGACGGTATCGAGGTCCATGAGGACCATATCGACTTCCTCCGCCGATCGCGGCGGCTCCCCGCCGCTGGGAACGTGGGAGTGCGTCTCGCGCCGGGGAACCAGCTCGGGCCGGCGCCTCGGCTCGGCGAGCACGTCGTCTTCCGGTCGCACTTCCTCCGCAGATTTGGTCTTCCAGCGAGCGGATTGTTCTGCTTGTTCCTCGACTTCTACAGCGTGTAGCCCCACCACCTTACGCCAAACACGGTGGTGCTGCTCGCCGCCTTCGTCGCCCTCTATGAGGGCTATTTCGGAGTGCTCCCCACACTCGAGGTGTGGGGAGAGCTCTTTTATCTGAAGCTTGGCACCGTCCTCAGGGGCGAGGCGGCCCAGTGTGATGCTTGCGTTGGAGTGCGGCGCACTAGCGCTGGGAACCATTTCCCAAAGATCGCCCTGGTGCACTCAGCAAAGCTGTGGCAGAAGACGTACTTCTACGTCTGAAACGTCCACTCGGAGCGGGACTATGTCAACCTGCCGGTCTACACGGGTGGTCCGCCTGTTGGACCCCGCTCCTCCTGGAGGTTCCGGCCGAGAAATCTCTCGCGTGCCGCCTCCATCGCCCTAGTCCGCCTTCAGGAGCTGACGTAAGTGGAGGGTCTCTTGGGCTCGGATTTGCTGGCCACATTTGCGAAGCGCCGTGTGCTGCCTCTGTAGTCCCGACCCCACCTGATCAGCGACATAAGCGGGCTTCGGGACCCAAGCCGACTGAGCACCATGAAGATGCCGGTCGCAGAAATAGTCCGCCTGCTGAACCACATCTCCAACTATAAACTGTCGGAGATGCATTGGGAGTTCAGCAAGCCGCCGTATAGTCGCAGCAATCCGCCACCTGCAGTGAGTTTCCTTTTTCTCTCTTCTTTTCTACATTGGTTTTTTCTTGCCGCCTGACCCTTGTGCCGTGTTGCAGCGCTTCCCAGGCCAACCGGAGCCGGGCTCGGGAGTTTCGGGCCGCCCGCTCATGGCGGACCGATCTCAGAGCGACACGAGCGACCCCGATCTGGGAGCGGCCGCCATGGAGGAGGATGAGGTCCCAGGCGGTGGAGACGTGCCAATAGGCGGCTCGTCCGGAGGCGGCGTCGGGGAGTGGCCAGATGATGATGAGGACGATGAGGCACCGCGTCGTGTCCAAGATGCTGACCCGACGGGAGGCAGCTCCTCGATGGTGCCGCCAACGACAAGCGGCGGGTCGAAGCGTCGGGCTGGCTCCGGGCTGCATGGCAGTCGGCCCAAGAAGCCCAAACCCTCGGCCGCCAAAACCAAACGCCAGGAGGCGGCCGCCAAGGTGGCCCTTTATCAAAGGACCCCTAAGACATGGCCGACCGTGTCCGTGTAAGCACCCCACTTCTTTCTCCTTTGTCTCTTCCCTTTTCTCGCGAACAGCTCATCAGTCTTTTCGTGTCCTTCTAAGCAGAGCCCCACTTTCCCTCTCGCGAGCTCCCGCTGGCTTTGTGGTCGGAGTGATGGAGGCGTCCGCCAACCCTCGTCATGTGGACCTAGCTGTCGTCCTCCGAGAGGCGACGAAGAGGAATGCGCAGGAGGCGCGGGAGGAGCGGGATGCTACGGCTCACAAGGAGGCGGAGGCGTCCCAGGTGGCGCGGGCAGAGGCTGATGTTGCGGCCAAGGCTGAGGCCAAGGCGGCGCCTAAGGCTCAGGAGCAGGAGGCGGCCCGCCGACGGTCGTCGGGACCTGCTGATCCCCAGCACGCAGCTCCATTGGAGCCGTCTGGTCAAGCGCCGATTGGTGATGATCAGCCGGCCTTAGAAAGGGAAGGGGGTAGCCTCGCTGTCTTAGAGGCGGAGGTGGCCCCCCTTGTGCCGCCTGCTGACGCGCGAGACAGCCGGCCCGAGGGGTCGACTGCGCCGTCGGCTGAAGGCGAGCTGGTGGTGGGTCCACTTCCCACCACTCGGATTCCTGCGCGCCCGCGGCAGGCGGAAGCCGGCACGGGCAGCTCGTCATCGCCGGAGAACAAGGCCACTAGTGTCGTGCCACCAGGTTGGTCGCCTGGCAGCGGCAGCGTTTTGAATGTTGCCTCCCGGGACATTTTGGACCAGTTCAACGTCCAAGGCACCACCCTGCAAAAAGCTATGCAGGACTTCTTGGCCGCGCGGGCGGCCGTCTGGGTAAGCTGACTTCTTCTTTTGATTTTTATTACTTCAATTTCTCTCGTGTGGGCGCGTCAGCGCACCCACTATGTGTAGTCCCCGAGTTCCGGGCCAACTGCTGAGCAGGCAGCTTGGAACTCCAAGGTAATTCCCGTGACTTGACTTGTTTCTTGTCGTCCTTGTCGTAGGACTACCACAACCTTCGGGTGGCCACCTGCAAATCCCAGCATCGGAAGCTGACCAAGCGGATAGCCGCCTTGACTAAGAGTCGGAGTAAGTGCTTCGGGGGCGCGTGAGCGCACCCGCTTGGTGCAGTCCCCGAGTTCCGGGCCGGCTGCTGAGCAGGCGGCTCGGAACTCCAAGGTCAATTATCTTTGGTTGGTGTTGACGCCTTCTTCTTCTTCTTCTCTTGTCAGCGACCACGGCTAACCTTCGGGCCCAGCTGGGCGAGGTCTGGGCCGAGCTCCGTACCGAGGAGTAGGAGAGCAGCCAGGCCGTCCAACAGTGCAACCACCCGGCCAAGGAGTTGGCAGACCAGGCGGAGAAGCACAAGGCGGAGCTCAAGAAGCTCACGGACGATGAAGGGCTCCGTCAGGCCGAGTTCGAGACTCAACGCTCGAACTGGGCCAAAACGGAGAAGGCCCTGCACGACGGCTATGAGGCAATCGAGGACATGGTTGATGGTAAGTTGCTTATTCTCTTCTGCTTAGTCGCCGACTTCCGCAAGAGTCGGCTCCCATCCTCTTATTTATTTGGTCTTTTTCCTGGTTGTAGGATCGAAAGTATGTCTAGAGGGGCGGTGATTAGACTACTTGTAGCCCCTTCGAGGGCTCCACCCACGAAGGGTCCACGAAGAAGCAACCTTGTCTATTCCATCATGGCCTACGCCCACGGAGGGCTAGCCTTACTCGGGGTAGATCTTCACGAAGTAGGCGATCTCCTTGCCCTTACAAACTTCTTGGTTCAACTCCACATCTCGATGACGGAGGCTCCCAAGCGACACCTAACCAATCTAGGAGGCACCACCCTCCAAAAGGTAATAGATGTTGTAGATGATGATGAACTCCTTGCTCTTGTGCTTCAAATGATAATCTCCCCAACACTCAACTCTCCTCACTGATTTGGCTGTGGTGGAAGAAAGGATTGAGTGGAAAGCAACTTGGGAAGGATAGAGATCAAGCTTCATATGGTGGGAGTGGAGCAACTTGATCTCAACACAAGGGTAGGTGGTTCTCTTCTCAGAAATGTAAGGTAGGAGTGGTAGTTCTTTCTGATGGCTCTCTCCACGAATGAAGAGGGGGTGGAGGGGGTATAAATAGCCTCCACACAAAATCCAACCGTTACACACACATTTGAGCAAACTCGGTGGGACCGAAGTGGACAACTCGGTGAGACCGAAAGTTCAAATAATGTGAACGTTGGGGTTTTCGGTGGGACCGAAAATACCATCTCGGTTAGTCCGATTCGTGCAAAAGACAAGAGCTTGCCAGTTTCGGTGGGACCGACTTTATCATCTCGGTGACACCGATTTGATGACAGAAGGTTACAGAAGCTTGGCAACTCATGTTTCGGTGAAACCGATATTAGAATCAGAAAAT
This sequence comes from Secale cereale, assembly GCA_902687465.1. NCBI lineage: Eukaryota > Viridiplantae > Streptophyta > Magnoliopsida > Poales > Poaceae > Secale > Secale cereale. The sequence continues at coordinate 91,026,108 of LR738712.1, forward strand.
CCGATTTTGCTAGGGTTTGGCTTATGGCTGAGGTGGTTCATCTCGGTGTGACTGAGTTTGGATAATCGGTGGGACCGAGATTACTTATGAGTGTATATGGCAGTGAAAGTTGCTGATAGTTTAGGAGATGTATCACTAAGCACTTGAGCAACCAGATCATCAACATAACCTCATCCCCTTTTAATAGTATTGGCTTTTCCTATGGACTCAATGTGATCTTGGATCACTAAACCAAAAATGGAGTCTTGAGCTTTTGCCAATGCTTGCACTTAGCATTTTGAGGGATCCACTTCTTCAGTCCTTGCCATACCCATATCACTGAACTTCTCTGAAATGATTCTCAAGTAATTATTAGTTCAATGATATATATGTTGTTATTAATTGCCAAAACCACCCGGGGATTAGTTGCACTTTCAATCTCCCCCTTTTTGGTAATTGATGACAACATATAGATCAAAGCTTCGACAAGAGATATAATCAATGAATAATATCGTCGCTTTGAGAAGTATGTGATAAGCAAGAGCTCCCCCTAAATTTGTGCATTATTTAAGATTTGCGTTTGAATGCAAATGCACGATCGATTAGGATCATGGGTCACTCTTCCATGTCACATACATCTTGGTGGAGCGCACAAAATGATAAGAATGAACAGCATGCACCCAATCACCAAGACATGAGTAAATAGTCATACAAGATAGGAATAGCATATGATAAGCATTAAGCACACATTAAAGCATAGTACGACCAAGCACTCATTAAAGTAGCATCAAACGGAGTATCAAGCACACTGAAAGTCTCGAAAACCAAAAGTATCTCAAAGAAACCGCAAAAGAACGAAAGAGCACTCTCTCTCTCTCGAAGCCCTATGATCTATACAATTTCTCCCCCTTTGGCAACAAGTTACCAAAAAGTTCGAAAAAGCATAGAGCTAAACGTCACTGTGGGCTCTGCTGGCGGCTCCCGTCTGGGTTGATGTCGGAGTAGATATGATAGCATCGGTGAAGACTTCAGCTGATGTCTGTGCTGGAGGAGTGGACACTGGAGCTGTAGCTGGAGTAACTGCTGGAACTGTGGGAGGTGCTGAAGCTGTAGTCCTGATGTCAGTCACTGGAATAGCAGCTGATCGGGATCCTTTGGGAACCGGAGCAGTCTGTCGATGAGAATCCTGGACTAAGTCATCCTGCACAAGCTCTGCCTTGTCCTGCTTTGCTTCCTCAATGTCTGCCTCAAGCTTGTTGACGGTCACTTGTATTTCAGTTAGCTTCACGTCCAGAGCGTGGATCTTCTCGTCAACAATCCTCTCTAAGCTTTCCTGAGACTGTTCAATGCTGGCCAGGCGTTGTTCAATCCTTTGGGTAGCTTCAAGAATTTGCTCTCCGAAACTCTTTGGTTTAGCTGCTGCTGCTGCTGCTTCCTTGTCAGCTTTGGCTTTCTTAGCAGCTTCGATCTTGGCTTGACCTTCAACAGATGTCGGATCCTCCTCATCCATCACAACAACATTGTCTTCATGCTCTGGCTGCAGCGGTAAATGTTTCCTACCCAACAAGAATTTGCCCGTGCCAAACTTGGCATTGATAAGCATCTAAATCTGCGGGGCAAATCCACATGACCTTTTCTGGTCAGCTGCAGTCCTTTTAATGGTCTCTACCATTAAGTCCATCACCTTGAAAGGTGCTTTCTCATCAAGTATATGCAGCATGTTGATAGAATATCCTCTGATCATGCGATGATCTCCAGACTTGGGCATCAAGGTATGCCTCAAAATAGTATTAGTGGTAGGTAAGCCTGCCTGGAGATGGTAGACTGAGCCGAGCTTCCAGACTTCCAAATCCTCTGCCGGAATCTCTTTGTACATGTTCTTCATGGATTCATGATTCTTCTTTGGAATCCCATATACATCAATATCATCTTCTCGTTGCACTGGAGCATTCAGAATTTCTGCCCATTCTTCAACAGAAGAAGAAAATCTTTGACCTTCAGTCATCCATGTAATCTTTCCATCAGGATAGAAGTGAGCTGTGGCATAGAATTGCTTTATCATCTCGTCGTTCCAACTGGTCAATTTCTGACCTACAAAATCTGCAACACCACAAGCAGTGAAACTTTCATGCACATGTGGAAAGAAATCTCTGTGCTCTTCGCTATCAATGTATTCCCAGTCAACATATCTGGTGTCTGCGACTATTGGCTTCTTGTCCATCAGCACGGTCTCATAGAAGTCCTGCTGCTCTCTGGTGTGAAATCTGGGATCTACAGCAGTTCTTCTCCTCACGGCATATGGGTCAGCTTGTCTCCATAGCCTGAGACCTCTATCTTTCCTTGCCTTCATATCCTCGGCTTGAGGATGAGCATCATTGTGAAGTGGCAGTTTTGGACGAAGTTTCAGCAACACTTGTCCTTCTTCATCAGACTCGGCTGGTGGCACATCATCCTTGTTCTTCTCAGACACTGGAATATTTCTGGTTGTCCTCTTGGGCTTGGCAGCAGGCTTTCCTGGAGCTGCCTTAGTTTGAGCAGATTTCTTGGGCTTTGAAGTGGCTCCGGCCTTAATGGCATCACCCATGAGCTTAGCCTTCTGAGGAGGAGGAGGCTGGGGTGCTTCCTCATCCTCATCCTCTACTGCTGCATCTGCATGAGAATCAGTATACACTACCCTCTTTCTCTTGGAGGTTTTCTTTACTTTGCTTGGAGCTGCCTCTCCCAAATTCAGCTTCTTGGCAACAGTTGACTGCTTGACCTTGCTGGTGCCCTTCTTAGATTGCTGACCTTGTTGCTCTTTGGCAACAACCTTCCTCTTAGGCTTGGAGGTCACCTCTTCCTCAACAACAAAGTCTGAATCTTCATCATCGGAATTCTTCTCCTTTCTAGCTCTGGTGGCTGCAGGAGGTAAGCCACTTGGTGTACTCCTCTCACCATCATCAAATGGGCTCCTAGGATCAGAACTAGTGTCTGCCTCTGGAATGTCTGCGATGGGTGTCTCTGACCTGTTCTGACTGTCACTGGCATCTGACATGACTGACAACCTGTGAATAGATAAGGTATAGGCAGAGAAGAAGAGTTATCACAAACTGCATAAGTTTTTGCAAAAAAAATGAGTTCAAATTCTAGTTTTAAGTTTTCACAGAAGACATTTCGGTCAGACCGAGTTTCAGTTTCGGTGAATCTGAAGTGTTAAACAGGGCTTGGCACACCACTTTCGGTTTGACCGAAGTGGGTTTCGGTCCTGCCGAAAACACTAGGGTTTCACAAAAACTACATTTCGGTCACACCGATTTGCACAACTCGGTTGGACCGAAGGGTGCAGTGCAATGGCCAGAGGCCAAATCGGTCACACCGAAATTTTAAAGTCGGTCTCACCGAGATGTGTTCTGAGGAAACCTAACCCTAAAAATTTTACTCGAATCTAGTTCAAAACGAACCAATCTGGTGTACAGGAGGATTTCAATCGTGGCAAGATACTAGGCAATCCAAACGTGCATTGAATCAGAGATGGGAGCACGAGTGGGATCAAAACTCACCCTAACTTGGTGGAGTTTCTCTACGTCGGCAACGGCGCGGAGGAGATGTCCGTTGACGGCGATGGAGACCTGCGGCGAGGGCGCACAGGCGACGACGGCGACGATCCGGAGATCAAGGCGACGGCAGCAGGGGATGTGGGGGCGAAACGTTTGAAGGAGAAATCAACGCGCGCGACCCTTGGTATATATACCCCTTTGCTGTCGGTGGGACCGAGTTGAAAAACTCGGTGGCACCGAGATGGATAACTGCTAGGCAGTTATGCACTTCGGTCACGCCGAGATTTACAACTCGGTTTCACCGAGATTAAACCTAGATCAGTCAAAATGCTTTCGGTTCGATCGAGTTTGAGTGAGTTGGTCTGACCGAAATCAATTAGAAGGTTTTGGAATTTTAGCCCTTGACGGATCGGTGGCTCCGAGTGCTCCTCACCCGGAGGGTCCGAAAATGACTTGTTCAAAGTTTGTGATGTAAGCATGAATAGAATTTGAGACAAGAAAGCATAGATAGCTAGGGGAGGTACTTAGGCATTCTTGTCCATCCATTTGGTCAGAAAAATCAAAACAACCAAAACAACAAATGGATGTCCTCGAATGGATAAAATCATGCATTCAACATGCTCACACAATAAGATAGCAAATGAAATATGTGTCAAACATGCACAACCAAAACTCTAGCAATTAACACACAATTTGTCGATGACTAGGTCATCTTTATATGAGTATATTGACTTAGGAGCCAAATGAGAACATTTGATCATAGGTCATACTCATCGTTTAAGCACAAGTGGGGTTACCACTTTTACATAAAGCTTTGATGTGTTCACATCATTTGAAGATGCTTTAGCTCAATTTTTTTTAGAGTAAAGCTCCCCCTAGATGTGAGAACCCCTTTTAAAGGGTCAAACTAACCTTGGGTTGTCGTAGAAGACTTCATGTAGATGTTGAAGATGTGGATGCTCAATGTTGATGGAGATCATCAAGAGTTGGGAGCTATCCTTTGGATTAGGGCACTTTCAATACCTACATGGGTTAGTCCCACAAGGAACAAACAAGGATATCCATGGACATAGATTGAAGTTCACAATAGATGATGTCCATGAAAGCAATGATTACCTTGTCCCTTGACTTACCAACAAGAGGGTTTGTGACTCCATGAACTAGTGCATGATGTGGAAGTTGATTGCACAAGTTCTTTGCCAAAATGAATGTGAGTGAAGTATGTTGGCGGAGTCACCCTCAAGAACCTTCTAGTTCTTCTTCTTCGGGATCCACATCATCTTGATGGGAATCCTTGGGGTTGTAGTTGAGCTTGACGAAGTAGAACTTGACGTTTCCTTGGGAACCCACTTGACCATGGCTTGAGGTGCTTCAACGAATGCATCAATCTCCTCTTGAAGCTTGTCCTTGGCTTTTAGCTTGTGGTCTTGTGGTGGAAGGTCATCTTGAGCTTGTTCCACATTGGAAGAAGTAGGATCATACTTCTCCTTTTGAGAAACAAACTGTGGAGTAGGATATTGACCTTCTTCCTACTCAACACCTTCGGCGTTGAACTTTCGCTCAAAACCAATTCCTTGATTCTTCCGGTGTCTTCCTTGCTTGCGAACAATTTCCTCAAAGTTCTTGCTTCCGGCAAGGCTCTTGTAGACACATTTCTCTATGATCCCTTTCAATAAACTATTCTCTTGCTCAAGTGTAACTTGGCTTGAAACATTGTTAGTGGAATCAAGAGAACTACTAGAAGCAACAACATTGGATTTAGCATGGTTATTGTTACTACTAGAGGAAGAATTTTTCTTATGCTTGTCATGCTTAGTCTTAATGGGTGGCAAGAAATTAGACAAGAGAAGTCGTTTGGCAAGATATGAAGAACTCTTCTTTCGAAGATCGTCATTGATTGCTTTTAGAAACTCATGTTCTTGCTCTAGAGTGAGCTTCTCGAAGCGTAGCTTCTCATGAGATCTTAGGAGCTCTCTATGATCTTCTTGAGTTGTTTCATGAGCTAACTTAAGAGTGTTTAGTTCTTTAGTTAGACGCTCAATCTCCTTCATAGCATTGTCATTCGACTCTTCTCGACTATAAAGACTACTAGTATTTTCATCGTTACTAGGCTCACTAGATTTATCATGCAAGAGCTCATCTTCACTAAGCAAGTCATCCTCATCACTATTGAAGTCAATGAATTCAGGGTGTGATACCTTGGGGCCTTTAGCCATGAAGCATCTTCCAATTCCCTCATTTGGTGAATCAAATAAGTCGTAGGAGTTGGAGTTGGAGGATACGAGAGCAAGACCGGCAACACCTTCATCTTGACTGTAGTCGGAGTCGGAGTGATAGCTTCCATCGGATTGATTGTCGGAGTCGGAGCCGGAGACCCATTCACCTATATGAGCTTGATGTCTTCTTCTTGTGTAGCTCCTTGATGACTTGTCTTTCCTCTCCGAATCCTTGCTTCCCCGAGAGGGTCTTCGTTCATAACGATCATCTCTACTCCTTCTCTCTTTTCGAGGTGACTCATCTCTTGAACTTCTTCTTCTTGGAGATTCTTCTCTTCTCTTGTGGGGAGCCGTACACTCATTTGAGTAGTGTCCGGGTCTTCCACAATTGTAGCAGTTTCGATCACGACTAGAAGATCTCTTTTCATCATATGATCTAGACTTTGAGCTTCTCTCTTTGCCTCTATACTTGTAGAATTTGTTGAAGTTCTTAACCATTAGGCTTATCTCTTCATTGGAAACTAACTTGTCACTTGAGGTTGTAGGAGCATCACTTGTAGCTTTGTAAGCACCACTCGACTTGTTGTGAAGCTCTTCCTTATCCTTAAGTGTCATCTCATGAGCAACAATTCTTCCAATGACTTCGGTTGGCTTGAGAGTCTTGTAGTTTGGCATCATTTGGATCAAAGTGCACACGGTGTCATACTTTCCATCCAAAGCTCTTAGAATCTTCTTGATGATGAATCGGTCGGTCATTTCTTCGCTTCCTAAGCCGGCAATCTCATTTGTGATGAGAGCAAGCCTAGAGTACATTTCAGCGACTCCTTCACCATCCTTCATCTTGAACTTGTCAAGTTGACCTTGAAGAATATCTAGCTTTGATTCCTTCACAGACTCGGTACCTTCGTGCATTTCAACCAAAGTATCCCAAATCTCTTTAGCATTCTCAAGACGGCTGATTTTGTTGAACTCTTCGGGACACAAGGCATTGAAGAGAATGTCACAAGCTTGAGCATTGTTTTGCAACATCCGCAACTCTTCAGGTGTAGCTTCGCGATCCGGAACTTTTCCTTCCTCGAAGAATTCACCTTGCATACCAACACAAATAATGCCCCATGCGGCTGGGTTATGACCAAGAATATGCATTTTCATTTTATGCTTCCAACTAGCAAAATTTGTACCATCAAAGTAAGGACCTCTACAAAAATTACCCTCACTAGACGCCATACTCTCCTAGGTTGTGAAACCAAGCTTATGGAGTCCAATGCAATGGAAACCAAAACAATGGAGACCAAAGCTCTGATACCACTTGTAGGATCGAAAGTATGTCTAGAGGGGGGGGTGATTAGACTACTTGTAAATATAAAAATTCTGCCTTTTGACACAGAATAGTTTTTGGCAGATTTACAATTATGATCAAGTCAAACATCACCCTACACATGCAATTCTAGAGTATAGGCAGCGGAAAGTAAATTGCACATGTAGTAAAGAGAGGTGGAGAAGAGCAAACGCAATTTTGGAGACGCGGTGATTTTTCTCGTGGTTCCGATAGGTGGTGCTATCGTACATCCACGTTGATGGAGACTTCAACCCACGGAGGGTAACGGCTGCGCGAGTCCACGGAGGGCTCCACCCACGAAGGGTCCACGAAGAAGCAACCTTGTCTATTCCATCATGGCCTACGCCCACGGAGGGCTAGCCTTACTCGGGGTAGATCTTCACGAAGTAGGCGATCTCCTTGCCCTTACAAACTTCTTGGTTCAACTCCACATATCGATGACGGAGGCTCCCAAGCGACACCTAACCAATCTAGGAGGCACCACCCTCCAAAAGGTAATAGATGTTGTAGATGATGATGAACTCCTTGCTCTTGTGCTTCAAATGATAATCTCCCCAACACTCAACTCTCCTCACTGATTTGGTTGTGGTGGAAGAAAGGATTGAGTGGAAAGCAACTTGGGAAGGTTAGAGATCAAGCTTCATATGGTGGGAGTGGAGCAACTTGATCTCAACACAAGGGTAGGTGGTTCTCTTCTCAGAAATGTAAGGTAGGAGTGGTAGTTCTTTCTAATGGCTCTCTCCACGAATGAAGAGGGGGTGGAGGGGGTATAAATAGCCTCCACACAAAATCCAACCGTTACACACACATTTGAGCAAACTCGGTGGGACCGAAGTGGACAACTCGGTGAGACCGAAAGTTCAAATAATGTGAACGTTGGGGTTTTCGGTGGGACAGAAAATACCATCTCGGTTAGTCCGATTCGTGCAAAAGACAAGAGCTTGCCAGTTTCGGTGGGACCGACTTTATCATCTCGGTGACACAGATTTGATGACAGAAGGTTACAGAAGCTTGGCAACTCATGTTTCGGTGAAACCGATATTAGAATCGGAAAATCCGATTTTGCTAGGGTTTGGCTTATGGCTGAGGTGGTTCATCTCGGTGTGACTGAGTTTGGATAATCGGTGGGACCGAGATTACTTATGAGTGTATATGGCAGTGAAAGTTGCTGATAGTTTAGGAGATGTATCACTAAGCACTTGAGCAACCAGATCATCAACATAACCTCATCCCCTTTTAATAGTATTGGCTTTTCCTATGGACTCAATGTGATCTTGGATCACTAAACCAAAAATGGAGTCTTGAGCTTTTGCCAATGCTTGCACTTAGCATTTTGAGGGGTCCACTTCTTCAGTCCTTGCCATACCCATATCACTGAACTTCTCTGAAATGATTCTCAAGTAATTATTAGTTCAATGATATATATGTTGTTATTAATTGCCAAAACCACCCGGGGATTAGTTGCACTTTCACTGGTGCAGAGTTCTTCCCTGGTCACTCCGCTGCCGTCAGCCAGGCTATCGAAACCCGGCGTGATGAAAGGCGTCGAGCGGGCGTGGAGATTGCGCTCAACGCGCCGTGGACCCTCAGCGAACAGGTTCTTGCCGTGAAGGCGCACTTGCAGCCGGTCCACCGAATGATTTGCCACCTGCAACGCGCCGGCTCCCAGGTGTTGGTCGCCCTCTGGCCAGATGTTCCAGCTCCGCGCACTCCTATCTGGACTGCCGAGTGGTTAGAGGTGGCGGTCGGCCGCTTCGAGGCCTGGAAGGGTGCTGCCGCAAGGGCCGGCACGCGGGTGGCCTTGGAATTCGCCAAGGGCTGGTACCCCGACCTGGACCTTGCCCAGCTGGCAACCTTCCGCCTAGAGGCCGGGCCCGAGCTGGTGGCGATGCAGGGAGACCTCATCAAGCCTGCCGCCGCGATCACTGACTATGATGACACCGCCGTCTTCATCCCAGAGTTGGATGAAAACGGCCGTGTGGTGCTTCCCGATCAATTTTGGCTGGACCTGGCGGCGCCAGAGGAGTTGGACGAGGAGATTGCCTCGAGCGACGAAAGCGAGGATGAGGAAGGCGGCCCTCTGGAAGACGAGCCGCTTGTTCGTCATCAACCCGACGAGGCCTAGACAAGCGAGCTGCAAGGAACCGGGCCGACTGCCGCAGAAGGCGACCAGGTTGGGGTCGGCCAGGCGGTGACCTTAGCAGCCGGCGCTGTGGACTCCACGCTACTTCCAAATCCGCCTATTGGTCCTCCGGCCTAGGCGGCCATGCTATCTTTTGTTTTTCTGTTGTCTTGTGATCAACTAAGTTAGTCTTGCACAATTCCACCCACTGGGTGTATCTTAAAACATTGTTGAATGACAGCCGTGGGCCTTGTGCTATGTAAATATTCTGTTAATCTCGTATATGTTTATGCTCTTTGCCGAGTTCTAGTCTTGGCGCTACCTTTTGTTCCTTTGGGCGTTTTCTTTTGCCATCTCCCTTGACCGTCGTCCTGCCAGCCAGACAGCCACTCCGTAGTCTATGGTTGGGTCAGGGACTTGGCTATTTTCGGGATAGACAAGTATCTTGCCATCTAGAACGTGGCTTGGTCAAGCTAGAACCCGGCCGGCCAGCTAGTCAGCGGCCGGACGATTTGTCTCAAAGGCTGTCTTGGCCTATGTTTGCTTTTTTCCTTAGCCATTTTCATGTGGGCATCGCTTCTTGCCGTTCACTCCTGTTAGTCGGACAACCGCGTTCTACGAGTCTGTGACTTTGTAGGCAAGAGAGGGCTTGGATGCCGGCACATTAATTATCCGACTGCTAGAGAATTTAATCATAGGGCAAGGCGGCAAGCCCCCGGGCCGACTGGTCGGTCGCGGTGCCGGGCGAAGGAATGAAATAACACATTCACAGGCATAATCTTATCATATAGATAAAAGGAGGGCAGTTTCCGAGTACTCCTCGGGGGACCCGTTGTCTCTCAAAATACAGTAGATACTACGATACATACTGCCTTTAGCTGTAAAAGCGACGAAGGAGATTCGCGTTCCAGGGGCGCTCTGATTCTTTGCCTGAGTCATCTCGCTTGTGTGCCCTTGACTTCTGCGCTTCGATGAGGTAGTAGGAGTCATTGCCTAGAACCTTGCTGATGATGAAAAGCCCTTCCCAAGGGGCCGAGAGCTTGTGTTGGCCGGCTGTTCACTGGATCAGGCAGAGCACAAGGTCCCCTTTGCGGAAAGATCGCGGCTTGACCCGCCGGCTGTGATAGAGGCGTAAGCCGTGCTAGTAGATGGCAGATCAGCCGAGAGCTACCAGTCGGGCCTCTTCCAGCAGGTCCACGCCGTCTTCACGTGCTTCCATTGCTTATGCTTACATGTACATGGTGACGCGTGGCGAGTCAAACCACACGTCTGTCGGGATGATGGCCTCGGCCCCATAGAAGAGGAAGAAGGGAGTGAAGGCGGTTGCTATGTTTGGCGTCGTTCTGAGGCTCCAGAGGACAGAGGACAGCTCTTCGATCCAGCAGTCGGCCGAACATTCCAAAGGTTCAACCAGTCGGGGCTTGATACCGGACAAGATGAGGCCGTTTGCATGCTCAACTTGGCCGTTTGACTACGAGTGAGCAACGGACGCTAAGTCTAGCCGGATGCCCTGTGTTGCGCAGAAATGGGACAAAGCTCCTTTGGCAACGTTTGTGCCGTTGTCGGTGATGATGCTGTGTGGTATGTTGTACCGGACTATGATGTCGGCGATGAAGGTCACGGCAGTCGGACCGTTGAGTTTCTTGATTGGTCTTGCTTCGATTCACTTGGTGAATTTGTCCACATCGACAAGCAAGTGAGTCATGCCGCCGCGTGCTGTCTTGAAGGGACCCACCATGTCCAGCCCACAAACTGCAAATGGCCATGTGATGGGGATGGTCCTGAGTGCAGAAGCCGGCAAGTGTTGTTTTGAGCTGAAGCGCTGACACCCATTGCATTTTTTGACCAGATCCTTGGCGTCATCCAAAGCAGTCGGCCAGAAGAATCCGTGGCAGAAAGCTTAGGCAACGAGGGACTTCGAAGCCGCGTGGTGGCCCCATTCGCCTTGATGAATATCTCTCAAAATGGCCAAGCCCTTTTCCAGCTCTACACAGCCCTGGAAAACACCAGTCACACTATGTCTAACAAGCTCTCTGTTCACAATTGTGTATGCCGACGCTCTGCGTTGCACTTGTCGGGCCAGGGTTTCATCTGCCGGCAGCTCTCTTCTCAGCAGAAAGTTGAGGATGGGATGCGCCCATGATGGAGTTGTGATCCCCGTCACCTCGGCAACTGATACCGGGGTGGTTGGCCCGAGAGCTGGAGGGTCGGAATTGGCCGCTGCTTGTTGCATTCTTGAAGTCCCCAGGCTGGCTACAGCAGTCCCCGGGCTGGGTGTTGGCGCTGCAGTCCCCGGGCCGCCTGCTGAGGTCTCTGAGCCGACTATGGCAGTCCCCGGGCCGGGTGTCGGTGTTGTAGTCCTCACACCGCCTGCTGAGATCTTCGGGCCGACTGTGGCAGTCCCCGAGCCGGATCCGGCTGTTCCGGGGTCGATCGGCATGAAGATGGACTCTGATTTTGGCGACGGCTGGATAGACGGCTTGCGCAGGCACTGGAGGGACACGCCGGCTGGTATCGCCTATCGAGTTGATCCAATTAGTGCCAAGGCATCTGCTTGCTCGTTGTCGGCTCGTGGCACACGGAGGAACTCGCAACCGTCAAACTGCCCGCTGATCTGCTGGACGAGGAAATGGCAACTTGCCATGTTTGCATCCTTGGCGTCCCGGTCGCTAGATGACTACTGGACCACCAAGTCCGAGTCGCCATAGCACAACACTCAGCGGATGCCAATCTCCTTGGCCAGCCGGAGCCCGTGGATAAGTGCTTCATGCTCAGCCACATTGTTGGAGGTGGCAAAGTGGATTTGCAAGGTGTATTTGAGCTTGTCGCCTTTGGGGGAGGTGAGGACGACGCCGGCTCCTAATCTAGTGCGCATCTTCGAGCCATCGAAGTGCATCCGCCAATGGGTCGAGTCTGGAGCAGGCGGCAGGTACTAGGTCTCGGTGTTGGGGAACGTAGCAGAAATCAAAAAAAATTCTACGCATCACCAAGATCAATCTATGGAGTCATCTAGCAACGAGGGAGAGGGGAGTGCATCTACATACCCTTGTAGATCGCGAGCGGAAGCGTTCAAGAGCGCGGGGATGATGGAGTCGTACTCGTCGTGATCCAAATCACCGATGATCCTAGCGCCGAACGGACGGCACCTCCACGTTCAACACACGTACAGAACGGGGACGTCTCCTCCTTCTTGATCCAGCAAGGGGGGAGGAGAGGTTGATGGAGATCCAGTAGCATGACGGCGTGATGGTGGAAGCAGCGGGATTCCAGCAGGGCTTCGCCAAGCGCAACTGGAGGAGGAACGGGTGTCACGGGAGGGAGAGGGAGGCGTCGGGGCTTAGGGTGTGGCTACCGTCCCTCCCCCCCCCCCACACTATATATAGGGCCCCTAGGGGGGCGCCGTCCCTAGGAGATCCAATCTCCAAGGGGGGTGGCGGCCAAGG
>LR738712.1:91038858-91100140 GCA_902687465.1 Secale cereale
CCCCCCCCCCCCCACACTATATATAGGGCCCCTAGGGGGGCGCCGTCCCTAGGAGATCCAATCTCCAAGGGGGGTGGCGGCCAAGGGGGGAAACTTGCCCCCCAAGCCAGGTGGGGCACCCCCACCCCTAGGGTTCCCAACCCTAGGCGCAGGGGAAGGCCCAAGGGGGCGCACCAGCCCACCAGGGGCTGGTTCCCTTCCCCTTTCAGCCCATGGGGCCCTCCGGGATAGGTGGCCCCACCCGGTGGACCCCCGGGACCCTTCCGGTGGTCCCAGTACAATACCGGTGACCCCCGAAACTCCCCCGATGGCCGAAACTGGACTTCCTATATATATAACTTTACCTACGGACCATTCCGGAACTCCTCGTGACGTCCGAGATCTCACCCGGGACTCCGAACACTTTCGGGTTACCACATACTTATATCTCTACAACCCTAGCATCACTGAACCTTAAGTGTGTAGACCCTACGGGTTCGGGAGACACGTAGACATGACCGAGACGACTCTCCGGTCAATAACCAACAGCGGGATCTGGATACCCATGTTGGCTCCCACATGCTACTCTATGATCTCATCGGATGAACCACAATGTCGACGATTCAATCAATCCCATATGCAATTCCCTTTGTCTATCGGTATAGTACTTGCCCGAGATTCGATCGTCGGTATACCGATACCTTTTTCAATCTCGTCATGGCAAGTCTCTTTACTCGTTCCGTAACACATCATCCCGTGACCAACCCCTTAGTCGCATTGAGCTCATTGTGAGGATGTCTTATCGAGTGGTCCCAGAGATACCTGTCCGTCATACAGAGTGACAAATCCCAGTCTCGGTTCGTGCCAAACCAACAGATGCTTTCGGAGATACCCGTAGTGTACCTTTATAGCCACCCAGTTACGTTGTGACGTTTGGCACGCCCAAAGTATTCCTACGGTATCCGGGAGTTGCACAACCTCATGGTCTAAGGAAAGGATACTTGACATTGAAAAAGCTTTAGCATACGAACTACACGATCTCATGCTAGGCTTAGGATTGGGTCTTGTCCATCACATCATTCTCCTAATGATGTGATCCCGTTATCAATGACATCCAATGTGCATGGTCAGGAAACCGTAACCATCTGTTGATCAACAAGCTAGTAACTAGAGGCTTACTAGGGACATGTTGTGGTCTATGTATTCACACATGTATTACTGTTTCCGGATAATAGAATTAAAGCATGAATAACAGACAATTATCATGAACAAGGAAATATAATAATAACCAACTTATTATTGCCTCTAGGGCATATTTCCAACGGTCTCCCACTTGCACTAGAGTCAATAATCCAGTTACATCATGATGAATCGAACACCCATAGAGTTCTGGTGTTGATCATGTTTTGCTCGTAGAAGAGGTTTAGTCAACGGATCTGCGACATTCAGATCCGTATGCACTTTACAAATATCTATGTCTCCATCTTGAATATAATTCCGGATGGAGTTGAAACGGGCTTGATGTGCTTGGTCTTCTTGTGAAACATGGGCTCCTTGGCGATGGCAATAGCTCCAGTGTTGTCACAGAAGAGAGTCATCGGGCCCGATGCACTTGGAATAACTCCTAGGTTGGTGATGAACTCCTTCATCCAGACTCCTTCCTGCGCTACTTCGGAAGCAGCTATGTACTCCGCTTCACATGTAGATGCCGCCACGACGCTTTGCTTGCAACTGCACCAGCTGACTGCTCCTCCATTCAAAATATACACGTATCTGGTTTGTGACTTGGAGTCATCCAGATCTATGTCGAAGCTAGCATCGACGTAACCCTTTACAACGAGCTCTTCGTCACCTCCATAAACGAGAAACATATCCTTAGTCCTTTTTAGGTACTTCAGGACGTTCTTGACCGATGTCTAGTGTTCCATACCGGGATCACTTTGGTACCCCCCCCCCACCAAACTTATGGCAAGGTTCACATCAGGTCTGGTACACAACATGGCATACATAATAAAGAACCTATGGCCGAGGCATAGGGGATGACACTCATCTTTTCTCTATCTTCTGCCGTGGTCGGGCATTGAGCCGTGCTCAATCTCATACCTTGGAATACAGGCAAGAACCCTTTCTTGGACTGATCGATATTGAACTTCTTCAATATCTTGTCAAGGTATGTGATTTGTGAAAGACCAATGAGGCATCTCGATCTATCTCTATAGATCTTGATGCCTAATATGTAAGCAGCTTCTCCAAGGTCCTTCATTGAAAAACTCTTATTCAAGTAGGACTTTATGCTTTCCAAGAATTCTACATCATTTCCCATCAGCAATATATCATCCACATATAATATGCGAAATGCTACAGAGCTCCCACTCACTTTATTGTAAATACAGGCTTCTCCCCAAGTCTGTATAAACCCAAACGCTTTGATCACCTCATCAAAGCGAATGTTCCAACTCCTAGATGCCTGCACCAGCCCATAGATTGAGCACTGGAGCTTGCATACCTTGTTAGCATTCTCAGGATCGACAAAACCTTCCGGCTGCATCATATACAGTTCTTCCTTGAGGAAGCCATTAAGGAATGCCGTTTTGACGTCCATTGCCATATCTCATAGTCATAGAATGCGGCAATTGCTAACATGATTCGGACGAACTTCAGCATCGCTACGGGAGAGAAAGACTCGTCATAGTCAATCCCTTGAACTTGTCGATAACCTTTAGCGACAAGTCGAGCCTTATAGATGGTCACATTACCATCTGCGTCAGTCTTCTTCTTAAAGATCCATTTATTTTCTATGGCGTGCCGATCATCGGGCAAGTCCACCAAAGTCCATACTTTGTTTTCATACATGGATACTATCTCGGATTTCATGGCTTCAAGCCATTTGTTGGAATCCGGGCCCGCCATCGCTTCTTCATAGTTCGAAGGTTCACCGTTATCTAACAACATGATTTCCATGACAGGGTTGCCGTACCACTCTGGTGCGGAACGTGTCCTTGTGGACCTACGAAGTTCAGTAGTAACTTGATCTGAAGCTTCATGATCATTATCATTGACTTCCTCCCTAGTCGGTGCAGGCACCACTGGAACATCTTCCTGCGCTGCGCTACTTTCCGGTTCGGAAGGGGTGACTGTCACCTCATCAAGTTCCACTTTCCTCCCACTCAGTTCTTTCGAGAGAAACACTTTCTCCAGAAAGGATCCATTCTTGGCAACAAAGACCTTTCCTTCGGATCTGAGGTAGAAGGTATACCAATAGATTCCTTAGGGTATCCAATGAAGACGCATTTTTTCGATTTGGGTTCGAGCTTTTCAGTTTGAAGTTTCTTGACATAAGCATCGCATCCCCAAACTTTTAGAAACGACAACTTAGGTTTCTGGCCAAACCAAAGTTCATACGGTGTCGTCTCAACGAATTTAGACGGTGCCCTATTTAAAGTGAATGCAGCAGTCTCTAAAGCATAACCCCAAAATGATAGCGGTAAGTCGGTAAGGGACATCATAGATCGCACCATGCCCAACAGAGTACGATTACGACGTTCGGACACACCATTACGCTGAGGTGTTCCAGGCGGTGTCAATTGTGAAACAATTCCACAGTTCCTTAGGTGCGTGCCAAATTCGTGACTTAAATATTCTCCTCCACGATCCGATCGTAAGAACTTTATTTTTCTGTCACGTTGATTCTCAACCTCATTCTGAAATTCCCTGAACTTTTCAAAGGTCTCAGACTTGTGTTTCATCAAGTAGACATACCCATATCTACTTAAGTCATCTATGAGGGTGAGAACATAATGATAGCCTCCGCGAGCTTCAACACTCATTGGACCGCACACATCGGTATGTATGATTTCCAACAAGTTGGTTGCTCGCTCCATTGTTCCGGAGAACGGAGTCTTGGTCATCTTGCCCAAGAGGCATGGTTCACACGTGTCAAATGATTCATAATCAAGAGACTCCAAAAGTCCATCTGCATGCAGCTTCTTCATACGTTTGACACCAATATGACCAAGGCGGTAATGCCACAAGTATGTGGGACTATCATTATCAACCTTACATCTTTTGGCATTCACACTATGAATATGTGTAACATCACGTTCGAGATTCATTAAGAATAAACCATTGACCAGCGGGGCATGACCATAAAACATTTCTCTCATATAAATAGAACAACCATTATTCTCGGATTTAAATGAGTAGCCATCTCGCATTAAACGAGATCCAGATACAATGTTCATGCTCAAAGCTGGTACTAAATAACAATTATTGAGGTTTAAAACTAATCCCAAAGGTAGATACAGAGGTAGCGTGCCGATGGCGATCACATCGACCTTGGAACCATTCCCGACGCGCATTTTCACCTCGTCCTTCGCTAGTCTAAGCTTATTCCGCAGCTCCTGCTTTGAGTTACAAATGTGAGCAACTACACCGGTATCAAATACCCAGGAGCTACTACGAGCACTAGTAAGGTACACATCAATAACATGTATATCACATATACCTTTGACGTTACCGATCTTCTTATCTGCTAAGTATTTGGGGCAGTTCCGCTTCCAGTGACCCGTTCCCTTGCAATAAAAGCACTCAGTCTCAGGATTGGGTCCATTCTTTGGCTTCTTCCCGGCAACTCCTTTGCCGTCCTTCTTGAAGTTCTTCTTACCCTTGCCTTTCTTGAACTTAGTGGTTTTATTCACCATCAACACTTGATGCTCTTTCTTGATCTCCACCTCCGCTGATTTCAGCATTGAATACACCTCGGGAATGGACTTCTCCATCCCTTGCATATTGAATTTCATCACGAAGCTCTTGAAGCTAGGTGGGAGCGACTGAAGGATTCTGTCAACGACCGCTTCGTCTCGGAGATTAATTCCCAATTGAGATAAGTGATTGTGTAACCCAGACAATTTGAGTATGTGCTCGCTAACAGAACTATTCTCCTCCATCTTACAACTGTAGAATGCATCGGAGACGTCATATCTCTCGACTCGGGCATGAGCTTGGAAAACCATTTTCAGCTCTTGGAACATCTCATATGCTCCGTGGTGCTCAAAACGCTTTTGGAGCCCCGATTCTAAGCTGTAAAGCATGCCGCACTGAACCAGGGAGTAATCATCACAACGCGATTGTCAGGCGTTCATAACGTCTTGGTTCGCTAGGGCGGGAGTGTCACCTAGCAGTGCTTCAAGGACATATGATTTCTTGGCAGATATGAGGATGATCCTCAAGTTACGGACCCAATCCGTATAGTTGCTACCATCGTCTTTCAGCTTGGTTTTCTCTAGGAACGCGTTGAAGTTGAGGGCAACATTAGCGTGGGCCATTGGATCTACAAGACATATTGTAAAGATTTTAGACTATGTTCATGACAATTAAGTTCATCTAAACAATTTTAATGAACTCCCACTCAGATAGACATCTCTCTAGTCATCCAAGTGATACATGATCCGAATCGACTAGGCCGTGTTCGATCATCACGTGAGGCGGACTAGTCATCAACGGTGAACATTTTTATGTTGATCCTATCTTCTATACGACTCATGTTCGACCTTTCGGTCTTCCGTGTTCCGAGGCCATGTCTGTACATGCTAGGCTCGTCAAGTGAACCCTAAGTGTATTGCGTGTGTAAATCTGGCTTACACCCGTTGTATGCGAACGTTAGAGCCTATCACACGCGATCATCACGTGGTGCTTCGGAACAACGAACCTTAGCAACGGTGCACAGTTAGGGGGAACATAATTCTTGAAATTTTAGTGAGAGATCATCTTATTTACTACCGTCGTTCTAAGCAAATAAGATGTAAAAACATGATAAACATCACATGCAATCAAATAGTGACATGATATGGCCAATATCATTTTGCTCCTTTTGATCTTTATCTTCGGGGCTCCATGATCATCATCTTCACCGGCTTGACACCATGATCTCCATCATCATGATCTCCATCATCGTGTCTTCATGAAGTTGTCTCTCCAAACATTACTTCTACTACTATGGCTAACGGTTAGCAATAAACTAAAGTAGTTACATGGCGTTTTTAGTGACATGCGGGTCATACAATAAAATAAGACAACTCCTATGGCTCCTGCCGGTTGTCATACTCATCGACATGCAAGTCGTGATTCCTATTACAAGAACATGATCAAACTCATATATCACATATATATATATATCATTCATCACATCCTTTTGGCCATATCACATCACACGGCACATGATGCAAGAACAAGTTAGACGTCCTCTAATTGTTGTTGCAAGTTTTTACGTGGCTGCTATAGGTTTCTAGCAAGAACGTTTCTTACCTACGCCAAAACCACAACGTGATATGCCAATTTCTGTTTACCCTTCATAAGGACCCTTTTTGTCGAATCCGATCCGACTAAAGTGGGAGAGACTGTCACCCGCTAGCCACCTTATGCAACTACTACATGTCAGTCGGTGGAACCTGTCTCACGTAAGCATACGTGTAAGATCGGTCCGGGCTGCTTCAACCCACGATGCCGCCGAATCAAGATAAGACTAGTAGCGGCAAGAGAATTGAACAAATCTACGCCCACAACTACTTTCTGTTCTACTCGTGCAAGATACTATGCATAGACCTAGCTCATGATGCCACTGTTGGGGAACGTAGCAGAAATCAAAAAAATTCTACGCATCACCAAGATCAATCTATGGAGTCATCTAGCAACGAAGGAGAGGGGAGTGCATCTACATACCCTTGTAGATCGTGAGCAGAAGCGCTCAAGAGAACGGGGATGATGGAGTCGTACTCGTCGTGATCCAAATCACCGATGATCCTAGCGCCGAACGGATGGCACCTCCGCGTTCAACACACGTACGGAACGGGGACGTCTCCTCCTTCTTGATCCAGCAAGGGGAGGAGAGGTTGATGGAGATCCAGCAGCACGACGGCGTGGTGGTGGAAGCAGCGGGATTCCAGCAAGGCTTCGCCAAGCGCAACTGGAGGAGGATCAGGTGTCACGGGAGGGAGAGTGAGGCGCCGGGGGTTAGGGTGCGGCTGCCCTCCCTCCCCCCCACTATATATAGGGCCCCTAGGGGGGGCGCCGGCCCTAGGAGATCCAATCTCCAAGGGGGGCGGCGGCCAAGGGGGGAAACTTTCCCCCCAAGCCAGGTAGGACGCCCCCCACCCCTAGGGTTCCCAACCCTAGGAACAGGGGGAGACCCAAGGGGGGTGCACCAGCCCACCAGGGGCTGGTTCCCTTCCCCTTTCAGCCCATGGGGCCCTCCGGGATAGGTGGCCCCACCCGGTGGACCCCCGGGACCCTTCCGGTGGTCCCGGTACAATACCGGTGACCCACGAAACTCTCCCGCTGGCCGAAAACTAGACTTCCTATATGTAAATCTTTACCTCCTGACCATTCTGGAACTCCTCGTGACGTCCGGGATCTCATCCGGGACTCCGAACAACTTTTGGGTTACCGCATAATTATATCTCTACAACCCTAGCGTCACCGAACCTTAAGTGTGTAGACCCTACGGGTTCGGGAGACACGTAGACATGACCGAGACGACTCCCCGGTCAATAACCAACAACGGTATCTGGATACCCATGTTGGCTCCCACATGCTCCTCAATGATCTCATTGGATGAACCACGATGTCGAGGATTCAATCAATCCCGTATGCAATTCCCTTTGTCTATCGGTATAGTACTTGCCCGAGATTCGATCATCGGTATACCGATACCTTGTTCAATCTCGTCATGGCAAGTCTCTTTACTCGTTCTGTAACACATCATCCCGTGATCAACCCCTTAGTCACATTGAGCTCATTGTGATGATGTCTTACCAAGTAAGCCCAGAGATACCTCTCCGTCATACGGAGTGACAAATCCCAGTCTCGGTTCGTGCCAACCCAACAGATGCTTTCGAAGATACCCGTAGTGTACCTTTATAGCCACCCAGTTACGTTGTGACGTTTGGCACACCCAAAGTATTCCTACGGTATCCGGGAGTTGCACAACCTCATGGTCTAAGGCAAGGATACTTGACATTGAAAAAGCTTTAGCATACGAACTAGACGATCTCGTGCTAGGCTTAGGATTGGGTCTTGTCCATCACATCATTCTCCTAATGATGTGATCCCGTTATCAATGACATCCAATGTCCATGGTCATAAAACCGTAACCATCTGTTGATCAACGAGCTAGTAACTAGAGGCTTACTAGGGACATGTTGTGGTCTATGTATTCACACATGTATTACTGTTTACGGATAATACAATTAAAGCATGAATAACAGAAAATTATCATGAACAAGGAAATATAATAATAACCAACTTATTATTGCCTCTAGGGCATATTTCCAACACTCGGCCCAGACGGCGAGGAAGTCGGCCAGTGCTTGTGACTTGATGGTGGTGCGGGGCTGGTAGAAAATGGTGAAGGGGCCAGCTCGATGGCCCACTTTGCCACTCAACCTGACGCATCTTTGTTGCCCATGATCTCAGCAAGCGGGGCCGTGCTGACGACCGTGACGGGATGCTCTTGGAAGTACTGTTTGAGCTTCTTGGCGGCAAAGTACACGCCATAGCACATCTTCTGGTAGTGGGGATAATTTTGCTTGGAGGCGGACAACACCTCACTCAGGTAGTAGACGGGCCTTCGGACCGGCAATACTTTTCTGTCTTCTGGGCGCTCGACTACGATCACGGTGCTGACCACCCGGCTTGTGGAGGCTATGTAAAGGAACTTGGGTTCCTTGTCTGTTGGTGCCGCCAGGACATCCGGTGTGGTCAGCACTTTCTTGAGCTGGCGGAAAGCCTCGTCCTCCTTGTCATTCCACTCAAAGCAGGTGGTTTTCTTCATCAACTGGTACAGAGGGAGTGCCTTTTCACCCAGCCGGCTGATGAATCGGGTGAGTGATGCCAAGCACCCGGTGAACTTCTGGACGTCTCACAGGCGGGTTGGTCTTTCCATCCTATCAATGGTCTTGATCTTCGCCGGGTTGCACTCAATGCCGCGTTCAGATACCAGGAAACCAAGGAGCTGGCCTGCTGGCACCCCGAAGACGCATTTCTCCGAGTTTATCTTGATCTAAAAGCGGCGCAAGTTTTCAAAGGTCTCATGGTGGTCTTCCAGGAGGGTACCACGCTTCTCCGTCTTCACCACGATATCGTCCACGTAAACGTGGGCGTTCCTGCCAAGTTGCTTGAGGAGACACATTTGCATGCAACGCTGAAACGTGGTACCAGCATTTCTCAAGCCGAACGTCATGGTCAGGTAACAGAAGGCTCCGAATGGCATGAGGAAGGCGGTCTTCAGGCGATCAGCTGAATCCAGCTTGATCTGGTGGTAACCGGAATAGGCATCAAGGAAAGACAGTAACTCGCATCCGGCTATGAAGTCGATACTTGATCCATTCGCGGCACAGCAAACGGATCTTTAGGGCAGGCTTTGTTGAGGCTCGTGTAATCAATGCACATGCGCCACTTGTTGTTCTTCTTCATCACAAGGACAGGGTTGGAGAGCCACTCTGGATATAACAGCTCCATGATGAAGCCGGCTGCCAGCAGGCGGGCGACCTCTTCACCAACAACTCTTCTTTTTTCTTCGGACAGGCGGCGAAGCGGCTGCCTGGCTTGCTTCGTGTCTTCTCTCACGTGCAGTTTGTGCTCGGTGAAATCCGTCGGGACACCCGGCATGTCCTTGGGGGGCCATGCGAAGATGTTTCGATTCTTATGGAGGAAATCGACGAGCTCGCTTTCCTATTTGCTATCAAGGTTTGACCATATGACAGCAAATCTCTTCGGGTGTGCCGAGTCCAAGGCAATCTTCTTGGTCTCCTTGGCCAGCTGGAAGGAGCCTTGAGGCTCCGCCTCCTTGGGATCAAATGGTATGGTCGGCTGCTACTTCTCGAGCTTGTGTTCTATTCCGTCGAAGAGGAAAGGGAGATGCAGCACAGTAGCGTAAGTATTTCCCTCAGTTTTTGAGAACCAAGGTATCAATCCAGTAGGAGACCACGTGTGAGTCCCTCGCACCTGCACAAACAAATAAGAACTTCGCAGCCAACGCGATAAGGGGTTGTCAATCCCTTTACGGTCACTTACGAAAGTGAGATCTGGTAGAGATGATAGTTTGTATTTTTGGTATTTTTGGTTTATAAGAACAGCAAATAAAAGCGATAAAAGTAAAGTAGATGTAGATTGATATGTTGCGAATAGACCCGGGGGCCATAGTGTTCTCTAGTGGCTTCTCTCATGATAGTGATATTCTATGGCGGGTAAAAAAATTAATGTCGAGCAATTGATAGAAAAGCGAATAATTATGAGACTATCTAGGCATGATCATTGTATATAGGCATCACATCCGAGATAAGTAGACCGAAACGATTCTGCACCTACTACTATTACTCCACACATCGACCGCTATCCAGCATGCATCTAGTGTATTGAGTTCATAAGAACAGAGTAACGCCTTAAGCAAGATGACATGATGTAGAGGGATAAACTCAAGCAATATGATATAAACGCCACCTTTTTATCCTCGATGGGAACAATACAATATGTGCCTTGCTGCCTCTACTGTCACTGGGAAAGGACACCGCAAGATTGAACACAAAGCCAAGCACTTCTCCCATTGCAAGAACTATAGATATAGTAGGCCAAACCAAACCAATAATTCGAAGAGACCTGCAAGGATATTATGAGAACACATAAAATTTTCAGAGAATAACCAAATATCTTTCATAGATAATCTTGATCATAAACGCACAATTCATCGGATCTCGACAAACACACCGCAAAAAGAGATTACATCGAATAGATCTCCTCGCAGACCGAGGAGAACTTTGTATTGAGATCCAAAGAGAGAGAAGAAGTTATCTAGATACTAGCTATGGACTCGAAGGTCTGTGGTAAACTACTCACAACTCATGGTGAGGGCGATGATGATGATGAAGAAGAACTCCGTGATGGATCCCCCTCCGGTGGAGCTCCGGAACAGGCTCCAAGATGGGATCTCACGGGAACGGAAGGTTACGGCGGTGGAATTAGGGTTTTCTCTCTGTTGTCGAAGGTTTTGGGGTACGTAGACTTATATAGGAAGGAGGAGGACACCGGGGGGGTGCTCGGGGTCCCCACGAGGCAGGGGCGCGCCCTGGGAAGGGGGCGCGCCCCCACCCTCGTGGACACCCCGAGGCTCCCCTGGCGTGGTTCTCAAGTCCCCCGTGCGTGATTTTCTCCAAAAATATCTCTCACAAAGGTTTCATTCCGTTTGGACTTCGTTTGATATTCTTTTTCTGTAAAACCCTGAAACAGGCAAAAAACAGCAATCCAGACTGGGCATTTGGGTTAGTAGGTTAGTCCCAAAAATGATATGAAAGTGTATGATAAAGCACATTAAACATTCAAGACTTCATAAATAATAGCATGGAACAATCAAAAATTATAGATATGTTGGAGACGTATCAAGCATCCCCAAGCTTAATTCCTGCTCGTCCTCGAGTAGGTAAATGAAAAAAGAAATAATTTTTGATGTGGAATGCTAACCAATATAGTTTTTCAATGTAATTCTCTTAATTGTGGCATGAATATTCAAATCTGAAAGATTCAAGATAAAAGTCTATGTTGACATAAGAAACAATAATACTTCAAGCATACTAACAAAGCAATCATGTCTTCTCAAAATACTATGGCTAAAGAAAGTTATCCCTACAAAATCATATAGTCTGGCTATGCTCCCTCTTCATCACACAAAATATTCATATCATGCACAAACCCCGATTACAGCCAAGCATTTGTTTTCATACTCTATCTTTTCAAACCTTTCAACTTTCACGCAATACATGAGCGTGAGCCATGGACATAGCACTATGGGTGGAATAGAGGTGGTTGTGGAGAAGACAAAAAGGAGGGAGATAGTCTCACATCAACTAGGCGTATCAATGGGCCATGGAGATGCCCGTCAATGGATATCAATGTGAGTGAGTAGGGATTGCCATGCAACGGATGCACTAGAACTAAATATGAATGAAAGCTCAACAAAAGAAACTAGTGGGTGTGCATCCAACTTGCTTGCTCACGAAGACCTAGGGCATTCGAGGAAGCCCATCGTTGGAATATACAAGCCAAGTTCTATAACTAAAATCCCCACTAGTATATGAAAGTGACTAAACACGAGACTCTCTACAATGAAGAACATAGTGCTACTTTGAAGCACAAGTGTGGAAAAAAAATAGTAGCAATTGTCCCTTTTTTGGCTTTTCTTTTTTTCTTTGGCCTTTTTTTGCAGAGGGGCTTTATAGATTTAGCCTTTCCTCCCATGGGACAATACTCTAATAATGATGATCATCACACTTTCATTACAACTCGATACTACGACAACAAAGTATGACTCTATATGAATGCCTCCGGCGGTCTACCGGGATGTGCAATGAAACAAGAGCGACATGTATAAAAATTATGCATGGTGGCCTTGCCACAAATACGATGTCAACTACATGATCATGCATGGCAATATGACAATATGATGTGTGTCATATGAACGGAACGGTGGAAAGTTGCATGGCAATATATCTCGGAATGGCTATGGAAATGCCATGATATGTAGGTATGGTGGATGTTTTGAGGAATAATATGGTGGCTGTTTTGAGGAAGGATATATAGTGGTTTTATGGCACCGGCGAAAGTTGCGCGGTACGAGAGAGGCTAGCAATGGTGGAAGGGTGAGAGTGTGTATAATCCATGGACTCAACATTAGTCATAAGAACTCATATACTTATTGCAAAAATCTACGAGTCATCAAAACAAAGCAATCAACGCATGCTCCTAGGGTGGAGGTAGGTAGGAGTTAACCATCGCGCGCCCCCGACCTCCACACAAAGGTTAGCACTCTACAAATACCCCATGCTCTAACTTCGTCACATAGCGGTTCACCATACGTGCATGCTACGGGAATCAGTAACCTTAACAAAAGTATTTCTCAATTTCATAATAACTCCACTATCATGGCTCTAATATAATTATCCTCATATCTCAAAACAATTATCAAGCATCCAACATCTCATTCTATTCAATGCACTTGGTGTGAATTTTTTCACTACATTGACATTGGATGTCTATCATGTGAAGACTAGTTTCTTTAGCCTAAGCACATTACCATGCTGTTTTAATAGACTCTCAAATAGATATAAGTGAAGCATGGGAGTTCAACAATTTCTACAAAATATTACCCCCACCGTGCTCTAAAAGATATAAGTGAAGCACTAGAGCAAAAACTATTCAACTCAAAAGATATAAGTGAAGCACAGAGAGTGTTCTAGCAATTCCTAGGCCATATTTAACTCTCTCAGATAGGTGTGTCCAGCCAGGATGATTGTGACAAACTAACAAGCAAAGATTCAAATTATACAAGACGCTCCAAGCAAAACACATATCATGTTGCGAATAAAAATATAGCTCCAAGTATAGTTACCGATGGATGAAGACGAAAGAGGGGATGCCTTCCCGGGGCATCCCCAAGCTTGGGCTTTTGATTATCTTGAATTTACTTGGGGTGCCATGGGCATCCCCAAGCTTAGGCCTTTGCTACTCCTTGTTCCATAGTCCATCAAAGCAATACTCAAAACTTTAAAACTTCACAACACAAAACTTAGACAAAAATTCTCGTGAGCTCCGTTAGTATAAGAAAGCAAACCACCAATCAAAGGTGCAGAAATGAATTCATTATTTCTTTATATTGGTGTTAAAACTACTGTATTCCAACTTCTCTATGGTTCATATCTTCCAATACTACTCATAGATACATCAAAATAAGCAAACAACACACGAAAAACAGAATTTGTCAAAAACAGAACAGTCTGTAGTAATCTGCAGGTTTCGCCTACTTCTGGAACTCCAAAAAATTTAAACTAAATTGGTAAATTTGCGGAATTTGTCTAATAATCATCTGCAAAAATAATCAACTAAATAGCACGCTCCAGTAAAATCTGACGACCACTTTAGCCAGCGTTAACGATTCTGTTTTTCACAACAAGATCACATAAACTTCACACAAGTCTTTCCAAAGGTTCTACTTGGCACAAACACTAAACAAAACATGAAACCACATCTAATCAGAGGCTAGATGCAATATTTATTCCCTAACAGCAACAAAAACAAAAAATATAAAGTTGGGTTGCCTCCCAACAAGCGCTATCGTTTTATGCCCCTAGCTAGGCACGATACAAGATAAATCTAGGTATGCCATCTTTGGAAGGCAATTCTTTGATTAAGCACTTATGATTCTTAGGCACTTATTTGTTCCTATTAATAATCAAACTCTTCGGCAAGAAATCAAGAAATTCTAAAGTGTCAAAAGGGTCTCTTGCAAAAGTAAGAAAATTAGGGTGAACACTTATGGATTTGAGATCCGCAATTCTAGATGTTTCACCTTTGTCTTTAGGGACATACATGAACTTGGATAATTTAGTGGTAGGGGTATTTGGAGTAGTTTATATAGTGGAAAGAGAGGAACCCACATTAGTGATAATATCCTCAAGCTTATTGATTCTAGTAGAATCCTGGTCTAGCTTTTCTTTAACTATGGGCTCCTTTTCCTTAGATTTTTCAGAACGACTCCTACCTTAGATCCATATTGGGTGATTTCATTATGGATTTTTCTATCCAAGTTCTCTACCAATTCTACCGTAGCAACTTTGTCTTCAATGATTTCTAACCTTTGCATAACATCCTCCAAAGTTAAAACAGTCCCATTAACCATAAGAGTTGGTGAGCCAAATAATTTAGTCATAGCATTATAAGAATCAAAGGTATGGCTACCCAATAAATTCCCTCCGGTAATGGTATCTAAGATAAATCTATTCCATGGAGTTATGACAACATAAAAATTATGAAGAAGCACGGAAGTAGAAAGCTTCCTGATAGATCTATTTTGAGCATTCCAAATTCTATACCAGACATCTTTTAAGTTTTCTTCCTCCCTTTGTTTAAAGTTGAGGACCTCACTCTCGGGAGTGTTGATAATGATAGGTGTGCTAGACATGATGACAAGCAAGCAAGTAGCACACACAAGCAAACAAGAAGCAAGTGAACGATAAACACACGGCGGAAGAAGGGCAAATAAAACGGCAAGGGTGAAGTGGGGGAGAGGAAAACGAGAGGCAAATAAATGTAATGTGAAGGATAAGGGTTTGTGATAGGTACTTGGTATATGACTTTTGTGTAAGCCTCCCCGGCAACGGTGCCAGAAATTCTTCTTGCTACTTCTCGAGCTTGTGTTGTATTCCCTCGAAGAGGAAAGGGAGATGTAGCACAGTAGCGTAAGTATTTCCCTCGGTTTTTGAGAACCAAGGTATCAATCCAGTAGGAGACCACGCACGAGTCCCTCGCACCTGCACAAACAAATAAGAACTTCGCAGCCAACACGATAAGGGGTTGTCAATCCCTTTACGGTCACTTACGAAAGTGAGATCTGATAGAGATGATAGTTTATATTTTTGGTTTATAAGAACAACAACTAAAAGCGATAAAAGTAAAGTAGATGTAGATTGATATGTTGAGAATAGACCCGGGGGCCATAGTGTTCTCTAGTGGCTTCTCTCATGATAGCGATATTCTACGGCAGGTAAACAAATTACTGTCGAGCAATTGATAGAAAAGCGAAAAATTATGATACTATCTTGGCATGATCATTGTATATAGGCATCACGTCTGAGACAAGTAGACCAAAATGATTCTGCATCTACTACTATTACTCCACACATCGACCGCTATCCAGCATGCATCTAGTGTATTGTGTTCATAAGAACAGAGTAACGCCTTAAGCAAGATGACATGATGTAGAGGGATAAACTGAAGCAATATGATATAAACCCCATCTTTTTATCCTCGGTGGCAACAATACAATACGTGCCTTCCTGCCCCTACTGTCACTGGGAAAGGACACCGCAAGATTGAACCCAAAGCCAAGCACTTCTCCCATTGCAAGAACTATAGATCTAGTAGGCCAAACCAAACTAATAATTCGAAGAGACTTGTAAGGATATTATGAGCACACATAAAAAGTTCAGAGAAGAACCAAATATCTTTCATAGATAATCTTGATCATAAACTCACAATTCATCGGATCTCGACAAACACACCACAAAAAGAGATTACATCGAATAGATCTCCTCGAAGACCGAGGAGAACTTTGTATTGAGATCCAAAGAGAGAGAAGAAGCCATCTAGATACTAGCTATGGACCCGAAGGTCTGTGGTAAACTACTCACAACTCATGGTGAGGGTGATGATGATGATGAAGAAGAACTCCGTGATGGATCCCCCTCCGGTGGAGCTCCAGAACAGGCTCCAAGATGGGATCTCACGGGAACAGAAGGTTACGGCGGTGGAATTAGGGTTTTCTCTCTGTTTTCGAAGGTTTCGGGGTACGTAGACTTATATAGGAAGAAGGAGGACACCGGGGGGTGCTCGGGGGGCCCACGAGGCAGGGGCGCGCCCCCACCCTCGTGGACACCCCGAGGCTCCCCTGACGTGGTTCTGAAGTCCCCCGTGCGTGATTTTCTCCAAAAATATCTCTCGCGAAGGTTTCATTCCGTTTGGACTCCGTTTGATATTCTTTTTCTGCAAAACCCTGAAACAGGCAAAAAACAGCAATCTGTACTAGGCCTTTGGGTTAGTAGGTTAGTCCCAAAAATGATATAAAAGTGTATGATAAAGCCCATTAAACATCCAAGACTTCATAAATAATAGCATGGAACAATAAAAAATTATAGATACGATGGAGACGTATCACCGGCTGCTTGCCGGCCATTGCCACCAACCGATCAAGGCGGCGCTTCTCTTCAGCTATGACAAGGGCCTCAGCTAGCCGGCTGCTGGCAGCGGCACAGGCGACGAACTTCTCATAGTCACTGGCGATGGTGATTATACCCTTAGGACCCGGCATCTTCATCTTAAGAAAAAAATAATGGGGCACGGCCATGAATTTGGCGAGTGCAGGCCGGCCCAATATTACATGATAAGGGCTCTCTAGATTCACCACCTCAAACCAAACCGGCTCGTGGCAGAAATGCTTCTTGTTGCCAAACAGGACATCTATCTTGACCTTGCCGATTGGTGAGCAAGAAAGGCCGGGGACGATGCCGTGGAACACGGTCCGAATGGGCTGGAGCTGCTTCTCCTTGATGCTCAATTTTTCTATGGTGTCTCGGTACATGATGTTGATACTGCTACCACCGTCTATCAGAACTCGGGAGAAACGGCAGGCCCGCCTGTCGGTGGAGAAAGTTGCATCCAGAACCATGGCATAAGCACTCGGCAATGGCATGACAGCCGGGTGGTCAGCACAGCTCCAACTGATGGGCTTCTCAGACCAATGCATGAATTCTGGGACCTCTCAGGTGACAGCATTGACTTCTCGGTGCTATTGACGCCGGCTGTGCCTATCATCCGCCTGGCCGGTGAAGACGGCGTAGACCCCGTTCTCCTCCGGGAACACGTCTTGGACCGGGCCACCTGGATGGGCCGCCAGCTGCTTTGGAGGCGGAGCCGCCTGCCCAGCAGGTGGAGGGGGCAGAGCCCTGCCCCGGGCAATCCGAGTGAGCCAGTGGCACTTCCGTGTGACGTGGTTTGATGGCTTTGCACCACTGTGAAATTTACAGGGGGCGTCGAGGGCTTGCTCGAAGGAGAAGGCGGGCTACGAAGCGGGCTTGCCGCCCTTCTGGTGCTTGGGTCCGGCTTGGTCCTCCGGCTGGTGGTCTTCGACAGCTGCCACTAGGCGGCTGTTCGAAGCCGGCGGAGGGGCTTTGCGCTTGTGGTATGTTTGCTGCTGGCGCCGACTGGACTCTCCAGCCGGCGTCCGAAGAGCCGGTGGAGCCATCTTTCCAGAGGCATCCACGTGCAGCTCCGACTTCATGGAGGAGTCGGCTGTGGCATACTTGTCTGCTATGCTTAACAGCTCGTCCAACGTGGAGGGCTCATCGCAGAGGAGCTTGTGCTTGAGCAGGGTGCCCTCTCTGCACCCGGTCGTGAAGTATTCTATAGCTTGCAGCTCATGCACCCCTTCGCAGGAGTTGCGTAGCTCGATCCAACACGTCAAGTAATCACGGGCGGACTCGTTCGTCCCTTGGACGCACAGGGAGAGTTGTCGTGGCTTGGGCGGCCGCTTGTAGGTGCTGGAGAAGTTGCGGGTGAAGACGTCAGTGAAGTCCAGCCAACTGTTGATGTTGTTAGGCTTGAGGCTGGAGCATGAGCAGAACATACTTCACTACAACATGTTTGTTACCGTTGGCTGTGTTGACGGCAGTGGAGTAATCCACCAACCAATCCTCCAGCTTCAGAGAGCTGTTATACTTGGGAGTATCTCTAGGGAGCGAGAAACCTTAGGAGGAAGGCTCATCGCGGATGCGGGGGCCGAAACAAGACGGGATGATCGCGTCTTCTTCTTCGACCACCAGGGATCGTGCCAGCCGGTCAATCCGATGGCGCGCATCATTCTCCCCAACTCCCACGCGAGGGCCCAAGCAGCCTCCGAGAGTTGGGTGCTCGACAGGCGGCGGGGATGCGCGCCTCTCCCTGCAAGGGGAAGGCGAGCGCTCGCTCCGCCGTTCCACTACCCTCGGGCGTCCGTTCTGGTCGCGTTCGATGGTGATGCGAGTTTGCCGACTGTGGCTAGCAGCTGGCTCCGAGTCCTGCCGACTACGGCTAGCAGCCGGCCTTGGGTTCTACCGACCACGGGTGCCGCCTGTTGGCGATCGGGATGAAGCTCCTTGCTCACGACGGGGAGGGTGGTTCTCAGCCTGCGCGTCGGCCTCCATCGCTTGGCGGCGAGCCTCCTGCTGCTCGACAGCCGTATCGAGGAGTTGCTGGACGCGTAGTGTCATGCAGCGAAGCTCGTCTCCCTCCAGGTGGTCCAGCTCATCTGCGGCCGCCTAGGCGGCCCGTAAATTCTCCAAGGGGGTGGCTTAAACTGGACGCGTAGCCCCCAACATGCTGGCGAGGGCGCCGCCATGGTTCCGAACCATGCCTACTCGGCTGGGCTCGTCCGCAGCCGGAGTGCCGCTTACAGCGTGGTCGAACTCGCGGTAGGCTTCAGTAAGGCGCCGCATGGTGGATAGCTTGTTGGCGTTGTTGAGGAGCGAGACGCGGAGAGTTTCCAGTGTCGCGTCGTCTGCTCCCGCGGCGATGGGAGTGGAGAGACTCTGGATTGCCGCCTGCAGCGGGTCCTGACCAGACCTATTGGAGGGCTCGTCGTGGCTGGCGGCCAGCACCTCCGTGACGGTGCTAACGCTTGCATCGTAGGTTGTAGGGGGGAGTGGATCGTCAATGACCACCACATGGTCGGGGAAGATACCGACAGATGCCGTGTCGGGGTCAATGAGCATATCGACGGGTGGGTGGATGGAGCCAACAGACTCCAGGTCGGAGGCGAGCTCGTCGATGATGTGGAGCTTGTCGAGGAGCTCGACGAGGCAGCTCTCTGAGCCAACCACTTCTTCGGCCGGAGCAGGCTCATAGTGGAGGCGGACCTCGCCGAGGAGATCGGCGAGCTTGCTTGTGGCGCAAACGGCTTATGCGCCGCGAAGTGCCCTGGCATCCACGCCATCGAGCGTGCCGGGTTGGTTGCGCTCGCCAGGGAGGAACAAAGTTCCCATCCAGAACATGTCTCCATACGACGGTGCACCTTGCCCCACGGTGGACGCCAAATGTCGGGGATTTGGTGCGACATATGCCAAGGGATGGCTTATCATGCATGGGGTCAAGAGAACGTCGCCGGGCCCTGGAAGTGCGATAAGGCGGAACTTGGGACGCCTACGAATCTTACCCAGGTTTGGGGCTCTCCGTGGAGATAACACCCCTAGTCCTGCTCTACGGGGACTCCGCGTCATGACTATAGTCAATATGGTAGCTACAAGGTTGCTCCTTGAGTTGTGCATCTAGAGGAGGAAGAAGGGTAAGGCTAGTTCTCTCCTCTCCTTCTAGGGATGTTTGTGGTGGCTAGGGATTCTTCCCCCTCTCTCTCTCTCTCTCTCTCTCTCTCTCTCTCTCTCTCTTAGTGGATTTGACAACGCCCAACCCCTCTGCATGGAGGAACCTTGGGGCCTTATATAGGCCTACCCCCCAGGTTTACAATGGTAATCTGGCCGGGTGCGGGTCCTGGCCGTCAGCGTCTTTGGACGATGGCTTCCCCGCCGGCTACTAGGCCCCGCCGCTTCGTGGATCCCGCCGGCGGTCGGAGACATGTTCGTCATGTGGGCCCACCGCATGTGGGCCAGTGTGATTGTATTCTACTGTTGACATCCTTCTGCTGATGAAGGCGACGTTGAGGAGGGTGTGGCTACAGTACCGCCGCCTAGCTGTCGTACACTGTTGCCACGCCCCATCTTATAATCTTAATGGAGTCCAGACTTCAAGGGAACGGCAGGCCGCCTGCCAAAGGGCGGCTCGTTCCTTACACCGTCGGCCAGAAGCCAGCTGTACCCTGGTGACCCGCCGACGGGTAGGGCCTGCCTCCTGCAGGCCGCACCGCCTCCAGATCGTGGGATCATGGCTTCTTCTGACCAGGGTGAGGTCACAGGCAACATGGCTATAGTGGCACGCCAGACAAGGGGTGTCCGCATGGTACACCCACACTGTAGCCACGCTACCTTGAATTCTGGGGGAGTAGGCTCTACTATAGACATGCTCTAGTTTTTTCAAGGATCCCCCGGCATGTTCTCTATGGGGAGACGCAGGCCGTCTGCTAGATGTCGGCTGCTCTGCAGTCGCCTGTTGACAGTTCACCGCCTGCCAGCAGCTGGCTCATGGGGCCTGGCGGCCCTAGGAGGCGGCCTGATGAGCAGGCGGTCTTAATGTCTTGAAACGCCATGGGTGGTCGATGAAGACACATGTGGTCAATATCTTCGACAGTGCCCTTGGGTAAAGAAACTTTCCCTACATCTTGTGACATACACCCTAGGGGAAGAGTCTTTCCCTATTTATACTACACCTACGCTTCTTTACTTAGCGAAAGCCCAAGGTAACGTATTTCATGTCTACTATGCAACCTTCTTCTTGTAGACGTTGTTGGGCCTCCAAGTGCAGAGGTTTGTAGGACAGTAGCAAATTTCCCTCAAGTGGATGACCTAAGGTTTATCAATCCGTGGGAGGCGTAGGATGATGATGGTCTCTCTTAAACAACCCTGCAACCAAATAACAAAGAGTCTCTTGTGTCCCCAACACACCCAATGCAATGGTAAATTGTATAGGTGCACTAGTTCGGCGAAGAGATGGTGATACAAGTGCAATATCGATGGTAGATATAGGTTTTTGTAATCTAAAAATAAAAAAACAGCAAGGTAACTAAAGGTAAAACTGGGCATAAATGGTGTTGCAATGATAGGAAACAAGGCCTAAGGTTCATACTTTCACTAGTGCAAGTTATCTCAACAAGGATAACATAATTGGATCATATTACTAGCCCACGACATGCAACAAAGAGTCACTCCAAATTCACTAATAGCGGAGAACAAACCAAGAGATTACGGTAGGGTACGAAACCACCTCAAAGTTATTCTTTCTGATCGATCTATTCAAGAGTTCGTAGTAAAATAACATAAAGCTATTCTTTCCGTTCAATCTATCATAGAGTTCGTACTAGAATAACACCTTGAGACACAAGTCAAACAAAACCCTAATGTCACCTAGATACTCCATTGTCACCTCAAGTATCTGTGGGCATGATTATACGATATGCATCACTCAATCTCAGATTCATCTATTCAACCAACACAAAGAACTTCAAAGAGTGCCCCAAAGTTTCTATTGGAGAGTCAAGACAAAAACATGTGCCAACACATATGCATAGATTCCCAAGGTCACAAAACCCGCAAGTTGATCACCAAAACATATATCAAGTGAATCAATAGAATACCCCATTGTCACCACAGGTATCCCACGCACGACATACGTCTAGTGTTCTCAAATCCTTAAAGACTCAATCCAATAAGATAACTTCAAAGGGAAAACTCAATTCATCACAAAAGAGTAGAGGGGGAGAAACATCATAAGATCCAACTATAATAGCAAAGCTCACGATACTTCAAGATCGTGCCATCTCAAGAACATGAGAGAGAGAGAGATCAAACACATAGCTACTGGTACATACCCTCAGCCCCGAGGGTGGACTACTCCCTCCTCGTCATGGAGAGCGCCGGGATGATGAAGATGGCCACCCGAGAGGGATTCCCCCCCCCCCCTCCGGTAGGGTGCGAGAACGGGTCTAGATTGGTTTCGGTGGCAACAGAGGCTTTCGGCGGTGGAACTCCCGATCTAGGTTATTTTCTGGAGGTTTCTGTATTTATAGGATCTTTTGGCATAGGGCACAAGTCAGGGGAGTCTCCGGGCTGTCCACGAGATAGGGGGCACTCCCACTTGGGGTGAGCGCGCCCCCCACCCTCATGGGTAGCCCGTGACTCTCCTGTCCCAACTCTTTTACTTCGGGGGCTTCTTTTGGTCCAGAGAAAAACATCAAAAATTGGCTCGTCAATTGGACTCCGTTTGGTATTCCTTTCCTGTAAAACTCAAAAACAAGGAAAAAACAAAAACTGGCACTGGGCTCTGGGTTAATAGGTTAGTCCCAAAAATCGTATATAAGTGTATATAAAAGCCGATAAAACATCCTAGAAGGATAATATAATAGCATGGAATAATCAAAAATTATAGATACATTGGAGACGTATCAAGCATCCCCAAGCTTAATTCCTGCTCGTCCTCGAGTAGGTAAATGATAAAAACAGAATTTTTTATGTGGAATGCTACCCAACATAATTATCAATGTAATTTACTTTATTGTGGCATGAATGTTCAGATCCATAAGATTCAAGATAAAATTTTATATTGACATAAGAATAATAATACTTCAAGCATACTAACAAAGCAATCATGTCTTCTCAAAATAACATGGCCAAAGAAAGTTATCCCTGCAGAATCATATAGTCTGGCTATGCTCCCTCTTCATCACACAAAATATTCATATCATGCACAACCCCGGTTTCAACCAAGCAATTGTTTTCATACTAAAAAAATTCAAACCTTTCAACTTTCACACAATACATGAGCGTGAGCCATGGACATAGCACTATGTGGAATAGAGTGATGGTTGTGGAGAAGACAAAAGAGGAAGATGGTCTCACATAAACTAGGCGTATCAATGGGCTACGAAGATGCCCATCAATAGATATCAATGTGAGTGAGTAGGGATTGCCATGCAACGGATGCACTAGAGCTATAAATGTATGAAAGCTCAACAAAAGAAACTAAGTGGGTGTGCATCCAACTTGCTTGCTCACGAAGACCTAGAGCATTTGAGGAAGCCCATCACTGGAATATACATGCCAAGTTCTATAATGAAAATTCCCACTAGTATATGAAAGTGATTAAACAAGAGACTCTCTATCATGAAGATCATGGTGCTACTTTGAAGCACAAGTGTGGAAAAGATAGTAGCATTGTCCCTTCTTTTCTTTCTTTCTTTTTCTTTTTTTTCTTTTTTTCTTTTCTTTTTTTGGGCCTTTCTTTTTTTTTCTTTGGCCTTTCCTTCTTTTATTTTCTTTTTTTTTGGTACAATGCTCTAATAATGATGATCATCACACTTATATTGATTTACAACTCGATATTACAACTCGATACTAGAACAAAGTATGACTCTATATGAATGCCTCCGGTGGTGTACCGGGATGTGCAATGAATCAAAAGTGACATGTATGAAAAATTATGCATGGTGGCTTTGCCACAAATACGATGTCAACTACATGATCATGCATGGCAATATGACAATGATGAAGCGTGTCATAGCAAACGGAACGGTGGAAAGTTGCATGGCAATATATCTCGGAATGGCTATGGAAATGCCATGATAGGTAGGTATGGTAGCTGTTTTGAGGAAGGTATATGGTGGGTATATGGTACCGGCGAGAGTTGCGCGGTACAAGAGAGGCTAGCAATGGTGGAAAGGTGAGAGTGCGTATAATCCATGGACTCAACATTAGTCATAAAGAACTCACATACTTACTGCAAAAATTTACGAGTCATCAAAACAAAGCAATCAACGCATGCTCCTAGGGGGGGAGGTTGGTAGGAGTAACCATCACGCGCCCCCGACCTCCACACAAAGGTTGGCACTCAATAAATACCTCATGCTCTAACTTCGCCACATAGCGGTTCACCATACGTGCATGCTACGGGAATCACAAACTTTAACGCAAGTATTCCTCAAATTCATAATTGCCCCACTAGCATGACTCTAATATCACCATCCCCATATCTCAAAACAATCATCAAGTATCAAACTTCTCATCATATTCAATGCACTTTATGTGAACGTTTTTACCATACCAATCTTGGATGCCTATCATATTAGGACTAGTTTTATAACCAAAGCACATTACCATGCTGTTCTAAAAGACTCTCAAAAGAATATAACTGAAGCATGAGAGTTCAATAATTTCTACAAAACAAAACCACCACCGTGCTCTAAAAGATATAAGTGAAGCACTAGAGCAAATGACAAACTACTCCAAAAGATATAATCGAAGATCAATGAGTAGTTGAATAATTATGTAACTATGTGAAGAATCTCTAACATTTAAGAACTTCAGATCTTGGGGTATTATTCAAACAGAAAGCAAAACAAAATAAAACAAAATGACGCTCCAAGCAAAACACATATCATGTGGTGAATAAAAATATAGCATCGAGTAAAGTTACCGATGAACGAAGCCGAAAGAGGGGATGCCTTCCCGGGGCATCCCCAAGCTTAGGCTCTTGGTTGTCCTTAAATTTTACCTTGGGGTGCCTTGGGCATCCCCAAGCTTAGGCTCTTGCCACTCCTTATTCTATAGTCCATCAAATCTTTACGCAAAACTTGAAAACTTCACAACACAAAACTTAACAGAAAACCCGTAAGCTCCGTTAGTATAAGAAAATAAAACTACCACTTCGGTACTGTTGTGAACTCATTCTAAATTCATATTGGTGTAATATCTACTGTATTCCAACTTCTCTATGGTTCATACCCTCCGATACTACTCATAGATTCATCAAAATAAGCAAACAACACATAGAAAACAGAATCTGTTAAAAACAGAACATTCTGTAGCAATCTGTAACTTTCGAATACTTCTGTAACTCTAAAAAATCTGAAATAAATTGGTAAATCTGACAAATTTTTCTATTAATCATCTTCAAAAAGAATCGACTAAAAAGCACTCTCCAGTAAAAAAAATGGTAGCTAATCTCGTGAGCGCTAAAGTTTCTGTTTTTATAGCATGATCACATAAACTTCACCCAAGTCTTCCCAAAGGTTCTACTTGGCACAAACACTAATTAAAACACAAAACCACATCTAAACAGAAGCTAGATGCAATATTTATTCCTAAACAGAAGCAAAATAAAATAAAATAAAATTGGGTTGCCTCCCAACAAGCGTTATCGTTTAACGCCCCTAGCTAGGCACGATGATTTCAATGATGCTCGCATAAAAGATAAAAATTGAAACATAACGGGAGCATCATGAACAATATTACTAGCACATTTGAGTCTAACCCACTTCCTATGCATAGGGTTTTTGTAAGCAAACAACGTATAGGACCGATAATTAACTAGCATAGGAAAGCAAAACAAGCATACCTTCAAGATTTTAAGCACATAGAGAGGAAACTTGATATTATTGCAACTCCTACAAGCATATATTCCTCCCTCATAATAATTTTCAGTAGCATCATTAATGAATTCAACAATATAACCAGCACATAAAGCATTCTTTTCATGATCTACTTGCACAGACATTTTACTACTCTCCACATAAGCAAATTTCTTGTCATGAATAATAGTGGGAGCAAACTCAAAAAAATAATTATCATGTGAGGCACAATCCAATTGAAAACTAAAATCATGATGACTAGTTTCATGGTTATCATTATTTTTAATAGCATACAAGTCATCACAATAATCATCATAGACAGCAACTTTGTTCTCATAATCAATTGGAACCTCTTCCGAAATAGTGGATTCATCACTAAATAAAGTCATGACCTCTCCAAATTCACTTCCATCAATATAATCAGCATAAATAGGAGGCATGCTTTCATCATAATAAATTTGCTCATCAAAACTTGGGGGACTAAAAATATCATCTTCATCAAACATAGCTTCCCCAAGCTTGTGGCTTTGCATATCATTAGCATCATGGATATTCAAAGGATTCACACTAACAACATTGCAATCATGCTCATCATGCACATATTTTATGCCAAGCATTCTATGTAATTCTTCTTCTAGTACTTGAGCACAATTTTCCTTCCCATCATTTTCACGAAAGATATTAAAAAGATGAAGCATATGAGATAACCTTAATTCCATTTTTTTGTAGTTTTCTTTTATAAACCAAACTAGTGAATAAACAAGAAACTAAAAGATTCGATTGCAAGATCTAAAGATATACCTTCAAGCACTAACCTCCCCGGCAACAGTGCCAGAAAAGAGCTTGATGTCTACTATGCAACCTTCTTCTTGTAGACGTTGTTGGGCCTCCAAGTGCACAGGTTTGTAGGACAGTAGCAAATTTTCCTCAAGTGGATGACCCAAGGTTTATCAATCCGTGGGAGGCGTAGGATGAAGATGGTCTCTCTCAAACAACCCTGCAACCAAATAACAAAGAGTCTCTTGTGTCCCCAACACACCCAATACAATGGTAAATTGTATAGGTGCACTGTTCAGCGAAGAGATGGTGATACAAGTGCAATATGGATGGTAGATATAGGTTTTTGTAATCTAAAAATATAAAAACATCAAGGTAACTAAAGGTAAAAGTGAGCATAAATGGTGTTGCGATGATAGGAAACAAGGCCTATGGTTCATACTTTCACTAGTGCAAGTTCTCTCAACAAGGATAACATAATTGGATCATATTACTAGCCCTCAACATGCAACAAAGAGTCACTCCAAAGTCACTAATAGCGGAGAACAAACGAAGAGATTATGGTAGGGTACGAAACCACCTCAAAGTTATTCTTTCTGATCGATCTATTCAATAGTCCGTAGTAAAATAAAATAAAGCTATTCTTTCCGTTCAATCTATCATAGAGTTCGTATAACACCTTAAGACACAAGTCAACCAAAACCCTAATGTCACCTAGATACTCCATTGTCACCTCAAGTATACGTGGGCATGATTATACGATATGCATCACACAATCTCAGATTCATCTATTCAACCAACACAAAGAACTTCAAAGAGTGCCCCAAAGTTTCTATCGGAGAGTCAAGACGAAAACGTGTGCCAACCCATATGCATAGATTCCCAAGGTCTCGGAACCCGCAAGTTGATCACCAAAACATACATCAAATGAATCAATAGAATACCCCATTGTCACCACAGGTATCCCACGCAAGACATACATCAAGTGTTCTCAAATCCTTAAAGACTCAATCTGATAAGATAACTTCAAAGGGAAAACTCAATTCATCACAAGAGAGTAGAGGGGGAGAAACATCATAAGATCCAACTATAATAGCAAAGCTCGCGATACATCAAGATCGTGTCATCTCAAGAACACGAGAGAGAGAGAGATCAAACACATAGCTACTGGTACATACCCTCAGCCCCGAGGGTGGACTACTCCCTCCTCGTCATGGAGAGCGCCGGGATGATGAAGATGGCCACAGGAGAGGGATTCCCCCCTCCGGCAGGGTGTCAGAACGGGTCTAGATTGGTTTTCGGTGGCAATAGAGGCTTTCGGCGGCGGAACTCCCGATCTAGGTTATTTTCTTGAGGTTTATGTATTTATAGGATTTTTTGGCGTAGGGCACAAGTCAGGGGAGTCTCCGGGTTGTCCACGAGATAGGGGGGCGCTCCCACTTGGGGGTGGGCGCGCCCCCCACCCTCGTGGGTACCCCATGACTCTCCTGGCCCAACTCTTTTACTTCGGAGGCTTCTTTTGGTTCAGAAAAAATTATCAAAAATTGGCTCGTCAATTGGACTCCGTTTGGTATTCCTTTCCTGTAAAACTCAAAAACAAGGAAAAGTAGAAACTGGCACTGGCCTCTGGGTTAATAGGTTAGTCCCAAAAATCATATAAAAGTGTATATAAAAGCCCATAAAACATCCTAGAAGGATAATATAATAGCATGGAACAATCTAAAATTATAGATACATTGGAGACGTATCAGTATTCCCCTGTGAGTTTTTTTCTATTTGAGCTAGGGTATATGGCTTGAGTAAAAGCATAGTTTCAATAGTATTCATGATTGAATGTTTTTTAGCTTTGAAATAATGTGGAAATGCACATCCGTGTTGACGCAAATCGTCTGGATGTGATGGGTGCCAATTGATTGTCCATCGAGTAAGATGTATCAAACGACGTTCGTAAACGTGGTCCATTGACTTATTAATTGTGCTAAAATTATTAGTTGATGCATGTCAACTACCAAATAACAATGACAGGTGTTGATCTTCAAAACCACTTGGCGGTACGTGCTGGTCTCGAGTATAACGTGCAATTATAGCACAATTAGAGCAAGCGTTTCTCCTCAACAACCCCCATCCCTCAACTAGTATTTAAGTAGCCCCTTACTCGCGTTCATACTAGACATTGTTCTCCAATTAGCCACACCTGTAAGAAAGTAAGGTTTGTTATCTTTTATGCCCATTCAGGTTTTTATTGCAAGTGGTAGGGCAGAGCAGTCTAGATCTAGATCTTAAGGTTTCTACTGATATGTAAGAAGATTGTATCCACTTATTGTGTTATCACATATATGATATGTCATAGTTCTACAAATTTGGAGACTTTGAGTACACCTTGTTGTATCTGCTTATTGTATTCTCTCATTT
Organism: Secale cereale; assembly: GCA_902687465.1. Taxonomy (NCBI): domain Eukaryota; kingdom Viridiplantae; phylum Streptophyta; class Magnoliopsida; order Poales; family Poaceae; genus Secale; species Secale cereale. The sequence continues at coordinate 91,067,666 of LR738712.1, forward strand.
TTGATATGTTGATAATTTTGTAGGAGGATATGGAACGTGATGGCGCTTTGACACTGTGATAGTACATCTTCATTCCGAGTTTGGAGGTAAGAACTTTATGATTTTAGATACTTTTTTTCATTTTAGCATATCTCTTTTCCTTGTGTTCCTTGAATATTACTTTGAGATCTGTTCTGTTCTTGGGTATATGAATAAAATTTATGCGCTTATTGAAAAGAAGGTAAACTACCATGTTCCAAATGGAGTTCATTTAGGTTTGTTTATATCAACTTACTATCCTATATCTCTCTATTATGCATCAAACCTTTCATACACAATTTGATGTTTCTTTTCGTATTATCTATTCACAAACGTGAACAATAAATTGAAGTTCTTCTCGTGTGGAGGTAATTAACCTTTTTAAGGTAAGTACTCTTAGGAAAGTAATCTTAGTCATCTCTTATGCTCTTTCAGGTTTTTGTTGCAAGTGGTAGGGCGGTACAATCTAGATCTCGATTTTATGGTTTCTACTTATATGTGAAAAGATTGATGCACTTACTGTCTTATCACATATATGTTTTGTCACACTTCTACGGATTGGAGACTTTGAGTACAACTTGTTTGTATGCGCTTATTGTTTTCTCTCATTTATGATTTGTTGTCACAATTTTGTAGTAGGATATGGAACGTGATGGCGCTTTGACATTGTGATAGGACATCTTCCTTCATAGTTTGAAGGTAAGAAATTAATGATTTCTAGATATTTTTCCATTTCAGCATATCTTTTTCTTGTGCTTTCGAAATATTGTTCCGAGATTTGTTTTGTTATTGGTTATATAAATATAAGTTTTGCACTTATTGAAAAGAAGTTAAATCAAGCACTCGTATAACAATTGACAGTCAAGAAACAAACTTTGGAATATATTGCTTCTTTAAGCTAAGTTTACCCCTCCCCTAGCCTCCCTAGCCCACCGCGATTTTCGCATTTAACCAGTACATTTATTGAAAGATTTTGCGGGGACAATTGTAATAGGAAATATATCTAAACCTACAGTAAATACTGGCAAGCAGGAAAAAATAGTACTCTTTAATAAAAAATATATCATTTGGCACTATTCTCTCTAGCAGTGCATCATCTATTTTAGTACTATGAAAATAGCAATGTGTAATCACGTTATTCCTCTGTTTCAGTATATACAAGCCCTCCTGTTTTGACTATAATCGACTCCAATTATACCCATCAATTTGATTAGTAAAAATATGAATTATACTATGCCATAAAAAAAAGCGGTACACCAGAGGCACCCAGCACTCCAGCTGCAAATCGTATCGGTCGGTTGGTCGGATGGCTGATCACTCACTCGCTGCATCTCCATGGTCCAGTAGCAGGACAGTAGCTCTGAAATTCCAAAGTGCGCGCTGGCCGTGTCGTGCACAAACGCATGGCGACCACCGGCCTTCGGTACTCCATGTTCATGTTCGAGTTAGTAGGCGCACAGGACTACAGGAGTATGAATTACTGTGCGTCATGGACAAAAAATATATTTTGTACTCGTATCCGAAATCATGCAGGCACACAAAGAACCGGAGGGAGTACCAAGTGTCTGTGACATCACCAAGTCCACAGTTTAGTTTACAAGAGGCACTTATGCTCCACTAATCTTGTCACTCACCATCATCCAAATTAGTTAAATATAGCCCGTGCAACCATCTTCAAATGACAACACCAGTAGAAACCAGTCTCATGCCAGCCTATCATAAAGTGAGCCCCACACACACATCCACTGCCAAAAAAAAAAATCTGGTCCTATTAAAAACAAACTCGTATTAAAAAAAAACTACTGTAGAACTACAAAATTGCATCACAATAAGCTTGGGGTTCATCCCAGCTAGGAACTGGACAACAATATTCGTGATACTTGTAGGCGGACGTAAATTTTACTCCCTCCGTCCGAAAATACTTGTCATCGAAGTGAACAAAAAGGGATGAATCTAGAACTAAAATACATCTAGATACACCCATTTTTATTCATTTTGATGACAAGTATTTTCGGACGGAGGGAGTATCTATTAAGTCAAAGCGAGGTGACGAACATACAGCAAGTCCTTTTCTTAGACCCACGACATGACATAAGCCAACAAGCTTGGTACCGTCCCGAAATAAACAAAAAAGTGATTGATACTCTCCCAACACAAAGATGTGAAAAACAAATCCTCTTAAATATACACCATGTACTCCCTTCGTTTCTAAATACGAGTCTTTTTAGATATTTTAAATAGATTACAACATACGGATGTATATAGACATATTTTAAAGTGTAGATTCACTCATTTTGCTCCGTATGTAGTCATTTATTGAAATCTCTAGAAAGACTTATATTTTAGAACGGAGGAGTACATGCCAGTAGGTATTCATGTCTCCTTTTACCAGCATCCGAAAGCCATATAAAATATGAAGATATGTCAGTAAACCAGAAAACAACAAAATAGGAGGGTTGTTTCAAATCGTAATGCAATAGAATGTATGACAAACATGAAGAACGATTTTTATGTGAAAACCCTCTGGAAAAAGATGTTGTGATGTCTTCACCATATCGGGAGAGGCATACAGAAACGTTACTAGATATTTACATCAATTCTTCAACCCATTATGTGCTAATTAAAAGAGGTACATATAATCCCCTAAAAAGGGTACATATAAGACTTAGTTAGAGCCTTTAGCTTGCCAAGTTAAGCTTGACATCGTATGCCGGAACCCATCCTCTCATCACAAGAATTCGAATCATACATCAGGATTGCCAAAAGACGTTTGCGTGGAAGTTTAAGTCAGAATATATAAAAGCGGGTAGAATAAAGTGATTGGGAGGGGGAGAAACAAGTTGAAATGAAAGAAGAAGAAGAAAGAACATAAAATAAATCCCGAGAAAAAAGGCAAGGGTCCAGGCATCTTAATCTTTTTTGGGTTGAGCTAGAGAGATATTCCTGGATGATCCAGCCTCACATTGTTCCGAAAGACGATATCTAGGATGAACATTCCTCGCGATCTAGGTGAACATTCAGTTGATAGGAAAGAAAAAAGGAGGGCGTCTTGTTTGTTGTACCTTAAAGATGATCATTCTGCGTGCACTTTGCATGCTTAGCGCACTTTATAATATTCACCACCAAAAGAAGCGATTAGGACCTTTCTCCCCACAGGGAAAAGGGAATCTAATTCCTCCAAGCCAGGGCGATCGATCATAATCTAATCCCCAAGCCGTAAGATTCCATCATGTGCCCTAATCCTAACCCCCTAAGTGCATGCGGCTGTTAAAGAAAGACCTGACAGAGATTTTTTTTCGCTTTGGGTAGGGGAATGTTAAGCTGTTACTACAAGACAACACCACAATCACTGATCACTAGGCTCAAGACAAGCAAGCGGACAAGGGAAAAAAAGTTGCAGGATCCAAGGCTAGGGTTTAAGTGGGCCTGATGACAGTAGTAATATCTTTGCACACCCCAAGGAGTGCTAGGGGTAGTAGTAGTAGCTAGCTCAAATCATCATGCAGATGGGCAATGATCGGGGGAGAATCCCTGAGGTGGCATCTTGTGCCTCTGTGTGCGAGTGATGCGGAGTCAACTAGTAATTTAACTGTAGGAATTGCCTGATTAGGACATACTGTCACTCTAATCAGTGGTGCTGGCCCAAAAGGGGAAGTTTACTATTAAAACTGACACTGCTCCCCTAACCTGGGTAGTTTGTTGCTTGCACAGCTGGCTGCCTGCAAATCCGAACGCTGTTTTTATCTTGAGCACATTTCCAGGAAGCGTGAGGTGATTGGTTAGTGGTTTGGTCATGGGGGGTTATGATTAGGGCAGTGGGGGTGTGGTGGTCAACTCTTAGGGCACAATGATGCATCCTGTGTGATACAGACAAACCCACTATATATGCTCTCTGCTAAAGCCTGACGACTGAGGCTGCTAATACTACTCCCCCCTTTTTGTTGCCTGCATGCATCCTGCTTGATTTTGTCGTCCGTTTTTCTTTTCTTCCTGGTAATATAAAACAAAAATAGCGATGATTTTTGGGCCATGCATACTCTTGTACATCCCATTTGAACCATGCATACTCTTGTACAAAAATAGCGATGATTTTTGGGCCATGCATACTCTTATAAGATATGTGTTTCCCATTTGAACCACAAGTAGGTGGCGCAACGTTTAATTCCCATGTGAACTTGTGAAGGAACAAGCTCTGTTCGTAGCCAATTAGCGGCAGCAGTTATGAGGTGCGATCAGGGGGAGATCCTCAGTTGTCCATGAAGATGAATTGGCATCTCCCGACAGCGGAACTTGATACCGCGCTTGCTTATGCACGAGAATTAAATACCCGGCCAGCAGCACAAGGGTCTTGTGAGTGAATGCATATAGAGCCCATGAGAGCATTGATCAAGCGCCTAACCCAACTCGATCCACTCCTCCCTGCTCTGCTCTTTGGGAGACCTCTCGCCCTGACAAGAGCGATGATGAGAGAGAGAGAGGGAGATCGTCCGTTTGGGGCGTCAAAAACAAACAAACACAGCCACAGTGGAGTGGAGGCATGCGGGTGCTGTTCCCTTGGCATCGCTTCTCTCTCCGTTTGGAGCTCGCCTCGCCTTGCTTCTGACACAGCACAACCCCCTCACCCCTGTGAAGTACGCTCGGTTTCTTTCCTGATAGTGCAAGCAAAGCAAGCGCCAGGCACACACACACCACCTATTATTTCCTCTCCATCACACACATCTCTTTTTTCTTCTTTGGTTATTATTTACACCAAGGGCGAGAGCACTAGAAGAAAACAGCCTAGCCAAGCCTTGCCGTCTGCCCAAGCTCTCTACTCTGGCTAAGCACGGGACAGCACAGACAGATCCTCCGTCTCCATACTTTATACATTATTTTCCTTCCATTGCCACTGTGCGCTGTGGGTGTGCCTGCCTTTAGGAAAGGCCCTAGACCCCTAGACGCCCTAGCCACCTCAGTGCAGCGCAATGGTGGAAGCTGCAAAGGCTGGAGGCCTTGCTCCTTCCTTCCTTGTCCTCTTGATTAGCCCTTGACAAACACCGAGGTTCGTTTGCTTTTGGTCTCTTCTTGCTCCTCTCTCCCCTCCTCCACTGTTCAAGCACTGCAGTGCAGGACAAGAAGAAGAAGAGAAAAAAAAAACATAGATGGCCTCTCCATCACACACATAAACACATAGCATCTGTCCATGAAGGAAGCTCCTCCTCCTCCTCCCCCTCTGCTTAGGTAGCTCTTAGTCCTTGGTGGTGCGTGGGAGACGAAGGGGGGGAGAGAGGAGAGGTCAAAGGAAGGAAGGCTGGTCCATACATTAGTCCATCCACAGAGGAAAAAACCCACTCCTAGCAGCTTGCTTGCTTTGCTACTACTACTACTAGTACCAGTAGTAACTAGTAAAACTCGCATCCACGGGAGAAGTAACCCCTCCCTCACTAGCTCGCTTTGCTTTGCCAAGAACAGCCCCACTGTTCATCATCCATCCTACCTGCATCTAGTTGTGAGTGAGTACAGCAGCTATTATCCATCTTCCAAAGCTTCTCCTCCTTTCCCTTTCTCTCTTCTAATCTTGTTTGCATGGGCAGAGGAGGAGCCCAGCAAAGTAGAGGCTAAGCTAGGCAGGAGCAGGATATTGTTGTGTATTTTGTAGTACGTATTTATTTATTTGTATGTATGTATGGTGTAATTGAGCAGCTGCTAGCTAGATTATTATGCTCGCCTCCTCTTGGAGATTGCAAGTGGTGCCGCCCGCTGGTATCTTCTTGATAAGGTCCCCAAGATCCCACACCACACCACACCATGCACCTCTCTCTCTCACATCACCTTCCTTTTTGTTCTCCACCCCCTCTCTCTTTTCTTTTCTTTAGTGTTGAGAGTCCCAAGGAACACTGAATTTTGTTGGCGTTGAGTTGGAGGCGCCATTGGCCTTTTCTTGCTGCTCTCTCTCATGGTGTCCATTGTGCAGCTGCAGAGAAGGCGAACAGAAGCAGCAGCAGCAGCGTCAGCGTCAGCAGCAGCACCAGCGAGAAGCATCCTTCCGGACAGGGGGGAGAGGATGGATCTTTCTGTGCCCCGAGGCGAGTTCCCGATCCCAATGCACGCCGCCGCCTCGCCCTACGGGGGCATCGGCGGCGGCGGCGTCGCCGTCGCCGACCATGCCATGGAGCTCCACCATGACCACGCCAACCACAACGGCCAGTCCCAGTCCCAGGCGCAGGACATGCCGTCGCCGCCTGCTGCTGTGTCCGAGGACAGCTCCGGGAAGAAGCGCGCCGCGGCCATTGCCGGCGGAGGCGGAGGGCCGGCGGTCAAGTACCGGGAGTGCCTCAAGAACCACGCGGCCGCCATCGGCGGCAACGCCACCGACGGGTGCGGCGAGTTCATGCCCAGCGGCGAGGAGGGCTCGCTGGAGGCGCTCAAGTGCTCCGCCTGCGGCTGCCACCGCAATTTCCACCGCAAGGAGCTCGACGACTTCGACGGCGACAGCTGCGCCTCGCACGGCTACGGCTACGGCCACCACGCCGTCCGCCGCCTGCTCGGCCCCGCCGTGCCGCACCACCACAAGAGCAGCGGGGGCCTCCTCGTCACCGCGGACCACTACGGCGCCTACGCCGCGGCACGCGCGCTCCCTCCGCCGCCGCCCCCACCGCTGGGACACCACCACCAGATCATCATGCCGCTCAACATGATCCAGACGTCCGAGTCGGACGAGATGGACGGCAGCGGCGGCGGCGGCATCATGGGCGACGGCAGAGGCGGGCTAGCCTCAGGCGGCGGCGGCGGCGGCTCCTCCTCGTCAAAGAAGCGCTTCCGCACCAAGTTCACCGCCGAGCAGAAGGGGCGCATGCTGGAGTTCGCGGAGAACGTGGGGTGGCGTCTCCAGAAGCTCGACGACGCCATGGTGCAGCACTTCTGCCAGGAGATCGGCGTCAAGCGCCGCGTCCTCAAGGTCTGGATGCACAACAACAAGCACAACCTCGCCACGAGGCTGCCCCAGGCCTCGCCTCCGCAGCCGCAGCCGCAGCCACAGTCAATGCCGCTGGCGATGTCAATGCCGATGCCGTTGGGCATGTCAATGCCGGTGCAAGTGCCGCCGTCGCAGCCCGGGCCTTCCGGCCACCGCGGCCCGAGCTCCCCGCACGCGCATGGGGAGCTCAAGCTCGACTGACGGCACAGAGAAGATGAAATTAACCGGGATGCCATGGTTGTTGATTCTGCTAGCGTTAGTAAGCCGCATTGCCATTAATTTCACTGTTCCATCGAAGGGGTCGATCGAAGCAGAGAGAAGAGAAGAGAACCAAAAACAAACTCGGGTTTATCGTCGTCTCCAATTTCCTTTTTCTTTTTGCTGTTTATCTTGTCATAAGGTTGGGGAGCAAGCATGAGAGGGGGGACATAGGCGAACCGAACTGAGCTCCACTCAATTTCAATTTATTTTTCCTGGACCTAGTTTTTTTCTTCTTCTTCCTCCCTCTTCGTCTCCTTGGTTGGTGTCTCTGACTTGAAGTCTAGCAGTACCCGTTGAACCGGGCATTTGAGTTGTCATGGATCAGATCAGAGCAGAGGTTGTATGAAATTAATTCTGACTTGTTTACAATTCCTCCATTTCATCAGCAGTTTTCCTGGGCTAATCTAATCTTTGAATGCATGAAAAAAGAGAGAGAACATGAGATGCAATCTCTCCCCAGGTCTTGTATCTTTCAGGGGCACTGTTCACGAGTCATGACATGATCTGCATGCTTAATCTGCAGCCCCTGTCGGTGCTGTTACTGTGGCCTGCCCGCATGCATGCATGCACGCCTATGCCTGATCTGATCCGGCGATGTGAATTCACCACTCACAAGCCACAAGCCACAAAGACAATAAAAAGGGAAAGAGGGATCCTTGTCAAGAATTTGGGAGCGTGAGAGCGATGGAACGGGAGGGTGAAAATTAAAACTTGGGCGTCCCCGTTTCTCTATTTGGGGCAGATGATAGTCCTTGGCCTGCGCTGCGCATCGGGTTGGCCCGGCCCCGAGCAATCAATCATTCTTGGGGCCGTGTACGAGTGCAGGGGGGCAGGGGAGCATGTGGCCAACCAATCCAAAATTGGTTCGGGTTTGCCGCAGAAACAGAGATGGAAACCACGCGAGATATCGCAGTGCTCCCCGTGCTCCCGCACGAGATTTTTCAACCAATTCTTCTTGATCTACACTATCTATCTATTTTCCCTACCGATCCCTACTACTACCCCTGCATGTGTGATTGGGCTCTGATTTGGAGGTTAAGTACAGGTTTCTGTGGCAGCAAATGACGTGCACCGTTGCAGCCAGACTTGGTAGATCAAGCGCCGAGACAGACTTTTATTGCTGCGGAAGTGCCAATGTTTTGCTGTCCCTGCGTCTGTGCGTGTACTTTGTTGCCTCCCCTGCCATGGCAGCAGGCGCGTTTTTATGTCTCACGACGGCACCAACGCCGAGGGGCATTTACCCCTGGAGATGGAGATGGAGATGGAGATGTACTCCTCCGTGGTTTTGTAGTCCTGCGGGCACTAATGCCGTGTGTTTCGTCCGGTTTGGAATGAAGGGGTTTTGCTGGGAAATTCTACATAAGATCATACGGGGGACTCATTCATGTGGGATCCCTGTGTTCCGGTACGTACTGGTAAATGTAATCCATTATGTACCAAACCAACGTTGCTCCTTGTCCACTCCTTGCAATGGAACACCTTGCACCGTTGCACGCCAGTGTGGTAGTCATTGGTGGATCCGTTTGCTCAGGAGTACCGTACTCTGCTGGTAGGATTTTTTATTTTTTTTGCGCGGGGACTCTGCTGGTAGGATTCACCGTTTTCGGCGGCGAAAACACGTATTTTTGTACAGTATGACTCCCTTTGGGCATAGAACAATTGTTCTACGATATTTTCATTATCATATTCAAAATAATTACAAAAGCAAGACTAAATGAAAGAGTTACCCAATGCCAGTTCTAGGAAAAAAAATATTAAAATAAAATCTGCTTTGACTTGCTTAGCTCTTAATTGGGTTGCCTACAGACCCTGTTTCAGATAGTGTTTCCAAGTGTCCATATGCGGTGCCGCCCTTCTAAAGATCTTGTCATTCCTAATCATCCAGAGGATGCTCCAGCACCCCATGATTATAATCTCCATTGGTGAGTTCAAAATTACAGTGCACCCTGCCGCATGATACAACTGGGAGCAGCGAGCGAAGAACCGTCCCCCCCTCCCCCTGTGTTTGTTCCTACAACCTGTGGGTCATGCCATTGCCATCCATATGCGTACATGTCGCTTTGGATTCGTCCCAAGTGCAGGAAATGAAATGCTGCCACGCTGGCCTTTTCCTCTTGGCTCCAGTGCTCTAGGCTGTAGCCCCCTGTTGCTGCCAATGTTCGTGCGCTCTATCCTACCAGAATTTGGGCGTGGCCCCGCAGCCACGCAGGCAGGCAGGCAGGCATGCATGCATTTGCAGCCTTGTGTTGTCTTGTGTTGTGTTGGGATCGTCGTGCTCCAGCGCCAGTACGACAGACAAGGTAGCCTGCTTGAAGCCACATCACTTGTTTTGCCACGGAGCAGCAGTACATTATACAGCTAGGGTTTTCATTGGATTTTAGGAAGAAAAAATAACTTAGAGCAATTATAACGGGGCGATCCAAACGGGCGCGCACATTGTCTGCTTTTCGTCCGTTTGGGTCGGCCAGACGGATGTGCGTTTCCGGTTTTTTATTTGGGTCGGCAGGTGCGTCCAACGGGAGACCGACACATGTATGCCGATGTGGCAGAAACTGAGGCATTAAACATAATTATACATAAATGGCCGGTCAAACGCCGGTCAAAATCCACTTAAACATAACTAGAAAATTAAAATCACCGAAATAAACACCCGCACGCTGCCCTAGACCGTCAGGCCTTTGCCCTTGTCGTCGTCGTCGCCCTCGCCCTCGTCGCTGGTGAGGTCAATGAAGACGAGGGCAGGCCCAACACAACCGAACACGGCTCGATAGGCCGCCACGGTAGCCTCCTCCGACATATGTTGCGGCTGCGGCATAGCGGCGAGGCGGGCGTGATCCTCCTCCTCGAGCTGCAGAGCCTCGGCGTTGCGGCGCAACAACTACTCATATTGCATCTTCCGCTCGCCGTCGGCCCCCTCCTCGGCGAGCCAGTGCACCTTCCACTGCTCAAGGTGCGTCGCCACTTCTTCGGGCATGGCGGCGTAGTGACAGGGAGGCGCGCTTACCCACTCGCGGTACTCGCCCGTCCACGAGTAGGACTCCTCCGGCCAAGTGGGGGGCGGCGGTGATCGCTTGCGCGTGGGTGTTGGCTCCGACTCAGCCTTGGGCGGGGGTGGCGGCACGAAGGGGGTGAGTGGACGGAGTCCCTAGCCGCGGACAAGGCAAGGGCTTGCTCCAGCCCATCCCAGTGCGCGTCCTCCTCGAGCCGGCTCGACTCCAGCGCGTGCTGCAGAGCCTCCTCGGGGGCGGCTTGGTACCCCGCCTCCGCCTCCTCTTGCTCCGGCTCTACACACGGGGGCGGCGGTGGGAACAACTGGTTGGCGTCGACGCCACGTCGCCGTTGCTCCTCGTGTTCGAGGGCAAACCAGGCCTCCCAGTTGGGAGAGTCATCGGCGTACTCGGGGCATCCGCCGTTGCGCCGGCGTGAACTGCGCCCGGCGCCTACGCACCTCCTCGTCGTGCGCCCGCTGTGATCACGGAGCCGTCGGCATCGGGAACCGCTGCGGATTTAGGTACCAGTGATGAGGCAGCGTCACGTCGATGTAAGGTAGTGGTTTCCTATACTCCTAGTGCCATCGCGCTTGGTGCACCGGGATGTGCAGACGCCGCCGACCCGAGCGGTCACGCGTCGGCGGCTGCGGAGGAGGACCACGGGAGTATGAGGTGCGGGCGGTGCCCTTGCCCTTGCCACTGCCGGAGCTGCTGCCGAAAGGCCCATGGCTAGGGTTTTGGTGTGTTGCCGGTGAGGAAGCACAGCCGGGGTGGTGGGGGACAGATGTGGACAGAAGTGGATGAGCCCCCTCCCGCGCGCACGCGTGGGTTAGAAAAAGACGCTTCCACTGGCTGACTAGTGGGTCCGGTGTCGATGGTCATCATAAATTAGACGACGAGCGGTAGTTGGGTGGCCGCCAAGTGGGATCGCGGCGGACACCGAGGAGACGCGCGGTGCGTCTGCGCCGACGCATTTCAAGCGCAATTTTTGGCCGAAAATGGGTCGGCGCGGACGCGAGACGGACGGCTTTTGAAAATGGGTCAGCGCGTTGGGCCGATATTTTTGTCTGTGCGGACAAAATGTGTCGCCTCGTTGGAGTTGCTCTTAAGGCAAGTAAAAAAAAGGCATACGTATAGAGAATAAGAAATACAGTCTTGGTAAGTCCCAGTCGACTAAGACTTAACGAAGTCTCGGTCGATTCTATATTCATGAAATCTTATAATGAGATTCGTAAAAAAAACTCTTTTCTGTTTTTCTTTTCTCTCTTACATGTTATATCATTTGACTTAAATTTGGTTAAATCTCTCTCGACTCAGACCTAGCCGCACCCTAAGAAACACTCCCTCTGTATATAAGTTAGTTTGCCGAGGGAGTATATCTCACTGGCTCGTCCTTGGACTGAAAGTTGTTGGCGGCAACTGTGCCGAGCAGGTGCAAGCTGAGCTGAGCGGAAATGATCACGCCAGACGGGGTTTGGCCAGGCAGGCCAAGGCAATTATTACGGCCGCTCGTTTTGTCAATGCAAAACTCGCCATCTCGTGCGTCTCTGCTCCCTCCGTATCATGGTCTGCGGGTGAGTGTGGAGCTCCATGACTTGCTGCTGCGGTGCAGGGAGCCCAACACACGCCCTATACGAGCTGAACTAGCCCATGTGTGCCTGCTGCTACGATGGATGGATGGATGGGTGGTGCTTGCTGCCAAGGCAAGCCATCAGAGATCAGTCCCATGTTCTTGGCACCAAAACACCGTCACCAACTATGTAATTTTCTCCTGCAATTTCTTGCCTTGCCCTTTCAGTTTGGGGATGGATCTGTCAACCACCAAGAAATCATTTGCTTACCTTGGGGAACAAATTCAGTAGTAGCATGCACTGCTATGAATATGATCTGATCTGATCTGATCTGCCCCAGCTCTCTACCTAGCAAACTTGCTAGGTACAAGAGCACTATATGTGGTAAGAGCATCTACAACCGGACGCCCCATGTCCGCCCCAAACTCCTGGTCCTGGGCGACTTGTCCGGTCGGCGTCCCGATGTACAATTGTCACCCAATCAGACACCTGAAACGCATCTCAAACACCCGTGTTGCGTCCCGATGTACAATTGTCACCCAATCAGACACCTGAAACGCATCTCAAACACCCGTGCTGGCCGGCATCTTCCATATCCAGCCCACACGTGAGACAGATATTGATATGCAACTTCACCTTATTTTCTCGATTTGATATGTTGCTTCTCTTACTGCCATCTTTTTTTTTCCTTTTTTTTTTTGCAATTCTACAGGACCAGATATAGAATGTGAAGAACATGAACCGGTGTGAGTTCATTGCCAAGGTCCTACATACACACATACCATGGTAGTTATGTCTAGAAAAAACACACATGCCATGTCAAGTTTGTTTCTCGCACACACATATGCCACGGCAATTTAAGTCTCTCTCACACACACATATACCCATGGCAGTTTTATCTATCGTACACCCATATGGCATGGCAATTTTGTCTCTCATATGCGTATATGCCATTTACACAACATGGCAGTTTATACTGGATAAATAGGAGTCGAAATGGCAGAAAATAGGGAAAGTACACAATTAAACAATAGCATCCACCCTTCCCTCAAAAAACAATACCATCTACCCACATCAGCAGTGCTAGCAAATTTCAGACTAACTGAAAGCATGAAAAAGGGTATAAAATTGCTTACATGAAGAGGGGATGGGTGGCAACTACTATCCCCAATCCCCATCTACACTGCAACCCCTCCCCCAAAAACCTTAGAGAGAGAAAAGGGGGGGGGGGGGTGGAGGAGAATGCGACCAGTGTGAGCAAAGACAAGTAGAGCGGGGGAGGGAGCTCGCTGGTCACCACGTTGTAGGGAAACGGTTGCCAAGGCGTGACGTGGTAGTCAATCACACGCCGAGATTCGTGCATAGAAACCAACGGAGAAGAAGGCATTTGCTCATAGGTGGCGGAATTCTGACGTACGCGAGGTATCATTTTTGTATTTTTAAACCACAACACACCAAGCACCCCTTAAATATGAGGCTATTCTTGTGTATACCCCAATTTATGATTTGTAACAAGAGATTAAAACTTAGAAAAACATTTCGATGTATGTTGCATGCACTTTCTGTCATTTCCAATATTTGTGTATCTATAAAATCCTTCATCGATCTCTATGAGGCCTGCAATTTTTTTCCACCAAGTTAGCTTTATGTAAAAAAGCAAGTACAAATTCGAAAACTGCCAAAGGAGCTCAAGTTACATGGTGACCCGTTTTCAAAATTCAAATTTCCGCAGCGTGATTTTCTCTGTATACTACATATGTGCAAAATTTCACAACATTGTACTTTCACAGGCGGCGTACAGAAAAAAAGACAAATACGTAGTTCCAAAATGGTCCCTTTGTGCTTGTCGTTGAGACGGATTTTTTTACAGCCTACAAAACACAAGATTTTTAAACGAAATTGCACACATTTGTGAGTAACACGTAGATGTTTCCATGGATTTATTTTGGAAATTTAAATATGATTTTTGGTTATTTAATACTGAGATCCTCCAAAATTCTGCAGTCAAAATCGAAAAATGCCAACAGCGCTCGAGCTACTGGGAGCTCATTTTCAAATTTCAAATTTGCACAGAGTGATTTTTTTTCGAATTTTTTTATGAACACAAATCCACGTGAATACTACGATGTGCAAAATTACATAACATTATACTTTCACATGTGACGTACAGAAAAAAGAGAAATGCATATTTCTAAAATAAGCCCTTTATTTTTGTTGTTTGAAAAGATTTTTTTTGTACAGCCTAAACATCACAATATTGTTAAACAAAATTTCACACGTTCATGAGGAACACATATATGTTTCCATGGAGTTTTCCCGATTTTTTGGAAAATTTGTAATATGATTTTTGATTATTTTTTAAAGTACCGAGCTCCCTGGAGCACGGTCACCAAAACTCTGCAATCAAAATCGGAAATTGCCACAGAGCTCGAGCCACAGGGAGCTTGTTTTCAAATTTCAAATTTCCACGTTGCGAAATTTCCGAAAAAATATTGCGAACTGACGTACACATGTATACTACACATGTGCAAAATTTCACAACATTGTACTTTCACACGTGGCATAAAGAAAAAAGACAAATACGTATTTCCAAAACGGGCCTTTATTTTTGTTGTTGTCCCAGATTTTTTTGACAGCCTACAAACCACAATATTTTTAAACAAAATTTGACACGTTCGCGCGGAACATATATATGTTTCCATGGATTTTTCCGGATTTTTGTAAACTTTTGAAGTATTTAAAGACCGAGCTCCATGCACTCAAAATAGAAAAATGCCAACGGAGCATGGCTACAGGGAGCTCATTTTGAAAATTTCAAATTTTCATTGCACAATTTGTTTTGAATTTTTGTGTGAACATATATACGATCTGAACATCTTCCTAATCCGAGATCATCATATAGTACCACAAAAGAATAATAAAGAACACGAAATAGACTGGATCTGGTACATAGTGAATGTGAATTTTGTGCTCTGGCATTGGTTATACCCTTGAGTTTATAGAAAAATATAAAAGAGTTTTTTTAGAGTATTTATTTTTATTTTTGTAATGCTGTACATATGATAGTATATCATGCACCTCTACATTTTCATGAGAAAACATGCTAGTTTGTGTTCTTAAAAAACATGGAAGCGCCTAGAATATCAACTATTTGTGCACTAAATTTATTATATTTGCACATGGGACGCTGATGAGTGTTTTTGCACCAAACTTAAAAATATGCACGCAATACTCGGTTGTATCTATGACTTTTTTTTTTCAAGAAAAAAATCGAAGAGTTGAAATGCTTTCCGAGTTCATCTAGTAGGTATCGAGTAGATGGTACTCAACTAGTCATTCTTGGTGCTGATAGCTCATTCGAAGGAAGAGCATGTGCACTTGTTTCTGCAGAAAAACACCCATCTGTACTTCCTAATAGCCCTCAAGGCTCTAGCCAATGGGTCGAGCCCATTGTGGTTTATCCTGGCCCCCCACTGTATTTCCTGGAGAAATAGTACAAGAAAACACACAGTACTATCACGCATGCCGATGCTGTGTGTGCGCGCTGCGCTGAGAGGGAGAGAGGCGAGGGATGTGCATTTAATCTCATCTTGTAGTAGGTACGCCTAGCAAGTAAATATGGATAGATAGGAGAGAACTGAGAGGCCGGTTTAGGGTTACCATGTCCATGGCCGAGCGTACGTACTCTCATCTGCAAGCACTGCTGACTGTGCTGGCATAGCCATCGACCTAAAAAAAATTGAATGGCCTACGCAGCAAAACAGTCGCACTGCATCTCGTTTAAAAGAAACAGTACTACACCATGCAGAAAACCCCAAAATTATGACATGTACGTACTAAATCAGCGCGAAATATTCACGTACGCTTTGTGGCCGTGGCGGTGGCCTGCGCGTCACCGTCGTCTCGTAGTACTGAACCTGATTATTTGTGCGGCCACCGGCCAAGAGAGCCTCTGAGCACCGCGTACCGAGCTCCATTATTACTGCAACGTGACGAGGGCGAGCGGCGGCAGAAAACAAAGAGGCCAGGAAAGGCAAACCCAGCGCCCAACTTTCGGACAAATTAAAGGCCTCTGCACCAAACATTCTATCCATCACACACCCGCGCAAACCCCCACAGCGAAAAAGCTCTGAAACCCCTGCAGCGGCAGCAGCACGAGGGTTTAATGAGGCACTGGCCACGCATGCACGGACGGACGGGGGTCCGTGCGTGCGTGCATGCATGCATGGCAAAGCTTTTGCCAGCGGCGCCGAATGAAACAGAGATGGCATCGGCCTCCGCGCCGGAAAAAAACTGGAGCGAAGGAGGAAGAAGGGAAGGGGATCCCTCCTGGGCCGGGCCGGCCGGCCGTGTTATCAAATCACATCAGACGGCCGGCTTGCGCTTGCGTGTGCGCGTGATCTGATCTTGCGCGGCGCACCACGATGGGATTCCGGCCTATGCCTATCCATCCGCGACTTATCAGCTGCACCACGTAGGGAACCGGATTCCGGGGTCAGGATCTTGCGCACGCACACGCATCACGGGGCATCAGACGACGGGCGGGCGGCCACCCGCACGCTGCAGCGTGGTGTCATTTCTCTGCTGCAGCTCAGTGGGAGCGCACGTGGCGGTACTACGTTTTCAGAAGATATATCTTCCACCCATCCATCCGTGATCCGTCCATGCAAAAAATGAAAAGAAAAGACGCGCCGAGTGACGTAATGAGAGGCCGTCGGAGGTAAAGCCGGCCAGGGGGATTTATTCGGAGGGAGAGGGGTTAAATAAATACCGCCCTCCTCTTCTGGCATGACAGCTTCTTGCTTTCGACGTCTCTTTTCACTTTTTTTCACTGCCACAGTGCCAATTAATGTAGCGGCCGAAGCAGTGTGGGAGTGGTACATTTTGGCTTATTGCTGTAGTGGCACGCAAGTATGCTCTCTACAAGATAAAATAAAAATTCTGAACTGAGCAAGCCATGCTACTGTTGTGTAGCAGAGGGATGATGATACTCTACTAGAGATGTGGTATTGATCGACATGGAGGGGAGGGGAGGCGAGCATTTACTTTTCTCTTGACCGCATCAGTTCATCGTCCACGTCAAGAGAAATAATAGGGCAAGAAAAGCATGAGGGGTTGCTGCCTTGTTCCCATCTCATCTCATCACATCGAACTACTGGCCTAGCTCTGCAACAATAATTAGGATATCCTCCCTCCTTCGTCAGGAAATACTTATCGAAGAAATCGATGTATCATGACGTATTTTAGTTCTGAATATATCGATTTTTATCCATTTCTTCGACGAGTATTTTTTAATGGAGGGCGTAAAAGAAAACCTGGTTCCCCTGTGAGAAGGCACAAAGACAAGTCTTTCTTGACAGGAAAGCACGAGAAGCAGGTCGTAGAAGAATAATCTGAGGACGAATACCCCTAGCTTTGATGTTGTACGTATGCTTCCTACTAGTTGACCCATAGGTTAGGGTTAGGACTTAGTCACTTAGGAGAGTGACAAGTGCTCCAAGGAGGGACATAATAATGATGTAATAGCACCAATGCTCGGGTCGTCCTATCTTTGTGTGCAAGAGAAGAGCTCGCGCATGCATGCAACATGCATGCATGCATGTGAACTCTGCCGCGCCACAGGACAAGGGCAGTTGCTCTTGAGTTGGCACCAGCCCAGCCAAACCAATCAGGAAAAAGAGGGCCATCCACCTTCTCATCGGAGCCAGCTTGTGCAATCAGATTTTTAAACAGGAGCTAGGGCGATTAGTAAATCACATGTGGAGAGAGCAGAGCGAGCTGTTAAGAGCATCTCCAACAGCCGCGCTATACTAGCGCCGCGCCGGAAAAAACGCCATTTTAGCGCGCGCGCAACGCGTCGCACCGCTCCAGCGGGCGCCCAAAAAACGCGCGCGCGCTAAAACGGGTTGGGCGCGCTGGTGAATGCCCCATCCCGCGCTGTTGATTTCGAGCGTCTTCTTCCGCGCGCGGCACACTCGAGCGCGCGCGCGAACTTTCCTTTTCCTTCTTCTTCCACTCGCGCGCGCCGGCGCTCGCGCCCCTTCCGCCATGGATGCGCAAATGGAATATGTCAACCTTGCCCGTCAAGAAGTCTTGATTCAAAAAAGAGCCATGATCAACACAATGGGTGGCGGCATGGGTGGCGGCGGTGGCCTCGGCGGCATGGGTGGCTTGGGTGGCCTCGGCGGCATGGGTGGCTTGGGTGGCTTCGGAGGCATGGGTGCACCTCCGGCCGCCATGGGAGGCATGGGTGGCTTTCGAGCACCCTCCAATGCTATGGGAGCCATGGGTGGCATTGGAGCACCCTCCAACGTTATGGGAGGCATGGGTGGCATGAGTTTTGCTTCTCTCATGGGAGGCATGGGCGCACCTCCGGCCTCCATGGGAGGCATGGGCGCACCTCCGGCCGCCATGGGAGGCATGGGCGCACCTCCGGCCATGCCTTTCGATGTGCCTCACGTCGGAGCTACAAGTGATGCGGTGCGTCATGAAGAGGAAGATTCATCGGCGGAAGAAGAGGAAGAATCGTCGGCGGAAGAAGAGGAAGAAGACGAAGAAGACGAGCAAGATGGTTGATGTGTTTTATATATGTCTTGAACTTTGTTGGTTGCACTTGTATTTTGAACTTGGTTTGAATTTGGACTTGGTTGGATGAACTTGTGGGCGACTTTTTATGTATTCATCTCAACTTGTTAAATTTCACATGTTCATTGCATTTTGATTGAATGTTTATTGGGTCCAAATGGCATATTTGGCGCTGCTGTAGCGGCGCGCGCGCTGCATTTTTGCGCGCTGTTGGAGCTGCGTGCGCGCGCTGTATTGTACAGCAGCCGCTGGAGCCAGCGCGGCGCGGCGCGGCAAACCAGCCGAAGCGCGCGCGGCAAACGCGATTTTTGGGCGCGGCGCGTCGCGCGGCTGTTGGAGATGCTCTAAGAGTTCGCGGTTGAGTCGGCCCTGCACTCCTGCCTGTGGGAAAATCAGAACGATCCTGTGATCCGCTGCATTTGCATATGGGGTGGTCCGCTCGGGGGCAGTAGCATTGCAGTGCACAAAGCAGCAGCAGCAGCAGGGATTCACTCACGCCACTGGGGTGAGGGTGAAGCAACGAGTGCCTGCGACTGCGATCCTGCTGGTGGTGGTGGTGTAAAGCCGTGCACGCAAGAGCGGGGAAATGGACGCTAATCACGGCGGGTCGAGCAGAGCAGGACCACACGGGGGAAGAGGAGTCGCAGGCACAGCCATGCGTTGCTGCTGAATTGATGGTGCCCCGATCGATCCTGCTTCACCCTCCCTCCCTCCCTCCAGAGAGGATGTTTTGCTCGTCAAGTTATTGCGCGCTGGGCGCTGGCTTAGTGTGGGGAGGAGATGAGATGAGATGATCAGCTGCTGCTGCCTGCTGCGTGCTGCGTGGGGCAAGTGTAGAGAACGTGTGTTGCAGGCGCTGCAGTTGCAGGAGAGGGTGGTGCTACGTGTTCGTTGCCTGGCTCCTCAGCTGTTGGTTGTTCGGAACACTCGGTCTTCTGAATAATACTGCCCTACCGACGCAAAAAAATTGAAAGAATGAAACTGCCCTAAATGTACACATATATGCAGCATAATGGTGAGTGTATGTGTATGTGTGTTCATAGATATGAGTGTACATGTGTATGCATGAGCGTCTGCATCTTTACTATGATAAAAAGGAAAGAAAGAGAAAACCTTAGTAAGAAGAAAATGGATCTAAGGAAAGAAGAGAGAAGGCCATGAATAATTTGGGCCTTCTGATAGGCCGAGTCAGCTTGGCCCATTGCATTTTAAACATGGTCAATGTGCAGGGAGCAACTACACAAGCACCACTAAAAAACCTAGTTAACAAGCGCTCCTTTAGGAGCCTCGCAACGATCAGCGCTACTTGGAGCGCTCTCAGCCATTTACAACGTGTCGCACTTCCTCCGGATATTTTTTTATTCCGCACGCATTTCGGCTTTTTAAATGGTTTTTTTTCTTTCTTTTTTCAACGTTTTGGTTTTTCACCAATCTTCCTTAACTTTTCAATAAAAAATGTTTTTTTCGCGAGAGTCACGGTTTTACTTTCGCGAGAGGCACGGTTTGTTTTCGCGAGAGTCACGACCGTGCCTCTCGAAAAAAGAAAAAAAACATATTTTCTGTTTTTTTCTTTCACGAGAGTCACTGTTTTGCTTCCGCGAGAGGCACGGTTGTGCTTTAGCGAGAGTCACGGTCGTGTCTCTCAAAAACGAAAAAAACGTTTTCTAATTTTTTTTCTTTCGCGAGAATCACGGTTTTGCTTCCACGAGAGGCACGACCATGCCTCTCGGAAATGAAAAAAAAAACACGTTTTCTATTTTTTTCGCGAGAGTCACAATTTTGCTTCCACGAGAGGCACAGTCGTGCCTCCTCGGAAACGAAAAAAACGTGTTTTCACTTTTTTTTTCGCGAGAGTCACGGTTTTGCTTCCGCGAGAGGTACGGTTGTGATTTCGTGAGAGGCACGGGCGTGCCTCTTTCAGAAAACGGAAAAAACACGTGCTTCCTGTTTAGTTTTTTTAGTCCGGTTTTTTCTAAGAAAAAAGTTCATCAAAACCTATCAACATGAGATCTAGTTTTGAAGATCTCGACGTGAGAAATCTAACGGTGAAAGCGGTTTGAGATTTGGACGCACGGTTTAAGAGATAAAACGTTTTGAATAAACAGATATACGAAAAAAAAAGAAAACTCACATGTTACGACAAGTGGCGCACATGCTAGTACTCCTAAACTAGTGATTTCGTAATGTGCACACACTAGTAGAAAACAGGGCTTTGGTCACAGCTCATATACACATTAGTCACGGTTGCATTACGAACCGGGACTAATGTGAGCGTTAGTTTCGGTTTGAGCGGCTAAAGGCATTAGTCCCGGTTCAAATGGCACCTTTAGTCCCGGTTTGAGACACGCTTTAGTCCCGGTTTGAGGTATGAACCGGGACTGAATGGTGCGATGCCCTTTAGTCCCGGTTCGTGTCTCAAACCGGGACTAAAGGACCCATTTCTCAAACTCTACCCCCTGTTCGCCATTTCAGTAAAAAAAACAAAAGAAAATGATAAAAACTTAAAAAAAATGAAATCCTTCGAGATGTAGTTATATTACTACATGTACTAGTTAGGAAAATTAAAAAACTTAAATTTGGACATGTTTTGCAATAAAGTGTTATGAAAAAGAGGGGGAATAGAACAGTGAAATGTTTCAAACTCAAACAGTGAAATGTGTGACTTCATGCTCAAGCTAAACTCCTGAAGGTTAATATGATTGTCATCTTACTATTGTTAGGAAAACAACAAGTGCATGCCTGGAAACGAGGGGGAATAGAACCCGAAAGTTAAGCGTGCTCGGGATGGAGTAGTGAGAGGATGGGTGACCGGTCGGGAAGTTATATGATTTGGAATGATGAGGGATGAATAAAGATTAGAGGTTACGACGGTAAATCGGTGGGCCAAACCAAAGAAAGACTGTCTCTTTGACAACAAATTGAGCAGTGATGAGGGGTGGGTGATTAGAATTGTAAAATAATTTAGAAAATTGAAAATCGAGATTTAAATAAAATCAAAAAATATATCGTAAAATTACCTTTAGTCTCGGTTGATGTTACCAACCGGGACTAAAGGTGGAGCTCTAGCCAGCAGCCACGTGAAGAGCCTTTAGTCCCGGTTTGTATAAGAACCGGGACTAAAGGGGGAGGCATTAGTTTCGACCCTTTAGTCTCGGTCCCAAAACCGGGACTAAAGGCCCTTATGAATCGGGACAAATGACCCATTTTCTACGAGTGACCATGGACCAATCTCACCGTAAGAGATTATTTGCATGGGCTTTTACACATTTAATTTCCAATTTTTCATTCACATCAAGGGCATTCATGGGCCGTTGGTGGTATAGGGATGACACCTTACATACAAGTATGCCTTTCTAAAAAAAAACATACAATATGCCTTTCTTAAAAAAGAAACATCCAAGTATGCCAAATTCTATTTGGCGCCCTCATCGCCAAATACAGTGTTAATGGTACCGGACGCACACCCCCTGCGCGACACGGGCCAGCCCATATTCCCCTTTTTTCTTATCTAAAAAAATGCAAAAAAAATACTCCCTCCTACGGGAATAATTGTTATCAAAATGAATTACTACTCCCTCCCTACGGAAGATACACATTTTTTTGTCCATTTTGATGACAAGTATTTTCGGACGGAGGAAGTACTACGGGAGGATTCGACCATGCGCGCGTAGCGTTACAGTGTGCCACGCTATAACCACCACGCCACTCGACGTTCTGTGGTCAACTACGTTTTCTTATCCCTTTTGTTCTTTTTTTTTCTTCCTTCTTTCCTTTTTCTTTTTTATATTTTCCTTTTTTCATTTTCTAATTGATGAAAAAAGTTCACCGTATTTCATGAACTATATTTCAACTTTTTATGAACTTTTCCAAAGTTTGATGAACTGTTTTTCGAGTTCAATGAATTTTTTCCCAAATTTGATGTACTCTTTTTTAAGTCGATGAACTTCTTTCAAATTCGATGAACTGTTTTTCAAATTTGATGAACTTTTTTTAAAATTTGTGATTTTTGTTTTGTAAACCGATGATTTGTTTTTTCCTGAACAAACAGCACAATACAGCAGAAAAAAATGTGAGCGTGTTGATCGGGCGAATGAAGCAAAGCGGGAGCGAGCGGGGTAGCATGACGGGTTTATGGGCCAGCCCACGAAGGGGGAGTGCGTGGGCGCCGGTTGCTGGAAGTGGCGCTGAAGGCGCCGACGAGGAGGTCTCTACAAGTATATGTTGTTTCTCAAAAAAAAAAAAATTTTTGCTAGACTTTAGTAAAAAAAAAAGTGTGTTAGAGGGCCCATGCATGAACTTTAGTAGCACCTCTATTAATCATGAAAACTTCAATAGAATTAGGTAACACTGATACTGCATGCATATTCCTTGTCCCGTCTAACTTTTTGGATCAAACTTTAATCCAAAAATGGAGAAACAAAACATACGCGCATCTGATCTCAATAGTAACAAGTTTGAATTTATTGTCAATGGTATGTTAGAAAATACTATTCATGGAAGTATTTTGGAGTTCTTTTTTTTTTTGGTTTGTCAACTATTGGATTCAATTTGCATTTGCAACTTCGGTCTATATGATACATACATGTTGTCTTTATATTCTTGTGATATATCAAAAGTTTTTTAAATTACCATTGAGATAGAAATTTTGCTATATGTGAAGAACATAGCCTAGAATCTGTAAGATTTTGGTACAATTCCAGCACTTCAAATTCGGCAATAATATACTCCCTCTGTCCCATAATATAAGAATGTTTTCTACACTAGTGTAGTGTCGAAAACGTTCTTATATTACGGGACGGAGGAAGTAGTTTGTAATCTATGCATATACTGTAACCAATAACAGGTTCACTATCTATATGCAAGGACTTAACCAAGCAAGTTTCAAAAAGAGTCAATCTGGTTTTTAACGATGATGAAAACCATTTCAGAAATTACTCAAGTAGCAGTGGTCCGATACTCCCATCAGAAATCAGAACGGTCATGTTTCTTCTGCCCTTGATAATTTACACGTACGGCACATTCGTACTCTCATACTTTTCCCCCGGTAAAATTCACACAGCACATGATGCTGCATCGCGCGCATGCAGCTGATCATCAACAGCCGACGGCGGCGGACGGGCAATCAACGGCCAGCTCACAGGCTGGGCACCCTCTCGGCGGCGCCGGAGATGACGGTGAGCAGGTTGTTGCCGAAGGGGTCGCTGAGGTGCGCGCACAGGTTCTCGAAGGGGCCCTCGCCGGTGACGTAGGCCTGGATGAAGAAGCCCAGCATGGAGAACATGGCCAGCCGCCCGTTCTTGATCTCCTTCACCTTGAGCAGCGCCGCCTGGTCGGGGTCGGTGGCGAGGCCGAGCGGGTCGAATGGGCCACCGGGGTGGAGCTTGTCATCAAATTCCTGCCGGAGAGGTTGACGAAACCGTTGGGTCAGTACAAGGACGCCTAGTTACTGTAACGCACATCTATTTCGGGATACTGACCAATCCGTTGGTGATCCTGTAGTACTCGGCGCCTCCGACGAGGACGACCTCGGCGACGACGGCGAGGATCAGGTTGATAGGGATGCTGTTGCCGAAGTAGTTGAGGGTGTTGCCGTCGAGGAGAAGGGCGCCGGTCTGCAGGATGTTTGTTTATGGCACCGTGAGTTCAAACTTCCAAATTTCTGAATCTGAAGCTGTGAAAACTGACGATCAGCATTCAGCAATTACCTTGAACCAAACGGCCTCGGGGCCACAGTTTGCACCGAACTTGTTGAGCGCCTCGGGGATGATGAATCCGGCGGCGCCGAGCATGGCCCACCTGGCATGGATGAGCTCAAAGGCCTGGTACCTGAAGAATTGAGGTGTGGGACAAGATTGCTTAGACGAGAGAATACATTCTGAAAATTGACAGAACACTTCACAGATTAGTTTATACTTGCAAAATGCAGATTACTACTGTACTTACTTGGCGAAGTCCTCTGGCTTCTTGCCCAGACCAAAAGGATCATAGCCGTAGCTGCAGGTCCAAAGGGAAAGCAAGCAATTAGTTCAGATGCATATCACTTATGTTGACTTACATGAGCATTTCAGTCATGTGAGAGCTTGTGATGCACATGCTGCTAAAGAAACAGTATTGTGCTTTGCTCTTGCAGAGCTATGACAAAGCATGACTAATGTATGGTGTGTAGAGTAAATGGAGGGAGGCCTATGACTTACTCTCCGGGAACCTCTCCGTTGAGGTACTCCGGCACCTCTGACCGGTCGAGGAGGCCGTTGGGCAAGTAGATCCTCCTGTCAGGGCCTGAAACAAATGGAAGACAGATTTAGACACACACGAATATTCAGAACTGAACAAGTTACCTGAAAAGAGTGCAATCTCAGCTGCGAGCCCCTCAGATCTCTTTGTACTCACCGTACCACTTGGCGAGCTCATCGTCGATGCCTGCGCCCGAGGTGGCCACGGGGACGGGCTTTGGCTTCGGGGCGGGCTTCTTCTTGAAGCGATCAAAGAGGGAGACGATCTTCTGCGCGCCAGCAGTTGGTGCCGCTGTGGCGTACCTGGAGGAGCCGGCGAAGTTGAGCCGGGTGCCGAGCATCTTGGTCGGAGCGAGCGCCGCCATTGCCTCAAGCCCAAAGTTGAGAGAGAAGGGGCGTGCTCAGCTCAGCAAGAAGGGAGGATGTGATGGGCGATTGTGGAGGGAAATGTGGTGTAGTTTAAATGGATGGAAATGAGGATTGGAGGATGTTGTGGGCCCATGAAGATAGGCCAAGGGGGCTGTGATTGGCTCAGTATTCAGGAGGGCTATCTGTTGCTTGGGCCTGATTGGGCAGGCTGTGCTGACCTGGCAGATGAGGGTGCTGATGTGGCACCATTAGGGCCGTTTGTTATCTCGTTTATCAGGAGCCATGAGATACCAATTGGTCCAAACATAACAGATAGGGACAGATATCCAATGAGAGATGGAGAGAACCAAGACAAGAGTTCCAGACCACACACACACCCCCAGAGATCCATCACAATTTGACAGCACCAAATCAGGCTCAAGTTTTAACATATGAGATGAGCAACACCAGTAACAGAACCATAAGCACGCATCGGTTCAAATTTTCTTTCTTAACTACCACAATGTTCAACATTTCCAGAATTTCAATCAAGCCCTATAGCATAATGTCAGAACCCTACTTGAATACAAACCTACTTACAAATGTTCAAAATGGGATATTAATGTGACACAGTAGTCTCTATCCAACTAATCACCATCTAAGATAGCAAATAGCAGCAGCCGTCTTGTGGTGCAGCTCAGTGCCATTTTTCAATCTGTTTTGAAGTTGCGGTGGCAAGCTTTTTGGTGTTTACAACCAACTCGTCAAACAAACCAGCAATGGTGTCCCTGGAATAGAGAGGAGGAAAGGGTGAGCAACCATGGTACAATACACATTCTTTTGCATGCAAATTGAAGTTATCTTCTGGGTGTGGCCAATGCCATAAGGTAGCAACTTGACGAATCTCAGCCATGAGAAACAATGATTAAGTTATGCGAGGGTGAGATATCTCATCACAAACACATTCTTTTGCATGCAAATTGAAGTTATCTTCTGGGTGTGGCCAATGCCATAAGGTAGCAACTTGACAAATCTCAGCCATGAGAAACAATGATTAAATTATGCGAGGGTGAGATATCTCATCACAAACAGAGAACTTGCACAGATCTTCAAGATTTCAAAGTAAACATCAAATCAAATTATGTTCTATTTTATACTACAATTTTCAGGGAAAATATATTTGCATATTACTGCAGTAAAAGTGTAAAACACATGTGCATTAACTGAGAGAGGAATGAGTAGTGTTGGGGCCTCAACTTGATTTTTAACCATGACAAAACAAAACTGATAAAGTTATGTCTAATACGAGAAAAAATGCAGTTTCGTTGCACATAAAACAAAATCGCAAACAATCAGTGCTGAAGTAGCTCAAATTCTGAAATTAATACTAACAAATCTGTTTTCTGTAACATTCTACCAGGTCTATTTATTCGAAACCCTCATGCTGTCAGAAATAGAAAAACAGCAGATTGTGACAGTATAGTCAGGAGTCAGGAAGGAGATGCTATTTTTGTTTGTTTTTGTGGGCATAGTTACATTATGCGTACACGAGATACTTGGATCTCACTACAAATATCCCACTGTTGCACCTGTTACCATCCTGATAGAGAATGAGACTGTGAAGAGTCTGCACTAGTCTTCTAAAAGCTCGTGGGTTCAGGCTTCAGGGATTAGGTTGTGTGATTAGATTCCTCCAGGCAATTTACACCGTTTCGGCCTTTCAGGATCGTTTTCAACAAGACACGACAAATCATTAAGTTCGCATTAGTTCACATAGAAATGCCATTTTACAATGTTCAGTGAGGAACAAAAAAAAAATGGTGTGGTTTTCCATGGTTTGCACTTATCGCTAAATATTTCCACTTCATTTTACGCGTTTTGCATGCCTATAATATGTGTATAGTTTATGAGTCTGGACGAAACAAGTACTGCTAATAGGGGTGTTAAAAATGGTCTCAGTTTAACCAGTCATTAGTGAACCATCGCATATAAATTTTCGAAATGGCACCAATGCTGACATCACATGGAAAGAAGGAAAATGAACTATGGCTTCACAGCCGGTTTTGGACGGGCTGGGATCAACCCGTACTTGAAGACTCCTAGGTGCTAATATGTTACGGTACAATAATATAACTTGTAAGGTCATATTGTAATGCCCAATGTGGGCAAGGATGAAGCTTAAGTTAAAATAGATTTAGCTCTGGCATGGAATTGACCACTCTGTTCATTTTCTTCCTTTTGCCTTCACACTGCAATACTGAATAAAGCTCTTGTTCTGGGTTATTCCAGTCAAACTGCCAATCACCCCAGTTTGGATAACTATTATGCCTGGGACGGCTTGAAGATATCTTTTCATTTCAAAGCATAAGCAAGCTTGTTTAAGGTTCTTTTTCCAATCTCATTTGGTAAGCTACGTATTTTAAGTTCAAACAATATCAATAAAAGAAGATACACAAGTCAATTTTCTCTTGTCCTTTTATAACTACTGGGAGTATTTGCTTCAAGCCAGTTGATAATAATTCCACTTTACCCTCCAGATTGCTCTTCTTCCAAATTCACTTACATGACCAACTGTAACTAGAGTAAAAACTTCAAAGATAATAGATATTACAAGGTCAGGCAACAAGGCATAGCACGTATAGGAATGTCTGTTGCACTCCCTCTAAATATTTCACGCCCATACAGTACTTACTTAGGCAGATTTGGAGTTTCCTGGAACATTTTACCAACGTTTGAATGTCTTTTCTTTTCATCCCGAGCAATTCCTTTGCCCAAGCCATAACCAAAACCCAATCCTATACCGCAGCCAGCTCCAACTCCGAAGCCTAAAGTGAGTCCAGGAAATCCATAACCTAATCCTGCACCTACATTATTCATGAAAAGGGTAAAATTATACAGAGTTCATTAAAAAACTAGACAAACAGTAGGGGAGGGAGGAGATTGCAATGAATCAATGAACTGTATATAAAAGATGGATTAGCTTTGGAAAAAAAATAGCTCAACATTTTTACGGCATTACAAAACTTGTTGGTATGCCATCTTAAGCTTATTTCAATGCAAGGAAATAAATATGCAAGCATTCTTCTACCTTATATTTCTGATAGCAAACTACAAGGGAGCAAAAGAATAGATGTCACCATGTGATATACCATTCAATGATCACACTTTTAACAACTACATAACTTTCAGAATTTATAAATTTTATGGCATATCTAGCAGAGGGAAGGACTTGGGAAACAAGATTGCAGCGCAATATAGTTGCAACTATAATATGGAGAGAAGAAACACTGTCTCAATTTGTATAGGGGCATACTATAGAATTACCGAAGTTTTATTCAGTATTAGCCAACCACTTGGATAGATCAATATTCTTGCTTGCATCGTCATGTTTACTTCTTTACACACTGGGAGTATCAAAGTAAGAAAAGTTAAAAGTTTTGATTGCTCAAAATTTTAAAATGGGCCCCATGTGTTTAATAATACACTTTGAACAGCACTTATAATACATGCCTTAACATTTACAGAAAATAAAACTACAATAATTTTCATACCATCGATCCGGCCTTAATGATATTTTAGCTATGTATGCATTGGTGTCTCTTGTGACGACGTGAATGTCTTGGATGACACATCTTAAATTCTCAGAGTTCAAGTGGCCAGCATGCTATTCAGTCTACACTGTATTTGTCAGAAAGTTTAATGATACAGGCAAGGGACTATCTGGGTGCAGTAATTAGGATAAACCTTGGCTAAACCGTCAGAAGCCAAATTGTCATACAATCCAAGGCCAATGTTGTTACACCACTTGCCAAGCCGTAAGTATCTAAAATTACTGCCGGTGCCGATGCACTAATTTTTTTAATCCCAATCTGTGGAAACATCCCCATTAAGAAATTTGTGTCATATGCCTATATATATGTAAGCCTCCCTGATGAGGCTGCTCTAACAAGATGAGTCCGAGAGCAAACCCTAGCCCTGCTCTATTAAACACTATCCTGACTAACTTCAAAACGAATCACAATCTGAACAAGAACTACTAGCAATTAGCAATATTTTGAACCGTGGAGGACGGGAGCATCTGAACGTGGCAATAACCATTCAATCAACCAACGAGACACAAAGCAGGCACGGAGGCATATGGCGCTCAAGTAGCACAAATCCGCCGAATCAATCAGCCCGTCAAGAGCGCAGGGTAACGCGGAAACAAGGAGCAGGCAAGAAAGGAGCACAAAACGAAGGTTGAACTGTACAGGAAGGGGGAGGAGGAGGAGGAGGAGGATTTTACCGCCGAAGAAGCCGACTCCGGCGCCGGCACCGCAGCCGATGCCGAGCCCGAAGGCGGGGCCGATCTTGCCGAGCTCCCTTGAGGTGACCTCCGGCAGCCTCCAGAGGAGCCCCTTCTCACCCCCGCTTCTCTTCGCCGCCCCCATCGCCTTCCCCTCTCTGCTCTCCTCTCTCTCCCTGACCCGGTCGTATAAGATTTCCCCCCCTCCCTGTCGCGTTTGTTCGCGTTGAGCTGAAAGGGGTCGGGGACCCGGGGTCTGATCCGAGATGACCCGTTGGGGACTCTCGTAGTCTTGTGTGATTTTTTTTTAAAACACTTTCAATCAAGGACGTGTCTAGTGGATGGCCGGCTGCCCACTAGTGCGATCGAGCGGCCGGCCAGAATAGGCAAGCCTCTATCCCCCGCGGTACAGAAAAGGAAGGACATGCGGGCTAACTAGATACACGGGAGCACTGCCGAAAATGTTAGGTCCGTCCCAGGGGTGACGGTCAGGTTTGACCTTGGCGATAGAAAAGGCGACTGCATCTGGGGGTGGGTTCCAGCCGCGCCGCCGCCGTTCCCTGCGCCGACGCCCGCTTCCCCCCAGCGTTTCTCCCCTTCTGGTCGCAGATCCTCCCTTCGCCTCCACCATACGCCTTCCGTGTGTGCTGGGGCGCGCGGTCGTACACCACCTGTAGTCCCTAGATCTAGGTCTGTTCGTTTGCAAGCTCGATGGATCGAGTTCAGGGGTTGCTGAAGAACCTGAAGCTCTCTGAATCGGAGAAGAGGGGGAGGAAGATCATCTGGAGTGGAGGAGGCAAGGTGGGGGCCGTGGAGCCGCAGGCGATGGCCAAGTTGCTGTCTGATAAGCCCGCGATAGCGGACGCCCTGGCCGGTGCTCTAGCAAGGGCCTGGTGCCCGCTTAAGGGCTTGGACTGTAAGGATTTGGGTGACAACATTTTCCTCTTCACGTTCCATCAACAGTCAGGGAAACGCAAGGCTCTGGAAGATGGTCCGTGGGAATTTGGGAAAGCTCTGTTGGTAGTGGAGGATTTTGATCCAGCAAAGACAATAAAGGAGTATGAGTTCCGGCGGACTCCGGTCTGGGTGAGAGTTTTCGATTTACCATTGGGCATGATGTGTAGAGAAGCAGGCGAGGCTATTGGCGATTTCATTGGGAAGGTCATGGAGGTTGATGTTGGGATGGACGGAACGGCAGTGGGTAAATTTCTCAGGATAAAGGCCTGCATTGATATAAAAGAGCCTCTGATGCGTGGGTTTATGAGGGACCCAGATGTGGCAGACAAGGAAGAGGAAGGGAAGAAGAAAAAGAAAAAGGAGGAGGAGCTTTGGTGCCGTTTTGAGTATGAATTTCTGCCTGACTTCTGTTTCACGTGTGGTATGTTGGATCACATCGACAAAGACTGTAGCGTTAAGTTGAAGAAAGGTGAAAGGCAGCAGTTTGGCCCGTGGATGAAGGCGTATATACCAAGGAGGGGGGGAGACTCGAACAGAGGCTTTTGGAGTGGGGGAAGGTCGAGTGGGAGTGATGGTAGACACAACTCAAATATGCGTTCGTACAATCTGGGTGCGTACAAGAACAGGTCAGGGAGCGATAGCGATAGCTGGAGAAAGCCAGATGATAGTGACCCAGCAAGGTTAAAAGGGAAGGATGAGCTAGGAGAAGAAGTTACTAGTCCTTTGAAAAATGGTGCTGGGGGTGTGGAGGGAGGAAATGAACAAGCAGATAAGAATAGTAGGAAGAGCTTATCCTTTCTGGACAAGGAGGAAGTACAAAAGGTCGGGAGCAGTGCAAGTGTAGAAGCTTTAAACTGCTATAAGGAGGATCGGCTGATGGAGGATGTGCATCCAGTAAAGGAGAATGATAGAGAGGAGGAAGTGACAGAAGATGACACTAAGCAGAGAAGGAGCAGGGAGAGGGGGGGTGTGAAGGAGAGGAAGAGTGGTGGTAAAGGTGGTGGAAAATTTGTCCGGAAAGACAGGCAAGGGGGGAAGGGAGATCAGACTCCTTTAGGGGTGCAACTCGGAACCAAAAGAGAAGGACAGGATATGGAGGTCGACATTTTTGAAGGAGACACTGCTAAGAAGGCAAAAGTGAATGGAGAGGGCACCATACCAAATGTAGTGGGGCTGACGAATCAGCCCTGCGAGAAGCAATGAAACTAGTAGCTTGGAACTGCCGGGGGCTTGGGAACCCATCGGCAGTTCGTGCCCTCCTGGAGCTCCGGGGGGCAGAAGAGCCTGATGTTCTCTTTCTTTCTGAAACAAAGATGATCGAGAGAGAATTGGAGAGTCTGAGATGGAAGTTGGGAATGCCAAACATGGTGGTTAAAGATGCGGTGGGTCGAAGCGGGGGGCTCGCGCTGTTCTGGCGGCGAGGGGTGAATGTTAACTTAAGACGGAGGGATAAGTATTTCATCGATGCGGAGGTTTGGGAGGAGAATGGGGTGAAGTGGAGGTTGACAGGTTTGTACGGAGAGTCTAAATGGGGAGAGAAGGAGAACACATGGAGAGCCTTACGAGACCTGCAGGCGCAAGCAGATTTACCATGGATTGTCTTGGGCGATTTTAATGAGATTTTGTTTGCAAATGAGAAAGAAGGAGGGCCACCTCGGCCCCAACCTTGTATGGATGCCTTTCGGAATGCTTTGGAGGGGTGTGGTCTCGAGGACCTCGGTTTTGTTGGCGATCCGTACACGTGGAGAAACAATTGGCACACACTTGAGGGGTACACCAGGGAGCGACTCGATAGAGCAGTAGCAAATGTTGGGTGGCGAGGCCTTTTCCCTCTGCATAAAGTAATTAATGGGGATCCACGACACTCGGACCATCGTCCTATAATAGTGGAGTTGAATGGGATGTCTGATTGGCACCAACTTATGGCTGGTCCTAGTGTGTTCAGGTTTGAAGCTCGTTGGTTACAAGAAGAACAATGTGGTCAGATTGTGGAGGAGGCATGGAACAATGCATTCCAGGAGGGAGGTCTTTCGGTAATGGATGGTATCAAGCGTGTGGGGGGTGCGTTATCTCGGTGGGATAAGGAGGTATTGGGGGAGCTGAAAAAACGTATTAGGAATGCCAGGAGGGATTTGGAAAGATGTAGGCGCAGCCCTTTGTGCCAACAGCAGGTAAACCGAGAACATCTACTTCGGTACAAGCTGAGTAGATTGGAAGAGCAACATAATATGTACTGGAGGCAGCGGGCACATGCAAATTGGTTGACGAAGGG
>LR738712.1:91125447-91209526 GCA_902687465.1 Secale cereale
GGCGCCTGGGCCCCCCGAAGCTCCCCAGGTGCCCTACTTTGGCATATATTTAAAGGGTCCTTCGTAACCCTCAGAACAAGAACTCTTTTCGCGATCCCATCTCTGTTCCGCCGCCGCCGCCGCTTCCAAGATCGGGAGCACCAGGAGAACTCTTCCCGGCACCCTGCCGGAGGGGAGGATCACCACCGGGAGCTTCTCCACCACCATGGACGCCTCCCGGATGACTCGTGAGTAGTCTCCCTTGGACCATGAGTCCATGACCAGTAGCTATGTGATGTTCTCCTGCCGTTCTTGTGCTTCACTAATTAGTCCTCGTGAGCTGCCCTACATGATCGAGGCACCTATGTAATCCTTATGCTGTTGCTATGTTGAGTTTGCTGGGATCTGATGGATTATGAGATTATGTTCAGATTGATCTTGAGTAATATATTTGATTCACCTCTTTTATATTTTTGTTCATAAGTAATTCTTGCATGTTCTCCGTTGTTATTTATTGCTTTGGCCGAGTAATAGGTAGAGACTCCAAGAGGGAACGTTATGCTCGATTGTGGGTTCATGCCCCTCGATGACTAGCTTGAGTGACAGAAACATGAGTCTAGGGGATGTGCTGTTGCCACAAGGGGGAAAACAACGGTGCTTGTGCCCGCGGGTGCAAGGATTGTTTACTTTACGCAAAGTTCTTTTAATGCAGTTGTCTGTTGCATTGAGTTTACACTATGGCTGGGACTCGCAACTTAATACCAGCGAGATGTTCTGGATAGATATCTCAAGGTGGATGATTAGTAGTAGGCATTGATGGATTTCAGTCTACTTACTTTGGCGTACCGCCCATGCTTTGAACCTCAACCTTTCTTGCAATGTAGTCAGCATTGGTTTGCGTTCGTGGTCCTGTCAATTGCCCAGCTGTAATTTGTTACCTCACATAGCTGTTTTATCGTCTTTTGGGAGAGAGACATGACTAGTGAACATCATGAGACTCCGGTCCATATTACCATCATTGATCACATCCACTATTTACTTTCCGTTATTACTTACTATTGCAAAACACTATCTATCACTACTATCATTGCTTTTAATCCTTTGTGAACTACAAGGCCGGAGGGATTGACAACCTCTCTGTACTCGTTGGGAGCAAAGTTATTTGTATCTGTGTGCAGGTCCACATTGATTGCTACTAATCTGGCGCCGTAGCAATTGACACCTACTTGTTGAACCTAGGAGTCTCTGGGGATTCGATCCTTGGCATCTTTGCTAAGGGAAAACACTTCTACTTACTGCATCTTACACCTTCCACTTGGGGTAACCAACGAGGGGTTCGAGGCCCATCACCCCCTCCCGTCACACCTTCCTCCTCCTCCGCAGGGCGCCGGCGAAGCCCTGCAGGATTTCCCGCTGCATCCACCACCACGCCGTCGTGCTGCTGGATCTCCGACGACCTCTCCTCCCCCCTTGCTGGATCAAGAAGGAGGTGACGTTGCTGTACCGGACGTGTGTTGAACGCGGAGGTGCCGTCCGTTCGGCGCTAGATCATCGGTGACGAAGAACGCGAAGAGTACGACTACTTCATCCACGCTTCTTAGAAAGCTTTCGCTCGCGATCTACAAAAGGGTATGTAGATGCACTCTTATTTGCTCGTTGCTAGATGTCTCCTTAGATGTATCTTGGTGAAAGCGTAGAATTTTTTTGAATTCTGCGACGTTCCCCAATAGTGGCATCTGAGCTAGGTCTTTTGCGTAGCATCTTGCACGAGTAGAACACAAAGTAGTTGTGGGCGTTGAGTTTGCTCAATTTTCTTACCGTTACTAGTCTAATCTTGATTCGGCGGTATTGTGGGATGAAGCGGCCCGGACCGACCTTACACGCACGCTTACGTGAGACTGGTTCCACCGACAGACATGCACTAGATGCATAAGGTGGCTGGCGGGTGTCTGTCTCTCCTACTTTAGTCGGATCGGATTCGATGAACAGGGTCCTTATGAAGGGTAAATACAAATTGACAAATCACGTTGTGGTTTTGGCGTAGGTAAGAAACGTTCTTGCTAGAAAACCTATAGAAGCCACGTAAAACCTTGCAACAACAATTAGAGGATGTCTAACTTGTTTTTGCAGCATGTGCTATGTGACGTGGTATGGCCAAAGAAGATGTGATGAATGATATATGTGATGTATGAGATTGATCATGTTCTTGTAATAGGGAATCACGACTTGCATGTCGATGAACTTGACAACCGGCAGGAGCCATAGGAGTTGTCTTAATTATTGTATGACCTGCGTGTCACTGAATAACGCCATGTAATTACTTTACTTTATTGCTAAACGTTAGCCATAGTAGTAGAAGTAATAGTTGGCGTGACGACTTCATGAAGACACGATGATGGAGATCATGATGATGGAGATCATGGTGTCGAGCCGGTGACAAAGATGATCATGGTGCCCCGAAGATGGAGATCCAAGGAGCAAGATGATATTGGCCATATCATGTCACTTTAATTGATTGCATGTGATGTTTATCATGTTTATGTATCTTGTTTACTTAGAACGACGGTAGTAAATAAGATGATCTCTCACTAAAATTTCAAGAATTGTGTTCCCCCTAACTGTGCACCGTTGCTAAGGATCGTTGTTCCGAAGCACCACGTGATGATCGGGTGTGATAGGTTCTAACGTTCGCATACAACGGGTGTAAGCCAGATTTACACACGCAACACACTTAGGGTTCACTTGACGAGCCTAGCATGTACAGACATGGCCTCGGAACACGGAAGACCGAAAGGTCGAACACGAGTCGTATAGAAGATACGATCAACATGAAGATGTTCACCGTTGATGACTAGTCCGTCTCACGTGATGATCAGACATGGGCTAGTCGATTCAGATCGTGTATCACTTAGATGACTAGAGAGATGTCAATCTGAGTGGGAGTTCATTAAAATTTGATTAAGATGAACTTAATTATCATGAACTTAGTCTAAATTCTTTACAATATTTCTTGTAGATCAAATGGCCCACGCTCAAGTTTCCCTCAACTTCAACGCGTTCCTAGAGAAAACCAAGCTGAAAGACGATGGTAGCAACTATACGGATTGGGTCCGTAACCTGAGGATTATCCTCATAGCTGCCAAGAGATCATATGTCCTTGAAGCACCGCTAGGTGATGCACCCGTTCTCCCGACGACCCAAGACGTTGTGAACGCCTGGCAGTCGCGTTGTGATGATTACTCCCTGGTTCAGTGCGGCTTGCTTTACAGCTTAGAGTCAGGGCTCCAAAAGCGTTTTGAGAATCACGGAGCATATGAGATGTTCCAAGAGCTGAAAATGGTTTTCCAAGCTCATGCCCGAGTCGAGAGATATGACGTCTCCGACGCATTCTACAGCTGTAAGATGGAGGAAAACAGTTCTGTCAGTGAGCACATCCTCAAGATTTCTGGATTGCACAACCGCTTGTCTCAGTTGCGAATGAATCTCCCAGATGAAGCGATCATTGACAGAATCCTCCAGTCGCTCCCACCTAGCTTCAAGAGCTTCGTGTTAAACTTCAATATGCAGGGGATGGAGAGGTCCATTCCCGAGGTGTATTCAATGCTGAAAACAATGGAGGTGGATATCAAGAAAGAACATCAAGTGTTGATGGTCAATAAAACCACTAAGTTCAAGAAAGGCAAGGGTAAGAAGAATTTCAAGAATGACGGCAAATGAGTTGTCGCGCCCGGTAAGCCAGTTGCCGGGAAGAAGCCAAAGAATGGACCCAAGCCTGAAACTGAGTGTTTTCATTGCAAGGGAACGAGTCACTGGAAGCGGAACTGCCCCAAATACTTAGCAGACAAGAAGGCCGGCAACGTCAAAGGTATATATGATATACATGTTATTGATGTGTACCTTACCAGCACTCGTAGTAGCTCCTGGGTATTTGATACCGGTGCAGTTTCTCACATTTGTAACTCTAAGCAGGAGTTGCGGAATAAGCGGAGACTGGCGAAGGATGAGGTGACGATGCGCGTCAGGAATGGTTCCAAGGTCGATGTGATCGCCGTCGGCACGCTACCTCTACATCTACCCTCGGGATTAGTTTTAAACCTTAATAATTGTTATTTAGTACCAGCTTTGAGCATGAACATTGTATCTGGATCTCGTCTTATGCGAGATGGCTACTCATTTAAATCGGAGAATAATGGTTGTTCTATTTATTTGAGGGATATGTTTTATGGTGACGCCCCGTTGGTCAATGGTTTATTTTTGATGAATCTCGAACGTGATGATATACATATTCATAGTGTAGATGCCAAAAGATGTAAAGTTGATAATGATAGTCCCACATACTTGTGGCATTGCCGCCTTGGTCATATTGGTGTCAAGCGTATGAAGAAGCTCAATTCAGATGGACTTCTAGAGTCTCTTGATTGTGAATCATTTGACACATGCGAACCATGCCTTTTGGGCAAGATGACCAAGACTCCGTTCTCCGGAACAATGGAGCGAGCAACCAACTTGTTGGAAATCATACATACCGATGTATGCGGTCCAATGAGTGTTGAGGCTCGCGGAGGCTATCGTTATGTTCTCACCCTCACAGATGACTTGAGTAGATATGGGTATATCTATTTGATGAAACACAAGTTTGAGACCTTTGAAAAGTTCAAGGAATTTCAGAATGAGGTTGAGAATCAACGTGACAGAAAAATAAAGTTCTTGCGATCAGATCGTGGGGGTGAATATTTA
Source organism: Secale cereale (assembly GCA_902687465.1). Taxonomy (NCBI): domain Eukaryota; kingdom Viridiplantae; phylum Streptophyta; class Magnoliopsida; order Poales; family Poaceae; genus Secale; species Secale cereale. Next base: position 91,130,164 of record LR738712.1, read on the forward strand.
AGTCATGAATTTGGCACGCACCTTAGGAACTATGGAATTGTTTCACAATTGTCACCGCGCGGAACACCTCAACGTAACGGTGTGTCCGAACGTCGAAATCGTACTCTGTTGGACATGGTGCGATCTATGATGTCTCTCACCAACTTACCGCTATCTTTTTGGGTTTATGCTTTAGAGACTGCCGCATTCACTTTAAATAGGGCTCCATTGAAATCCGTTGAGACGACACCGTATGAACTTTGGTTTGGCAAGAAACCGAAGCTGTCGTTTCTGAAAGTTTGGGGTTGCGATGCTTATGTCAAGAAACTTCAACCTGAAAAGCTCGAACCCAAATTGGAAAAATGCGTCTTCATAGGATACCCAAAGGAAACGATTGGGTACACCTTCTACCACAGATCCGAAGGCAAAGTCTTTGTTGCCAAGAATGGATCCTTTCTGGAGAAAGAGTTTCTCTCGAAAGATGTGAGTGGGAGGAAAGTAGAACTTGATGAGGTGACAGTCACCCCTCCTGGACCGGAAAGTAGCGCAGCGTAGGAAATTGTTCCTGAGGTGCCTGCACCGACAAGGGAGGAAGTTAATGATGATGATCATGAAGAAACATATCAAGTTACTACTGAACTTCAAAGGTCCACAAGGGCACGTTCCGCACCAGAGTGGTACGGCAACCCTATTATGGAAATTATGTTGTTAGACAACGGTGAACCTTCGACTATGAAGAAGCAATGGCGGGCCCGGATTCCAATAAATGGCTTGGAGCCATGAAATCCGAGATAGAATCCATGTATGTAAACAAAGTATGGACTTTGGTGGACTTGCCTGATGATAGGCACGCCATTGAAAATAAATGGATATTTAAGAAGAAGACAGACGCAGATGGTAATGTGACCATCTATAAGGCTCGGCTTGTCGCTAAGGGTTATCGACAAGTTCAAGGGATTGACTACGACGAGACTTTCTCTCCCGTAGCGATGCTGAAGTCAGTCAGAATCATGTTAGCTATTGCCGCATTCTATGATTATGAGATATGGCAAATGGACGTCAAAACGGCATTCCTTAATGGCTTCCTCAAGGAAGAGCTGTATATGATGCAACCGGAAGGTTTTGTCGATCCAGAGAATGCTAACAAGGTATGCAAGCTCCAGCGCTCAATCTACGGGCTGTTGCAAGCATCTCGGAGTTGGAATATTCGCTTTAGTGATGTGATCAAAGCGTTTGGCTTTATACAGACTTATGGAGAAGCCTGTATCTACAAGAAAGTGAGTGGGAGCTCTGTAGCATTTCTCATATTATATGTCGATGACATATTGCTGATGGGAAATGATATAGAATTCTTGGAAAATGTAAAGGCCTACTTGAATAAGAGTTTTTCAATGAAGGACCTTGGAGAAGCTGCTTACATATTAGCCATCAAAATCTATAGAGATAGATCAAGACGCCTCATTGGTCTTTCACAAAGCACATACCTTGACAAGATATTGAAAAAGTTCAATATGGATCAGTCCAAGAAGGGATTCTTGCCTGTTTTGCAAGGTATGAGATTGAGCAAGGCTCAGTTGCTGACCACGGCTGTCGTGGAATTAACACGGCAGATGTCCGGTTTAGCGGACTTGATGATGGAACCATCGCACGGGCTAGCTTGAAAGGATTCATGGCACACAAAGGACACAAAGGATTTATACTAGTTCGGCCCCTTCGAGAAGGTAAAAGCCTACATCTAGTTGGTTTGGTATTGCTTGGGCGTCGGTTTTACAGGGAGCGGATTCGCTTTGCCTGCGTCTCGACTGATTGATTGTTGCTTGTCCTCGAACCGGTACCGGGTCGTCCCTTTATATAGAGGTGACGCCTGGTCCGGTTTACAGAGTCCCGAGGCCGGCTCATAATCGTGTCCGCCTCGGTCTCTGCCCTTTCTTTCTTATCTCTCAAGTTACATTTCTTGGCGGTTTACAAACCGTATTTCTATACATGGGCCTTGAAATCTCATGGGCCGTAGTCTACTAAAATAGTAAAACCAAGTACAATATAACTAAGCTGGTTTACAATATCCGGTTTATACCTACTAACCATATCCCTGACATTAGGCCCCAGAATGATTTGAACTTGTTCATATCAATCTCCGTCGTCTCATAAAATTCTGTTCTGTCTTCATCTTTTTGTAAACCGGCTCTGACGTCATCCTCCGAAATCATTAAAGTCTGACAATGACATCATCTCCGCATTTAACGCTGCGAGCTGTACTGTAGCGTATTTTAAGGGTTATCCCGAAGATCGAGGCATCACGGGATCTTTATCCGATTTCTGTCTCCTCGATTCTCGCTCCTGTCGTTTCAGGCCTAACCTCTGGCCATAAATACTGCCCCGCTCCATCCTTTGTCTTCTTCTCCCTTCATCCTCTTCCTGCATCTTCCTCCTCCATTGCTGCTCGAGCTCAAACCGCCGCCGACGACCGCCGGATCTCCAGTCCTCGACCGACCGCTGCATCAACCTGAGCCTTGACCAGATTCTCTCCGCCGCCGATTCTCGCTGTCCCTGGTACGTTTATCCTCCTCATTGTAGATCTGTGTCCGCCATTGCTTTGCTTGTGTTCTTCCGCCATTAGGGCTTCTGATGAAGCTTCGTCCCTTCGTAGATACTTTTCTCATAGAAGTTTTGTAACCTTTAGGCCCTAGTCCGTAGGTCTCCCGCTTAGCATCAGATTAGATCTTACCGTAATGACTCTATAGTTTTATCCGTTCCGCCATTAGAGTTCTCCGCAAGCTTCGTATTGTTCATTCTTGAAACCTGCAACTTCGTACTATCCTTACCTTTCCGATCTTCTTCCATTTTTACTCTGCTGTAGATGCGTCAGGTCCTTATTGCACCTGTCTGACATGTAAATTCGTCCTTTCAATATGAAGTCTGCGTAGCTTTCCTCCTCAGCGATTTTTACTCCGCTGTAGATTAGTTTCTTTTCCTCAGCATGCTCAGATCTTTCCCCCTTAGTAGTTATTTAGAAACCTGTTTTTCTCCTCAGTAGATTCGCTAAGTATGTTCCGGTTTAAATTGTCATGCTACAAACCGGAAATGATATAACTTGATGAAATGACTTAAACTGTACCGCTTCAACTGCCATTTAAACCGGAAATGATACAACTTGTTTTATGATTGCCGGTTTACCCTTGCCAGCTAATTCTCTGTTTCAACCATTGTATAATATGAATAGATCCCGGATCATTGTACGTTCGTAATCCGTCTCTGTACTTTCTCTTCTTCAGCACTTTTTCTCAAATGGCTAAGCAGTATGTTTCGTGCGATTGGGTCCGTTCTGTCGTGACCGAGGAAGATTTAGTCAAGCTGTCGAGTATCGGCACCTTAGGGCCTCGGGCTGAGCTGAAATGGCGTGCTCCGGGTAACGAGTGCCCTCCTACTCCTAGATCCGGGGAAGTTATCGTATTTCTGGACCATATCTCCAGAGGCTTCTCTCCCCCCGGTTCAAGATTCTTCCGGGATGTTCTTGCCACCTTCCAGCTGCACCCACAGGACATCGGACCAAACTCTGTTTCCAACATTTGCGATTTCCAAGTATTTTCTGAAGTATATCTGCAAGAGGAGCCTTCAGTTGATTTATTCCGGGATTTCTTCCATGCAAACCGGCGCACTGAGTTCACCAGCGGGCCTCACCAAGAGCTTGGCGGAATTAGTATTCAGAAAAGGAGGGATGTAGTTTTTCCTCATGCCTCCTTACACACTCACCCTAAGGACTGGAACAAGTCCTGGTTTTATTGTGTAGACACATCTCCTGAAGGTGAAAATCCTTTGCCGGGTTATCGTGAAACTCGTATCCCGGCAAATCACCCCTTACCACAACGGTTAAGTGCTGCTGAACGGATCCAGTTTTCACCACAGCTCTCCAAGCTGAGAGCTTTCATGGCCAATGGCCTGATCGGTACCGATTTCCTTCGCTGCTGGCTATCTTGGAGCATCCTTCCCTTAAGCCGGCGCCCTGAGTTGATGTGTAATTACTCCGGTAAATCGGATGATCCTCAGAGGTTTTCTAAGGAGAAGCTTTCTGAATCGGAAGTAATTGAGTCAGCCAAGAAGATTGTCAATCCTGCTTTAACGGATTGCTCTAAAGTTGGCTTGGCCCCATATTTCAAGAAGAATAAGCTGCCTGACGTAAGTTTGTCTTTAACTTGTACTTTATAAACCGTCCTCTTTGAACCGTCTTTTACTTGCCTTTGCTTTTTTCATTTAGGTTGATGACCCTTTCTGGAGGAGAAAACCTCAGGAAAAACCTGTAAGGCAAGCTCGCCGAAAAACTCCTGCAAACAAGAAAAGGAAAGCAGCCGTTGATGCCGGTTCCCCTTCTGAGGATGATGATCCGGACTCCGAGGTATGCCTTGCTCCGGTTTACGTTTTGCTTTTATGTACTTGTTATCATATCTAATGATACCCTTTCACAGGATCCACTTGAAGGTGATAACCCGGCTGAGATTGAGGTAACCCTTATTTCTTCTGATTCAGAACCTCCTCCTCAAAAGAGCCGTCGGACTGTTAGAAAATATCAATTTTCTCATCCTTATGCTAAGTTGGATCCTAATTTTACTTTGAAGAAACAACAGCACGAAGCTTTGCGCCGGACCACTCGCCATAGCGGCTTGGCAGTGGAATCCTCTGGAATCTCACTAACTCCGGCTCGAAAGCGCCGCGCTGAGGTGATACTCTCTCCGACCCTTCTTCATCCCAAGGCCGGTCTTATCCGAAAACCACTTAAACCGACTGATCCTGATTATCAGGAAACTCCACTGTCTTCTTCTGGCGAATCAACCGCTACACAACTTCCTCCTTTGAAGACCGTCCCGGGGTAATTCTCTTTACCTCTTCCGGTTTATGACACCCCCTTCCTTTATAATGCTAACTTATTTTGCTTGTTTTTCCAGCAAACCGAAACCTAGCAAAAGAGCCAAGGCGAAAAAACCTGTTGCTGATCCTTCTGCCGATGAACCGGTGATTGATCCGTCTACCACCGTTCCTCCTGAAGGTACTCCTTCCGCCCCGGTTGACAAACCCGCTCTTGAAACTCCTGCCGCTGAAGATGTCCAAGACCCACCAAGTCCGGCCCGGGTTAATTCTCCTCAAATTAACCCGGCGTTTCCTGATCCGGCTCAAACTGAAGTTTCTCCTCCCAATGCACCCACTTCCCCTGATGTCGTGGTTACTGGCACTGCTTATGTTGCGCCAGCCGAACCCACCGTTTTAGCAAAACATACAGCTAAAGCGGAAAATATGACTCGGGAAAAGGGGAAATGGAGTACTGATATATCCAGTCTCTCAAGTATGAGTGCTCAAGACATCTATTCCGGATATCTGAACCGGCTCCATAGCAGCCGGGATTATGAAGCCAGCCTAGTAAACCTGATGAGAGAAAAATATGAAGTAAGTTTTCCTCTTCTGACTTTGCCTTTTTCAACGCCTCTTTATCTTATAACAGCCCCCAAGTTCCGGTTTAATTTCTTTATTGAAGGTAATCCAGAACTTTGTAGTTTTGAGCTGCTGATCCATACATTAGCCCCCAAGTATCAGGTAGATAACTTGGTTATGTAGTTGATACTTGTAATTTCAAAATGTCTCTGATGCATTGCTTCAACTGCCATTAGCCCCCAAGTGTCAAGTATACAACTTGGTTGTGTGCTTGAGACTTGCATTTTCAAATTGTCTTTGCTGTTATTACTTCAACTGCCATTAGCCCCCAAGTGTCAAGTAGACAACTTGGTTGTGTGCTTGAAACTTGTAATTTCTAACCTTACTTTTGAACTTTTTGTCTTCAGGCTGAGCTGAACCGGAATGCTTTGGAAATCAGTGAACTTCGAAGCCGGCTTATAGAGACTGAGTCAGCCGCTTCAAAGGTTAAAAAGGAACTCCAAGTGAGTTTAAAGACTGCCGAAGACTTGAAGAGGTTCTTTGACGAGGAGCGGACGACGTTTGAAGTCCAGAAAAAAGATCTGGAGAAACGTGTTCAGGATGCCGAAGGAGCACTTAACCCGGTTACCGAAGAATTGACCGGGTTAAAACGCCAACTTGACTTGATGACTTCTGCTATCTTTGGTAAGCATGGCCTGAACTCCTGTCTTTTATCTTTGAAATCTGTGACCTACGCCGGTTTAACTTTCATTTGTTGTATGTAGGACGCCGTGTCTCCCATCTTGGGGATGATGTACGGAAGAAGCTGAAGGCCTGCTATACCTTGGTTGAACAATTATACTCTGGAGCACAAAGGATTATTAGTGCTACTTCCTTTGGTAAACCGGCTCCTTCAACCATCAAGGATACTTTGAACAGTTTGTCCATTCTGCCAACTCGTCTTGAAGAGGTGAAGAAATCGGCTGCTCGAGGAGGTGCTCTTCTGGCCCTTACGAGGGCTAAAGCTTGGGTCCCGGATATTGATCCGGCAGAAGTGTTAACCGGATTTCCTGATACCAAGGAGGACGGTTCAGCATTTGATGAGAAGGATCTGTACGCTCTGACAAAGGAAATGCGTCCCCTCGCTAGCAAGATTGCGGTGGAATCTGACTTGTCTCGATACCATCCAGCATATAACCTGCAGAACGAGCGGGTGGAACGACCGGTTTACGATATTGTAAACTTAACTCCGCCGGTTCGTCCTCACACTTTTGCTCCTGATATTGATCCTGCTGAGCTGATCAACGATGAAGTATATTTCCGTGCCTTGGCCAAGATTGATTGGCGTGCACCAGATTTCCCGCCGCTTCACGAGGAGGAAGATGTTCCGGAACAAGACGGTGGCCAATCATCCCGGCAAGGAGAAGCACAAACTTGAATGCTACTGTTGTAATCATGATTGTTATTCCGTAAACAATGCTTCCAACTATTTGGCTTTTTATGCCTTGTAATAAGTTTAGCTGAAACTTAAAGCGTTGTGACCTGACATTGGTCTTTATGAAGTATTCGCTCGTTGACTTGTTGATTTATACGGATGCCTTGTTCTGTTCATAAAAAAGATCAACAACATGTCCTAGTGGCTTACCACCGGACGGATTAACTTGTTCTCTTGATATATCTAAGAAGCATATCTTAAAAAATAACTGTGATACCTGAATTGTATGTAACTATAAGACCTTAAACCGTTCAGGATGTTAAAATCACCTTACTCAGTCTTCATCAACTCTAATAAACCCTTTGAAACTCCTCGGTTCATTTTGTTGATAAATCTTACTCATCTTGGTTCAGGAATTTGTCACTTGTACCTGATTGTGTACTGCCGACTTGCCGGCTTATCATGAAGTCGATCCGGGCTATGATGAACGCCGGTTTAAGTCTTGCTGGCGTTCATGACCCGGACTGATAACATTATAGATAGAAGGTCAACTTCTGGAGCTGTTCCACTCGGTTAAAAAGGTTTATGGAACACAAAAAACATCAAACAACACACAATCTTTGTAAATCAAACCATGTAGTCGAGGCTTTTTCAAAGAGCTGCCAGGCTCAAAACAAAGTTCGGCCAATCAATGGGACGTGGGCAAACCGACTGTCCCAGGGAGCCTAGCCAATCATTGAACGTGAGCGTATCAACTGTTCAAGGGGTCGATAAAACTACAAACATAGCCATCATTGGGACGTGGGCAAACCGGACTGTCCCAAGGGGCCTAGCCAATCATTGAACGTGAGCGTATCAACTGTTCAAGGGGCCGATGATCGTAACATAGCCAATCATGGGGACGTGGGCAAACCGGACTGTCCCCAGGGGCCGGGCCATCATTGAACGTGAGCGTATCAACTGTTCAGGGAACCCAAAAAATCGTAACATAGCCAATCATGGGGACGTGGGCAAACCGACTGTCCCCAGGGGCCGGGCCATCATTGAACGTGAGCGTATCAACTGTTCAGGGAACCCAAAAAATCGTAACATAGCCAATCATGGGGACGTGGGCAAACCGACTGTCCCCAGGGGCCGGGCCATCATTGAACGTGAGCGTATCAACTGTTCAGGGAACCCAAAAAATCGTAACATAGCCAATCATGGGGACGTGGGCAAACCGACTGTCCCCAGGGGCCTCTGACATTCCTCCTAACCCGGCCGGGGTTTTTCCTTTTTATGAGGTTTTTCTCTTCTTGAACCGGATATGATCTCTTGTTCGCGAGAGTGCTACCGCTCCTTCACATACCCTGCAAAAGTTAACTTCTAAAACTAGCCAACATTTATAATTTGATTCTTGATAACAAACTGATATGATTATTTGCCGCAAAATTCATATATATAAGAAAAAGGCTGAGCCCCCGGTTTACCGGGGGTGCCGGTTTATTCATTATTCATAATATATACATAGGATACATTGGAGCCCATGGCTCAAGTGTAGTATGGCCGTAGATGAGCAATGTTCCACGGCCTTTTCGTCTCCTCTTCTGATGTCCGTGAATCCTTGTGTTCTCGAATGTCTATCAAATAATATGACCCGTTGTGTAAGTTTTTGCTGACCACAAAGGGCCCTTCCCATGGCGGGGATAGCTTGTGCATATCTGTTTGATCTTGGATAAGCCGAAGTACCAAGTCACCCTCCTGGAATGTCCTGGTTCTAATCCGGCGGCTGTGATATCTGCGCAGATCTTGCTGATAAATTGCCGACCGTGCTGCAGCTATATCACGCTCTTCATCCAACCGATCCAAACCGTCTTGTCTTGACTCCTCATTAATGGCTTCCACATAGGCCGCTACTCTTGGTGAATCATGGCGTATGTCACTTGGAAGAACTGCTTCTGCACCATAAACCATGAAAAAAGGTGTATAACCTGTAGACCGGTTGGGTGTAGTGTTAATGCTCCAAAGGACAGACGGTAATTCCTCAACCCAACACCCTGGGGTTCTCTGCAAAGGTGCCATAAGTCTGGGTTTGATTCCTCGCAAAATCTCCTGATTTGCCCTTTCTGCCTGACCATTGGATTAGGGGTGAGCTACAGAAGATACGTCCAAACGAATATGCTCTCGTTGACAGAATTCTTCCATCTCACCCTGAGATAAGTTGGTGCCATTATCTGTGATGATGCTGTGTGGAAAACCAAACCGGAATATTACTTTTTTGATGAACTTAACCGCTGTTGCCGCATCACATTTGCTTATAGGCTCCGCTTCAATCCACTTCGTAAACTTGTCTACTGCTACTAGTAGATGAGTTTTCTGATCTTGGGATCTCTTGAAAGGACCAACCATGTCCAGCCCCCAAGTTGCAAAAGGCCAAGTTATTGGTATCATCCGGAGTTCTTGTGCCGGAACAAGCGCGCGTCTCGAGAACTTCTGACAAGCGTCACACTTGCGGACCAGGTCTGCCGCATCTGCATGCGCGGTTAACCAATAAAAGCCATGTCGGAAAGCTTTAGCCACTAAAGATTTTGATCCGGCATGATGACCACAATCCCCTTCATGAATTTCCCTTAGAATCTCACAACCTTCCTCAGCTGAAACACACCGTTGAAATACTCCAGAGGTGCTACGATGGTGCAGCTCCCCGTTTGCAATTGTCATAGATTTGGAACGCCGGATGACCTGCCGTGCTTCATCTTCGTCCTCTGGTAACTCTCCTCGGCTTAAATATGCCAAATAGGGTAACGTCCAATCCGGAATAACATGGGTTGCTGCAACCAACTGTTCCTCTGGATCCGGAACGGCTAGGTCGTTCTCTGAAGGTACTTGAACCGAAGGATTGTGCAATTCATCCAAAAAGGTGTTAGGTGGTACCGGTTTACGTTGCGACCCTAGCCGGCTTAAAGCGTCGGCTGCTTCATTTTTCCGCCGGTCTATATGCTCCACCTGATATCCTTTGAAATGTCCTGCGACCGCTTCAACCTCTCGTCGATAAGCCGCCATCAGGGGATCCCTTGAATCCCACTTGCCCGAAACCTGCTGTGCCACTAGGTCTGAATCGCCCAGGCACTTAACCCGGCTCAAATTCATCTCTTTTGCCAATCTCAAACCATGAAGCAGCGCCTCATATTCTGCTGCATTATTAGTACAAGGAAATAACAACCGGAGTACATAACAAAATTTATCGCCTCTGGGGGAAGTTAAGACAACTCCGGCCCTCGAGCCCTCCAACTGCCTTGAACCGTCGAAGTGGATCGTCCAATAAGTAAGATCCGGCTTCTCCTCAGGAGTCTGTAATTTCGTCCAGTCATTGATGAAGTCGACCAGTGCCTGAGATTTTATAGCAGTACGTGGTACATATTTCAACTCATGTGGACTGAGCTCAATGGCCCACTTGGCTATTCTGCCTGTTGCTTCTCTATTCTGGATTATATCTCCCAACGGAGCTGAACTAACCACAGTTATTGGATGCCCTTGGAAATAATGCTTCAACTTCCGGTTTGCCATGAATACCCCATATACTAATTTCTGCCAATGAGGATATCTTTGCTTAGACTCGATGAGTACTTCACTTATATAATAAACCGGGCGCTGAACCGGATGTTCCTTCCCTGCCTCCTTGCGCTCAACTACAATCGCAACGCTGACTGCCCGTGTGTTTGCCGCAACATATAACAGCAAAGGCTCCTTATCGATAGGAGCGGCTAAAACCGGCGGTTTTGCCAGTTGCTGTTTCAGATTCTCAAAAGCTGTATTCGCTTCATCACTCCAAATGAACCGGTCCGTTTTCTTCAACATTTGATAAAGCGGGATCGCCTTTTCTCCTAAGCGACTGATAAACCGGCTCAACGCCGTTATCCGGCCAGCTATCCGCTGAACATCATTAATGCAAGCCGGTTTTGTTAAAGATGTGATGGCCTTGATCTTCTCCGGGTTGGCTTCTATTCCCTTGTTCGAGACCAGGAATCCCAAAAGCTTACCAGCCGGGACACCAAAGGCACATTTCTCCGGATTAAGCATCATCCTGTAAGCCCGAAGGTTATCAAAGGTTTCTCTGAGATCTTCTATCATTGTCCTTTCCTCCTTTGACTTAACCACGATGTCATCCACATAAGCATGTACGTTCCTTCCTATCTGCCCCTTCAAACAATTCTGAACACAACGCTGATAAGTTGCCTGTGCACACTTGAGCCCAAAGGGCATAGACACATAGCAAAAAGCACCAAAAGGGGTTATGAACGCTATCTTCTCTTGATCTTCAACTGCCATCTTGATCTGGTGATAACCTGAGTACGCATCCAGAAAACTCAGCCGCTCACACCCTGCTGTAGCATCAATAATCTGATCAATGCGAGGTAGAGCAAAAGGATCAGTTGGGCAAGCTTTATTGAGGTCTGTGTAGTCCACACACATCCTCCACTTCCCATTCTTCTTTAGAACCAGCACCGGATTAGCCAACCATTCCGGATGAAAAACTTCCACTATGAACCCTGCCGCCAAAAGCCTGGCCACTTCTTCTCCTATAGCCTTGCGCCTCTCTTCGTTAAAGCGGCACAGATACTGTTTTACCGGTTTAAACTTCGGATCAATATTTAATTTGTGCTCAGCGAGTTCCCTCGGTATACCTGGCATGTCAGAAGGTTTCCATGCAAAGATATCCCGGTTCTCACGGATGAACTCGATGAGCGCGCTTTCCTATTTAGGATCCAGGTTAGCACTGATGGTGAATTGCTTAGACGAATCTCCAGGCACAAAATCAACCTGCTTAGTCTCTTCCGCTGATTTGAATTTCAGAGCCGGATCATGCTCGGTAGTTGGCTTCTTCAGCGGAGTCATATCTGCCGGATCAACATTATCCTTATAAAATTTTAACTCTTCCGTGGCACATACCGCTTCTGCATAAGCTGCATCACCTTCCTCACATTCCACTGCTATCTTACGACTGCCATGCACCGTAATTGTGCCTTTATGACCTGGCATCTTAAGCTGCAGATAAACATAACATGGCCTAGCCATAAATTTAGCATAAACCGTCCTCCCAAACAAAGCATGATACGGACTTTTAATTTTGACAACTTCAAAGGTGATCATCTCCGATCTGGAATCATGCTCATCCCCAAAGGTAACTTCTAAGTCAATCTTACCAACTGGATAAGCTGACTTACCTGGGACCACCCCGTGAAACACTGTGTTTGATGTCCTTAACTGTTTATCTATCAGACCCATACGGCGAAAGGTCTCGTAATATAATATATTGATACTGCTACCCCCATCCATGAGGACTTTAGTGAACCTGTATCCTCCCACCTGAGGTGCCACCACCAAGGCTAAATGTCCCAGACTATCTACCCGTAACGGGTGATCCTCTCTGCTCCATACAATGGGCTGCTCTGACCATCGTAGAAACTGTGGCGTCGCCGGTTCTACCGTATTAACAGCCCGCTTTAAAACTTTCTGGTCCCTCTTACATAAACTTGTGGTGAAAACATGATATTGACCGCTGCTCAACTCCTTCGGATTACTCTGGAATCCGGATTGCTGCTGTTGCTGCGGACGCTGTTGCTGCTGGCTTCCTTGGTTATTGTAACTCCCTTGACCCTGCTGCTGATTATTCTGATTGTTGTAGCCACCTTGATGATGCGATTGATTTCCCTGACCATTGTAACCACCTTGATGATGTGATTGATTCCCCTGACCATTGTAGTTTCCTTGGCCACTTTGGCCGCCTGGCCGGGATTGATAACCGCCGTTGTTCCATTGATAGCCGCCGTTGCCCCTATATCCTGATCCGGAGTTATTTCCTTGATAACCCGGACCATAAAATCCGGGTCCTGAACCGCCATATGGGGGCCGGTTAGGAGGATTAAAACGGCCGTTCCCTGGTTTCGTAGGGGACAGGCATTCTCTTATAGAATGTCTTGCAATCCTCCCTCTTCCACTATGCTTCAGACAGGGTTGATCCAAATCCTGCTCCCAACCCGGGTTTCCACAGCCGGTTTGGAGAGTGGAACCCTGCTGATTGTTCTGAAGACTGCCTTGAACCTGCGTATTGGCAACAAAATCGGAGCTGTTTTCTGCCTTCCGTTTGCCCAAAAAGCTTGAAGTAACCGGATTAACCGGCGCCGGTTTACCAGACTTGCTGGCCTTCCCTGTTTTATCTCCTTCTGGCTCCGGATACTTGGTATTATCTGAGTCTCCGTACTTCACCAGGGCGCTCATCAAAGTCCCCATGTCATTGCACTCCCGTTTGAGCCGTCCGAGTTTTAATTTCAAAGATTCAAACCGGCAATTGTTCTCCAATGTTACAATTGCTGTGCTCGGATTAATGCCGTTTGAGGAGTGCAAGATCTCTGCCACTCTGCGTACCCAAGCTGCTGTAGACTCCTGCTCTCCTTGCACGCATGCTGCTAAATCTATCACCGACATAGGTTGCTTGCACGTATCCTTGAAGTTTTTGATGAACTGACTACGCAGCTCCCCCCATGATCCGATAGAATTCGGAGGTAGTGCCTTTAGCCAAGTCCGGGCCGTGCCTTCAAGCATCATAGTGAAATATTTGGCACAAGCCGATTCATCCACGTCCAGCATCTCCATGGCCATCTCATAACTCTCCACCCAAGCTTCGGGTGGTAAATCGGCTGTGTAATTAGGCACCTTGCGAGGTCCTTTGAAGTCCTTGGGCAACTTAACGTTCCGCAGGGCGGGGACGAGACATTGTATTCCAAAACCGCTTGCTGTAGCTCCTATCCCTGTAGTGGCTGTGTGAACCGGCGTCGACTGACGAACTTCTTCCCTGGCCTCCGATCTGGGCCGGTTTCGATCCGGGGCTGGCATCTCTGCCCTTGCCGGATTATCTTGCCTGTGCTGATGTCTCCTACGTTCACTGCTAGACACTTCTGGCTCCTCCCAATGTCTAGAGTAACTTCGGTTGGGACGCGGTGTCGAATGCAACCTTTCCCTGCTATGAGAGTATGCTTGCTGCTGTATCAACGCCGTATTGAGCAGTTTCTGGGCCCTGCGCGCCTCTATTGCCACCGGAGATGTTTCTTCCACAGGTAAAGCGGCCAACCGTGCTGCCGCTGCAGCAATATTATCCACAGGGTTCGAGTAGTGTCCCGGAGGGACGGGAACATAAGGCGCCGATGTAATCCGTCGCTCCCGTTCTGCGGCGGGCTGCTGAACCGGCTCCTCCCGAGCCGGTGGGCTTCTCCGGTTTAGGACCAGATTATTACTGGCCCCAGCCCCAGGTGTTTTGAACAAATTCTCCGATTCGTAACCCGGTGGTAGGCGGGACCGATACTTGCGCCCCCTTACTGCTTCCACAGAAGCCTGCTCCATCCTTAAGTGAAAAGCTTGATCATCCAACTCTGCTTGTCTTATGGCTAACATCTCCCCTTCTGCCTTTAAATCCTCTTTTAACTGATCGATCCGGGCTTTCAACTGAAGAAGCACTGCATCATGCTGCGCCTTGTCTGCTGGAGCTACGATCTCCACTGCTTTAGCCGTGAACTCCTCGATCAAGGTGGATAGAGCTGCAGTAATGGAGGGATTTGAACCGCTTCCCCCTGCACCAGCCTCCGCTGTTGTTCCGTTCGTCGGGGGTTGTGAACCGGCCATGAAGACCGCCACCCGGTTTGGCGGGCCGGAGGGGTCCGGAATACTGTTTCCATCAGACTCGCCCTCAGACCGGCCGTCCCGCAACTGATACAGAGATTCAGTTTCCCCGGACGAAGACTCGTCATCTGAATAGACGACGGTTGCACCATCAGATTCCGACCCGTCCTCGGTTTGGCCTCCGTGAATCGCTCCAACGAACACATGCTTCATGGCAGGCTGAATCCGGGTCGACCTCGCACGCTGAGCTGGCTCGACGATGTTGGGGAAGGTGTCCGGCTCAGGTCCCGGTTCTCCAATTTTGCCGATGAAGACTTGGATGCTGCCGAAGGGGACCCGGTACCCGTATTCAATCGAATCGGCCTCTGGTCCCCAACCCGCGTCGTCGATGTAGATCCGGCCACGACGACTCTTGGTCATCCGGCCGACTGCGTAACCCTTTAACCCTTGGAAGCCGCCTTCCAAGAACTCGAAACCATCGTGCGCAGGCCCCACGGTGGGCGCCAACTGTCGTGGAATTAACACGGCAGATGTCCGGTTTAGCGGACTTGATGATGGAACCATCGCACGGGCTAGCTTGAAAGGATTCATGGCACACAAAGGACACAAAGGATTTATACTAGTTCGGCCCCTTCGAGAAGGTAAAAGCCTACGTCTAGTTGGTTTGGTATTGCTTGGGCGTCGGTTTTACAGGGAGCGGATTCGCTTTGCCTGCGTCTCGACTGATTGATTGTTGCTTGTCCTCGAACCGGTACCGGGTCGTCCCTTTATATAGAGGTGACGCCTGGTCCGGTTTACAGAGTCCCGAGGCCGGCTCATAATCGTGTCCGCCTCGGTCTCTGCCCTTTCTTTCTTATCTCTCAAGTTACATTTCTTGGCGGTTTACAAACCGTATTTCTATACATGGGCCTTGAAATCTCATGGGCCGTAGTCTACTAAAATAGTAAAACCAAGTACAATATAACTAAGCTGGTTTACAATATCCGGTTTATACCTACTAACCATATCCCTGACAACGGCAGAAGATATAGAAAAGATGAGTGTCATTCCCTATGCCTCGGCCATAGGTTCTATCATGTATGCCATGCTGTGTACCAGACCTGATGTGAACCTTGACATAAGTTTGGTAGGGAGGTACCAAAGTGATCCCGGTATGGAACACTGGACAGCGGTCAAGAACATCCTGAAGTACCTGAAAAGGACTAAGGATATGTTTCTCGTTTATGGAGGTGACGAAGAGCTCGTCGTAAAGGGTTACGTCGATGCTAGCTTCGACACAGATCTGGATGACTCGAAGTCACAAACCGGATACGTGTATATTTTGAATGGAGGGGCAGTCAGCTGGTGCAGTTGCAAGCAAAGCGTCGTGGCGGCATCTACATGTGAAGCGGAGTACATAGCTGCTTCCGAAGCAGCGCATGAAGGAGTCTGGATGAAGGAGTTCATCACCGACCTAGGAGTCATTCCAAGCGCGTCAAGCCCGATGACTCTCTTCTGTGACAACACTGGTGCTATTGCCATTACCAAGGAGCCCAAGTTTCACAAGAAGACCAAGCACATCAAGCGCCGTTTCAACTCCATCCGGAATTATGTTCAAGATGGAGACATAGATATTTGTAAAGTGCATACGGATCTGAATGTTGCAGACCCGTTGACTAAACCCCTTCCACGGGCAAAACATGATCAACACCAGAACTCTATGGGTGTTCGATTCATCACAATGTAACTAGATTATTGACTCTAGTGCAAGTGGGAGACTGTTGGAAATATGCCCTAGAGGCAATACTAAAAGTATTATTATTATATTTCCTTGTTCATGATAATTGTCTGTCATTCATGCTTGAATTGTATTGTACGGAAACATCGATACATGTGTGAATATATAGACCACAATGAGTCCCTGGTAAGCCTCTAGTTACCAGCTCGTTGATCAACAGATGGTCACGGTTTCCTGATCATGGACATGGGATGTCAGTGATAACGGGATCACATCATTAGGAGAATGATGTGATGGACAAGACCCAATCCCGAGCCTAGCACGAGATCGTATAGTTCGTAATGCATAAGCTTTTCGGTGTCAAGTATTTATTCCTTAGACCATGAGGTTGTACAACTCCCGGATGCCGTAGGAATACTTTGGGTGTGCCAAACGTCACAACGTAACTGGGTGGCTATGAAGGTACGCATCGGGTATCTCCGAAAGTGTCTGTTGAGTTGGCACGAACCGAGACTGGGATATTGTCACTCCGTATGACGGAGAGGTTACTCTGGGCCCACTCGGTAAGACATCATCATAATGAGCTCAAAGTGACTAAGGAGTTAGTCACGGGATGATGAATTACGGAACGAGTAAAGAGACTTGCCATGACGAGATTGAACAAGGTATCGGGCATACCGACGATCGAATCTCGGGCAAGTACCGTACCAATGGACAAAGGGAATAACATACGGGATTGAGTGAATCCTTGACACAGTGGTTCATCCGATGAAGATCATCAAGGAACACGTGGGAACCAATATGGGTATCCAGATCCCGCTGTTGGTTATTGGCCGGAGAGTGGTCTCGGTCATGTCTGCGTGTCTCCCGAACCCGTAGGGTCTACACACTTATGGTTCGGTAACGCTATGGTCGTAGAGATACATGCACGTGGAAACCCGAAAGTTGTTCGGAGTCCCGGATGAGATCCCGGACGTCACGAGGAGTTTCGGAATTGTCCGGAGGTAAAGAATGATGTATAGGAAGTCCAATTTCGGCCATCGGGTGAACTCTGGGGGTCACCGGAAGTGTCCCGGGACCACCGAAGGGGTCCCGGGGTTCCACCGGGTGGGGCCACCCATCCCGGTGGGGCCCCTAGGACGCAAGGGGAAGGGGGACAGCCCCTGGTGGGCTGGCGCACCCTACTGGGCCCTTCCTCATGCGCCTAGGGTTGAAACCCTAGGGGAGGGAGGCGCCCCCTATGCCTTGGGGGGCAAGTCTCCCCCCTAGGCCGCCGCCCCCCCTTGGAGATCCCATCTGCAGGGCTTGGCGCACCCCCTGACCCCCTATATATATGTGGGGGGGGGAGAGGGCAGCCGCACCCAAGTCTCTGGCGCCTCTCCCCCTCCCGTCACACCTTCCTCCTCCTCCGTAGGGCGCCGGCGAAGCCCTGCAGGATTTCCCGCTGCATCCACCACCACGCCGTCGTGCTGCTGGATCTCCGACGACCTCTCCTCCCCCCTTGCTGGATCAAGAAGGAGGTGACGTTGCTGTACCGGACGTATGTTGAACGCGGAGGTGCCGTCCGTTCGGCGCTAGATCATCGGTGACGAAGAACGCGAAGAGTACGACTACTTCATCCACGCTTCTTTGAAAGCTTCCGCTCGCGATCTACAAAAGGGTATGTAGATGCACTCTTATTTGCTCGTTGCTAGATGTCTCCTTAGATGGATCTTGGTGAAAGTGTAGAATGTTTTGAATTCTGCTACGTTCCCCAACAAAATCCTCAAATCCCCCCTGCCAGAATAGATCCAGTAAAAAAATATTATGTCATATGGGGAACCCACGTGTCAGTAGTTACATTACAATAGGGTCCTTAAAAAGTAGCACAAAATACCCTCAACATGAATTTTAGATTACAATTGGGTCTTCGAGCGGCCATAGCAACGAAAAGCCCGTCATCTGTTGCCTGGCAGAGCCGGAGCCCTCCGAGACGCGTCACCCTCCCCAAGCCGTCGGTTGGACTTGCGGCTCCCTGGCCTGCAGCGTCGGCCACCTCGACTACCTGATGCTCGTGACCCGCCCGCGCTCATCTCGCTCGAGATGCACGAGGTCGAGCATCTGGTGGACGCACCGCCAGGTGCGTCGTCCACTCGTCCTTGTCGAATGGCTTCAGTGACAGACACGACGCCCTGGATATCCCACCCAAATCTCTTTCTCTCAAGTTGCCCGCATCTCCCCAACCATGCCATCTAGTGCAACCTCCCCGCCCTTTCTGATTGTAGAGCACATCTCCGGATTCCCTAACACCTCGTCGTCGACCACATCAGCCACCTCACCGCCCATATTTGTTCCCATTCTCCTCCCAGCTCCTACTCAATCGTTGCTTGGTCATCTCAGCATTAGGAGGCTGAGGCCCCCATCTCCTCCGCCTCCCATCCCCACGAAAACAAAAGTTAACATGTGTGTTCAATCTCGGTGCAACCGATTAGAACTTTCCAGTCACATCGAGTTGCAGTAACTGCTAGCAGTTTTGTATCTCGGTGCCATCGAGTTGTTCCACTCTGTCACACCAACAGGGTCAGGTTATATATACCGTCAGGTCAAATTTTGGAAAACTTTCCAAAACCTCTCGCCCGTGCATGACCTGCTCTGCCGTCTCAGGTCTCCAGAACGTCTTCTCTCCGCCAGTGACCTCCCGTCGCTGGTCTCCGCCGCCTTCAACGGAATTCTACCCCACCGTTGCCGCCGTAGCGAGCTCACCGCCAAGTTAGGGTATGAGCTCGATCGTTTGTGCTAATTCCTTACTCCGATTCTTAGCACATTGCTTTGCCATGTTCTTTACCATGTATGAAATCAATCCATATAGAGAAATTATCCCTTAGATTAGGTTTGATTCGAAAATTTAGGGTTAGGTTTCCGCTGAACTCATCTCGGACGGACCGCATTGTGGAAATCGGTCTCACCGATTTGGCTTAGGCCATTGCACTTGCGCTTTTCGGTCTGACCGAAAATTGCAAATTGGTGCGACCGAGTTTAACTCTCAGTGAAACCCTAGCAATCTCGGAGCCACCGAACTGTGACTCGGTTTGACCGAGTTCACTAGTTTAGACTCCAAAAGTTGCTTCTGTATCACCGAGTTTAACAAATCGGTAGCTCCGAAATGCTTTCTGTGGAGAACTAAAACTAAGTTTTTGATTCATCTGTTTTGCAAAACCCCTGCACTTTGTGATGTTCATCCACTCTATCTCATCTACATCTATTCACAGGGTCAGCTTGCAGTTTCAGAAATGCCTGAGGGCAGTGACAGTCAGAACATGTCAGAGGAGCAGGCACAATTGAGTGAGGGCTCTAGTCCAATAACTGTTGCTACTATGAGAGTAGCAGGAGCACACCAAGCAACCTGCCTAAGGCATCAACTAGGCAGAGAAAGAAGAAAACCTCAGATTTAGAGGATGAAGATTTTGAAGTTGAACAAGTCAGCTCAAATAATAAAGTTGCTAGGAAGGAATATGGCACAACTGCTTCAACCAAGCCTGGTTTGAACAAGAAGGTCCCTGCCAAGAGAGCTCCAATGTCAAAGGCTAGAGCATCAACTCAAGAAACAATGGTGTTCACTCTTAAAACCAGAGATGATGAGCCAACAGGAACTAAGAAAAGGGCTAGGAAAACCACAGCCAGAGTGGTTGGCAAGCCATCTATGAGAAATGATGGTGACGATGAGGAAGAATAAGAAGAAGAGGATGCTGCACCAGCACCTAAATCTCAGAAGCTGATGGGGGATACCATTAAGTCAGGGGCTGCTCCTTCGAAGCCCAAGACTGCCCCCAAAGCTTCTGCTCAAGCCACCAAGTCTGCACCCAAGAGAAGCACAAGGAACATTCCAGCTGCAGAAAAGAACAAGGCCCCAGTGCCTGAAATTGAAGAAGATGATGAAGTCCAAGTTCTTAGGAAGCTCAAGCCCAAGATCCCTGATCATGATGATAATCATATTGTTGCTGAGGACATGAAGTTGAGGAAGGATGCAGGTCTCAAAAGATGGAGACAATCTGATCCATATGCTGTGAGGAGAAGGACTGCTGTGGATTATAGGTTCCACATCAGAGAGCAACAAGATTTCAATGAAACCATTTTGCTTGATAAGAAGCCCATTGTTTGTGATATGAAGTGGGTAGATTGGGATTACATTGATGAGAATAAATATCATTTTCCAGGAGTACACGAAAGCTTCAAATCATGTGGTGTTTACAAGTTTGTGGATCAGAAGCTGACAAAATGGAATGATGAACTCATCATGCAATTCTACTCTACATCACATTTCTATCCAGATGGTAGAATTGTATGGATGTCTGAAGGTACAAGGTACCAGTCAACTGTTGATGAGTGGGCCAAGTTGATAAAATCCCCTGAGGAGCATGAAGATGACTTGGATGTCTATGCCAAGAAGAAGAAAGACCACAACTCTATGGCCAAAATGTACAAAGAGATCCCAGACAAAGCATTGGAAACCCACAAGTTTGGATCTGTTCATTACTTGTTGTCTGGTCTAGCTACAATCAACACTATATTGAGGCATACATTGTTTCCCAAATCTGGAGATCGCAAGATGATCAGAGGCCATTCCATAAACTTGCTGCAATTGTTTGATGTGCCTCAGAAATTCAAAGTGACGAGTCTGATTGTTGAGACAATCAAGAGGACAGCTGCAGATCAGAAGAGATCATGTGGATATGCTCCACACATCCAGATGCTCATCAACTCCAAGATGGGCACAGGCACATACTTATTGGACAAGGAACATCTTCCCTTGTTGCCTGACTTTGAGGACAACACAGTTGTCATGGATGAAGAAGATCCCACATCTGTGCAAGCACAAGAAAAGAGAGAGAAAGCTAGAGCTGAGAAAGCAGCAAAGATGACAAGTGTTGAAGAGGCATCTCAAGTGTCCCTCAAATCTAAACAAGATCAAATGGCATATCTGACTCAAGCAACCTTGAGGACTGAGAATAGTTTGGCCAACTTGACTCAGAATCAAGCGAGCTTGAAGAGAATCATCGAAACAAAATTCTATGATCTTGGTCTGAAGGTGACTGAGATACAGACTGCAGTTGAGCAGCTCTAGGAGGAAGTAGAGGAGAGGAAAGGGCAGTCTACCACAGATGGTTTTCAGAGAGTGCCTAGAGGTCAGAGGTCAGCTGCAATGCCCATGGTAGGCACTAGAGCAACTACATCAGCACCATCACCAACAGCTTTAGTGCCACCTCTAGTTGCCACTCCACCAGCTCCAACAACATCTACAAATGCTTCTGTCCTTGGAGTCCTCTCAACACCACCTCCCGAAGATCAAGCCTAGAGAGACGCATATCACTATGCATTTTCAAACTTTTTGGTAACTTGTTGCCAAAGGGGGAGAAATGTATAGATCATAGGCTTCAAGAGAGAGAGTGTTTTTGCTTCTTAGTCTCTTGCTATTTGGTTGATACATTTGTGTGTTTGCTTGATACTCTTTATGTCTGTGTGTGAGATACTTGTATGATCACGTGTTTGATCATATCATACTTTAATGCTTGCTTGGATGATGCTATTATCTATCTCTCATATATGATCATTCACTTTGCCTTGGTGATGAGTGCATATTTTTACTTTCTATCATTTTGAGCGCTCCACCAAGATGTATGTGACATGGAAGAGTAACCCATGATCCTAATCGATTGTGCATTTGCATTTGATACGTCTCCAATGTATCTATAATTTTTGATTGTTCCATGCTATTATTTATGATGTTTTGGATGTTTAATGGGCTTTGTCATACACTTTTATATTATTTTCGGGACTAACTTACTAACCCAAAGGCCCAGTCGAGATTGCTGTTTTTTGCCTGTTTAGGGTTTTACAGAAAAGGGATATCAAACGGAGTCCAAACGGAATGAAACCTTCGGGAGAGATATTTTTGGAGAAAATCACGCACGGGAGACTTGAGAAGCACAGAGTAGGGGCCATGAGGTGCCCACGAGGGCGCGCCCCTCTGCCTCGTGGACCCCTCGTGAGGCCCCCGGTGTCCTCCTTCCTCCTATATAAGCCTACGTACCCCGAAACCATCAGAACAACAAAGAAAACTCTAGTTCCACCGCTGTAACCTTCTGTTCCCATGAGATCCCATCTTGGGGCCTGTTCCGGAGCTCTGCCGGAGGGGGGATCCATCACGGAGTGCTTCTACATCATCATCATCATCGCCTCACCATGAGTTGTGAGTAGTATACTGTTGGGGAACGTAGCAGAATTCAAAAATTTTCCTACGCTTCACCAAGATCAATCTAAGGAGTCATCTAGCAACGAGCATACTAGAGTGCATCTACATACGGAAGCGTTCGAAGGAACGTGGATGAAGTAGTCGTACTCTTCGCGTTCTTCGTCACCGATGATCCTAGCGCCGAACGGACGTCACCTCCGCGTTCAACACACGTACGGTACAGCAACGTCTCCTCCTTCTTGATCCAGCAAGGGCGGAGGAGAGGTCGTCGGAGATCCAGCAGCACAACGGCGTGGTGGTGGATGCAACAGGAAAACCTGCAGGGCTTCGCCGGCGCCCTGCAGAGGAGTAGGAAGTGTGACGGGAGGGAGGAGAGGCGCCAGAGGCTTGGGGTTGCGGCTGCCCTCTCCCCCCCACTATATATAGGGGCCAGGGGGGCGCCGGCCCTGGGAGATCTAATCTCCAGGGTGGGGCAGCGGCCAGGGGGGGCAGACTTGCCCCCCAAGGCATAGGGGGCGCCCCCTCCCCCTAGGGTTTCAACCCTAGGCGCATGGAGGGGGGGCCCATATGGGTGCGCCAGCCCACCAGGGGCTGGTCCCCTTCCCCTTGCGGCCTAGGGGCCCCACTGGGATGGGTGGCCCCACCCGGTGGACCCCCGGGACCCCTTCGGTGGTCCCGGGACACTCCCGGTGACCCCCGGAGTTCACCCGATGGCCGAAACTGGACTTCCTATATATCATTCTTTACCTCCGGACCATTCCGGAACTCCTCGTGACGTCCGGGATCTCATCCTAGACTCCGAACAACATTCGGGTTTCCATGTGCATGTATCTCTACAACCCTAGCGTCACCGAACCTTAAGTGTGTAGACCCTACGGGTTCGGGAGACACGTAGACATGACCGAGACGACTCTCCGGTCAATAACCAACAGCGGGATCTGGATACCCATGTGGTTCCCACGTGTTCCTCGATGATCTTCATCGGATGAACCACTGTGTCAAGGATTCATTCAATCCCGTACGTTATTCCCTTTGTCCATCGGTACGGTACTTGCCCGAGATTCGATCGTCGGTATACCCGATACCTTGTTCAATCTCGTCATGGCAAGTCTCTTTACTCGTTCCGTAATCCATCATACCGTGACTAACTCCTTAGTCACTTTGAGCACATTATGATGATGTCTTACCGAGAGGGTCCAGAGGTACCTCTCAGTCATACGGAGTGACAATATCCCAGTCTCGGTTCGTACCAACTCAACAGACACTTTCGGAGATACCCGTTGCGTACCTTTATAGCCACCCAATTACGTTGTGACGTTTGGCACACCCAAAGTATTCCTACGGTATCCGGGAGTTGCACAACCTCATGGTCTAAGGAATAAATACTTGACACCGGAAAAGCTTATGCATTACGAACTATACGATCTCGTGCTAGGCTCAGGATTGGGTCTTGTCCATCACATCATTCTCCTAATGATGTGTTCCCGTTATCACCGACATCCTATGTCCATGGTCAGGAAACCGTGACCATCTGTTGATCAACGAGCTAGCAACTAGAGGCTTACCAGGGACTCATTGTGGTCTATGTATTCACACATGTATCGCTGTTTCCGTACAATACAATTCAAGCATGAATAACAGACAATTATCATGAACAAGGAAATATAATAATAATACTTTTATTATTGCCTCTAGGGCATATTTCCAACAGTCTCCCACTTGCACTAGAGTCAATAATCTAGTTACATTGTGATGAATCGAACACCCATAGAGTTCTGGTATTGATCATGTTTTGCCCGTGGAAGAGGTTTAGTCAACGGGTCTGCAACATTTAGATCCGTATGCACTTTACAAATGTCTATGTCTCCATCTTGAACATAATTCCGGATGGAGTTGAAACGGCGCTTGATGTGCTTGGTCTTCTTGTGAAACCTGGGCTCCTTGGTAATGGCAATAGCTCCAGTGTTGTCACAGAAGAGAGTCATCGGGCTTGACGCACTTGGAATGACTCCTAGGTCGGTGATGAACTCCTTCATCCAGACTCCTTCTTGCGCTGCTTCACAAGCAGCTATGTACTCCGCTTCACATGTAGAATGCACCACGACGCTCTGCTTGCAACTGCACCAGCTGACTGCTCCACCATTCAAAATATACACGTATCCGGTTTGTGACTTAGAGTCATCCAGATCTGTGTCGAAGCTAGCATCGACGTAACCCTTTACGACGAGCTCTTCGTCACCTCCATAAACGAGAAACATATCCTTAGTCCTCTTCAGGTACTTTAGGATGTTCTTGACCGCTGTCCAGTGTTCCATACCGAGATCACTTTGGTACCTCCCTACCAAACTTATGGCAAGGTTCACATCAGGTCTGGTACACAGCATGGCATACATGATAGAACCTATGGCCGAGGCATAGGGAATGACACTCATCTTTTCTCTATCTACCGTGGTCGGGGACTGAGCCTTGCTCAATCTCATACCTTGCAAAACAAGCAAGAACCCCTTCTTGGACTGATCCATATCGAACTTCTTCAATATCTTGTCAAGGTATGTACTTTGTGAAAGACCGATGAGGCGTCTTGATCTATCTCTATAGATTTTGATGCCTAATATGTAAGCTGCTTCTCCAAGGTCCTTCATTGAAAACTCTTGTTCAAGTAGGCCTTTACATTTTCCAAGAATTCTATATCATTTCCCATCAGCAATATGTCATCCACATATAATATGAGAAATGCTACAGAGCTCCCACTCACTTTCTTGTAGATACAGGCTTCTCCATAAGTCTGTATAAAGCCAAACGCTTTGATCACATCATTAAAGCGAATGTTCCAACTCCGAGATGCTTGCACCAGCCCGTAAATCGAGCGCTGAAGCTTGCACACCTTGTTAGCATTCTCTGGATTGACAAAACCTTCCGGCTGCATCATATACAACTCTTCCTTGAGGAAGCCATTAAGGAATGCCGTTTTGACGTCCATTTGCCATATCTCATAATCATAGAATACGGCAATAGCTAACATGATTCTAACTGACTTCAGCATCACTATGGGAGAGAAAGTCTCGTCGTAGTCAATCCCTTGAACTTGTCGATAACCCTTAGCGACAAGCCGAGCCTTATAGATGGTCACATTACCATCTGCGTCTGTCTTCTTATTAAATATCCATTTATTTTCTATGGCATGCCTATCATCAGGAAAGTCCACCAAAGTCCATACTTTGTTTTCATACATGGATTCTATCTCGGATTTCATGGCTCCAAGCCATTTATTGGAATCCAGGCCCGCCATCGCTTCTTCATAGTTCGAAGGTTCACCGTTGTCTAACAACATGATTTCCATGACAGGGTTGCCGTACCACTCTGGTGCGGAACGTGCCCTTGTGGACCTTCGAAGTTCAATAGTAACTTGATCTATTTCTTCATGATCATCATCATTAACTTCCTCCCTTGTCGGTGCAGGCACCTCAGGAACAATTTCCTGCGCTGCGCTACTTTCTGGTTCGGGAGGGGTGACTGTCACCTCATCAAGTTCTACTTTCCTCCCACTCACTTCTTTCGAGAGAAACTCTTTCTCCAGAAAGGATCCATTCTTGGCAACAAAGACTTTGCCTTCAGATCTGTGGTAGAAGGTGTACCCAATCGTTTCCTTTGGGTATCCTATGAAGACGCATTTTTCCGATTTGGGTTCGATCTTCTCAGGTTGAAGTTTCTTGACATAAGCATCGCAACCCCAAACTTTCAGAAACGACAGCTTCGGTTTCTTGCCAAACCAAAGTTCATACGGTGTCGTCTCAACGGATTTCGACGGAGCCCTATTTAAAGTGAATGCGGCAGTCTCTAAAGCATAACCCCAAAAAGATAGCGGTAAATCGGTGAGGGACATCATAGATCGCACCATGTCCAACAGAGTACGATTTCGACGTTCGGACACACCGTTACGCTGAGGTGTTCTGGGCGGTGTCAATTGTGAAAAAATTCCACAGTTCCTAAGGTGCGTGCCAAATTCATGACTTAAATATTCACCCCCACGATCCGATCGCAAGAACTTTATTTTTCTGTCACGTTGATTCTCAACCTCATTCTGAAATTCCTTGAACTTTTCAAAGGTCTCAGACTTGTGCTTCATCAAGTAGATATACCCATATCTACTCAAGTCATCTGTGAGGGTGAGAACATAACGATAGCCTCCGCGAGCCTCAACACTCATTGGACCGCACACATCGGTATGTATGATTTCCAATAAGTTGGTTGCTCGCTCCATTGTTCCGGAGAACGGAGTCTTGGTCATCTTGCCCAAGAGGCATGGTTCGCACGTGTCAAATGATTCATAATCAAGAGACTCCAGAAGTCCATCAGCATGAAGCTTCTTCATACGTTTGACACCAATATGACCAAGCCGGCAATGCCACAAGTATGTGGGACTATCATTGTCAACTTTACATCTTTTGGCATTCACACTATGAATATGTGTATCGTCACGATCGAGATTCATCAAAAATAAACCATTGACCAGCGGGGCATGACCATAAAACATATCTCTCAAATAAATAGAACAACCATTATTCTCAGATTTAAATGAGTAGCCATCTCGCATAAGACGAGATCCAGATACAATGTTCATGCTCAAAGCTGGTACTAAATAACAATTATTAAGGTTTAAAACTAATCCCGAGGGTAGATGTAGAGGCAGCGTGCCGACGGCGATCACATCGACCTTGGAACCATTCCCGACGCGCATCGTCACCTCGTCCTTCGCTAGTCTCCGCTTATTCCGCAACTCCTGCTTAGAGTTACAAATATGAGCAACTGCACCGGTATCAAATAGCCATGAGCTACTACGAGCGCTGGTAAGGTACACATCAATAACATGTATATCACATATACCTTTGACGTTGCCGGCCTTCTTGTCCGCTAAGTATTTGGGGCAGTTCCGCTTCCAGTGACCCGTTCCCTTGCAATAAAAGCACTCAGTCTCAGGCTTGGGTCCATACTTTGGCTTCTTCCCGGCAACTGGCTTACCGGGCGCGGCAACTCCCTTGCCGTCCTTCTTGAAGTTCTTCTTACCCTTGCCCTTCTTGAACTTAGTGGTTTTATTGACCATCAACACTTGATGCTCTTTCTTGATCTCCACCTCCGCTGATTTCAGCATTGAATACACCTCGGGAATGGACTTCTCCATCCCCTGCATATTGAAGTTCAACACGAAGCTCTTGTAGCTTGGTGGGAGCGACTGGAGGATTCTGTCAACGACCGCTTCGTCTGGGAGATTCATTCCCAACTGAGACAAGCGGTTGTGCAAGCCAGCAATCTTGAGGATCTGCTCACTGACTGAACTGTTTTCCTCCATCTTACAGCTGTAGAATGCGTTGGAGACATCATATCTCTCAACTCGGGCATGAGCCTGAAAAACCATTTTCAGCTCTTGGAACATCTCATATGCCTCGTGGTGCTCAAAACGCTTTTGGAGCCCCGATTCTAAGCTGTAGAGCATGCCGCACTGAACCAGGGAGTAATCATCACAACGCGACTGCCAAGCGTTCATAACATCTTGGTTTGCCGGGGCGGGAGCATCACCTAGCGGTGCTTCTAGGACATAAGTTTTCTTGGCAGCTATGAGGATGATCCTCAGGTTACGGACCCAGTCCGTATAGTTGCTACCATCGTCTTTCAGCTTGGATTTCTCTAGGAACGCGTTGAAGTTGAGGGTGACATGAGCGTGGGCCATTTGATCTACAAGACATATTGTGAAGAATTTAGACTAAGTTCATGATAATTAAGTTCATCTTAATCAAATTTTAATGAACTCCCACTCAGATTGACATCTCTCTAGTCATCTAAGTGATACATGATCCGAATCGACTAGCCCGTGTCCGATCATCACGTGAGACGGACTAGTCATCAACGGTGAACATCTTCATGTTGATCATCTTCTATACGACTCATGTTCGACCTTTCGGTCTTCCGTGTTCCGAGGCCATGTATGTACATGCTAGGCTCGTCAAGTAAACCCTAAGTGTTTTGCGTGTGTAAATCTGGCTTACACCCGTTGTATGCGAATGTTAGAGCCTATCACACCCGATCATCACGTGGTGCTTCGGAACAACGATCCTTAGCAACGGTGCACAGTTAGGGGAAACACAATTCTTGAATTTTTTTTGTGAGAGATCATCTTATTTACTACCGTCGTTCTAAGTAAACAAGATGCATAAACATGATAAACATCACATGCAATCAATTAAAGTGACATGATATGTCAGGACCCCGATTCTAAGTCACACAGGTCTAGCCTGTAACACATCATATCACTTTGCGGCCTCACGCACGGTATCCCCACGGGTGCCACCTTACCTGGACCGGGATCGTTTGCGCATTTTGGCATACGTATATGATAGTGTCGCTAGCATCCATATAACAGAGAACCCGGGCCGAC
This sequence comes from Secale cereale, assembly GCA_902687465.1. Lineage (NCBI taxonomy): Eukaryota > Viridiplantae > Streptophyta > Magnoliopsida > Poales > Poaceae > Secale > Secale cereale. The sequence continues at coordinate 91,159,004 of LR738712.1, forward strand.
ATGACTAGTTATAAACCAAAAGTGGCCCTAGATTACAGAGACAGGCATACATGACCCAGCAACGAACGTGTCGGTCATCAACGTATGAACCCAAGTCGTAGCAAGCTACAAGGACTTAAAGGATCAACGCGTGACATTTCCCCTAAGGGACAGACACAGGAACGAAGAAGGACACATGCCGGCCAGCCTAAGTGTTCCGGAACAGTAGCAAGCTACCAAGGCTTAGTGGAAGCACTAGGAGACATTTCCCTGTAAGATAGGCTACCAAAGGAAAACAACTAGGTGTCGGATCCCACACATAGCAATACACATTACACATACGCATAACATGCAAGTATGTGCTGCACAACATGGCATCACAACATAACTCAACAACTCATATAGATAAAGGCCCAGAAGAGCCATCATAGCATTTATTACAAACAGAGGTCACATGACCCAACATGCAGAGCATACAGGCAACGGAAGCATAACATGTCTGAGTACAGACAACTACAAATGAAAAAGGCTGAGAAGCCTGACTATCTACAAGACCCTCCCAAGGGTACAAGATCCTAGCTGAGGTAACAAGCTAAACGTCGAAGTCCACGCGGAACCACTAGCGAGACTAAAGTCTCTCTACAAAAACATAATTAAGCAAACGTGAGTACAAAGGTACTCAGCAAGAGTTACATCAAAACTAGCTACATATGCATCAGTATCAACAAAGGGGTGGTGGTGTTTGACTGCAGCAAGCCAGCTTTGACTCGGTGGCTATCCTGAACTACGACTGCAAGTAACTCTTTTGAGGTGGCGCACACGAGTCCACATATTCACCAATCAATACACCACTATGGATCCGCTCCCGTCTCCCTACGAGAAGGCCATCCATAGCACTCACGCTTATCTTGCGTGTTTTAGAGTATCCACTTTCACTTGTCTATGAACTGTTATAGGCAACCCAGAAGTCCATTTCCGCGGACACGTCTATTCGAATAGATCATATATAACCCTGCAGGGGTGTACTTCTTCACACACGCTCTCGCCACTTATCGCCATGGACACGTCATGTATCTCGGCAACCTTCAAGCGGAAGCCTGGCGAGGGTGTCGGTCACGACCTGACTAACCACACAAGTCTCTCGTCCAGGTTTATCGCCTATTTGGGTTCCATCCGTGGGGAGATCCGGCTGGGGTGTCGCTCACGGCCCCAAACGATGTGTACAGGGTTCCCTTATCACCAAACGGGCGATCGGTAAACCGTGCCACGTACCTGCCGCGTCACAGCCCACCCCGAGGGTCAGCGCTGCGCACGACCTCCAGTAAACTACAAACACCAGAAACTAATTGCAACTTCTGGACAGAGATCATGTTGATTAATAAGTCGAGAGAGTCAATTAAGGATCCCAATGTGTGGTAGTAGCTGTTTCATGGATCAACCAACACAGAACTCAGTTCCTGAGGACGGCTTCAATGAGACAACCCACCATGTACTCCTACATGGCCTCTCATCGCTACCTTTACCAAATCGTGTTCACACACTTAGCTCTCAACAGTAGGACATGTTCACCACATTCCAATTCATCCCCGATGAATCAGATCTGACACAACTCTAAGAAATAGCAGGCATAACCAGAAAGCATGAATGAGTAGGCACAACATGGCTCAAACAACTCCTACTCATACTAGTGGGTTTCAACTATTTACTATGGCAATGACAGGTCATGTAGTGGAAAGGGGTTCAACTACCGCAGCAGGTAACAGTTGAAGCGTTGTTGTCCTAATGCAATAAAGAGAGCAAGAGCGAGAGAGTGGGATTGTATCGGAATGCTCAATGGGGTTTTGCTTGCCTGGCACTTCTGAAGATATAAATGAGTCTTCATCGGTGTCATCGATCACATCGTCGGAACAACGTCTACTGAGAGGGGACAAACCTCGGCAAACAAGAGAGAACACAATCAATGCAATGCAAAAATATGATGCATGATCATGACATGGCAATATGCTGTTGATTGAGCTAATGCAACTAGCAACCATGTTAAATGAAGTTGGTTTGAACCAAAGATTCAAATTCAAACTCCATATGTGATTATTTAATTGTCATTTAATTGATTTGACCTGAACAGCATGTTTAACTTGTTCAAACATGCATGAAAATGCCATAAACAGATTCCTCATATTTTTCTGATCATTTTTCATATATAAATTATTTTCATGTGAGCTACGGTTGATTTTATATGATTTTTAGAAGTTTAAAGCATTTTCTGGAAATAAATAAATCATTTAGATTTATATAAATTCCAGAAAAGGCTTTACTGCGTCAGCATGATGTCTGTGTTACGTCAGCAAGTCAACAGGCGGGTCCAGGTCAAACCTGACCAGTGGGTCCCACTGGTCTGTCTCTCAGCACTAACTAAAAGTTTAAAACTAAACTAAACAGACACGGGGCCCACATGTCAGTGTCTCAACTAGTTAACTAAATTAGATAACACTAAATTAAACCTAACTCTAATTAGTCAATGGCCTGGGCCCACACGTCAGTGAGCCAGGGCTAATCCTACTTTAATTAAACCAAAACTAGGTAATTAGCAGTGGGGCCCGTATGTCAGTGGCCCTGGGGGGTTAGTTAGGGCGTCATTAGGCTAAATAGCCGGCGCCACGTCAGCAGGTGACGCCGGCGACCACAACAGCGGCGGAAACTCGCCGGAGTTGGCCGGGGCGGCGCTTGATGGGGAACGTAGTATTTTAAAATTTTCCTACGATCACGCAAGATCTATCTACCAGATTCATAGCAACGAGAGGGAAGAGTGTGTCTACGTACCCTCGTAGACCGGGAGCGGAAGCGTCAAGTGACGCGGTTGATGTTGTCGAACTTCTTCGCGATCCAACCGATCAAGCACCGAACGTACGGCACCTCCGCGTTCAGCACACGTTCAGCTTGATGACGTCCCACGAGCTCTTGATCCATTTGAGCTTCACGGGAGAGTTTCGTCAGCACGACGGCGTGGTGACGGATATGATGTGTTCACCGGCGCAGGGCTTCGCCTAAGCTCCGCGACGGTATGACCGAGGTGTGATTCTGTGGAGGGGGGCACCGCACACGGCTAAAACAATTCAACTTGTGTGTCTTTGGGTGCCCCCCTGCCCCCGTATATAAAGGAGCAAGGGAGGGAGGCCGGCCGGCCCTTCCTGGTGCGGCTAGGGAAGGAGTCCTACTAGGAATAGGATTGCAATCCTATTCCTAGTAGGATTCACCAAAAGGAAGAAGGGGGAAAGGAATAGGAGAGGTGGCGCCCCCCCCCCCAATCCTAGTCCAACTAGGAACCCTAGGTGGGGGCGCCGGCCAGCCCAATGGGCTGCCTCTCTCTTTCCCTTTAGGCCCACTATGGACCATCCCCTCTCGTAGGGGGTTCCGGTAACCCCCTCCGGCATTCCCGATAAATCCGAAACTTTTCCGGTATACTTCCGGTGTCCGAATATAGCCGTCCAATATATCAATCTTTATGTCTCGGACATTCCGAGACTTCTCGTCATGTCCGTGATCTCATCCGGGACTCCGAACTACCTTCGGTACATCAATACTCATAAACTCATAATACCGATCGTCATCAAACGTTAAGCGTGCGGACCCTACGGGTTCGAGAACTATGTAGACATGACTGAGACTCATCTCCGGTCAATAACCAATAGCGGAACCTAGATGTTCATATTGGCTCCTACATATTCTACGAAGATCTTTTATCGGTCAGAACCGCATAACAACATACGTTGTTCCTTTTGTCAAACGGTATGTTACTTGCCCGAGATTCGATCGTCGGTATCTCTATACCTAGTTCAATCTCGTTACCGGCAAGTCTCTTTACTCATTCCGTAACACATCATCTCATGACTAACTCATTAGTCTTTTTGCTTGCAAGGCTTATTGTGATGTGTGTTACCGAGAGGGCCCAGAGATACCTCTCCGACACTCGGAGTGACAAATCCTAATCTTGATCTATGCCAACACCACGAATACTTTTGGAGACACCTATAGAGCATCTTTATGATCACCCAGTTACGTTGTGACGTTTGATAGCACACAAGGTGTTCCTACGGTATTCGGGAGTTGCATAATCTCATAGTCATAGGAACATGTATAAGTCATGAAGAAAGCAATAGCAGTAAAACTAAACGATCATAGTGCTATGCTAACGGATGGGTCTTGTCCATCACATCATTCTCCTAATGATGTGATCCCGTTGATCAAATGACAACTCATGTCTATGGCTAGGAAACATAACCATCTTTGATCAATGAGCTAGTCTAGTAGATTCATACTAGGGATATACTGTTTTGTCTATGTATTCACACATGTACTAAGTTTCCGGTTAATACAATTCTAGCATGAATAAAAGACATTTATCATGATATAAGGAAATGCAAATAACATCTTTATTATTGCCTCTAGGGCATATTTCCTTCAGTCTCCCACTTGCACTAGAGTCAATAATCTAGCTCACATCGCCATGTGATTTAATACCGATAGTTCACATCGTTATGTGAATAACACCCATAGTTCACATCACCATGTGACCAACACCCAAAGGGTTTACTAGAGTCAGTAATCTAGTTCACATCGCTATGTGATTAATACCCAAGAGTAATAAGGTGTGATCATGTTTTGCTTGTGAGAGAAGTTTAGTCAACGGGTCTGTCATATTCAGATCCGTATGTATTTCGCAAATTTCTATGTCTACAATGCTCTGTTTGGAGCTACTCTAGCTAATTGCTCCCACTTTCAATATGCATCCAGATTGATACTTAGAGTCATCTGGATTTAGTGTCAAAGCTTGCATCGACGAACCCTTTACGACGAACTCTTTATCACCTCCATAATCGAGAAACATTTCCTTAGTCATCCAGTTACTAAGGATAATTTTGACCGCTGTACAGTGATCTACTCCTGGATCACTATTGTACCCCTTTGACAAATTCATGGCAAGGTACACCACATGTTTGGTACACAGCATGGCATACTTTATAGAACCTATGGCTGAGGCATAGGGAATGACTTTCATTCTCTCTATATTTTTTTTGCCGTGGTCTGGCTTTGAGTCTTACTCAACTTCATACCTTGTAAAACAGGCAAGAACCCTTTCTTTGACTGATCCATTTTGAACTTCTTCAAAATCTTATCAAGGTATGTGCTTTGTGAAAGTCCAATTAAGCGTCTTGATCTATCTCTATAGATTTTGATGCCTAATATGTAAGCAGCTTCTCCGAGGTCTTTCATCGAAAAACTTTTATTCAAGTATCCTTTTATGCTACCCAGAAATTCTATATCATTTCCAATCAACAATATGTCATCTACATATAATATTAGAAATGCTACAGAGCTCCCACTCACTTTCTTGTAAATACAGGCTTCTCCAAAAGTCTGTATAAAACCATATGCTTTGATCACCTCATCAAAGCGTATATTCCAACTCCGAGATGCTTGCACCAGTCCATAGATGGATCGCTGGAGCTTGCATACTTTGTCAGCACCTTTTGGATCGACAAAACCTTCTGGTTGCATCATATACAACTCTTCTTTGAGATATCTATTTAGGAATGCAGTTTTGTCATCCATTTGCCAGATTTCATAATCATAAAATGCGGCAATCGCTAACATGATTCGGACAGACTTAAGCATCGCTACAGGTGAGAAAGTCTCATTGTAGTCAACTCCTTGAACTTGTCGAAAACCTTTCGCAACAAGTCGAGCTTTGTAAACAGTAATATTACCGTCTGCGTCGGTCTTCCTCTTGAAGATCCATTTATTTTCGATGGCTTGCCGATCATCGGGCAAGTCAACCAAAGTCCACACTTTGTTCTCATACATGGATCCCATCTCAGATTTCATGGCTTCAAGCCATTTTGTGGAATCTGGGCTCATCATCGCTTCCTCATAGTTCGTAGGTTCATCATGGTCTAGTAACATGATTTCCAGAACTGGGTTGCCGTACCACTCTGGTGCGGAACGTACTCTGGTTGATCTACGACGTTCAGCAGAAACTTGATCCGAAGATTCATGATCATTATCATTAACTTCCTCACTAATTGGTGTAGGAATCACTGGAACAATTTCCTGTGATGTACTACTTTCCAATCTGGGAGAAGGTACAATTACCTCATCAAGTTCTACTTTCCTCCCACTCACTTCTTTCGAGAGAAACTCTTTTTCTAGAAAGGATCCGTTCTTAGCAACGAATATCTTGCCTTCGGATCTGTGATAGAAGGTGTACCCAACAGTCTCTTTTGGGTATCCTATGAAGACACATTTTTCCGACTTGGGTTCGAGCTTATCAGGTTGAAGTGTTTTCACATAAGCATCGCAGCCCCAAACTTTAAGAAACGACAACTTTGGTTTCTTGCTAAACCAAAGTTCATAAGGTGTCGTATCAACGGATTTAGATGGTGCCCTATTTAACGTGAATGCTGCTGTCTCTAAAGCATAACCCCAAAACGATAGTGGTAAATCGGTAAGAGACATCATAGATCGTACCATATCTAATAAAGTACGGTTACGACGTTTCGGACACACCATTACGCTGTGGTGTTCCAGGTGGCGTGAGTTGTGAAACTATTCCACATTGTTTCAATTGAAGACCAAACTCGTAACTCAAATATTCTCCTCCACGATCAGATCGTAGAAACTTTATTTTCTTGTTACGATGATTCTCTACTTCACTCTGAAATTCTTTGAACTTTTCAAATGTTTCAGACTTGTGTTTCATTAAGTAGATATACCCATATCTGCTCAAATCATCAGTGAAGGTCAGAAAATAACGATACCCGCCGCGAGCATCAACACTCATTGGTCCACATACATCAGTATGTATGATTTCCAAAAAATCTGTTGCTCACTCCATAGTTCAGAAGAACGGAGTTTTAGTCATCTTGCCCATGAGGCATGGTTCGCAAGCACCAAGTGATTCATAATCAAGTGATTCCAAAAGTCCATCATTATGGAGTTTCTTCATGCGTTTTACACCAATATGACCTAAACGGCAGTGCCACAAATAAGTTGCATTATCATTATTAACTTTGCATCTTTTGGCTTCAATATTATGAATATGTGTATCACACGATCGAGATCCAACAAACCATTTTCATTGGGTGTATGACCATAGAAGGTTTTATTCATGTAAACAGAACAACAATTATTCTCTAACTTACATGAATAACCGTATTGCAATAAACATGATCAAATCATATTCATTCTCAACACAAACACCAAATAACACTTATTTAGGTTCAACACTAATCCCGAAAGTATAGGGAGTGTGCGATGATGATCATATCAATCTTGGAACTACTTCCAATACACATCGTCACTTCATCCTTTAACTAGTTTCTGTTCATTATGCAACTCCCATTTCGAGTTACTACTCTTTAGCAACTGAACCAATATCAAATACCGAGGGGTTGCTATGAACACTAGTAAAATACACATCAATAATCTGTATATCAAATATACCTTTGTTCACTTTGCCATCCTTCTTATCCGCTAAATATCTAGGGCAGTTCCACTTCTAGTGACCATTTCCTTTGCAGTAGAAGCACTTAGTTTCAGGCTTGAGTTTAGCTTTGGGTTTCTTCATGGGAGTGACAACTTGCTTGTCATTCTTCTTGAAGTTCCCCTTCTATCCCTTTGCCCTTTACTTGAAACAAGTGGACTTGTTAAGCATCAACACTTGATGCTTTTTCATGATTTCTACCTTCGCTGACTTTAGTATCGCGAAGAGCTGGGAATTCCTTTCGTCATCCCTTGCATATTATAGTTCATCACGAAGTTCTACTAACTTGGTGATAGTGACTAGAGAACTTTGTCAATTACTATCTTATCTGGAAGATTAACTCCCACTTGATTAAAGTAATTGTAGTACCCAGACAATCTGAGCACATGCTCAATGGTTGAGCTATTCTCCTCCATCTTGTAGGCAAAGTACTGTCAGAGGTCTTATTCCTCTCGACACGGGCATGAGTATGAAATACTAATTTCAACTCTTGGAACATATTATATGCTCCGTGGCGTTCAATACGTTTTTGAAGTCCCGGTTTTAAGCCGTAAAGCATGGTGCACTTAAACTATCAAGTAGTCATCATATCGAGCTTTTGTCAAAACGTTCATAACGTCTACATCTGCTCCTGCAATAGGTCTGTCACCTAGCGGTGCATCAAGGACATAATTCTTCTGTGCAGTAATGAGGATAATCCTCAGATCACGGAACAATTCCGCATCATTGCTACTAACATCTTTCAACTTGGTTTTCTCTAAGAACATATGAAAAATAAACGGGGAGCAACATCGCGAGCTATTGATCTACAACATAGATATGCTAATACTACCAGGACTAAGTTCATGATAAATTAAAGTTCAATTTAATCATATTACTTAAGAACTCCCACTTAGATAGACATCCCTCCGGTCATCTAAATGATCACGTGATCCAAATCAACTAAACCATGTCCGATCATCACGTGAGATGGAGTAGTTTCAATGGTGAACATCTTATGTTGATCATATCTACTATATGATTCACGCTCGACCTTTCGGTCTCCAGTGTTCCGAGGCCATATCTGTATATGCTAGGCTCGTCAAGTTTAACCCGAGTATTCTGCGTGTGCAAAACTGGCTTACACCCGTTGTATTTGAACGTAGAGCTTATCACACCCGATCATCACGTGGTGTCTCGGCACGACGAACTTTCGCAACGGTGCATACTCAGGGAGAACACTTATACCTTGAAATTTAGTGAGGGATCATCTTATAATGCTACCGTCGTTCTAAGAAAAATAAGAAGCATAATAAGATAAACATCACATGCAATCAAAATATGTGACATGATATGGCCATCATCATCTTGTGCTTTTGATCTCCATCTCCAAAGCACCGTCATGATCACCTTCGTCACCGGCGCGACACCTTGATCTCCATCGTAGCATCGTTGTCGTCTCGCCAACTATTGCTTCTACGACTATCGCTACCGTTTAGTGATAAAGTAAAGCAATTACATGGCGATTGCATTTCATACAATAAAGCGACAACCATATGGCTCCTGCCAGTTGCCGATAACTTTACAAAACATGATCATCTCATACAAAACCGTATAACTCATCATGTCTTGACCATATCACATCACAACATGCCCTGCAAAAACAAGTTAGACGTCCTCTACTTTGTTTGTTGCAAGTTTGACGTGGCTGCTACGGGCTTTAGCAAGAACCGTTCTTACCTACGCATACAAAACCACAACGATGTTTCGTCAAGTATGTGCTGTTTTAACCTTCACAAGGACCGGGCGTAGCCACACTTGATTCAGCTAAAGTGAGAGAGACAGACACCCGCCAGTCACCTTTAAGCAATGAGTGCTCGTAACGGTGAAACCAGTCTCGCGTAAGCGTACGCGTAATGTCGGTCTGGGCCGCTTCATCTCACAATACCGCCGAAGCAAAGTATGACATGCTGGTAAGCAGTATGACTAGTATCGCCCACAACTCATTGTGTTCTACTCGTGCATATCATCTACGCATAGACCTGGCTCTGATACCACTGATGGGGAACGTAGTATTTTAAAATTTTCCTACGATCACGCAAGATCTATCTACCAGATTCATAGCAACGAGAGGGAAGAGTGTGTCTACGTACCCTCGTAGACCGGGAGCGGAAGCGTCAAGTGACGCGGTTGATGTTGTCGAACTTCTTCGCGAGCCAACCGATCAAGCACCGAATGTACGGCACCTCCGCGTTCAGCACACGTTCAGCTTGATGACGTCCCACGAGCTCTTTATCCAGTTGAGCTTCACGGGAGAGTTTCGTCAGCACGACGGCGTGGTGACGGATATGATGTGTTCACCGGCGCAGGGCTTCGCCTAAGCTCCGCGACGGTATGACCGAGGTGTGATTCTGTGGAGGGGGGCACCGCACACGGCTAAAACAATTCAACTTGTGTGTCTTTGGGTGCCCCCCTGCCCCCGTATATAAAGGAGCAAGGGAGAGAGGCCGGCCGGCCCTTCCTGGTGCGGCTAGGGAAGGAGTCCTACTAGGAATAGGATTGCAATCCTATTCCTAGTAGGATTCACCAAAAGGAAGAAGGGGGAAAGGAATAGGAGAGGTGGCGCCCCCCCCCCCAATCCTAGTCCAACTAGGAACCCTAGGTGGGGGCGCCGGCCAGCCCTATGGGCTGCCTCTCTCTTTCCCTTTAGGCCCACTATGGACCATCCCCTCTCGTAGGGGGTTCCGGTAACCCCCTCCGGCATTCCCGATAAATCCGAAACTTTTCCGGTATACTTCTGGTGTCCGAATATAGCCGTCCAATATATCAATATTTATGTCTCGGACATTCCGAGACTCCTCGTCATGTCCGTGATCTCATCCGGGACTCCGAACTACCTTCGGTACATCAATACTCATAAACTCATAATACCGATCGTCATCAAACGTTAAGCGTGCGGACCCTACGGGTTCGAGAACTATGTAGACATGACTAAGACTCATCTCCGGTCAATAACCAATAGCGGAACCTGGATGTTCATATTGGCTCCTACATATTCTACGAAGATCTTTTATCGGTCAGAACCGCATAACAACATACGTTGTTCCTTTTGTCAAACGGTATGTTACTTGCCCGAGATTCGATCGTCGGTATCTCTATACCTAGTTCAATCTCGTTACTGGCAAGTCTCTTTACTCGTTCCGTAACACATCATCTCGTGACTAACTCATTAGTCTTTTTGCTTGCAAGGCTTATTGTGATGTGTGTTACCGAGAGGGCCCAGAGATACCTCTCCGACACTCGGAGTGACAAATCCTAATCTTGATCTATGCCAACACCACGAATACTTTTGGAGACACCTGTAGAGCATCTTTATGATCACCCAGTTACGTTGTGACGTTTGATAGCACACAAGGTGTTCCTACGATATTCGGGAGTTGCATAATCTCATAGTCATAGGAACATGTATAAGTCATGAAGAAAGCAATAGCAGTAAAACTAAACGATCATAGTGCTATGCTAACGGATGGGTCTTGTCCATCACATCATTCTCCTAATGATGTGATCCCGTTGATCAAATGACAACTCATGTCTATGGCTAGGAAACATAACCATCTTTGATCAATGAGCTAGTCTAGTAGAGGCATACTAGGGATATACTGTTTTGTCTATGTATTCACACATGTACTAAGTTTCCGGTTAATACAATTCTAGCATGAATAAAAGACATTTATCATGATATAAGGAAATGCAAATAACATCTTTATTATTGCCTCTAGGGCATATTTCCTTCAGCGCTGCAGGACGCGGCTGGGCTCGTTGAGGGCACCAGAAGCGAGCCCTTACTCGCCCGCATCCATCCATGCAAGTGGTAGGAGCTGGGGTGGCCGGAGCTCGCCGGAAACGAGCTCGCGGCGGCGCCGGAGTTCGGGCACCGTCGAGTTAGGTGCTGCGGGGCACGGGGAGGTGAGCTGGTGGGTGCGGCGTGCTCCTGGGGGTGCGCTGAGTGTGCTTATGGGCCCGGACGAGAGCGGCAACAGCTGTGGCCACGACGGCGACATGGCCGGCGGACCACAGCTCCGGCCGGAGGTGGAGCCGTAGCTAGAGAGCGCGGGGAGGTCGGGGGAGAGGGGGAATCCAAGTAGGAGCTCACAGGGAGGCGGTAGGGTAGCTCAAAGGGCTCGGGGAGGCATCGGAGCCGGTGAATCGACGGCGAGGTTGTCGGCGGCCCGAGGTTGAAGATGGGGTCGGGGAAGACGATGCAGAGCTTCCGGCGAAGCATGGCTCAGCGAGGAGGAAGAGGGCGTCGCGGCGGTCCTTCTGGGCACAGTCACGGGACGAGGGGGAGGCTCCGAGTGCGGCAACGGCGAGCGGCGGCGACGGGCAGGTTCGGTGGTGAGGGGAAGAGAGCCAGGAGAAGGGAGAGAGGTCGAGGAAGAAGGAAGAGAGTGAGGGGAGAGGACCAGGGGCTCGAGGGGTTGCGTGGCGCTCGTCTAGGGCGTCGGGGTGGAAGCAGGCAGGGAGGAGGTGGCAAGGCGTCGCCGGCGCGCTCGCCACGCACCTGCCTGTCCTCCTGGCAGGAGGAAGAAGACCACACAACCCCTGGTGGGCTGGGCCTCTTGTGCCAGGTAAGGCCCAGGTGAGGTTCCACTCTCTCTCTCTTTTTCTAAAAAAAGTTTCTATTTTCTATTTTTGTTATTTTGTTTTGATTTAGTTTATAGCCCAAATCATTTTAATAAATCCTAAAAATAATTGTGGGCATTAAATAAATTATTACAGAGGCCCTCAACTATTTTCAGAATTGTTGGAGCATTTAAAGATATTAAAAATATTTAAATGCCCCAATTTGAATACAATATGGGTTATTCAAAAATCCAGAATGGTCCTAGAAATATGTGCAACATTTTTGACAGAGGGTTTTAATCAATCCAAAAATGATGAACTTTTCCCAAGGGCATTTTGGGTTTATTGAAAAAGATTTTAATTTGACCCTAGTTGAATTCATTTAGTGCTAGGGTTTGAACATCCCCATTTCCAGTTTCTGAGAACTTAAACATGATGCACATGAAGACCAAGCAAGACAGGCAAGGGCTAGTCTAGGGCTGTGACAACTCACCCCCACTAAACAAGAATCTCGTCCCGAGATTCAAGCATAGGGTAAGAAATCAGAGGGGACACTAACTAACACAATCTTCTCGATCCAGTTTTCCTCCTCGAAATTGTTGATTCAATGCATCATGTAGATCTTGGCATCCTTGATTTCAAAGCTTCATCCAACACGACAACAAAAGAACGTGAATTCTACAGGATTTGATCTTCTTGAAGATCGAGCAATTCAAGATCAACTCATGGATTGAGACGTCGAAACATCCCTTGAGCTGAGACACGGAGTACACCTCCAGAGGGATGGAGTGAAACAGATGATGAAGGTTCACTTGATAGGCAATAATTCCACACTTAAGAAGATAATGATCGATGTCACCAGACGGGGTACCTTAGAGAAGGTGACTCGTAGAGTTATTCCCTTAAGTGACAAAAAGAATTACTTTTGATATAGAGATCATTGAGATCCTCTATACCAGCCTAAGGCAAATCACAATCGATCATTTGACGGAGTCCGAAAGAATGACATTCTCCATCTAGAATGGATGATGTGGACTGCCTTGTAAAAGACAATGCCAAGGTTGATTTTGCTTATCACCGGAAATGGATGGGACCCATGGCAAGTCCACTTCTGAAAATAATCCTGAACAGAAGTGATTGAGAACGGTAACCCATGGAGAATTGGCACATTGGCGGTGCAAGCTGGGAACAAAATGCAAATGCTGGGAATGATTCTGGTAAATGGGAAGAATCCCAAGAGTAGAGAGTAAATCTACTTTTGAGGGGTTATAGCATAACCAAGAACACTGGGAGCAATCCCGGTTAGTGCCAGTGATAACACCTAGTGCTTGTGCGTGCTCTCAAGAACTTGAGCATTCCCATATTCATCAAGGTTTTACCAATATCCGTGTCAAGGATCCTGGTAACACATCATACGACCATGATGAATAGCGATGGACGATGCAAATGCAAAGGAAGATAACACTTTCTCAGACTTCACCTTAGCGGTGTCAAGGGAAAAATCTGGATGATCGACCGAGAAAAATTTAGCACTCCGCTTCTAATGTTCTCCTTGACGTGCTAGTGCAATCCATTTATTAAAATGGTTTGGTACCTATAACATCAAGTAAAAGATCGGACTTCAGGAGCACAAAAATGCATAAGGAACAACTAGGGAGTAATTCCTACGAAGTCCTTATGGGGAGGCGGTCAACTTCTTCAACAAAGAAACTACAATAATAGGCCTTCCGGCTGGGTGTGTTGGCCACGACATCCACTTTACCGGTTATCGAGAGACCAATATTATAGATCTTGGGAACTGCTCCAACCATCATATCTGCCTGAGATTCAGTTTTGGTTGGTGTTAGGATATTCCAGACTCATCTAGTCTAGGAAAAATGAATGTTTGCAACAAAAATCGACGTGACGGCGTTGCGAGATTCTCGGGGAGTGAACTACGATAGCAAGCTCCAAAACATGAGCTAGTTCTGCTACATACGGGTGAACACGTTGTCTAAGACAAGCATGACCACCTAGTAGTCTTACGACAAAACACTACCGAGTTCAGGGGGAACCATCAACGAGGATATTGAAGTCCTTGCATAAGTCTAGCTCTTAAGAAGAAACTTCTTCTCCTTGAACAAATCAATCAGTGGCTTGGTGTGCTAGGGATACATATGGAATGAAGATGATCAGTCTATCAGACCATGGGATACTTGATACGTCTCAAACGTATCTACTTTTCCAAACACTTTTGATATTGTTTTGACCTCATTCTTGCATGATTTGGACTAAACTAACCCGGACTGATGCTGTTTTTAGCAGAGCTGCCTGTATGGTTTATTTGTGTGCAGGAAAACGGATTTTTAAGTATCTCAGAAAAATCCACGAAAAATCAGAGAAAATCCACGCACCCGAAGGAACCAAATACCAGAAGTGGGGCCAGAGGGGGGCCAGGGGGTGCCCAGGCGCCCTGTGGGCGCGCCCCCCCTGGGCCGCGTCGGGGGGGCGCCTGGGTGGGGCCCACACCCCCTGGTGCCCTACTTTAGCCCGTATTTTTCCTCCCAACGCAGAAACCCCAGATCGGAAGTTCTTTCGCAGTTTTTCGTCGCGGAGCCGCCGCCACCCTCTGTTCTTCTTCGGGAGGGCTAACCTGGAGGCTGAATTGGCCTCCGGAGAGGGGAGATCGTCGCCATCGTCATCATCATCACCACTCCATCATCCCTCCATGACTTCCCCCTTCATGTGTGAGTAATTCCCCTGCTGTAGGCGAAGGGGATGGTAGGGATTGGATGAGTTAGATCATGTAATAGTTCGTCAGATTGTTGGGGGCATGTTGCCTATCATCTACTATGGTGTTTATCATCTTTGCTACAACTTGTTATTCTTAATGCTTGACACTTAGGGCCCGAGTGCCATGATTTCAGATCTGAACCATATGTGTTTGCATGAATATATTTGTGTTCTTGATCCTATCTATGAGTTGTATGCACCTGTTACGGTTCGGAACCGGCGATCCCAAAAGTGACAGCTTGGGACACCAAAGGGGATGGTCCGTAGTTTGAGGATTACATGTATCCATTGAGTTCATTGATTTGTTCCGGTGCTCTTTGACAGGAGCACCTTAATATCCATTAGTTCCTTTTGGCCCCGTTCATAGCAGGATGGTAGGACAAAAGATGTTGTGCAAGTTCTTATTGCAAGCACGTACAACTACCTACGGGATACATGCCTAATGTTTGATATTTGCCTAGATGATCATTACTTTTCCGTGTGCCGTGCCCCAAGTTAGAATCTATCTCATCCATGCAGCGCCCAACCATCCATCTCCCTAGCCTACATTATTTTAAACCTTGCTTGTCACTAGTTGCTACTTTTGCCATTTACTACTGCCATTTACTTTTACTGTTTACTTTTTACTATTACTACCATCACTATCATATCACTGTTACCACTTATATTTTGTTGCAAGTTAGTATATTTCAGGTGCGGTTGAATTGACAACTCAACTGTTAAAGCTTATAAATACTCTTTGGCTCCCCGTGTGTCGAATCAATAAGTTGGGTTATTCTTACCCGCGAAGACTATCTCGATCCCTTACGGTTGAGGGTTATCAAGTACCGTTTTCTGGCGCCGTTGCGGGGGAGCATAGCAATATTTACAAGTCTACTTGAGGTATCCTACCTGCTGCACTTTATTCACTATGGGTAAGAAAGGAGACCCCAAGGTTCCGATCTTACTATCCACTACAAGAAGAGGTACTGCTCTGAGCACTAGTGCTACGCTTGATTCACCTTCTGTTATGAGTAAGTTTGCCTCACCACCACCACATGATGCTCCTACTGAATCTGTTACTATGTCTGATACTCTTGATGATGCTTCTACTACTTTTGATGATGATATTAGTTCGCTTGGTTATGCTCTTGAGAAACAAATTGTTGCTGCTGCTGAAAAATATGGAATTGAACTTCCTGTAGCTCGCTACCCTATTGGTGAAACTTATGATTATCCTGATTTGAGTAAACTCAAAGAGAGGCTCCTTGATGATGATTACTGTATGCTTGATGAAGATCTATGCAGGGAACTGACAGAGTTTGCTGGCTCTGACCCTGAAGTTATTAAGAAAATATTTGAAAAACACTCTTTGAAAAACAAAACCGTCCTAATCCTGAGTTTGCTACATCTCCTATATGCATTGATGATCCTGATTTTGATTTCTCTGTTGATCTCTCACTTATACCTATGGTTGAAGCTGACCCCTTTTATGGCAGAGAAAATGATGATGCTATTGCACACCTGACTAAACTCGGTGAGTTAGGTAGCCTGTTTACCACAGATGAGAAGATACGATACTTTTATGTGACCAAGCTTCTTCCTTTCTCCTTGAAGGAGGGTGCTAAAGCATGGTATGATTCACTTCCATGCGGTTCCATTAAGAGTCCTCAGGACTTAGCTCACTCTTTTGTTGATAAGTACTTTCCTGCTCACATGCAACATGCTGCTTTACAAAGAATTTATAACTTTAAACAGTTGAAGGATGAGTCCCTCCCTAAAGCTTGGGGGAGGTACTGTGGTTTGATTCGGGCTAGACCAGGACATGAAATTCCTAAGAATGAATTAATTGATATATTCTATGCTGGTCTAACTAATGAATCTAGGTCCTATTTGGACAGTTGTGCTGGTTGTGTTTTCAGGAAAAGAATACCGGAGGATGCGGAAGATCTGATGGGCAGGATCGCCAAAAACCATGAAGATTGGTCCGTCCCTGAACCATCTCCACCAACAAAGAAGAGGGGCATGTTTGTTCTAAGCCCCGAGGATATGCGAGAAGCAAATAAGTCTATTAAAGAGAAGGGTATTAAAGCTGAAGACGTGAAGAATCTACCCCCTATTGAGAAGCTGTGTGAGCCTACCACTCACCCTCCTATGGTAGAGGTACATTCTCTTTTAGATTTCAACGCAGGTGACATCCCTCATGGTAAACCTCCTGATCAATGTTTAGATGAGTTTGATAATTTTATTATGAAACAGAATCATTTTAATGAGAGGATAGAAAGTCAGTTGCATGATAATTCCCTTGCTATCAAAAAGTTGCTTGGTGTTTTAGATAGAACAGTTAATGATGTTCAATGTCTTGTGAAGCATTTTCATATGGTTCAAACTCAGCTTGATCAAATTTCTAATGTGCAAAGAGATTTGCTTGCTTACAATGCCAAACAAGATAAATTGCACTCATTTGGGATTAAGACCCGAGGAGGAACTAGTACTCAAGATCCTCTTTATCCAGAGGGACATCCGAAGAGAATCGAGCAAGACTCTCAAATGCAGGAAGAAGAAATTGTTGTCTCTCCAAATAAGAAGAAGAAACAGAAAGAGACTGACAATTCTAATGATCCTATTGCAGATGAAGAGCCAGCTATTGATCCCAATAGTGTATCTATTTCCGATGCTGAGACTGAAGACGGTGCTGAACCTGAAGGTAATGATAATGAGAAAAACGATCCGCCTGAAGTTCGAGAAGAAGAAGCACCTGACAAACGTAAGAGGTACACTAAAGAAGACTTCATCGCAAGAAAACATGGGAAGGAGAGAGAACCATGGGTATAGAAACCCATGCCCTTTCCAGGTAAGTCCATCAAATCTAAAGAAGTAGAGCATTATAATAAGTTTTGTGAATGGATTAAACCTCTTTTTCTTCAAATCCCTTTGACTGATGCTATTAAGTTACTTCCTTATTCAAAATATATGAAAGATATTGTCACTAACAAAAGAAAAGTTCCTAATGATGCAATATCTACTATGCTTGCTAACTATTTTTTCAGTGGAAAGATTCCTGAGAAGCTCGGTGATCCAGGTATACCCACCATTCCTTGCTCCATAAAGAATAATTATGTCAAAACTGCTTTATGTGATCTTGGAGCTGGAGTGAGTGTTATGCCTCTCTCTCTTTACGAGAGGCTTTGTTTAGGTAAACTAATTCCTACAGATATCTCCCTTCAGATGGCTGACAAGTCAACCGCTGTTCCGATAGGTATTTGTGAGGATGTTCCAGTAGAAGTTGCTAATTGTTTAATTCTGACTGATTTTGTTGTGCTTGACATGCCCGAGGATGGGAGCATGTCCATTATTCTTGGTAGACCTTTTCTTAACACCGCAGGTGCTATTATTGATTGCAATAAGGGGAAGGTTACCTTCCATGTGAATGATAAAGAACACACGGTATATTTTCCGAAGAAGACCGACAGGAGGCATGCCCTCAACTCTATAGAGAATATCGAGACCGTAAAAATTGGAGAATGGGACTGTCCACTACATGTGCCTCACAAATACAAAACTATCATGGTAGGGACAATGCCCATCAAGGTAAGAGTTCAGTGATTACTTCGTAGGAGGTGAGACTTTTTGCTCTATATATCGCTTGTTTGTTGGTAAGACTTGATCAACCTTACTAGTGAACATGTTTTATATGGATAAAAAGTTGAGCTTGCTATGTTTTCATTTTGTTTTTAGCGTTGTCCTACTTGCTGTACCAAGTATCTATGTTTTTGAAGCTTCACAATACCACTAACTGCTTCAAGTTTTCAGAGAGTTTCGCAGCTTTTTGAACTTCGAAAAATTTTCAACAGTAAAGTTTTCAGAAAAATTCCAGAAAAATTATATTAAAAATTTCCACAACAGGAGAGACCCGGAAAGTCCTGGGGCCGGCCAGGGGGGCCACCAGTGGCCCAGGCGGCCAGCTGGCGCGGCCCAGCCCCTAGCCGTGCCCACAGGGCGCCTGGGGCCCACGGGACCCCCTCCAGGTACTTCTTCTTCCCTCCTCTCTCTCTTTTTCCAGAAACCCGAGTTCTAGTCTTGTTCTTGCTGTTCTTGCTGTTCTTGGAGGCGATTCTTCGATCTCTCTCTACAGCCCATCATTTGAGCTGAAATTTTGAGCAAATACTCCCTGGTATGTGACTCCTCCACCCCTCCAATTAGATTTTTGATTGGTGGCCTCATTTGTGAGTATTTAGTAGTTCTTGGTGCTGTAGAGATGAGCTTGCATGCATGTGTAGAAAGTTATTTTCCAAGTTTTGATGCAAGTTTATGCCTTGGGCAAGTGAGTTGAGTAGTTTGCCTTAGCTCACTTTGTTTTAATCCTCGTTTTTGTAAATTGTATATTTTTCTTCAGAAATGAGTTTGTTAGGAAAGGCAAAAGGATGGCTTGAGAAGAGGAGGCCCGCACACTCCGATCGAGTCACTAGAGCCGCAGCTTCACCATCGACTGCTAGGGTGAGCTATAATGAGGATCGTGTGCCCCTGGAGTTGTTGGAAGACACAAGTCTAGCACGTGCAATGACATTTCCATGTGATGAATTCATGGAAGCTGCGGGAATCAAGGATGAGTTTTATAATCTTTGTGCTAATGCAGGTTTGACACGACTCGTCACGAGCCATGTTACTCAGTATCAGAAACTCACCTCCGGTTTCATTAACAGTTTTAGATATAATCCCGATTCAGGTGCTATTGAGTTTAAAATTTATAATGATCTTATCACCATGACTTTGGGAAATTTTTGTGAAGTAATAGGTGTGCCGAACGTTGGGAGGACGGAAAGGATGGCCACTCAGCCCTCCGAGCTGAAAACCATCATCAACTCTCTCTGCAGCATGGGTACGAGGGATATTCATCGGTCGAAGATCTCCAGCATCTTGTTTCCTCACCTCAGGTATTTTGCATATTATATTGCTAGAGGGGTGTTAGCTCGTGACAACACGAGCAACATTTCTGCTCCGGATATTGCTATCCTGGCAGCAGCCCTCTCAGGGAGGTCTGATTATAATCTTGGTACCTTAATTGCTCGACGCCTTGCTATGAACGGTAACAAGGGAGACTTATATGGTGGCATTTATGCCACACTTATCTTAGAGCATCTTGGAGGCACCCCACACCCTGATGATACTCCTTTTACTTATTTAAGCTTTGTTCTTGCTGCTATGAAAAGGCATAAGTTTGTTACCATGGGTTCTGAGCTTGATAACCTTGTTTATATCTTGCGTTTCGGAACTACCGCGGAACGCGAGATCCGTCTACCTGCACCTCTTTTGTTTGATTTTTCTCGCAGGAACGGATGGTCCTTTGATGTTGTCCAGTTCGATGAGTTCATGGTCCAGCATCAGTTTCATAACCCCATGGAGGGGGTTGTGCCCGACGAGGAGAGGCACGGTGAGATACCACATTTTCAGGAGGAGACCGCCACCGAGTTTGGTGAAGGGTCTTCCTCTGTTTGGCGCTCGGAACCTTCCTCGTGGGAGACTCCGAGGAGTTCGGTGTACGCGCCATCATCCTTCTACGACCCTTGGTCTCACCACCATACCCCTGGAGCAGGAGGCTCCTGGGGGCAGTAGCTGCTACCAACTTAGGCCAAAAGCCTAAGCTTGGGGGAGTACGTGCCCTTCTCACTTTTTCATTGTATTATCCGTTTTATTCTCTTTAATCTTTTCGAAGTTTTTGCCCATTCTTCTTTACTTCTCTCTTTGCAAAAACAACAAAAAGATTTTCTCTTTCTTTTGCTTTTATTCAACCTTTGAAAAAAACCAAAAAGATTTCCTTTTTCTCTTTAGTTTGCTTTGTTTTCAGAGATCAGCTCGAGTCCATGATGGCATTTGATTATATTTCCTACGTTCGATCGTGCAAGTGACAAGCAGTAATGACGAAGATCGACTGAAAGGAAGCAACAGGGAAGACCGGTATGAACTCTTATTGTTTCTACTTTTGTACATATGCCTGTACTTATGATCTAGAGACCAGCTTGTAGCGACATAGTGCTATGTTTACAATGCTCTTCCAGTGGTTCATGCTTTCCTTGTGGCTAGTCTCGAATAACTAGAGTATATAATGTGTTATTGAAATGATCTACATGCATCGCACTATTCATAGTCTGGTATACTAAGGTGGTATTTCCCTTTGGAGAATTTTTGGATTGACTTGGCACATGCTTACACATGTTTAAGACTAAAAAGTCTACTTTGCCTTGATGATCTTTGAGTTTTAGAATAGTTATATCACTTTCATGCCCGATTCAATGTTGCTTTGTCGCTCTGCATGATTATGACCGTTATTGCTCTCTTGTTGGCCGCTTCCCAGTCTTTTGCTAAACCTCCACTTGTACTAAGCGGACTGACTGCTTGTGCATCCAAAACCTTTAAACCTGTTATGCCATATGAGTCTACTATACCTTCCTATACATGGTATTTACCTGCCATTCCTAACGAAGACTTTCATGTACCATCTCGAAATTATTCAAAAGCACTTCTCTTTTTGTGCCTATGTTTTAGCTCATGAGGAAGTAGGAGTTAATTCATGATCTCTTTAAGTTGGACAAGTTTCACCCCTGGATTGCATGTATAATGTGCAAACCCCTAATATGAAAAGGAACTGGCATTGAGTGCGCCCGGCTCAAAAACATAATATAACAAACAAACCCTCCTTCACGCTTTGTTCATGAGAAATCAGAAAACTTTGGCAGTGATAAATAAAGGAGATTAAGAGGATGTGATCGTCCTCATGCGGGAGCCGTTCCTCGAGACTTGTCTAGCTTAAAAAGTGACTGAGTTATCTGCTAGCATTCGTTGACGAAATATGCACCTCTCAAAACATATTTACTTCTGTTTTTAAAACCAAGAGCTCTGGTACATGTTTAGTTTTTGTTTCCGATCACGGGTTTTCAACTTTGCCAATAAAAGCCACGGTTCGAGAGTCTCACCTTCGTTCTTCAAAGCACTGACTAGGAGAGCATAATTGTCATTCTGAGTGTAATGTGCATTGTCCCAAAGTATTACATTGTCTTCTGCATACTTGTGATATGATTTATTATGAAATTCTTAGCTCTAGTCTCCTTTAAAACTCTGGAGGAGTCTCTGCATTTATGTTTTGCTTCACTCATGGAGGCTAGCGAGATACCACCTTAATATGCTGAAGCTATGTGCAATGTGATCTTGTCTTGATTTTCAGTAATATATTATTTACTCTTAATTATTTGTGACTGGTCACTTGAAAGAAGGATTGCTCCTTGCATTGTTCTCATAAGTACTGTTTTAGTACTTGTTGAACTCTTTTCGTAGTACATGCTTATATACATCTAATGAAGCAAAAGAGTTTGTCAAAGTTTTCTTTGTCGCGTCCAGTTCGTTGAACTGAATTGCTTGAGGACAAGCAATATGCTAAGCTTGGGGGAGTTGATACGTCTCAAACGTATCTACTTTTCCAAACACTTTTGATATTGTTTTGACCTCATTCTTGCATGATTTGGACTAAACTAACCCGGACTGACGCTGTTTTCAGCAGAGCTGCCTGTATGGTTTATTTGTGTGCAGGAAAACGGATTTTTAAGTATCTCAGAAAAATCCACGAAAAATCAGAGAAAATCCACGCACCCGAAGGAACCAAATACCAGAAGTGGGGCCAGAGGGGGGCCAGGGGGTGCCCAGGCGCCCTGTGGGCGCGCCCCCCCTAGGCCGCGCCGAGGGGGCGCCTGGGTGGGGCCCACACCCCCTGGTGCCCTACTTTAGCCCGTATTTTTCCTCCCGATGCAGAAACCCCAGATCAGAAGTTATTTCGCAGTTTTTCGTCGCGGAGCCGCCGCCACCCTCTGTTCTTCTTCGGGAGGGCTAATCTGGAGGCTGAATTGGCCTCCGGAGAGGGGAGATCGTCGCCATCATCATCATCATCACCACTCCATCATCCCTCCATGACTTCCCCCTTCATGTGTGAGTAATTCCCCTGCTGTAGGCGAAGGGGATGGTAGGGATTGGATGAGTTAGATCATGTAATAGTTCGTCAGATTGTTGGGGGCATGTTGCCTATCATCTACTATGGTGTTTATCATCTTTGCTACAACTTGTTATTCTTAATGCTTGACACTTAGGGCCCGAGTGCCATGATTTCAGATCTGAACCATATGTGTTTGCATGAATATATTTGTGTTCTTGATCCTATCTATGAGTTGTATGCACCTGTTACGGTTCGGAACCGGCGATCCCAAAAGTGACAGCTTGGGACACCATAGGGGATGGTCCGTAGTTTGAGGATTACATGTATCCATTGAGTTCATTGCTTTGTTCCGGTGCTCTTTGACAGGAGCACCTTAATATCCATTAGTTCCTTTTGGCCCCGTTCGTAGCGGGATGGTAGGACAAAAGATGTTGTGCAAGTTCTTATTGCAAGCACGTACAACTACCTACGGGATACATGCCTAATGTTTGATATTTTCCTAGATGATCATTACTTTTCCGTGTGCCGTGCCCCAAGTTAGAATCTATCTCATCCATGCAGCGCCCAACCATCCATCTCCCTAGCCTACAGTATTTTAAACCTTGCTTGTCACTAGTTGCTACTTTTGCCATTTACTACTGCCATTTACTTTTACTGTTTACTTTTTACTATTACTACCATCACTATCATATCACTGTTACCACATATCTTTTGTTGCAAGTTAGTATATTTCAGGTGCGGTTGAATTGACAACTCAACTGTTAAAGCTTATAAATACTCTTTGGCTCCCCGTGTGTCGAATCAATAAATTGGGTTATTCTTACCCGCGAAGACTATCTCGATCCCTTACGGTTGAGGGTTATCAATACTTCGCACGTATGCATGACTGAATTGGGATGATTCCAGGGAAGTAAAACAAGCTTTCTCAATTTCACGGCGGCAACTTACATTAAGTACTCGTGAATTAGGGGAGGCCACTTCTTACATCAAGACATCTACTTTATGAGCTAACACAAAGATGATGCTTACAAAAGTTTCCAATGTTAACGTTAATGTTCAACATGAATCATGGAGAGGATAAACATGTCGTTGATGTGCTCAACAACAATTCATCAAGGCTTCCATAAAATGGAATTCCATAACTATGTGAACAAAGTGATAGCATTGGTCAGACTAATAGATGTAATGAGGTATGCTCGAGGGACACCCACGAGTAAGGTAACATTACGAATACCATTGGTTCTGATTTGACTTGACGATAGCCCACACTCAAGTCAAAGTTTTGGACAAGGTAATAGATCCAACAATTGTTCACAAGGATCAACCGATCATGATATCATCTTTCCTCAACACACACACAAAAGATATCACTTGGAAGGAACTAAGTCAGGCAAGCTTTTGTCTTCCAACTCTCCAAGTTGTTGTTTAGCTTAACCAACTAATTCAGGGTATCCAATACAGATTCTCGGAGAAGGGGTGGTTTACAAGAAAACCAACTTGATCACGAATTCAACATAGCGGTCAGGGAACAACCTGGTAATACTTCCGAGAAGATATCCGGAAAATCACGAACCACCGATATGTTACTAAGCTCGAGAACAATCTTGCTTTTCAAGGCAAGACGATATGATCAAATGAGCAAGGACTTAACAAAATCCTAACTCATCAATCAAGGAGTGCACCAGGAAAGTGGACTAGGTAGCACGATCAACCTTAGGGTGATGATTCAATAATCAACTCGCTAAGGATGAGGTTATTGTCCATTTAGCTACCAAGCAACAGAGTTGCTAGGAGTATTGATTTCACACATCACAATTTACTTGTCGGTATTCCGGTTACAATAACACGGAGACCGAGGAATGAGCGATAATGGCGAGAAGTATCACTGTATCAAGAGTTCATAGGAGGTTGTGCAATTCCCATGACATTCTTGACATAAGGATGGTAATACTCCAGGATAGAACATATTAGAAGCTGGATTAGCATTCTTCACCTGCGAAGAACAACTTCTTTGACCCAATCCTAGATATGGATAAGGTACTGGAGTTTGTTTCTCCTAGTCATTCCAGAATAGAATGGCTTGACAGACCACAAGAGTAAAAGGCATCGATGAACACAAGTGCACGACTACTCCTGACTATCAATTGATAGACGAGGATCGGAATATAACTAAAGGGGAACAACTCGGGGAACATATGATTGTTGATACGTCCAAAACGTATCTATAATTTCTGCTTGCTCCATGCCACTTTTGGGTGATATTGCTATGATATTCATACACTTCCATAAACTTTTGATCATATTTGGACTAACTTACTAATCCAGTGCACCCCAGTGCCAGTTTATGTTTTCGGCTGTTTTTGTATTTCAGGTTTTCACGTTTCGAGAACTGCCCAGAAAAATCCAGAAAAATTATATAAAAAAATCAGCGATATGGAAACAACACTGCGTCCGAAGGGCAGCCTGGGGGGGGGGGCACAGGGGCTCCAGGCGCCCTGTGGGCGCGCCCCCCCTGGGTCGCGCCGGGGGGGCGCCTCGGCCCCCCGAGAGTCCCCCGGTGCCCTAATTTGGCAGATATTTAAAGGGTTCCCTGTAACCCTTGAAACAGGACTTCTTTTCGCGATCCCATCTCTGTTCCGCCGCCGCCACCGCTTCCAAGATCGGGAGCACCAGGAGAACTCTTCCCGGCACCCTGCCGGAGGGGAGGATCACCACCGGGAGCTTCTCCACCACCATGGACGCCTCCCGGATGACTCGTGAGTAGTCTCCCTTGGACCATGAGTCCATGACCAGTAGCTATGTGATGTTCTCCTCCCGTTCTTGTGCTTCACTAATTAATCCTCGTGAGCTGCCCTACATGATCGAGGCACCTATGTAATCCTTGTGCTATTGCTATGTTGAGTTTGCTGGGATCCGATGGATTATGAGATTATGTTCAGATTGATCTTGAGTAATATATTTGATTCACCTCTTTTATATTTTAGTTCATAAGTAATTCTTGCATGTTCTCCGTTGTTATTTATTGCTTTGGCCGAGTAGTAAGTAGTGACTCCAAGAGAGAACGTTATGCTCGATTGTGGGTTCATGCCCCTCGATGACTAGCTTGAGTGACTGTCGGGGGAAACTGTCCTCCCACGAGCACCTATGGGACCGGAGCCCCTTTCTACGTTGCAGTAAGGGAGCGAAGGGAGCACGGAGAGCAGATCGAGGAGCACACGCGGGCAGTTTACCCAGGTTCGGGCCGCGCGGACGCGTAAAACCCTACTCCTGCCTTGGTTCTGATCTTGCTTTTGTTTCGTTTCGCAGGACCTTGACCCAGCGGATGGCGAAGAGGGCCAAGATCCCTGTGTGTTCAATATCGAGGACGACGAGCCCGTCGCGGCGGCAAGCGACGCGCCGGCGACGAGCTTGCCGGATCAGCCTGCTGCTCTGAGGAGCAGCCCCCAGCGCAGCCCCCAGCGTAAGTCTGGTATTTATCTTTCTGCTTGACGGGTGCGCTTGAGGTTATCATTTTGGTTGATGTCTTGTTGTCTTGTGCAGAAGTGGAGCCGCAGCCGCAGGAGCGCCAGGAGGTCACCCCCGACGAGCCACTTGCTCCACCCTCCCCGCCAAGGATGAACTCCCCGGCAAGGGAGAACGCTCCGCCAAGGACGGGCACTCCGCCAAGGGCGAGTACCCCGCCAAGGGTGAGCAGCCCGACAAGGGTGAGCACCCCGCCAAGGGAGGGCGCAGGCGGCCCTCCGCCAGCAGGGGCCACTACTCCGCCGCCAAGGGAGAATTCCCCGGCGAGGGATCCCGTCGTCGAAGAAATCCGCGAAGGTAAAGCTTGTAATTTCTTCTTCTCGGATTCGTCTTTTTTGGATATTTGCTTGATTCTTTCTTTTTCTTCTTCTTCTGCTAGATCTTCCCGCCCCGGAGCGGATGGAAACGGAGACCACCGTCGAGGAGGGCGTGCATGGCCACGGCGGCAATGCCACTGCAGCCGAGGAGATGGCTGTAGCTGACAAGCCAGCCGTCGAGGAGACCGCCCCGACCGCCGACGCCGCGGCTGGGGAAGGGACCGGCGACCATACCGCTGGCCCGGAGGCTGCGGGAGCGCCGGACGCTGCACCGGCCGCCGACCCTTCCACCTCCGCGGACCGGTCGGGCGTCTACTTGGAGGCCGCCAACGGGGTTTTTATTCAGGTCCCGTGGGCATCCTCGTCTCGGGCACCTGCGGAGGGAGAGACCTTCGATGGAGAGGTCCTCGCCTCCGCTGGGTTGAAGATTGTTGAAGCGCCCGGCAGCAGCGACGAGCCCGAAGAGGAGAGACTCCTTCGTCGGCTCCTGGCTTTGTACCGGGCCAGGCAGGCGAAGTTGGAGTCTCGGGAGGCTCTCGCCGCCAAGGCTGGAGCTGACTTGGAGAAGCGCGCCGCGGAGCTCCGCGCCGCCAATCAGGCGGCCCTCCGGAGCTTGGCGGAGGAGCGTGAAGAGCTTGCCGGGGCGCAGCAAGCATTTATCCTTGAAAAAGCTGAGGCCGAGGAGCAGCAACGATTGGCCGCCGAGGAGCTGTCTTGGCGGGAAGGAGTACTCAACCAGCGGAAGGTCGACCTCGACGCCCACGAGGACGACCTTGCCGCCCGGGAGCAGGCCATTGGCGGGGCTCTGAAGGAGGCGAGGAACGCCGCAGCCGCCGCAAAGACTGCCAAGAAGGACCTGAAGGCCAAGGTGGCGCAGACGGAGCTGTACCTGAAGGCGAGCGAGGAGAGGGTCACTGCGCTGAACGTGGCGCGGGAGAAAGATGCCCACACCAACTCTCAGCTGCAGGTACGTCTCTCCGAGAAGGGCAAAGAGCTCACTGACGCTAGGAACTGCATCGCTGACTTAGAGCTGAAGGTCTCCACCTTGACTGACTCGCTCGACGCCGCCCGGGACCGCGAGACGAAGCTGAAGGACGAACTCCGCAAGGAAAGGGCCTTGGTGGAGAGCGCCGCCGTCTCGCAGAACAACTTCAACCGGGCAGTGGAGCAGTGGACTGATGAGCTGGTCACCTCCGCTGCCAATATTGACATGGAGATGATGGCGCTGAGGGCGGAGCATCTCGTGTACTCCCCGGACGAGAGTCTCCCCCACAGCGCCAAGTTGAGTCTGTTCTTCAGGGGAATTGCGCCGGCGCTTGCGCGGCTGCGGGAGAAGATCCCCGTGCAGCTGGCCGACGAGGCGCGTCGGCTCTGCATGGGCACCATGGAGCGGGTCTTGTCGAAGATCGTCTACCGCAACCCCGGCATCAACCTCGTCAACGTCCTCCGCTCCTTGCCGCCCGAAGCCGACCAGGAGGCGTTGAAGGCGCAAGTTGCCCACATCGTCGCCAAGGTGGGCAAGATCACGAGGCGTGAAGGCGACCGCGTAGATTAGATTCCTTTCTTTCTGCTTCCTTTGCCGCTGCAAAGCATGTTACGGACAAGAATCTGTTAGTATTGTGGCAAGTTATCTTTGTAATATACAATCTTATTTTGAGCAACCAATGCAGTGTTATGTCCCTTGCTTTGGTCCCTTCACTTTCTATGCATTCCACCCTACGTTTTTAGGGAACTTGCCGGCAAAGGGCCCTTGCCGCGAGCGCTGAGTGCTGGACTCTTAGCAGCCTGCTGGCAATACCTTTGCCGACAAGAAACCTTGCCGCAGCTAGTCGCAGCACACTTAGATTGCTGAGCGAACTCGAAAACGAAGTAAGGGCGCGACACTTGTCGCAGCTCACTTAAGTCGTTGAGCGTGCTCGAAACAAAGTAAGGGTGCGGCTAGCCACGAGTAGGTCCCTCCGCGCACAGGTTTTCCATACAAAGTGTGGTTGTTCAAGGAAGACAACTAAAAAAATAGAAAAATTTGAATTACTCAAACTTTGGTAACTTAGCTTTCATAGATTGTTTGCTCCCCGACAAGGCTTCTCTTTCTTGAACAGTACTTGGTTCATGCTTCCATCTCCTTCCCCCCCGGCAAACTTGTGCGCGAGGAATACTCCTTCTTCTTAAGAGGGAAAGAAAAAGAGGAGGAAAAACAATTATAGGGCCTCATGGCTTGCTAGTGCTTACCGGGGATGTGCGTTGCACAAGGTGTCAGATGATGCATGCAAATAACAAAGAAAAGCATGGAAATGACAAATAGTGCGAAGCACAAAAGCTTTACTGATGCACGGGATCTGCGCCCGGCTTTGTACAAAGGTTTACATGCAACAGCGGCAAGACTTGTACAAAAGGTGGTTGCCGGAGCGGATCACGGCAACCGCTCCTTACGGGTGAAACTTGCGAAGATGCTCTATGTTCCAGGAGTTGCTCACCGGTAAGCCTTCTTCTGTCTCAAGGCGGACAGCGCCGGGCCTTGTGACTTGTCTCACCCGATAAGGGCCTTCCCACTTCGGCGTCAACTTGTTGGAATTCTTGGCGGACTGAACACGCCGAAGAACAAGGTCGCCTTCCTCGAGACTCCTGGCCCTGACCTTGCGGCTATGATAGCAACGCAAGGCTTGCTGGTATCGAGCAGCTCGTACAGCAGCCTGGAGACGTTCCTCCTCAAGGAGCAATGCATCATCTTGTCGCAGTTGCTCTTGCTCGAGCTCATCATAAGCGAGCACTCGAGGAGATCCGTATACGAGTTCCGTGGGGAGAACTGCCTCTGCTCCATAGACAAGAGCAAAGGGTGTCTGTCCGGTGGCTCGATTTGGTGTCATCCTGATTGACCAAAGAGCCGCCGACAACTCCTCTATCCAGTTTCTTCCACACTTGTGCAGCCTGTCGAAGGTTCTTGTCTTGAGTCCGCGCAGCACTTCAGCATTGGCCCTCTCCGCTTGACCATTGCTCCTTGGGTGAGCAACAGAAGCGAAGCAGACCTTGGCGCCAAGGTCTTGGACGCACTGCATGAAGGTGCGACTCATAAACTATGTGCCGTTGTCGGTGATGATCCTGTTAGGGATTCCGAAACGGCAAACAATCGATCTGAAGAACCTGACTGCTGACTGTGCTGTCACCTTTCTCACTGGTTCCACTTCTGGCCACTTTGTGAACTTGTCGATTGCTACGTACAAGTACTCAAAGCCCCCGACTGCGCGGGGAAAGGGGCCGAGAATATCGAGCCCCCAGACCGAGAAGGGCCAGGACAAAGGGATCGTCTGGAGAGCTTGAGCTGGCTGGTGAATTTGCTTGGCATGGAACTGGCACGCTTCACACTTGGTTACTTGTGCAGTTGCATCTTGGAGGGCTTCTGGCCAGAAGAACCCTTGCCGGAACGCCTTCCCGACAAGTGCCCTTGCGCCAATGTGGTGGCCACATATGCCTCCATGTATCTCTGCCAACAGTTTCTGTCCATCTTCCCTGGAAATGCACTTCAACCTGACACCATTGAGTCTTCTTCTGTACAGTTCATTGCCAATGAACTGGTACATACTCGACTGCCTGGTTATTTTCTCTATCTCTTCTGGCTCGTCGGGAAGTTCTCCAGTTTGCAGAAAGCGGACGATTTGCTGTGCCCCTGCTGGAGCCTGAGGCTCAACAACAAGGACTAAAGGCATGAGGGCTGCTGCGGGAACCTCAGCTTCTACGGCAAGAACCTGCGGCTCTGCCGGAGCTGATGGTCCCCCGGCAAGCCTGCCGGGGCAAGGCTTGTCGGGAACGCCTGCTTCAACTGTACAGACCCTTGGATCTGCAGGAGCAAACTGTTCCTCAGCATCTTGGCTGTTGATCTTGGGGACCTTGGCGGCGGTTTCGGGAAGATCCGCCGGCAAGTAGTCGCCGGAGACCAACTTCCTCTTCTTGTTTTGCCCAACTGATGGTGTAACGGTTGGCTGAGTTAACTTGAGCACGAAGGTCCCTGGTTCCACAGGTAACTTCATTGCAGCACACTTTGAGAGGCCATCTGCAATATCATTCTGAGCTCTTGGGACGTGCTCCATTTGCAGACCTTCAAAGTGCTCTTCAAGCTTCCTCACTTCATCAACATAAGCTTCCATCAAAGGGCTCTGGTAACTCTTATTTACTTGTCGGACCACCAACTGTGAATCTCCCCGCACAATCAACTTCTTGATCCCAAGCTCGGCCGCAATTCTGAGGCCGGCAAGCAAACCTTCATACTCAGCAGTATTGTTTGTTGATTGCTCCTTGGGAAAGTGCATCTGGACAACATACTTGAGGTGCTCTCCGGTGGGCGCTATGAGTACCACGCCGGCACCGGCGCCTTGCAGCGAGAAAGCACCATCAAAGTACATTATCCACTCGTTGCTCGATTCTTGGACGGGGACGCTTGTCTCTGGGACTTCTTCATCTGGCGTTGGGGTCCATTCTGCTATGAATTCTGCCAAAGCTCTGCTCTGTATGGTTGAAGTACTCTCAAACTTGAGACCAAAGCTTGACAGCTCCAGTGCCCACTCGACGATCCTGCCTGTTGCTTCGGGATTCTGCAATATCCTCTTCAACGGAAAGCGAGTGACCATCGTTATCTCGTGTGCTTGGAAGTAATGGCGCAGCTTCCTTGAGGCCATGAGGAGGCCGAAAAGCAACTTCTGCACCCCAGAGTATCTTGATCTAGCCCCCTGCAGAAGGGAACTTACGAAATACACAGGGCGCTGCACCATCTTCCTTCTTACTTCTCCTTGCTCCTGCGCAGACTTGTCCTTGTCGGGGCCAGAGCTTGTCGGGGAAGCCCCCTGCTTGTCGCTGGATTCGCTTGTCGGGGATGTGGGTTCCTCATTCGCCTCTCTCTCCGCTACTAACGAAGCACTAACCACTTGATTGGTTGCCGCTAGGTACAGCAGCAACTTCTCTTGTGGCCTAGGTGCGACAAGTATCGGAGTGGAGGACAGGTATCCTTTCAAGTCTTGCAGCGCTGCCTCCGCTTCCGGAGTCCATTTCATAGGACCTGCCTTTTTCAAAATTTTGAAGAAAGGCAGGGCGCGCTCTGCAGACTTTGAAATGAACCTGCTGAGGGCAGCCACACAACCAGCAAGTCTTCTTACGTCCTTGACGCGCTTCGGGGCTTCAATCTGCTCGATGGCTTTTATCTTTTCGGGATTGGCTTCAATCCCCCTCTGGGACACAAAGAACCCGAGAAGCTTGCCGGAGGGAACTCCGAAGACGCACTTCTCGGGGTTCAGCTTGAGTTGGATCTTGCGCAGATTCTCAAAGGTTTCCTCTAAGTCCTGTATCAGGGTATCTTTGCTCTTGCTTTTGACCACTATATCATCCATGTAGGCTTCTATATTCCTGTGGATCTGTGGCTCAAAAGCAGTGTGCACCACCCTTGCAAATGTTGAGCCTGCATTCTTCAACCCAAAGGGCATGCGTATGAAGCAATATGTGCCGCATGGAGTAATGAATGCAGTCTTCTCTTCATCTTCCTTGGCCATGAATATCTGGTGGTAACCTGAGTATGCATCAAGGAATGAGAGCAACTCACCTCCAGCTGTGGAGTCAACAATTTGGTCGATGCGCGGCAAGGGAAAGGGATCCTTGGGACAAGCTTTGTTCACGTCGGTGAAGTCTATACAAAGTCTCCACTTTCCATTAGCCTTTCGCACGACAACTGGATTGGCCAACCACGTGGGATGTATTACGCCTCTAACCAGGCCTGCTGCTTCTAACTTCTTTATCTCTTCAGCTATGAACTCTTGGCGCTCCACGGCTTGCTTCCTGACCTTCTGCTTGAAGGGCCGCGCGTGAGGACAAACAACAAGCTTGTGCTCCATTACCTTCCTGGGAACGCCAGGGATGTCAGACGGTTGCCATGCAAACACGTCGACATTCGCCCGCAGGAAGGCAACGAGCGCGCTTTCCTATTTGTGGTCGAGTGTAGCACTGATGGTGAAGGTACCACCAGTGCCGTCCTCCTTGGCGGACACCTTCTTGGTTGCCGGTGGAGCTGCCATTCCTTTCTTGCACTTGCCGGTGGAGCTCGATGGCGCGTCCTCGACGGCAGCGCAGCACTCCGAGGAGGTGCGTTTGCCGGAGTGGGCTCCAGAGCTCTTGCCGGACTTGGTCTTGTTCTTCCCCCCGGGAGCTTCAGCGGCAAGTGTGTTGCTTTCTGCTGCGGCTGCTGCATCCCGGTAGATCTTGTCGGCGCAGATAAGCGCGTCCTTCTTGTCGCCAGGGACAGAGATGACGCTTATCGGCCCCGGCATCTTGAGCATGTTGTATGCATAGTGGGAAGCTGCCATGAACTTGGCGAGGGCAGGACGGCCAAGTATCCCATTGTATGGTAATGGGATATCGGCAACATCAAACGTGATCCTCTCCGTCCTGAAGTTGAGCTCCCCGCCAAAGGTCACTGGCAGCGTAATCTTCCCCTTCGGCTTGCTTCTTCCCGGGTTGATCCCTTGGAACGACCCGGTTACCTCGAGCTCGCTGTCGGGGATCTGTAGCTTATTGATCACAGCTGAGGAGATCAAGTTCAGGCCGGCCCCGCCGTCAACCAACATCTTGGTGACCTTGAGGTTGCGGATAGTTGGTGAGACCAACATCGGCAAGCACCCGACCGCAGTTGTGCGGTCAGGGTGGTCCTCAAGGTCAAAGATGATGGGCGTGCCACACCACTTCAGCAGCCTGCGGGCCTCGACGGGCGGCTCAGCGGCATTCACTTCTCGCACCCACTGCTTGAGCTGGCAGTGGGAAGTGTGCAGAGAGGCACCTCCGTCGACACACAGAACCTCTGTGGCCTTCTGGAACTCCTGCTCGCTGTTGTCTCCTTCTTCCATGTCATCATCGTCGTCTTCATCCTCATCCTTGTCGCGGCCCCGGGGAGGTCTATCACCTTGCCGCTGCTTGGCCTTGCCGCGGCGTCCTCCCCGGCCATTGAACGGCCGCTTCTTGCTGGGTTCTCCTCCGCCTCCTTGGGCCTTCTCCTTGTCACGTCGCTCGTATTCAGCCTTCTGCTGCTCTACGAGGTACTCCACTCTTTTGCAGTTCTGGAGATCGTGACCCTTGGTGCGGTGGATCTTTCAGTACTGCTTGTCGGAGCCGTCCTGCTTGTCGGCTGCCGCTACAGGGGCGGGCTCCTTGCCGGAACCGCCAGCCTGTGCCTTCTTGGCGGGAGCCTCCTTGCCGGACTGCTCGACAACCAGCACCTCCTTGCTCTTCTTCTTTCTGTTATTCCGCCGCCGGTTTTTCCTTGCCGGGGCGGCATCCTCGCTGTCGCTTCCTCCTGCGCCAGTATCCTCTCCGGGGAGTCTCCTCCCCTCTTCAGCGCGCGCGCACTTGTCAGCCAGAGCGTAGAGCTTGCTGACATCCCGGATCTTGGTCATGGCCATCTCCTCCCTCATCCGGCGGTTACGCACGTTCTGGTGAAACGCGCTGATAACCGCGGCAGGGTGGACGTCGGGAATGTTGTGCTGGACGCGGCTGAATCTTTGGATGTATTTGCGCAGGGACTCTCCCTCCTTCTGGGCGAGGATGTGGAGATTGCTCTCCTGGCCGTGGGGTTTGTGGCCGCCCGTGAAGGCGCCAACAAACTGGTGGGACAGATCTGCCCATGAGGAGATGGAGTTCTCCGGCAAGTGCATAAGCCAAGACCGGACGTTTGGCTTAAGCACTAGCGGGAAGTAGTTGGCTAGGATCTTCTCGTCCCGTCCCCCGGCAGCCTGCACCGCAATGGTGTAGATGCTGAGGAACTCCGAGGGGTGTGTCTTGCCGTCGTACTTCTCGGGTACGTCGGGCTTGAAATTCTTCATGCTGGGCCACTGGACTTGCCGCAGCTCACGGGTGAACGCAGGGCAACCTGCCGCGTACGGCAAGTCGCCTGGTTCACCGGGCGCGTGCGCGTCGACAACGGTCCTAGCGCGCTGATCTGACTGTCTTCGGGCTTCTCGTCGACGCTCGATGCGAGTCCGAGCGTCCTCTTGCCGCCTGTCGTCTAGGACTTGGCACTGATCGCGGCGAGCCCGCGGATCCGACGATGCCGTAGAGTCGTCGTCGACGTTGATCCGGCGGGGTGGCGATTTCTGCTTCCGCGGCGGGGAGTGCACGGTAGTTGCACCCCCAGCGGTCTTGTCTCCATCGGCCTTCGTCTGGTCGACTTGCCGCGGCCGCGATGTTGCCAGCTGCTGCGGCGTGTCGTTGTTGGCGAAGGCGATGAGGCTCTGGATCGTCGCCCTCCAGTCTTCGGCTTTATCTGCCGCTGGAGGGAAGTCGAGGAGCAGCTGTGCTCTTGCTAGAGCTTCTGTTGGAGAGGAAGGGAGCGGCGGCGAGCGGTGCGAGGAGCGAGGTATGCTCGGACTTCTAACAGGGTTAGAAGGAGCAGTTTCTCGCCCTGGCGACCGCTCCTTGCTCGTACCAGCACGCTGGCCTTGAGCATCCCGCGATTCCCCGTCTTGACCACGCCCCAGCAAGCGTATGGTACCTCCCGTACCACGCCGCTGCTGGTCTTGCACCTCCTGGGAGGGACGTGGGGCGTGTACTGACACCGAGGCTTTGGAGTTAGCCCCGTCGTCCGTCTTGTCCTTGGACTTGGTGGTGCCGTGAGTCTCCTCACCGGCGGTCACCCTTCCGCCGGCGTCTACCCCACCAACCGTTGGTTCTGGTGGTGGTGGGAACGACGCAGACGGGCCTCCGACCTCCGAAGCCTTCTTCTTCGGAGGCATGTTGATGCTGTCGATGAGGTTGATGAAGCTGGTGAAGTTGCTGAAGGTTGCGCCCGCGTGAGCGCCGGATCAGGTTCGCACAACCTCGACGCCCCCTACCTGGCGCGCCAAAGATGTCGGGGGAAACTGTCCTCCCACGAGCACCTATGGGACCGGAGCCCCTTTCTACGTTGCGGTAAGGGAGCGGAGGGAGCACTGAGAGCAGATCGAGGAGCACACGCGGGCAGTTTACCCAGGTTCGGGCCGCGCGGACGCGTAAAACCCTACTCCTGCCTTGGTTGTATTAAGTTTTTGGGCTCGGGAGCTTGAAGATCTACAGTACCAGCTACACCGAGCGAGAGAGTGAGCGAGTTTCTGGGATCGAACCCCCTCTACGTTGTGCATGGGCCTCCTTTTATAGCTCAAAGGGGTCACCGACAGGTGTCAACGTAGAGGAGGGTAAAAGTGTAATTTTGGTGGTAGTTGCAACAGTGCATGAACAGTGTATGAACAGTGGTCTTCACCTAACTTTGACGGTGGGGGACAAGGGCATTTAATGCCCGTCGCCCCCAAAAGCGTCTGTCCATGCGTCTCCGTTCGCCACGGCGGTAGCCTCGTCACCGTGGCTTGCCACCGTGTGCCCCAGGCTGCACAGCCGTCTGCCACGTGCCCCTGGAAGGGCCCCAGGGCGATGCGTGGGCAGATGAGCTGGAGCGCGGGCACACAGCGTAGGTTTCCCCGGCAAGCACCTTGCCGGGGTCGTGATCTTGCCGAGCCCGGAAGCTTGCCGCTCTCCGGGTCCTGCCGGGGCGCATGATGCGCCGGGACATCTCTTGAGGTATGTGTTCCTTGGCCTTCCTGGCAAGCTCCTCTTGCCAGGGTCTTGTGCTAAAGTGATAACCTTGAGCCTGGTGCGGCCTTCCCGGCAAGCTCCTCTTGCCGGGGCCTTGATCTTCTGACTTGTATACTTTGTTCTTGAATGGCTTCATAGGGACCAGAACGGTTCTTGGCGAGCACGTGGTAAGCCCTGCCACGGGAAGCTGCTACTGCCCGTGCACAAGTTGGGGTACTAAGGTACCCCTATCTTAGTACACCGACAGTGACAGAAACATGAGTCTAGGGGATGTGCTGTTGCCATAAGGGGGAAAACAACGGTGCTTGTGCCCGCGGGTGCAAGGATTGTTTACTTTACGCAAAGTTCTTTTAATGCAGTTGTCTGTTGCATTGATTTTACACTATGGGTGGGACTCGCAACTTAATACCAGCGAGATGTTCTGGATAGATATCTCAAGGTGGATGATTAGTAGTAGATATTGATGGATTTCGGTCTACTTACTTTGGCGTACCGCCCATGCTTTGAACCTCAACCTTTCTTGCAATGTAGTCAGCATTGGTTTGCGTTCGTGGTCCTGTCAATTGCCCAGCTGTAATTTCTTTACCTCGCATAGCTGTTTTATCGTCTTTTGGGAGAGAGACATCACTAGTGAACATCATGAGACTCCGGTCCATATTACCATCATTGATCACATCCACTATTTACTTTTCGCTATTTTACTTACTATTGCAAAACACTATCTATCACTACTATCATATTGCTTTTAACCCTTTGTGAACTACAAGGCCGGAGAGATTGACAACCTCTCTGTACTTGTTGGGAGCAAAGTTATTTGTATCTGTGTGCAGGTCCACGTTGATTGCTAATTGCGCCGTTAGCAGTTGACACCTACCTGTTGAACCTAGGAGTCTCTGGGGATTCGATCCTTGGCATCTTTGCTAGGGGAAAACACTTCTACTTACTGCATCTTACACCTTCCACTTGGGGTAACCAACGAGGGGTTCGAGGCCCATCAAGGAGTATTTTCTGGCGCCGTTGCCGGGGACTCCACTCTTCAGGATAGGGGAGTTGCATGCTATCTTTTACCTTTGCTTTTTAGTCTTGTTAGTTTACCTTTCATTTTTGCTTTAGTTCCTTTTATCGAAAATCACAAAAATAGTTATCTTGCTTGCTTGCTACTATGGGTTCCACCGAGAACACCAAGTTGTGTGACTTCACTAGTCACAACAACGATGACTTTATCAGCACACCTATCACTACACCTACCACTTCAGCACCTTCATATGAAATTAAACCTGCTTTACTGAACTTAGTCATGAGAGAACAATTCTCCGATGCTGGAGATGATGCTGCTTTACACTTGAACAACTTTGTAGAACTTTGTGATATGCAAAAGTACCAAGAAATAGATGGTAATATTGTTAAGCTTAAGCTTTTTCCTTTCTCCTTGAGAGGAGGAGCTAAAATTTGGTTTAAGTCTTTGCCTAGAAATAGCATAGATTCATGGGACAAGTGCAAAGATGCTTTTATTGGAAAATACTATCCACCTGCTAAAATTATCCAACTTAGAAGTAACATAATGAATTTTAAACAATTGGATAATGAACACGTTGCCCAAGCTTGGGAACGTATGAAATCTCTTATCAAGAACTGCCCTACTCACGGTTTGACTACTTGGATGGTTATCCAAACTTTTTATGCAGGCTTGAACTTTACCTCGCGGAACTTGTTAGATTCGGCCGCGGGAGGAACTTTTATGTCAACTACACTTGGTGCTGCCACAAAGCTTCTCGATGAAATGATGACCAACTATTCCCAATGGTACACCGAACGCGCTCCAACAGGTAGGAAGGTAAACTCTGTCGAGGAGATTTCCTCCCTTAATGAAAAAGTTGACTTGAACATGTCTCTACTTACGAAGCAATCTACTGTTGATCCTCGTGATGTTCCTTTAAATTCTTTGATTGCTCAAGAACAAGTAGATGTGAACTTTATCTCTAGAAATAATTTCAACAACAATGCTTATAGGAGTAACTTTGGTAACAATTCTAGACCGTTCCCCTCTTACTCTTATGGGAACAACAATGCTTATCCTAGTACCAAGAACTCCACTACTGAACTAGAGACCATGCTTAGAGATTTCATCACTACCCAAAAAGCCTTTAATAAGAATGTAGAAGAGAAACTACATAAATTAGATGATCTTTCTTTTAAGGTAGACCACTTAGCCAATGAGGTAAAATTGCTAAAAATTGAAACTTCTCCTCTTAAGGAGAGGGAAGTCATCCCTATTAATGCTACTCAAGTGCAAATCAATGAAAACATTAGGATGACGGCTAAGCTTAAAGAAAGATGGGCTAGAGAAAGGGAGGAAGAGGAAAGAATTAAGAGCCTTCCTACCCACCACACTGTTGCTACTATCCAAGTTATTGAGGATGTTCACACTCTTAGTACCCAATGTACTCCTGGTCCCAATGGACCTATTAATGGTGATGCTATAGAAACTACCAAACAGGTGAGCCTTACGGACACCACTACCACTTTACTTGATGCTCGTGACCTTGATTTCGATAATTGCACTCTTACCGAAGTTATTGATTTCCTTCACAAAATGTCTAGAGATCCCCGCACTAGCACGCTTAACCTTGCCTTCACAGAGCATATCACTAATGCTCTCATCAAAGCTAGGGAGGAGAAACTTAGAGTAGAAGCCTCCATACCTAGAAAGCTAGAAGATGGTTGGGATCCTATGATAAAAATTTATTTGAATGACTTCTCTTGTTATGCATTATGTGATGTTGGTGCTAGTACCTCTGTTATGCCCAAAAGGATATATGATATGCTTAAATTGAAACCTTATGATTCTTGTTCTTTTGGTGTTCGTCTCGTTGATTCTTCCATAAAGAAACCTTTGGGGAGGATCAATGATGTTCTTATTGTTGTCAATGATAATTATGTGCCCGTTGATTTCACTATTATGGATATTGAATGTGATCCTTCATGTCCAATTATTTTGGGACGTCCCTTTTTGCGCACCGTTGGTGCTGTCATTGACATGAAAGAGGGTAATATAAAATTTCAGTTTCCTCTCAAGAAAGGGATGGAACACTTCCCTCGTAAGAAGGTCAAGTTACCTTTTGAGTCCGTTGTACGGGCTAGCTATTCTTTTACTCTTGATAAAACTT
Source organism: Secale cereale (assembly GCA_902687465.1). Taxonomy (NCBI): domain Eukaryota; kingdom Viridiplantae; phylum Streptophyta; class Magnoliopsida; order Poales; family Poaceae; genus Secale; species Secale cereale. The sequence goes on from LR738712.1 coordinate 91,198,448, forward strand.
GATCTATGCATTATGCCTAGCTTAAAGGCATAAAAGAAAGCGCTTTTGGGAGGCAGCCCACATGAATAAATTTTTTGCTTTTGTTGTGTCTTGATGTTGTTTACTGCTGTAGCATCATCATTGTATCTTTGCTTTTCATATTTGTGCCAAGTATAGCCTCTGATTGCTAGAAAGTTCAAAAGTTGTGATGTGCTGTCCAGGAAACAGATTCTGTCCTTGGATAGAAAAATTCGTATAAAACCACCAGATCATCTTTTGGGTCTGAATTTTTTCGACAGCGTTCTCTATATAATTGTCTTTCGTGCGTCAGTTCTGAGTTTTTTGATTTGAGTTGCAGAAGTATCCCGAACAGGTCAATTACTGCCTGCTGTTCTGTTTTTCACAGATTCTGTCCTGTTTTGCCTTACCTTCACTTTGCAAATTAAGAACTTGCTTTTTCTTTGCAAAAACCTTTTGGCAATCTTGAGAAACAGTAGAACTTCAAGAATATCCTTATTTCCATCAAGGTATAATTATTTTATTAAGGGTACTAACCTCGCTAATCAGATTATGAATGAGTTATGTATGAAGGGAGTTTTCAAGTGTGCGAGGGAAGATGATAAAAAGATTCAGGAGTGTCAAGCGCTCAAGCTTGGGGATGCCCCCGTGCACCCCCAAGAAATATTCAAGGAGACTCAAGCGTCTAAGCTTGGGGATGCCCCCCGTGCATCCCCTTCTCCATCAACATTATCAGTTCGTCTTTCGTTCCGCTATATTTTTATCACTTCATGTGTTATGTGCTATGCTTGGAGCGTCTTGCTTTTAGTTTTCCTTTTAGTTTTTTCATAACGAGTCGGAACCCAGCATTCCTTTATGTGGGAGAGAAACAAGCTCCACTTCTACCTAGAACATTACATAGAGATTTCATGTCTATCTATGCTGTGTGTGTTCTTTGTCTTTTAATAGCTACTATCGTGCTCTGCTCTTAGTATTCATGCTTACCTTTTCAAGATCTTTTATTTAGTTGGTTGCTTGAACTCTCTTTAATTACCATGCTCACCTTATTAAGAGAGTTTGCTTCCGTTGCATGGGTTAATGTGTCTATGATAAAGATGCTACTTTCATGATGGTGCTTAGTAGTTCAGGTTTTCTTATGGTTAATCTCAAATAGCTGGGGGGTTCCCAATGTGTCATTGGAGTACCAACTTGGTTTGTTTGCCTATGATGTGGTATGGTTTAGTAATATCTTCCTTCGAGAATTTATTTTGATTGACTTGGCGTATGCTCACGCATATTCAAGACTGTAAAGAAAGTCTGTAAAGCCTCGATGATCTTTTATTTCTAAGTAGCAATATAACTACCATGCCTGATTCAATATTGCTTTGTCGCTCTGCATGATTATGACCGTCATTGCTCTCTTAGTTGGTCGCTCCCAGTATTTTGCTAACCTCCACCTGCACTAAGCAAATTAACCATGCAATACATAGCTCATGGGAAAGTAGCCTAAAAACTATTGTGGTAAAGAATATGTTGCTTATGTATCTTATTTCTTATGAGTTGCTTGCTGAGCGGTAACCATGTTTCTGGGGACGCCATCAACTGTCACACTTTTTTTGAATATCATGTGAGTTGCTATGCATGTTCGTCTTGTCTGAAGTAAGGGTGATTTACCGTGGGTTGAATTAATATGCATATTGTTAGAGAAGAACATTGGGCCGCCAACCAAAGCCATGCATCATGGTGGAAGTTTTAGCTTGGACCTTAATCCTCAATCTCTCACGAGAATATGCTTATGCATTAAAGAGGAGTCCATCATCTATTTTCTATGTTGTCCCGGTATGGATGTCCTCAAGTTGAGATCTATCAAAAACGAGAAATCAAATGCGATCTATCTCCTTGGACCTTTGTACATGTGGCATAGAGGTACCCCTTTGTGACACTTGGTTAAAACATATGCAATGCAATGATAACCCATGGGGATCCGAGCTAATTAGGACAAGGAGCGAGCACTATTGGTATTCGATGCATGAGGCTTGCAACTTATAAGATGTTTTATGCATGACACATATGAAGTACTACTACCGTTGACACAATTGCTTCCATGTTTCAAAATAAAAAGCTCTAGCACTTCAAGCACCAACTACTGAGAGCATGATTGTCATTCTGAGTGTAATGTGCATTGTCCCAAAGTAGCATTGTCTTTTGCATGATTGCGATATCGTTTATTCTGAAATGATTGTATCTAGTCATCACTTAAACCTTGAAGGTGCCCTTGCATTTATGTTTTGCATCACTAAAAGGGGCAAGCTAGATATCACTTGATCATATTTGCACATCATGTTCATTGCAAATCTTTTTGATGTTTCAGTTTCATGTTGCAAAACTTTCAGTCATTTGTGATTTTCTCTTGAGACAACTTAGTTACTTTAGAATCATTGTCTCAGTAAGCTTTTGTCATATGACTATGAGAATATCCTATATGGTTAATAGCATGTCACCACAGAAATTATTCTTGTTATCATTTACCTACTCGAGGACGAGCAGGAATTAAGCTTGGGGATGTTGATACGTCCAAAACGTATCTATAATTTCTGCTTGCTCCATGCCACTTTTGGGTGATATTGCTATGATATTCATACACTTCCATACACTTTTGATCATATTTGGACTAACTTACTAATCGAGTGCACCCCAGTGCCAGTTTCTGTTTCGGCTGTTTTTGTATTTCAGGTTTTCACGTTTCGAGAACTGCCCAGAAAAATCCAGAAAAATTATATAAAAAATCAGCGATACGGAAACAACACTGCGTCCGAAGGGCAGCCTGGGGGGGCCACAGGGGCTCCAGGCGCCCTGTGGGCGCGCCCCCCCCTAGGGCTGGACCAAAAGCTCGAAGCTCGCGAGCTTAATGAGCGCTCGATAGTTCGGCTCGTTAAGCTCGTGGCTCGCTTCTTAATGAACAGAGCCAATCATTGATTTCAGCTCGTTAAGCTTAATGAGCTTAACGAACGAGCTAACGAGTTTCACGAGTAGCTCGTTAAGCTCGTTAGTAACAACATAACACATATTTTCATCTTACCTCACAAAAATTTCGTAGCACCTCGTCTCATCCACTCAATCTAATACACATAGGAGGCAACAAAATAGTGCATTTTATTTTGTAGTCACCATCTTCCTTTTTAAAAACCAAATCTACATGCTTATCGTGTGGACCGTAACACATCAAAATCTGTTAACGAGCCTAGCGAGCGCTCACGAGCTTAACGAGCTTTAAACGAACCGAGCCGAACAGGGTTTTCTGCTCGTTATTCTTAATGAGCTTAACGAGCCGAGCCTTAACGAGCACGAGCTTAACGAGTACGAGCTTAACGAGCCGAGTAGCTTGTTAATCCACCCCTACCCCCCCCTGGGCCGCGCCGGGGGGGGGGGGCGCCTGGGCCCCTCGAGAGTCCCCCGGTGCCCTACTTTGGCAGATATTTAAAGGGTTCCCCGTAACCCTTGAAACATGACTTCTTTTCGCGATCCCATCTCTGTTCCGCCGCCGCCACCGCTTCCAAGATCGGGAGCACCAGGAGAACTCTTCCCGGCACCCTGCCGGAGGGGAGGATCACCACCGGGAGCTTCTCCACCACCATGGACGCCTCCCGGATGACTCGTGAGTAGTCTCCCTTGGACCATGAGTCCATGAACTGTAGGTATGTGATGTTCTCCTCCCGTTCTTGTGCTTCACTAATTAGTCCTCGTGAGCTGCCCTACATGATCGAGGCACCTATGTAATCCTTGTGCTGTTGCTATGTTGAGTTTGCTGGGATCCGATGGATTATGAGATTATGTTCAGATTGATCTTGAGTAATATATTTGATTCACCTCTTTTATATTTTAGTTCATAAGTAATTCTTGCATGTTCTCCGTTGTTATTTATTGCTTTGGCCGAGTAGTAAGTAGTGACTCCAAGAGGGAACGTTATGCTCGATTGTGGGTTCATGCCCCTCGATGACTAGCTTAAGTGACAGAAACATGAGTCTAGGGGATGTGCTGTTGCCACAAGGGGGAAAACAACGGTGCTTGTGCCCGTGGGTGCAAGGATTGTTTACTTTACGCAAAATTCTTTTAATGCAGTTGTCTGTTGCATTGAGTTTACACTATGGGTGGGACTCGCAACTTAATACCAGCGAGATGTTCTGGATAGATATCTCAAGGTGGATGATTAGTAGTAGATATTGATGGATTTCGGTCTACTTACTTTGGCATACCGCCCATGCTTTGAACCTCAACCTTTCTTGCAATGTAGTCAGCATTGGTTTGCGTTCGTGGTCCTGTCAATTGCCCAGCTGTAATTTGTTTACCTCGCATAGCTGTTTTGTCGTCTTTTGGGAGAGAGACATCACTAGTGAACATCATGAGACTCCGGTCCATATTACCATCATTGATCACATCCACTATTTACTTTTCGCTATTTTACTTACTATTGCAAAACACTATCTATCACTACTATCATATTGCTTTTAACCCTTTGTGAACTACAAGGCCGGAGAGATTGACAACCTCTCTGTACTCGTTGGGAGCAAAGTTATTTGTATATGTGTGCAGGTCCACGTTGATTGCTAATTGAGCCGTTAGCAGTTGACACCTACCTGTTGAACCTAGGAGTCTCTGGGGATTCGATCCTTGGCATCTTTGCTAGGGGAAAACACTTCTACTTACTGCATCTTACACCTTCCACTTGGGGTAACCAACGAGGGGTTCGAGGCCCATCAATTGTCTGAGTTGTAGATGCATAGGTTAGTATGTCGAACGAGTTCCACATATTTCTTCCGGATAACCCATGCAGAAAGATAGAATTGGCAGAGTCACAATATGAATGGAGTACTACTCAAGAGCACTCGGGTTGTGATCTTTTGGTTCAGAAGAACTTCTGCCATGATGGTTCATGGTATTTGAAAGAAGGATATACCACGGACCTCGAGGACTATCACAAGGTTACTAATATCCTAAAGGGACGAGCAAATACTACCAACATGAAGTAGGTAGAAAGAATCTTGGGATCAAGAACCCAGGAGTAGAATGCCTACTAACTAAATGGCATCACGGGATGCTTTCGAGAATGACGACCATAATCATCACACTGAGGATACAAAGTATTGTTGCATTACTGGGTGATCTTCTAAGACACCTAGGGTCATAATAATAAGTCCAACCATTTGTCGAGGTAACAAAGTACCTCAACACAACGACTAGTGTGGTTAATCTGGCCCAAAGGAGCATCGGGACAGGAAGAAGGGATTTGCAAATGCATCAGACTATTAGAAACCTGGGATGACTCGGACAGCATAACGGCTGCAAATGCTCAAAAATACTTTTGAGACTCATGCACAAAGATAGCATAACCACTCAACATCATAATGTCAAGGTTCTGAGACCAACAGTTTATCAAATAGAAGTAGTAGGAACTGAACTGAGGTTTGAATCCACCATTAACGTGATCCTGATAAATAGAATGAGAATCCTAGTTTCTTAAACCCGTAGAAAAGAAGAGGATGACTCAGATCAGAAGGTCATAAGGTAAAGGAGTAAAAAGAGCCTTACGTTCCCTTCCACAATCAATTCCCATACATAACTAAAGAATTTCTAGACACGACTTCGACCAGTTTGGCTTGCTAATCCTACAGGCAGTCAGGCTCTGATACCAACACTGTCAGGACCCTGATTCTAAGTCACACAGGTCTAGCCTGTAACACATCGTATCACTTTGCGGCCTCACGCACGGTATCCCCACGGGTGCCACCTTACCTGGCCCGGGACCGTTTGCGCATTTTGGCACACGTATATGATAGTGTCACTAGCATCCATATGACAGAGAACCCGGGCCGACATGACTAGTTATAAACCAAAAGTGGCCCTAGATTACAGAGACATGCATACATGACCCATCAACGAACGTGTCGGTCATCAACGTATGAACCCAAGTCGTAGCAAGCTACAAGGACTTAAAGGATCAACGCGTGACATTTCCCCTAAGGGACAGACACAGGAACGAAGAAGGACACATGCCGGCCAGCCTAAGTGTTCCGGAGCAGTAGCAAGCTACCAAGGCTCAGTGGAAGCACTAGGAGACATTTCCCTGTAAGATAGGCTACCAAAGGTAAACAACTAGGTGTCGGATCCCACACATAGCAATACACATTACACGTACGCATAACATGCAAGTATGTGCTGCACAACATGGCATCACAACATAACTCAACAACTCATATAGATAAAGGCCCAGAAGAGCCATCATAGCATTTATTACAAACAGAGGTCACATGACCCAACATGCAGAGCATACAGGCAACGGAAGCATAACATGTCTGAGTACAGACAACTACAAATGAAAAAGGCTGAGAAGCCTGACTATCTACAAGACCCTCCCAAGGGTACAAGTTCGTAGCTGAGGTAACAAGCTAAACGTCGAAGTCCACGCGGAACCACTAGCGAGACTGAAGTCTCTCTGCAAAAACATAATTAAGCAAACGTGAGTACAAAGGTACTCAGCAAGACTTACATCAGAACTAGCTACATATGCATCAGTATCAACAAAGGGGTGGTGGTGTTTGACTACAGCAAGCCAGCTTTGACTCGGTGGCTATCCTGAACTACGACTGCAAGTAACTCTTTTGAGGTGGCGCACACGAGTCCACATATTTACCAATCAATACACCACTATGGATCCGCTCCCGTCTCCCTACGAGAAGGCCATCCATAGCACTCACGCTTATCTTGCGTGTTTTAGGGTATCCACTTTCACTTGTCTATGAACTGTTATAGGCAACCCAGAAGTCCATTTCCGCGGACACGGCTATTCGAATAGATCATATATAACCCTGCAGGGGTGTACTTCTTCACACACGCTCTCGCCACTTACCGCCATGTACACGTCATGTATCTCGGCAACCTTCAAGCGGAAGCCTGGCGAGGGTGTCGGCCACGACCTGACTAACCACACAAGTCTCTCGTCCAGGTTTATCGCCTATTTGGGTTCCATCCGTGGGGAGATCCGTCCGGGGTGTCGCTCACGGCCCCAAACGATGTGTACAGGGTTCCCGCATCACCAAATGGGCGATCGGTACACCGTGCCACGTACCTGCCGCGTCACAGCCCACCCCGAGGGTCAGCGCTGCGCACGACCTCCAGTAAACTACAAACACCAGAAACTAATTGCAACTCCTGTACAGAGATCATGTTGATTAATAAGTCGAGAGAGTCAATTAAGGATCCCAATGTGTGGTAGTAGCTGTTTCATGGATCAACCAACACATAACTCAGTTCCTGAGGACGGCTTCAATGAGACAACCCACCATGTACTCCTACATGGCCTCTCATCGCTACCTTTACCAAATCATGTTCACACACTTAGCTCTCAACAGTAGGACATGTTCACCACATTCCAATTCATCCCCGATGAATCAGATCTGACACAACTCTAAGCAATAGCAGGCATAACCAGAAAGCATGAATGAGTAGGCACAACATGGCTCAAACAACTCCTACTCATACTAGTGGGTTTCAACTATTTACTGTGGCAATGACAGGTCATGTAGTGGAAAGGGGTTCAACTACCGTAGCAGGTAACAGTTGAAGCGTTGTTGTCCTAATGCGGTAAAGAGAGCAAGAGCGAGAGAGTGGGATTGTATCAGAATGCTCAATGGGGTTTTGCTTGCCTGGCACTTCTGAAGATATCAATGAGTCTTCATCGGTGTCATCGATCACATCGTCGGAACAGCGTCTACTGAGAGGGGACAAACATCGGCAAACAAGAGAGAACACAATCAATGGAATGCGACAATATGATGCATGATCATGACATGGCAATATGCTGTTGATTGAGCTAATGCAACTAGCAACCATGTTAAATGAAGTTGGTTTGAACCAAAGATTCAAATTCAAACTCCATATGTGATTATTTAATTGTCATTTAATTGATTTGACCTGAACAGCAGGTTTACCTTGTTCAAATATGCATGAAAATGCCATAAACAGATTCCTCATATTTTTCTGATCATTTTTCATATATAAATTATTTTCATCTGAGCTACGGTTGATTTTATATGATTTCTAGAAGTTTAAAGCATTTTCTGGAAATAAATAAATCATTTAGATTTATATAAATTCCAGAAAAGGCTTTACTACGTCAGCATGACGTCTGTGTGACATCAGCAAGTCAACAGGCGGGTCCAGGTCAAACCTGACCAGTGGGTCCCACTGGTCAGTCTCTCAGCACTAACTAAAAGTTTAAAACTAAACTAAACAGACACGGGGCCCACATGTCAGTGTCTCAACTAGTTAACTAAATTAGATAACACTAAATTAAACCTAACTCTAATTAGTCAAAGGCCTGGGCCCACACGTCAGTGAGCCAGGGCTAATCCTACTTTAGTTAAACCTAAACTAGGTAATTAGCAGTGGGGCCCGTATGTCAGTGGCCCTGGGGGTTAGTTAGGGCGTCAGTAGGCTAAATAGTCGGCGCCACGTCAGCAGGTGACGCGGCGAACACAACAGCGGCGGAAACTCGCCGGAGTTGGTCGGGGCGGCGCTGCAGGCCGCGGCTGGGCTCGCTGAGGGCACCAGAAGCGAGCCCTTACCCGCCCGCATCCATCCACGCAAGTGGTAGGAGCTGGGGTGGCCGGAGCTCGCCGGAAACGAGCTCGCGGCGGCGTCGGGGTTCGGGCACCGTCGAGTTAGGTGCTGCGGGGCACGGGGAGGTGAGCTGATGGGTGCGGCGTGCTCCTGGGGGTGCGCTGAGTGTGCTTATGGGCTCGGATGAGAGCGGCAGAAGCTGTGGCCACGGCGGCGACATGGCCGGCGGACCACAGCTCCGGCCGGAGGTGGAGCCGTAGCTAGAGAGCGCGGGGAGGTCGGGGGAGAGGGGGAATCGAAGTAGGAGCTCACAGGGAGGCGGTAGGGTATCTCAAAGGGCTCGGGGAGGCATCAAAGCCGGTGAATCGGCGGCGAGGTTGTCGGCGGCCGGAGGTTGAAGATGGGGTCGGGGAAGACGATGCAGAGCTTCCGGCGAAGCATGGCCTAGCGAGGAGGAAGAGGGCGTCGCGGCGGTCCTTCTGGGCACAGTCACGAGACGAGGGGGAGGCTCCGAGTGCGGCAACGGCGAGCGGCGGCGACGGGCGGGTTCGGTGGTGAGGGGAAGAGAGCCAGGAGAAGGGAGAGAGGTCGAGGGAGAAGGAAGAGAGTGAGGGGAGAGGACCAGGGGCTCGAGGGGTTGCGTGGCGCTCGTCCAGGGCGTCGGGGTGGAAGCAGGCAGGGAGGAGGTGGCAAGGCGTCGCCGGCGCGCTCGCCACGCACCTGCCTGTCCTCCTGGCAGGAGGAAGAAGACCACACAGCCCCTGGTGGGCTGGGCCTCTTCTGCCAGGTAAGGCCCAGGTGAGGTTCCACTCTCTCTCTCTCTTTTTCTAAAAAAAGTTTCTGTTTTCTATTTTTGTTATTTTGTTTTGATTTAGTTTATAGCCCAAATCATTTTAATAAATCCTAAAAATAATTGTGGGCATTAAATAAATTATTACAGAGGCCCTCAACTATTTTCAGAATTGTTGGAGCCTTTAAAGATATTAAAAATATTTAAATGCCCCAATTTGAATACAATATGGGTTATTCAAAAATCCAGAATGGTCCTAGAAATATGTGCAACATTTTTGGCAGAGGGTTTTAATCAATCCAAAAATGATGAACTTTTCCCAAGGGCATTTTGGGTTTATTGAAAAAGATTTTAATTTGACCCTAGTTGAATTCATTTAGTTCTAGGGTTTGAACATCCCCATTTCCAGATTCTGAGAACTTAAACATGATGCACATGAAGACCAAGCAAGACAGGCAAGGGCTGGTCTAGGGCTGTGATATGATATGGCCAATATCATCTTGCTCCTTCGATCTCCATCTTCGGGGCACCATGATCATCTTTGTCACCGGCTTGACACCATGATCTCCATCATCATGATCTCCATCATCGTGTCTTCATGAAGTCATCACGCCAACTATTACTTCTACTACTATGGCTAACATTTAGCAATAAAGTAAAGTAATTGCATGGTGTTATTCAGTGACACGCAGGTCATACAATAATTAAGACAACTCCTATGGCTCCTGCCGGTTGTCAAATTCATCGACATGCAAGTCATGATTCCCTATTACAAGAACATGATCAATCTCATACATCACATATATCATTCATCACATCTTCTTGGCCATACCAAATCACATAGCACATGCTGCAAGAACAAGTTAGACGACCTCTAATTGTTGTTGCAAGTTTTACGTGGTTTCTATAGGTTTTCTAGCAAGAACGTTTCTTACATACGCCAAAACCACAACGTGATTTGTCAATTTCTATTTACCCTTCATAAGGACCCTGTTCATCGAATCCGATCCGACTAAAGTGGGAGAGACAGACACCCGCCAGCCACCTTATGCATCTAGTGCATGTTTGTCGGTGGAACCAGTCTCATGTAAGCGTACGTGTAAGGTCGGTCCGGGCTGCTTCATCCCACAATGCCGCCGAATCAAGATTGGACTAGTGATGGCAAGAAAATTGAGCAAACTCAACGCCCACAACTTGTTTGTGTTCTACTCGTGCAAGATGCTACGCAAAGACCTAGCTCAGATGCCACTGTTGGGGAACGTAGCAGAATTCAAAAAAATTCCTACGCTTCACCAAGATCAATCTAAGGAGTCGTCTAGCAACGGGCATACTAGAGTGCATCTACATACCCTTTTGTAGATCGCGTGCGGAAGCGTTCGAAGGAACGTGGATGAAGTAGTCGTACTCTTCGCGTTCTTCGTCATCGACGATCCTAGCGCCGAACGGACGGCACCTCCACGTTCAACACACGTACGGTACAACAACGTCTCCTCCTTCTTGATCCAGCAAGGGCGGAGGAGAGGTCGTCGGAGATCCAGAAGCACAACGGCGTGGTGGTGGATGCAGCAGGAAAACCTGCAGGGCTTCGCCGGCGCCCTGCGGAGGAGTAGGAAGTGTGACGGGAGGGGGGAGAGGCGCCAGAGGCTTGGGGTTGCGGCTGCCCTCTTGCCCCCACTATATATAGGGGCCAGGGGGGG
>LR738712.1:91209579-91238080 GCA_902687465.1 Secale cereale
GGGAGATCTGATCTCCAGGGTGGGGCGGCGGCCAGGGGGGCAGACTTGCCCCCCAAGGCATAGGGGGCGCCCCCTCCCCCTAGGGTTTCAACCCTAGGCGCATGGAGGGGGGCCCATATGGGTGCGCCAGCCCACCAGGGGCTGGCCTCCTGCCCCTTGCGGCCTAGGGGCCCCACCGGGATGGGTGGCCCCACCCGGTGGACCCCCGGGACCCCTCCGGTGGTCCCGGGACACTCCCGGTGACCCCCGGAGTTCACCCGATGGCCGAAACTGAACTTCCTATATATCATTCTTTACCTCCGGACCATTCCGGAACTCCTCGTGACGTCCGGGATCTCATCCGGGACTCCAAACAACATTCATGTTTCCATGTGCATGTATCTATACAACCCTAGCGTCACCGAACCTTAAGTGTGTAGACCCTACGGGTTAGGGAGACACGTAGACATGACCGAGACGACTCTCCGGTCAATAACCAACAGCGGGATTTGGATACCCATGTTGGTTCCCACGTGTTCCTCGATGATCTTCATCGGATGAACCACTGTGTCAAGGATTCACTCAATCCCGTACGTTATTCCCTTTGTCCATCGGTACGGTACTTGCCCGAGATTCGATCGTCGGTATACCCGATACCTTGTTCAATCTCGTCATGGCAAGTCTCTTTACTCGTTTCGTAATCCATCATCCCGTGACTAACTCCTTAGTCACTTTGAGCTCATTATGATGATGTCTTACCGAGAGGGCCCAGAGGTACCTCTCCGTCATACGGAGTGACAATATCCCAGTCTCGGTTCGTACCAACTCAACAGACACTTTCGGAGATACCCGTTGCGTACCTTTATAGCCATCCAGTTACGTTGTGACGTTTGGCACACCCAAAGTATTCCTACGGTATCCGAGAGTTGCACAACCTCATCGTCTAAGGAATAAATACTTGACACCGGAAAAGCTTACGCATTACGAACTATACGATCTCGTGCTAGGCTCAAGATTGGGTCTTGTCCATCACATCATTCTCCTAATGATGTGATCCCGTTATCACCGACATCCTATGTCCATGGTCAAGAAACCGTGACCATCTGTTGATCAACGAGCTAGCAACTAGAGGCTTACCAGGGACTCATTGTGGTCTATATATTCACACATGTATCGCTGTTTCCGTACAATACAATTCAAGCATGAATAACAGACAATTATCATGAACAAGGAAATATAATAATAATACTTTTATTATTGCCTCTAGGGCATATTTCCAACATATACCACAAACCTGCAGGTCCATAGCTAGTATCTAGATGGCTTCTTCTCTCTCTGGATCTCAATACAAAGTTCTCCTCGGTCTTCGAGGAGATCTATTCGATGTAATCTCTTTTTGCGGTGTGTCGGGGGGAACTGTCCGCCACGAACACCTATGGGACCGGAGCCCCTTGTCTGTGCGGTACGAGGGCGGAGGGAGCACGAAGAGCAGATCGTAGCGAGCACGCGGGCAGTTTTACCCAGGTTCGGGCCGCGGTAGACGCGTAAAACCCTACTCCTGCTTAGTTGTGTATTGAGTTGGAGTGCTCGGGAGCTTGAGGAAGCAGCTACACCGAGCGTATGAGTGATCTAGGTTCCGAACCCTTTCTACGTTGTGCATGGGCCTCCTTTTATAGTACAAGGGGTCACCGACAGGTGTCAACGTAGGAGAAAGGGGTAAAAACGTGAAAGAGGTGGTAGTTGTAACAGTGCGGGAACAGTGGAGCTACAGTGCGCGAACAGTGGTCGCTACCTACTTTGACAGTGGGGGACAAGGGCATTTAATACCCGTCGCCGTCGACCCCAAAAGCTCCCGCCCTTGCGTCTCCGTCTGCCACGGCGATGGATCCACCACCGTGGAGTGCCACCGTGTCCCCCAGGCTGCACAGCCATCCGCCACGCGTCCCTGGATAGGCCCCAGGGCGACGCGTGGGCCGATGAGCTGGAGCGCGGGCACACAGCGCAACACTCCCGGCAAGCACCTTGCCGGGGTCTTGGTCTTGCCGGGCCCGGGAGCTTGCCGCTCCCCGGGCCCTCGCCGGGGCGCATATAACGCCGAGGCGTGTCTTCTACGATGGAATCTTCTAGTCTTCCTGGCAAGCTCTTCTCGCCAGGGCCTTGCGTGAGTGATGTAATCTTGAGCCTGGTACGGGCTTCCCGGCAAGCTCCACTTGCCGGGGTCTCGATCTTCTTTCTTGTATACTTTGTTTTTGAATGGTTTGATAGGGAGCAGGAAGGTCTCCGGCGAGCACGTGGTAAACCCTGCCGCGGGAAGCTGCAACTGCCCGTGCACAAGTTGGGGTACTGAGGTACCCCTACCTTAGTACACCGACAGGAGCCCCCGGGCCTGGGCCACACACGGTGCCGAGCGCTGTTGGGCCAGGCCCAAAACAGTGCACGGGCACACGAGGCCCACGGCGCGCCGAATCCACTTCCGTATCCGCCGCATCCCCCCGTAACGGCACGCGTCGATTGCGGCGTCGTGGGATGGGACGTGCCCACGTTCTCTTAATGGAAAGGGCGAAACGCCCCCCCACTTCCCCATAAAAGCAGAGGAAGCAGGAGCGATTCCCCTCCTTGCACTTTCATTGCATCCTCTTCTTCTTCCAGAGATCCCTCTTGCGCTCCGCCTCCACACCTCCGCTGCCGCCGTCTGCATCTCCGGCGTCGCCGGGCAATTCGTCCCCCATCCTCCGCCGCCTCCGCCATGGCCCCGAAGACCGACAAGGCGAAGGCGGAGAAGGCCAAGAAGGAGAAATCGGAGCAAGCGGCGAAGCTCGCCGCGTATCAGAAGCGGAACCTCGTCTTCCCGCCGAAGCTCGGCGCGCGGGAGCTCTGGAACAAGTATTACTTGTTCTGGGCCAAGGAAACCAAGGCGCACCCCCGCACTCGAGCTTATCCGGCCGCCGCCAAGGACCACTACCTCGGCGGGTACTATTTCTTCGCAGCCTTCTTTCACTGCGGTCTTTGCCCTCCTTTCTCTGATTTCTTCTGCGACATCATGCACACCTATGGCCTCCATCTTCTTGACTTCACCCCCAACGCCATCCTCACAATGGCGGTTTTCGCACATATGTGCGAAAACTTCATAGGAATACACCCAAATGCAGCGCTGTTTAGGCACTTCTTCACTCCTAGAGCAGAGGCCGGCGCCCCCCTCTCCGGGGGAATTTCTTGGATATTTCGTCTGAACAAGAAGGAGTCGTACTTGCCGGGGGAGCTCCGCGGCAAGTGGGAGGAGTGGCGTGCAGACTGGTGCTGGATCGTTGAGGACGAGCCGCAGCCCTTCACCGCGCCGCGCACAACGCCCATCGTGCGCGGCAGGGACTGGAGCGAGCTAGACTCGGACGACATCAAGCTCGACGTCGCCCTCTTCCGGATTCTTCGTCTTCGGGTAGCTAGGCTGTCCGTTGCAGAAGTAGGCGCAGACTTCCTCCGCCGCCGCATCGCCCCTCTCCAAGACAGGAAAAGGCCGGCCTGGGAGTACGGCAACGCAGCGGATATAATGAGGCTGCGCCCCGGGCTGAACTTCAACTTCACGACGCTGGAGCTGAAGGGGATGGTCCGGGAACTCTTCAAATATGACCCGGCTCACCCTGAGTGGTTCAGACCTCCCCGGGGAGTGGTGCCCCTCTGCAACAGCACAACTTGTGATCCTCTCCGCGCCATGATGCCCGCTTGTGATTCGCACGGCGTGGACCGCACGTGGATTCCGCCCAAGCCCATAGACGTCCTCAACTTCTTCGACAACCTCGTGGAGGTGGCGAAGAACAAGGATGACATCAAGGAGCACACGCGGGACACCACCGACCAGGAGCTTGCATACATGGCTTCTCGGGCTGAAGAGGCCGCTGCAGCCGCAGCGGCAGGAGATTTTGGATATACGCCTGACGAGGCGGAGGCTGCGGATGCGTCCTGCCAGGCGGAGGAGGCGGAGATCCGCAGACTGCTGCAACTTCCTCCCGACGCGCTCGCCGGGGTCCCCTCTCTGAGGCACTCCGGGATCCCTGGAATCGCGACCGAGGCCGCGGCAAAGGGCGGCGCTGCCGGAGGGAACAGAGGCGCTGGAGGGAGCGGAGGCGCCAGAGGAAAGGAGGCCACAACGCAGGGCGCTGGGCCCAGCAAGCCAGCCAGGGAGGAGGAGGAGGAGGAGGAGGCCGAGGCCGCCGAGGACTCCGACGGATCTACGGAGCTCTACGCCGACGACCTCTCCTCGTCGGAGACCTCCCCGCCCCCGGCAAGCCCAAGGCGGTCTCCACTGAAGCGTCTCCGCAGGACGGCGACGGGAGAGAGGGCGCAGGCGCCCCGGCAACAACCGGCTCGCCGGGCAGCTCCCCGGGGGAGCCAAGCTGCGCCGGGGGCGACCGGCGCACCAGCCACGGCGGAGGCGGCCCGAGCGCAGGCCACGACGGAGGCGCCTCGCAGGCCGGCGTCGAGCCGACAGGGGTCTTCTCGGAGCGGAGCAGCGGCTCCGCCCGCTCCTCGGGCTCCGGCTACCACAGGGGCTGGGTCTTCGCAGCCCCCAGCCCCAGGGGCCGCCAAGCGCCCGAGGGAATCTTCGTCTTCCGCTCCTCGTGCAGACGCGCCCCAGGTGGAGTATGACTTCTCCGCCTTGAGCGAGGACGACGAGGAGGATCAAGAGTAAGAATCCAAGATCTTACACCTTCTCAAGTTTCGTCTTGATTATTGTTGATGCTAATTTTGTCTGTTGTTTTGATTTCAGGACCTTGGTTCAGCGCGCGGCGAAGAAAGCCAGGGCGCCTGTGGTCGAGGTCGCGGAAGACTCGGCCACCGTGGCAACTGGGGACGCGCCGGAGCCAAGCCTGCCGGACCCGAGCGCTGCTCCGAGGAGCAGCCCCCAGCGCAGCCCCCAGCGTAAGTCTGGTTCCATCCTTCCGCTCGTCGGGGTGCGCTTGGGGATTTTGTCTTGTTTCAATATCTTGATGTCTTTGTCTTGACTTGTGCAGGGGTGGAGCCACAACGGCAGGAGTGTCCGGAGACCGCCCCCGAGGAGCTGCAGGCCCCGCCGTCCCCGCCAAGGCCGAACTCTCCGACAAGGGAGAGCGCCCCGCCAAGGGCGGGTACTCCGCCAAGGGCGAGCAGCCCGGCGAGGGTGGCTACCCCGCCAAGGCAGAGCTCCCCGGCGAGGGAGCCCGCCGCTGACGACGTCCGCCAAGGTAGGTCTTGTAATTTTGTCTTCTTGGCATTGTCTCTTTTTGGATATTTGCTTGAACTTTCTTTTTCTTCTTCCTCTTCTAGATCCTCCTCCCCCCGAGCACATGGAGACGGAAGTCATCAACATCGAGGAGGAGGAGGGCGCGCAGGGCGGCGGCGGCGATGTCCCTGTCGCCGAGGACACGGCTGAAGCCGCCGAGCCAGCTGCGCCAGAGGCCGCTCCGGCTGCGGACGCAGGCCGGGGAGGGGGGCGGCGACCGCACCGCCGACCCGGAGGCGGCGGGAGCATCAAGTGCTGCGCCGGCCGCCGACCCCTCCGTCGGAAAGGAGCAGGCCGGCTACTACCTCGAAGCCCCCAACGGCGTCTTCATCCAGGTGCCTTGGGGGTCTTCGTCGCGAGCTCCCGCGGAGGGCGAGGCGTTTGATGGGGAGATCCTCGCCTCCGCGGGTTTGAAGGTCGTCGAGGCGCCCGGCGGAAGCAACGGGCCCGAGGAGGAGAAGCTGCTTCACCAGCTCCTGGCCCTTTACCGGGCCAGGCAGGCGAAGCTTGCTTCTCGGGAGGCCCTCGCCGCCAAGGCCGCCGCGGAGATGGAGAAGCGCGCGGCGGAGCTGAGCGCCGCCAACCAGGCGGCCCTCCGCGAGGTGGCGGAGGAGCGCGAGCGACTCGCCGGCGAATACCAGGAGTGGGTGCTGGAGAAGGCCGAGGCCGAGGAACAGCAGCGGCTCGCCGGGGTGGAGCTGTCCCGGCGAGAAGGAGAACTCGCCCAGCGGAAGGTCAACCTCGACGCCCATGAGGAAGAACTTGCCGCTCGGGAGCAGGCCCTTGGCGGGGAGCTGAAGGAGGCGAAAGCTGCCGCGGCTGCCGCGGAGACCGCCAAGGAGGAGCTTGCCGCCAAGGTCGCGCAGCTGGAGAAGTCGCTGAAGGTGAGCGCGGAGAAGGTCGCCGCACTCATCACGGAGCGTGAGAAGGACGCCCACACCAATTCAGAACTCCAGGTGCGTCTTTCTGAGAGGGGCGACGTGTTGAAGGCCGCCAAGGACTCCATCGAGGACTTGGAGTTGAAGGTCTCTACACTGAAGGATTCACTCGACGCTGCCCGGGCTCGGGAGACCAAGCTGAAGGAGGAACTCCGCAAGGAGCGGACCCTGGTGGACAGCGCCAACAAAGCGGCTGAGCTCTTCCGCAAAACCGTTGAGGTATGGACCGAGGACTTAGTATCTTGCGCGTCCAACATCGACCAGGAGCTGCTGGCGTTGAAGCTGGAGCACCTCATCTACTCCCCGGATCCAAACCTCCCTCACAGCGCCAAGCTCAGCCTCTTCTTCAGGGGAATTGCGCCGGACCTTGCAGATCTGCGGAAGAAGATCCCCGCGCAACTGGCTGAGGAGACGCGCCTGCTCTGCACGGGAACCTTGGAGCGCGTGTTGACGAAGATCGTATACCGCAATCCGGGCATAAATCTCACCAACGTTCTTCGCAGCTTGCCGGCTGATGCGGACATGGAGGCTCTGAAGGAGCAGGTCGCCCACATCATTGCCAAGGTGGCTAAGATCTCCAGGATCGAGGGCGACCGCGTAGATTAGGCCTCCATTATCTCTTACCTCTTTTTGTTGCTGCACAGGGTGTTATGAACTCATTAGTCCATTGTGACAAGTTACCCTTTGTAAGATATTTATCTCATTTTGGTCAATCAGTGCAATGTTATCTTCCTTGTCTTGGTCATATACTTTGTATGCTTTTCACCCTACGCTCCCGGGGAGCTTGCCGGCAAGGGGCCCTTGCCGCGAGCGCTGAGTGCTGGACTCTGAGCAGCCTGCTGGCCAAGGTCTCACCGGCAAGCAACCTTGCCGCGGCTAATCGCAACGCACTTAGCTTGCTGAGCGAACTCGAAAACGAAGTAAGGGCGCGACACTTGTCGCAGCTCGCTTAGATCGTTGAGCGTACTCGAAAACAAGACAAGGGTGCGGCTAGCTACGGGTAGGTTCCTCCGCGCACAGGTTTTCCATACAAAGTGTGATTGTTCAAGGAAGACAACAAAAATTTAAAAATTTGAACTGGTCAAATTCTAATAACTTAGCTTTCATATACTGCTTGCTTCCCGGTAAGGCTTCTATTTCTTGAACAGCACTTGGTTCCTCCTCCATCTCCTTCCCCCCCGGCAAACTTGTGCGCGAGGAACGTTCCTTCTGCTTAAGAGGAAAGAAAAAGAAGAGGGAAACAAGTATATGGCCTTTCGGCGCGCTAATGGTTACCGGATACTCGAGTGTTGCACCAAATGCCAAACAAAACATGCAAATAGCAAAGAAAAGCATGCAAAAGGCAATCAGCGCAAAACACGAAAACTTTACTGACGCACGGGGTCTGCGCCCGGCTTTGTACAAAGGGTTACATGCAACAGCGGCAAGGCTTGTACAAAAGGTGGTTGCCGGAACGGATCACGGCAACCGCGCCTTATGGGTGAAACTTGCGAAGATGCTCTATGTTCCAGGAGTTGCTCACCGGTAAGCCTTCTTCGGTCTCGAGGCGGACAGCGCCGGGCCTCGTAACTTGTCTCACCCGATAAGGGCCTTCCCACTTCGGCGTCAACTTGTTGGAATTCTTGGCGGACTGAACACGCCGAAGAACAAGGTCGCCTTCCTCGAGACTCCTGGCTCTGACCTTGCGGCTGTGATAGCGGCGCAAGGCTTGCTGGTATCGAGCAGCTCGTACAGCAGCCTGGAGACGTCCCTCCTCAAGGAGCAATGCATCATCTTGTCGCAGTTGCTCTTGCTCGAGCTCATCATAAGCGAGCACTCGAGGAGATCCGTATACGAGTTCCGTGGGGAGAACTGCCTCTGCCCATAGACTAGAGCAAAGGGTGTCTGTCCGGTGGCTCGACTTGGTGTCGTTCTGAGTGACCAAAGAGCCGCCGATAGCTCCTCTATCCAATTTCTTCCGCACTTGCGCAGCCTGTCAAAGGTCCTTGTCTTGAGTCCGCGCAGCACTTCAGCATTGGCCCTCTCCGCTTGACCGTTGCTCCTCGGGTGAGCAACAGAAGCGAAACAGACCTTGGCGCCAAGGTCTTGGACGTACTGCATGAAGGTGCGACTAGTAAATTGTGTGCCGTTGTCGGTGATGATCCTGTTAGGGATTCCGAAACGGCAAACAATCGACCTGAAGAACCTGACCGCTGACTGTGCTGTCACCTTTCTCACTGGCTCCACTTCTGGCCACTTTGTGAACTTGTCGATTGCAACGTACAAGTACTCAAAGCCCCCGACGGCTCGGGGGAAGGGGCCGAGGATATCGAGCCCCCAGACCGAGAAGGGCCAGGACAAAGGGATTGTTTGGAGAGCTTGAGCTGGCTGATGAATCTGCTTTGCATGGAACTGGCACGCTTCACACTTGGTTACTAGTGCGGTTGCATCTTGGAGGGCTTCTTGCCAAAAGAACCCTTGCCGGAAGGCTTTCCCGGCAAGCGCCCTTGCGCCAACGTGGTGGCCGCATATGCCTCCGTGTATTTCTGCCAACAGCTTCTGTCCATCTTCCCTGGAGATGCACTTCAATCTGACACCATTGAGCCTTCTTCTGTATAGCTCGTTGTCCACGAACTGATACATACTTGACTGCCTGGTTATCTTTTCTATCTCTTTTGGGTCGTCGGGAAGTTCTCCAGTTTGCAGAAAACGGACTATCTGCCGTGCCCATGCCGGAGCTTGAGGCTCAACGGCGAGGACTAAAGGCATGAGGGCCGCTGTGGGAACCTCAGCTTCTACGGCAAGAACCTCTGGCTCTGCCGGAGCCGATGGTCCCCCGGCAAGCTCACCGGGGCGAGGCTTGTCGGGAACGCTTGCTTCAACTGTACAGGCCCGAGGACCTGCAGGAGCAAATCGTTCCTCAGCGTTCTGGTTGTTGGTCTTGGGGACCTTGGCGGCGGTTTCAGGGAGATCCGCCGGCAAGTAGTCACCGGAGACCAACTTTCTCTTCTTGGACTGCCCAATTGATGGTGTAACGGATGGTTGAGTTAGCTTGACCAAGAAGGTCCCTGGTTCCACAGGTAACTTCATCGAAGCGCACTTTGAAAGGCCATCTGCTATTTCATTTTGAGCTCTCGGGACGTGCTCCATTTGCAGACCTTCAAAGTGTTCCTCAAGCTTTCTCATTTCATCTACATAGGCTTCCATCAAAGGGCTCTGGTAGCTCTTGTTAACTTGCCGGACCACCAACTGAGAATCTCCCCGCACAATCAGCTTCCTGATCCCAAGTTCGGCCGCAATCCTGAGGCCGGCAAGCAAGCCTTCATATTCTGCAGTGTTGTTTGTCGCTTGCTCCCTGGGAAAGTGCATCTGGATAACATATTTGAGGTGTTCTCCGGTGGGCGCGATGAGTACCACGCCAGCACCGGCGCCTTGCAGCGAGAAGGCACCATCAAAATACATTACCCATTCACTTGTCGCTTCTTGTACGGGTGCACTTGTTTCTTGGACTTCTTCATCGGGCGTTGGGGTCCACTCAGCTATGAATTCTGCCAAAGCTCGGCTCTGTATGGTTGAAGTACTTTCAAACTTGAGTCCAAAGCTCGACAGCTCCAGTGCCCACTCAACGATCCTGCCTGTTGCTTCCGGATTGTGCAATATCCCCTTCAGCGGAAAGCGAGTGACCACTGTTATCTCATGTGCCTGGAAGTAGTGGCGCAGCTTTCTCGAGGCCATGAGGAGGCCGAAAAGCAACTTTTGCACCCCGGAGTATCTTGATCTAGCCCCCTGGAGAAGGGAACTTACAAAATACACCGGGCGCTGCACCATCTTCTTCCGCACTTCATCCTGTTCCTTCGCAGAGTTGTCCTTGTCGGGGCCAGAGCTTGCTGGAGCACCCCCCTGCTTGTCGCTGGACTCGCTTGCCGGTGGTGTAGCCTCCTCGTCGGACTCCCTCTCCGCTACCAACGCAACACTAACCACCTGGTTGGTTGCCGCTAGGTACAGCAGCAAATTTTCCTGTGGTTTAGGTGCGACAAGTATTGGAGTGGAGGACAGGTACCGTTTCAAATCTTGCAGCGCTGCCTCCGCTTCCGGAGTCCACTTCATGGGACCTACCTTCTTCAAGATTTTGAAGAAAGGTAGGGCGCGTTCCGCAGACTTTGAAATGAACCTACTGAGGGCAGCCACACAACCTGCAAGCCTTCTGACATCCTTAACGCGCTTCGGGGCCTCGATCTGCTCAATGGCTTTAATCTTGTCGGGGTTGGCTTCAATCCCCCTCTGCGATACAAAGAACCCGAGAAGCTTGCCGGAGGGGACTCCAAAGACGCACTTCTCGGGGTTCAACTTGAGCTGTATTCTGCGCAGGTTCTGAAATGTCTCTTCCAAATCTTGGACTAGGGTTTCTTTGCTCTTACTTTTCACCACGATATCATCCATGTAAGCCTCTACATTTCTGTGGATCTGTGGCTCGAAAGCAGTGTACACTACCCTTGCGAATGTTGATCCTGCATTCTTCAGTCCAAATGGCATGCGTATGAAGCAATAAGTGCCACATGGAGTGATAAATGCAGTCTTCTCTTCATCCTCTTTGGCCATAAAGATTTGGTGGTAGCCTGAATATGCATCAAGAAAACAGAGTAGCTCACATCCGGCAGTGGAGTCAACGATCTGGTCAATGCGCGGCAAAGGGAATGGATCCTTGGGACATGCTTTATTCACATCGGTGAAGTCTATACACAGTCTCCACTTCCCGTTGGCCTTGCGCACGACGACTGGATTTGCTAACCACGTCGGATGGATCACACCTCTAACTAAGCCTGCTGCCTCTAGTTTCTTGATCTCTTCGTTGATGAATTCTTGGCGCTCCACGGCTTGCTTCCTCACTTTCTGCTTGGTGGGCCGCGCATGAGGACAAACAGCAAGCTTGTGCTCAATTACCTTCCTGGGAACACCGTGGATGTCAGATGGTTGCCAGGCAAACACGTCGACATTCGCCCGCAGGAAGGCAACAAGCGCGCTTTCCTATTTGCTGTCAAGTGTGGCACTGATGGTGAAGGTACCACCAGTGCCGTCCTCCTTGGCGGACACCTTCTTGGTTGCCGGAGGAGCGGCCATCCCTTTCTTACACTTGTCGGTGGAGCTCGATGGAACGTCCTCGACGGCAGCGCAGCACTCCGAAGAGGTGCGGTTGCCGGAGTGGGCCCCAGAGCACTTGCCGGACTTGATCTTGGTCTTCTTCCCCCCGGGAGCTTCAGCGGCAAGTGTGTCCTTCTCAGCCGCAGTTGCTGCATCCCGGTAGATCTTGTCGGAGCAGACAAGCGCATCTTTCTTGTCGCCGTGGACAGTGATGACGCTTATCGGACCCGGCATCTTGAGTACGTTGTAAGCATAATGGGAAGCTGCCATGAACTTGGCGAGGGCAGGACGGCCAAGTATTCCATTGTAGGGCAATGGAATATCGGCGACGTCGAAAGTGATGCGCTCGGTTCTGAAGTTGAGCTCCCCGCCAAAGGTCACCGGCAAAGTGATCTTTCCCTTGGGCTTGCTCCTTCCCGGGTTGATTCCTTGGAAAGAACCGGTCTCTTCGAGCTCGCCATCTGGAATTTGGAGTTTCTTGATCACAGCGGAGGAGATCAAGTTCAGCCCTGCCCCGCCGTCAACCAACATTTTGGTGACCTTGAGGTTGCGGATGGTGGGTGACACCAGCATCGGCAAGCACCCGACCGCAGTGGTGCGGTCAGGGTGATCCTCAAGATCAAAAATGATGGGCGTGCTGGACCATTTGAGGAGCCTGCGCGACTCCACGGGCGGCTCTGCTGCATTTACCTCACGCACCCACTGCTTTAGCTGACGGTGGGAGGTGTGCAGAGAGGCGCCACCGTCGACGCACAGGACCTCCGTGGCCTTCTGGAACTCCTGCTCGCTGTTATCCTCGTCCTCCATGTCTTCGTCGTCGTCTTCTTCATCCTTGTCGCGGCCCCGGGGAGGTCGGTCACCTTGCCGCTGCTTGGCCTTGCCGCGGCGTCCTCCCCGGCCATTGAACGGCCGCTTCTTGCTTGGCTCTCCGCCGCCACCTTGAGCCTTCTCCTTGTCGCGCCTCTCATACTCAGCTTTCTGCTGCTCGACGAGATACTCGACGCGCTTGCAGTTGGAGAGGTCGTGGCCCTTGGTGCGGTGGATCTTGCAGTACTGCTTGTCGGAGCCGTCCTGCTTGTCGGCCGCCGCTACTGGTGCAGGCTCCTTGCCGGAGCCGCCAGCTTGTGTTTGCTTGGCGGGGGCCTCCTTGCCGGACTTCTCGACGGCAAGCACTTCCTTCTTGTTCTTCCTTCTATTGTTCCGCCGCCGGCCCTTCTTTGCCGGGGCGGCGTCGTCGCTGTCGCTTCCTCCTGCGCCAGCATCTTCCTCGGGGAGTCTCCTCCCCTCTTCTGCGCGTGCGCACTTATCAGCCAGAGCGTAGAGCTCGCTGACATCCCGAATCTTGGTCATCGCCATTTCCTCACGCATGCGGCGGTTACGCACGTTCTGGTGGAACGCGCTGATAACCGCGGCAGGGTGGACATCAGGGATGTTGTGCTGTACACGGCTGAAGCGTTGGATATACTTGCGCAGGGACTCTCCTTCCTTCTGGGCCAAGATGTGGAGATCGCTCTCCTGGCCGTGGGGTTTGTGGCCGCCGGTGAAGGCGCCAACAAACTGATGGCAAAGGTCTGCCCAAGAAGAAACGGAGCCTTCCGGCAAGTGCATAAGCCACGAACGGACGTTCGGCTTAAGCACGAGCGGGAAGTAGTTCGCCAAGATCTTCTCATCGCGCCCCCCGGCAGCTTGCACCGCAATGGTGTAGATGCTGAGAAATTCCGAGGGGTGCGTCTTGCCGTCGTACTTCTCCGGTACGTCGGGCTTGAAATTCTTCATGCTGGGCCACTGGACGCGCCGCAACTCGCGGGTGAACGCAGGGCAACCTGCCGCGTACGGCAAGTCGCCTGGTTCACCGGGCGCGCGCGCGTCGACATCGTCTCCAGCCCTTTGATCTGATTGTCGCCGAGCTTCTCGGCGGCGCTCGATTGTCGTGCGAGCGTCTTCTTGTCGCCGGTCGTCAAGGACCTGGCGCTGGTCCCGACGGGCCCGCGGATCCGACGACGCCGTGGAGCCGTCGTCGGCGTTGTTTCGGCGGGGCGGCGTCTTCTGCTTCCGCGGCGGGGAGTGCATGCTTGTCGCACCCCCGGCGGTCTTGTCGCCGTCGGCCTTCGTCTTCTCAGCTTGCCGCGGCCGCGAGGCCGTCGGCTGTTGTGGAGAATCGTTGTTGGCGAAGGCGATCAGGCTCTGGATGGTGGCCCTCCAGTCCTCGGCCTTGTCTGCCGCTGGAGGGAAGTCGAGGAGCAGTTGCGCCCTTGCGAGCGCTTCTCCTGGGGTGGAGGGGAACGGGGGCGAACGGTGCGAGGAGCGGGATATGCTCGGACTCCTAACAACGTTAGAAGGAGCAGGGTCCCGCGCCGGCTCCTTCGCTTTGCTTGTGCCCGGACGGTGGTCCGGGGCGTCCCGCGAGCCTCCGGTTTGCCCTTGCCCCAGCAAGCGGATACCACCTCCTGTGGTATGGCGCTGCTGGGTTGTCGTGTGCTGAGATGGACGCGGCGCGTCCACGGAGACCGAAGCTCGGTCATCCGTCTTGTCCTTGGATTTGGTGGCGCCGCGAGTGTCCTCGCCGGCGACCACCCTTCCGACGGCATCTCCCCCGCCCACCGTTGGCTCTGGTGGCGGCGGATGAGACGCGGACGGGCCTCCGACCTCCGAAGCCTTCTTCTTCGGAGCCATGGAGCTGTTGCTGATGAAGTTGCTGATGAAACGGGAGAGGTTGATGGAGAATGTGCCCGCGCGAACGCCGGATCAGATTCGCACAACCTCGACGTCCCCCTACCTGGCGCGCCAAAGATGTCGGGGGGAACTGTCCGCCACGAACACCTATGGGACCGGAGCCCCTTGTCTGTGCGGTACGAGGGCGGAGGGAGCACGAAGAGCAGATCGTAGCGAGCACGCGGGCAGTTTTACCCAGGTTCGGGCCGCGGTAGACGCGTAAAACCCTACTCATGCTTAGTTGTGTATTGAGTTGGAGTGCTCGGGAGCTTGAGGAAGCAGCTACACCGAGCGTATGAGTGATCTAGGTTCCGAACCTTTTCTACGTTGTGCATGGGCCTCCTTTTATAGTACAAGGGGTCACCGATAGGTGTCAACGTAGGAGAAAGGGGTAAAAACGTGAAAGAGGTGGTAGTTGTAACAGTGCGGGAACAGTGGAGCTACAGTGCGCGAACAGTGGTCGCTACCTACTTTGACAGTGGGGGACAAGGGCATTTAATACCCGTCGCCGTCGACCCCAAAAGCTCCCGCCCTTGCGTCTCCGTCTGCCACGGCGATGGATCCACCACCGTGGAGTGCCACCGTGTCCCCCAGGCTGCACAGCCATCCGCCACGCGTCCCTGGATAGGCCCCAGGGCGACGCGTGGGCCGATGAGCTGGAGCGCGGGCACACAGCGCAACTCTCCCGGCAAGCACCTTGCCGGGGTCTTGGTCTTGCCGGGCCCGGGAGCTTGCCGCTCCCCGGGCCCTCGCCGGGGCGCATATAACGCCGAGGCGTGTCTTCTACGATGGAATCTTCTAGTCTTCCTGGCAAGCTCTTCTCGCCAGGGCCTTGCGTGAGTGATGTAATCTTGAGCCTGGTACGGGCTTCCCGGCAAGCTCCACTTGCCGGGGTCTCGATCTTCTTTCTTGTATACTTTGTTTTTGAATGGTTTGATAGGGAGCAGGAAGATCTCCGGCGAGCACGTGGTAAACCCTGCCGCGGGAAGCTGCAACTGCCCGTGCACAAGTTGGGGTACTGAGGTACCCCTACCTTAGTACACCGACACGGTGTGTTTATCGAGATCCAATGAATTGTGAGTTTATGATCAAGACTATCTATGAGAAATATTTGGTTCTTTTCTGAACTCTTTATGTGTGCTCATAATATCCTTGCAAGTCTCTTCGAATTATTGGTTTGGTTTGGCCTACTAGATCTATAGTTCTTGCAATGGGAGAAGTGATTGGCTTTGGGTTCAATCTTGCGGCGTCCTTTCCCAGTGACAGTAGGGGCAGCAAGGCACGTATTGTATTGTTGCCATCGAGGATAAAAAGATGGGGTTTATATCATATTGCTTGAGTTTATCCCTCTACATCATGTCATCTTGCTTAAGGCGTTACTCTGTTCTTATGAACTCAATACACTAGATGCATGCTGGATAGCGGTCGATGTGTGGAGTAGTAGTAGTAGATGCAGGCAGGAGTTGGTCTACTTGTCTCGGACGTGATGTCTATATACAATGATCATGCCTAGATAGTCTCATAATTATTCGCTTTTCTATCAATTGCTCGATAGTAATTTGTTTACCCGCCGTAGAATATCGCTATCATGAGAGAAGCCACTAGAGAACACTATGGCCCCCGGGTCTATTCTCAACATATCAATCTACACTTACTTTACCTTTTCCGCTTTTACTTTCTGTTCTTATAAACAAAAATACAAAAAATATAAACTATCATCTATATCAGATCTCACTTTCGTAAGTGACCGTAAAGGGATTGACAACCCCTTATTGCGTTGGCTGCGAAGTTCTTATTTGTTTGTGCAGGTGCGAGGGACTTGCGCGTGGTCTCCTACTGGATTGATACCTTGGTTCTAAAAAAACTGAGGGAAATACTTACGCTACTGTGATGCATCTCCCTTTCCTCTTCGAGGGAATACAACGCAAGCTCGAGAAGTAGCAAGAAGAATTTCTGGCGCCGCTGCCGGGGAGGCTTACGCAAAAGTCATATACCAAGTACCTATCACAAACCCTTATCCTTTGCATTACATTTTTTGCCTCTCGTTTTCCTCTCCCCCACTTCACCCTTGCTGTTTTATTTGCCCTTCTTCTGTCGCGTGTTTATCGTTCGCTTGCTTCTTGTTTGCTTATGTTGCTATGTGCCCTCAATTAGCTTGCATCTTCACTTGCTAAAGTATGGATCCTCATCCACTTGCTAATCTCTTCAAGAGATCCAATTATGTTGAACCTATTACTAGTGAGTTTAGTACACTAGATTATCTTTATGAGGTTTTGCTTGAAATTTGTGAATCCGAAAATTGTGATGAAGTATTGAAAAATTATAAAGTGATTGACAATAGCTCCTTGAGTAAAAAGCATGATTGCAATGATGAAAATTCTATTAATGTCAATTGTGCTAATGATATGCAAAACCCTAAGCTTGGGGATGCTTATTTTGCTTTGCCCACTACTTGTTGCAATGATCATGATTGGGGTGATTCTTATGATCTTGAAAATTTATTTAATCCCCATGATGAATGTAAGATTGATAATAATGTTTGCAATAATATTGAAAGTGGGTTTGGAGAGGTCATGACTTTAGTTAATGTTGCTCCCACTATTTTGGAAGAGTGTCAACTTCGTATGCATGTGGATTGTGTTGAGAATATGTTATGTCATAGCTATTTTGTTATATTTGCTTATGATCCTACATGCAATTATTATGAGAGAGGAAAATATGGTTGTAGAAATCGTCATGTTACTAAATTACCTCTCTTCATGTTGAGATTGCTATTGTTTCTTTCTTCTTCCTTGCATATGCTAGATCTTGCTTGTCTTGCTAATTTGTTTGCCTATAAAATGCCTATGCATAGGACGTATGTTAGACTTTGATGTGATTTTCACATGCTTTATGATGCTCTCTTTGTGCTTCAATTCTCGTCTTTCATGTGAGCATCATTAAAATCGTGCCTAGCTAGGGGCGTAAAATGATAGCGCTTGTTGGGAGGCAACCCAATTTTATATTTTTTGTTTTTGCTGCTGTTAGGGAATAAATATTGCATCTAGCTTCCATTTAGATGTAGTTTTGTGTTTTTTTAGTGTTTGTGCCAAGTAGAACCTTTGGGAAGACTTGTGTGAAGTTTATGTGATCTTGCTGTGAAAAACAAAATCGTTAGCGCTCGCTAGAATGGTCATCAGATTTTACTGGAACGTGCTATTTAGTTGATTCTTTTTGCAGATGATTAATAGACAAATTCCTCACGTTTACCAATTTAGTTTGAAATTTTTTGGAGTTACAAAAGTATGCGAAACCTGCAGATTACTACAAACTGTTCTGTTTTTGACAGATTCTGTTTTTCGTGTGTTGTTTGCTTATTTCAATGCATCTATGAGTAATATTGGGAAGTATGAACCATAGAGAAGTTGGAATACAATAGGTTTAACACCAATATAAACAAAGAATGAATTCATTGCAGTACCTTTGAGTAGTGGTTTGCTTTCTTATACTAACGGAGCTCACGAGATTTTTGTCTAAGTTTTGTGTTGTGAAGTTTTCAAGTTTTGAGTATTGCTTTGATGGACTATGGAACAAAGAGTAGCAAGGGCCTAAGCTTGGGGAAGCCCATGGCACCCCAAGTAAAATTTAAGGACAATCAAAAGCCTAAGCTTTGGGATGCCCCGGGAAGGCATCCCCTCTTTCGTCTTCATCCATCGGTAACTATACTCGGAGCTATATTTTTATTCACCACATGATATGTGTTTGGCTTGGAGCGTCTTGTATTATTTGAGTCTTTGCTTGTTAGTTTGCCACAATTATCCTTGCTGGACACACCTATTTTAGAGAGTTAAATATGGCCTAGGAATTGATAGAACACGCTATGTGCTTCACTTATATCTTTTGAGTTGAATAATTTTTGCTCTAGTGCTTCACTTATATCTTTTAGAGCACGGTGGTGATAATATTTTGAAGAAATAGTTGATCTCTCATGCTTCACTTATATCCTTTTGAGAGTCTATTAAAACAACATGGTAATGTGCTTAGGCTATAAAACTAGTCTTCACATGATAGACATCCAATATCAATGTAGTAAAATTTTCACACTAAGTGCATTGAATAGGATGAGAAGTTGGATGCTTGATAATTGTTTTGAGATATGAGGATAGTGAGAAGTCATGCTAGTGGAGTTATTATGAAATTGAGAAATGCTTGTGTTAAGGTTAGTGATTCCCGTAGCATGCACGTATGGTGAACCGCTATGTGACGAAGTTAGAGCATGAGGTATTTGTAAAGTGTCAACCTTTGTGTGGAGGTCGGGGGCGCGCAATGGTTAACTCCTACCAACCTCCCCCCTAGGAGCATGCGTTTATTGCTTTGTTTTGATGACTCATAGATTTTTGCAATAAGTATATGAGTTCTTATGACTAATGTTGAGTCCATGGATATTACGCACTCTCACCCTTCCACCATTGCTAGCCTCTCTTGTATCACGCAACTTTCGCCGGTACCATACACCCACTATATATCCTTCCTCAAAACAGCCACCATATATATTCCTCAAAACAGCCACCATACCTACCTATCATGGCATTTCCATAGCCATTCCAAGATATATTTCCATGCAACTTTTCACCGTTCCGTTCATATGACACGCTTCATATTGTCATATTGCCATGCACGATCATGTAGTTGACATTATATTTGTGGCAAGGCCACCATGCATATTTTTTCATACATGTCACTCTTGTTTCATTGCACATCCCGGTACACCGCCGGAGGCATTCATATAGAGTCATACTTTGTTGTAGTATCGAGTTGTAATCAAAGTGTGATGATCATCATTATTAGAGCATTGTCCCATGGGAGGAAATGCTAAATCAATAAAGCCCCTCCACAAAAAAAGAAAAAAAAGAAAGGCCAAAGAAAAAAAAAGAAAGGCCCAAAAAAAAATAAAAAAAGGAAAAAAAGAAAAAGAAAAGAAAAAGGGACAATTGCTACTATCTTTTTTCCCACACTTGTGCTTCAGAGTAGCACCATGTTCTTCATGATAGAGAGTCTCATGTATAGTCATGTTCGTATACTAGTGGGAATTTTCATTATAGAACTTGGCTTGTATATTCCAACGATGGGCTTCCTCAAATGCCCTAGGTCTTCGTGAGCAAGCAAGTTGGATGCACACCCACTAGTTTCTTTTGTTGAGCTTTCATACATATTTAGCTCTAGTGCATCCGTTGCATGGCAATCCCTACTCACTCACATTGATATCTATTAATGGGCATCTCCATAGCCCGTTGATACGCCTAGTCGATGTGAGACTATCTCCCTCCTTTTTGTCTTCTCCACAACCACCTCTCTATTCCACATAGTGCTATGTCCATGGCTCACGCTCATGTATTGCGTGAAAGTTGAAAGGTTTGAAAGAATAGATTATGAAAACAAGTGCTTGGCTGAAATCGGGTTGTGCATGATATGAATATTTTGTGTGATGAAGAGGGAGCATAGCCAGACTATATGATTTTGTTGGGATAACTTTCTTTAGCCATAGTATTTTGAGAAGACATGATTGCTTTGTTAGTATGCTTGAATTATTATTATTTCTTATGTCAATATAGACTTTTATCTTGAATCTTTCAGATCTGAACATTCATGCCACAATTAAGAGAATTATATTGAAAAACTATGTTGGTTAACATTCCACATAAAAAATTGTATTTTTATCATTTACCTACTCGAGGACGAGCATGAATTAAGCTTGGGGATGCTTGATACGTCTCCAACGTATCTATAATTTTTTATTATTCCATGCTATTATTTATGATGTTTTGGATGTTTAATGGGATTTGTCATACACTTTTATATTATTTTTGGGACGAACTTACTAACCCAAAGGCCCAGTCCAGATTGCTGTTTTTTGTCTGTTTTAGGGTTTTACAGAAAAGGGATATCAAACGGAGTCCAAACGGAATGAAACCTTCGGGAGAGATATTTTTGGAGAAAATCACGCACGGGAGACTTGAGAACCATGAAATAGGGGCCACGAGGTGCCCACGAGGGTGGGGGGGCGCGCCCCCCAGGACGCGCCCCCTGCCTCTTGGACCCCTCGTGAGGCCCTCGGTGTCCTCCTTCCTCCTATATAAGCCTACGTACCTCGAAACCATCAGAACAAGAGAGAAAACCCTAGTTCCACCGCCGTAACCTTCTGTTCCCGTGAGATCCCATCTTGGGGCCTGTTCCGGAGCTCCGCCGGAGGGGTGATCCATCATGGAGTGCTTCTACATCATCATCATCGCCTCACCATGAGTTGTGAGTAGTTTACCACAGACCTTTGGGTCCATAGCTAGTATCTAGATGGCTTCTTCTCTCTCTCTGGATCTCAATACAAAGTTCTCCTCGGTCTTCGAGGAGACCTATTCGATGTAATCTCTTTTTGCGGTGTGTTTGTCGAGATCCGATGAATTTTGAGTTTATGATCAAGATTATCTATGAGAAATATTTGGTTCTTTTATGAACTCTTTATGTGTGCTCATAATATCCTTGCAAGTCTCTTCGAATTATTGGTTTGGTTTGGCTTACTATATCTATAGTTCTTGCAATGCGAGAAGTGCTTGGCTTTGGGTTCAATCTTGCGGTGTCCTTTCCCAGTGACAGTAGGGGCAGCAAGGCACGTATTGTATTGTTGCCATCGAGGATTAAAAGATGGGGTTTATATCATATTGCTTGAGTTTATCCCTCTACATCATGTCATCTTGCTTAAGGCGTTACTCTATTCGTATGAACTCAATACACTAGATGCATGCTGGATAGCGGTCGATGTGTGGAGTAATAGTAGTAGATGCAGGCAGGAGTCGGTCTACTTGTCTCGAACATGATGCCTATATAAAATGATCATGCCTAGATAGTCTCATAATTATTCGCTTTTCTATCAATTGCTCGACAGTAATTTGTTTACCCACCGTAGAATATCACTATCATTAGAGAAGCCACTAGAGAACACTATGGCCCCCGGGTCTATTCTCAACATATCAATCTACACTTAATTTACCTTTTCCTCTTTTACTTTCTGTTCTTATAAACAAAAATATCAAAAATATAAACTATCATCTCTATCAGATCTCACTTTCGTAAGTGACCGTAAAGGAATTGACAACCCCTTATCGCGTTGGCTGCGAAGTTCTTATTTGTTTGTGCAGGTGCGAGGGACTCGCGCGTGGTCTCCTACTGGGTTGATACCTTGGTTCTCAAAAACTGAGGGAAATACTTACGCTACTGTGCTGCATCTCCCTTTCCTCTTCGAGGGAATACAACGCAAGCTCGAGAAGTAGTAGCATTCAGACACGAATTTTAAATAATGCACAAATTTAGGGTGAGCTCTTGCTTATCACATACTTCTCAAAGCGACGATGTATTTCAATCTTATTATCATTTGTCGAAGCTTTGATCTATATGTTATCATCAATTACCAAAAAGGGGGAGATTGAAAGTGCAACTATCCATTGGTGGTTTTGGTAATTCCTAACAACATATAGCTCATTGAACTAATGCTCTTTCAAGATGATCATTTCAGAAAGTTCAATGATTGGCATGGCAAGGATTAGGAATGTGGACCCCTCAAAATGCTAAGGACACATATTGGCTGAAGCTCAAGACTCTACATTTTCATTTTAGTGATCCAAGATCACATTGAGTCCATAGGAAAAGCGAATACTATTAAAAGGGGATGAGTTGTTGCTTAATGGCTTGCTTGCTCAAAATGCTTAGTTATATGCTCCAAAAGACCACAACCACTTTATCATATCCACATATGTCCCAAACCAAAAGTCAAACTCGGCCCCACCGATTTTGATATATCCGGCACCACCGAGTTCAGTTGACATAGGCATAGCCAAAAACCCTAATCAGTTCAGTCTCGCCGATAGGGATCTCAGTCTCACCGAGATGGGATTGCAAACTCTCTGTTTCCCTTCATAACATTTTGGTCTAACCGAAGTAAGCGATCGGTCCCACCGAGTTCGCAATGCAAACTCTCTGTTTCCCTTTCGTAACATTTCGGTCTCACCGAAATGAGCAAATCGGTCCCACCGAGTTTGCCTCACCAACTCTCTGGTTGCCAATTACACAAATCGGTCCCACCGAGTTTATGTGATCGGTCTCACCGAGATTACGTTATGCCCTAATGATGGGCCTCTAACCCCTCGTTGGTTACCCCAAGTGGAAGGTGTGAGATGCAGTGTTGTGGAAGTTTTTCCCTTAGTAAAGATGCCAAGGATCGAAACCCCAGAGACTCCTAGGTTCAACAAGTAGGTGTCAACTGCTAACGGCGCCAGATATTAGCAATCAATGTGGACCTGCACACAGATACAAATAACTTTGCTCCCAACGAGTACAGAGAGGTTGTCAATCCCTCCGGCCTTGTAGTTCACAAAGGATTAAACGCAAATGATAGTAGTGATAGATAATGTTTGCAATAGTAAATAATAGCGAAAAGTAAATAGCGGGTGTGATCAATGATGGTAATATGGACCGGAGTCTCATGATGTTCACTAGTGATGTCTCTCTCCCAAAAGACGATAAAACAGCTATGTGAGGTGAACGAATTACAGCTGGGCAATTGACAGGACCACGAACGCAAACCAATGCTGACTACATTGCAAGAAAGGTTGAGGTTCATAGCATGGGCGGCACGCCAAAGTAAGTAGACCGAAATCCATCAATATCTACTACTAATCATCCACCTTGAGATATCTATCCAGAACATCTCGCTGGTATTAAGTTGCGAGCCCCACCCATAGTGTAAACTCAATGCAACAGACAACTGCATTAAATGAACTTTGCGTAAAGTAAACAATCCTTGCACTCGCTGGCACAAGCACCGTTGTTTTCCCCCTTGTGGCAACAGCACATCCTCTAGACTCATGTTTCTGTCACTGAAACTAGTCATCGAGGGGCATGAACCCACAATCGAGCATAACGTTCCCTCTTGGAGTCACTACATATTACTTGGCCAAAGCAATAAATAACAACGGAGAATATGCAAGAATTACTTATGAACATAAATATAGAAGAGGCAGATCAAATATATTACTCAATCACAATCTGAACATAATCTCATAATCCATCGGATCCCAGCAAACTCATCATAGCAACAGCATAAGGATTACATATGTGCCTCGATCATGTAGGGCAGCTCACGAGGACTAATTAGTGAAGCACAAGAATGGGAGGAGAACATCACATAGCTACTGGTCATGGACTCATGGTCCAAGGGAGACTATTCACAACTCATCCGGGAGGCGTCCATGGTGGTGGAGAGGCTCCCGATGATGATCCTCCCCTCCGGCAGGGTGCCGGGAAGAGTTCTCCTGGTGCTCCCGATCTTGGAAGCGGCGGCGGCGGAGGAACAGGGATGAGATCGCGAAAAAGAGTTCCCGTCCTGAGGGTTTCGAAGGACGCTCTAAATATATGCCAAAGGGGGGCACCAGACGGGGCTCGGGGGGCCCAGGCGCCCCCCCGGCGCGGCCCAGGGGGGGCGCCGCCAGGGCGCCTGGAGCCCTGGTGGCCCCCCCGGCTGTCCTTCGGGCGCAAGGTAGGTTCTGGAACGCTGATTTTTTATATAATTTTTCTGGATTTTTCCTGGCAGTTCTCGTAATGTAAAAACCTGAAATACAAAAACAGCCGAAAACAGAAACTGGCACTCGGGTGCACTGGATTAGTAGGTTAGTCCAAATATGATCAAAAGTGTATGGAAGTGTATAAATATCATAGCAATATCACCCAAAAGTGGCATGGAGCAAGCAGAAATTATAGATACGTTTTGGACGTATCAACATCCCCAAGTTTAATTCCTGCTCATCCTCGAGTAGGTAAATGATAACAAGAATAATTTCTGTGGTGACATGCTATTAACCATATAGGACTTTTTATAGTCATATGACAAAATCTTACTGAGACAATGAATCTACAGTAATTAAGTTGCCTCATGAGAAAATCACAAATGACTGAAAGTTTTACAACATGAAACTGAAACATCAAAAAAATTTGCAATGAACATGATGTGCAAATATAAATGCAGGGGCACCTTCAAGGTTTAAGTGATGACTAGATACAATGATTTCAAAATAAACGATATCACAATCATGCAAAAGACAATGCTACTTTGGGACAATGCACATTACACTCAGAATGACAATCATGCTCTCAGTAGTTGGTGCTTGAAGAAAGAAGGTGGAGACTCAACATAAAAGTAAAAGAATGGTTATGTGCTAGAGCTTTTTTTTATTTTGAAAACATAGAAGCAATTTTGTCAACGGTAGTAGTACTTCACATGTGTCATGCATAAGACATCCTATAAGTTGCAAGCCTCATGCATCGAATACCAATAGTGCTCGCACCTTGTCCTAATTAGCTCGGATTTCCATGGGTTATCATTGCATTACATATGTTTCAACCAAGTGTCACAAAGGGGTACCTCTATGCCACCTATACAAAGGTCCAAGGAGATAAATCGCATTTGATTTCTCGTTTTTGATAGATCTCAAATTGAGGACATCCATACCGGGACAACATAGAAAATAGATAATGGGCTCCTCTTTAATGCATAAGCATATTCTCATAAGAGATTGAGGATTAATGTCCAAGCTAAAACTTCCACCATGATACATGGCTTTGGCTGGCGGCCCAATGTTCTTCTCTAACAATATGCATACTCAACCATTCAACCCATGGCAAATCACCCTTACTTCAGACAAGACGAACATGCATAGCAACTCACATGATATTCAACAATAGTGTGACAGTTGATGGCATCCCCAGAAACATGGTTACCGCTCAGCAAGCAACTTATAAGAAATAAGATACATAAGTGACATATTCTTTACCACAATAGTTCTTAAGCTACTTTCCCATGAGATATGTATTGCAAAGTTAGTCCGCTTAGTACAGGTGGAGGTTAGCAAAAGACTGGGAGCGACCAACTAAGAGAGCAATGACGGTCATAATCATGCAGAGCGACAAAGCAACATTGAATCAGGCATGGTAGTTATATCGCTACTCAGAAATAAAAGATCATCAAGGCTTGACAGACTTTCTTTACAGTCTTAAATATGCGTGAGCATACGCCAAGTCAATCAAAATAAATTCTTGAAGGAAGATATTACTAAACCATACCACATCATTGGCAAACAAATCATGTTGGTACTCCAATAACACATTGGGAATCCCCCAGCTATTTGAGACTAACCATAAGAAAACATGAACTACTAAGCGCCATTATGCACGTAGCATCTTTATCATAGACATATCAACCAATGCAACGGAAGAAAACTCTCTTAATAAGATAAGCATGATAATTAAAGAGAGTTCAAGCAACCAACTAAACAAAAGCTCTTTGAAAAAGATAAGCATGAATACTAAGAGCAGAGCATGATAGTAGCTATTAAAAGACAAAGAACACACACAGCAAAGATAGACATGAAAATTCTATGTTATGTTCTAGGTAGAAGTGGAGCGTGTTTCTCTCCCACATAAAGAAAGCTGAGTTCCGACTTGTTATGAAAAACTAAAAAGAAAACTAAAAGCAAGACGCTCCAAGCATAGCACATAACACATGAAGTGATTAAAATATAGTGGAACGAAAGACGAACTGATAATGTTGATGGAGAAGGGGATGCACGGGGGCATCCCCAAGCTTAGACGCTTGAGTCTCCTTGAATATTTCTTGGGGGTGCACGGGGGCATCCCCAAGCTTTAGCGCTTGACACTCCTGAATCTTTTTATCATCTTCCCTCACACACTTGAAAACTCCCTTCATACATAACTCATTATAATCTGATTAGCGAGGTTAGTACCCTTAATAAAATAATTGTTCCTTGCTGGAAATAAAGATATTCTTGAAGGTCTACTGTTTCTCAAGATTGCCAAAAGGTTTTTGCAAAGAAAAAGCAAGCTCTTGGTTTGCAAAATGAAGGAAAGGTAAAACAGGACAGAATCTGTGAAAAACAGAACAGCAGGTAGTAATTGATTTGTTCGGGGCACTTCTGCAACTCAAATAAAAAAACTCAGAACAGACGCACGAAAGACAATTATATAGAAAACGCTGTCGAAAAAATTCAGACCAAAAAGATGATCTGGTGATTATATACGAATTTTTCTATCCAAGGACAGAATCTGTTTCCTGGACAGCACCTCACAACTTTTGAACTTTCTAGCAATCAGAGGCTATACTTGACACAAAATTGAAAAGCAAAGATACAATGTTGATGCTACAGTAGTAAACAACATCAAGACACAACAAAAGCAAAATAAAATTTTTATTCATGTGGGCTGCCTCCCAAAAGCGCTTTCTTTCATGCCTTTAAGCTAGGCATAGGACTTTAATGATGCTCTCGTAGGAATAAGAGTTGAAGAACAAAAGAGAGCATCAAGAAGCAAATACCAAACACATTTAAGCCTAACATGCTTCCTATGCATAGGAATATTGCAAGAAAATAAATTATTGAAGCATAAAGCAACTAGCATAGGAAGGCAAAACAAGCATAACTTCAAAACCTTCAACATAAAGAGAGGGAACTTAATATTATTGAAATATCTATAAGCATATGTTCCCTTCTCATAATAATTTTTACTGGGATCACGAATAAAATCAACAATATAAGCATCACATAAAGCATTGTTACCATGATCCACATGCAAAAAGGTACTCTTACTCTCCACATAAGCATCATGAAGAGGATAAAACTTAGTATAAAAGAGAGACATAAGCTCTTGCCAATCAAGCAAGTGCGAGTTATCGAGAAGCTTATACCAATCTGAAGCTTTGTCTATAAGTGATACGGCGAACAATGTCCTCATGACAAACTCCCTTGATACACCCGCAAGCTTAAATAATGAACATAATTGTGACAGATATAGCAAGTGTTCACCGGGATGTCTGTCTCCTGCATAACAATTAGCCAAAATATAATCGATAATACCAGCTGGTATTTTATAGGGCACAATTTCAGTAGGGGGAGGAGCAACCACCACAGGTGTGGGGCGTCTTCCCACAAGCAACGATCCAATAGCAAGGTTGTCCATAAGCATAACTAGTGAAAAGACATAAAGAAAACTGAAAGGTAAACTAACAAGACTAAAAGCAAAGGTAAAAGATAGCGTGCAACTCCCCTATCCTGAAGAGTGGAGTCCCCGGCAACGGCGCCAGAAAAACTCCTTGATGGGCCTCTAACCCCTCGTTGGTTACCCCAAGTGGAAGGTGTGAGATGCAGTGTTGTGGAAGTTTTTCCCTTAGCAAAGATGCCAAGGATCGAATCCCCAGAGACTCCTAGGTTCAACAAGTAGGTGTCAACTGCTAACGGCGCCAGATATTAGCCATCAACGTGGACCTGCACACAGATACAAATAACTTTGCTCCCAACGAGTACAGAGAGGTTGTCAATCCCTCCGGCCTTGTAGTTCACAAAGGATTAAACGCAAATGATAGTAGTGATAGATAATGTTTGCAATAGTAAATAATAGCGAAAAGTAAATAGCGGATGTGATCAATGATGGTAATATGGACCGGAGTCTCATGATGTTCACTAGTGATGTCTCTCTCCCAAAAGACGATAAAACAGCTATGTGAGGTGAATGAATTACAGCTGGGCAATTGACAAGACCACAAACGCAAACCAATGCTGACTACATTGCAAGAAAGGTTGAGGTTCATAGCATGGGCGGTACGCCAAAGTAAGTAGACCGAAATCCATCAATATCTACTACTAATCATCCACCTTGAGATATCTATCCAGAACATCTCGCTGGTATTAAGTTGCGAGCCCCACCCATAGTGTAAACTCAATGCAACAGACAACTGCATTAAATGAACTTTGCGTAAAGTAAACAATCCTTGCACTCGCGGGCACAAGCACCGTTGTTTTCCCCCTTGTGGCAACAGCACATCCCCTAGAATCATGTTTCTGTCACTCAAACTAGTCATCGAGGGGCATGAACCCACAATCGAGCATAACGTTCCCTCTTGGAGTCACTACGTATTACTTGGCCAAAGCAATAAATAACAACGGAGAATATGCTAGAATTACTTATGAACATAAATATAAAAGAGGTAGATCAAATATATTACTCAATCACAATCTGAACATAATCTCATAATCCATCGGATCCCAGCAAACTCATCATAGCAACAGCATAAGGATTACATATGTGCCTCGATCATGTAGGGCAGCTCACGAGGACTAATTAGTGAAGCACAAGAACGGGAGGAGAACATCACATAGCTACTGGTCATGGACTCATGGTCCAAGGGAGACTACTCACAACTCATCCGGGAGGCGTCCATGGTGGTGGAGAGGCTCCTGATGATCCTCCTCCCCTCCGACAGGGTGCCGGGAAGAGTTCTCCTGGTGCTCCCGATCTTGGAAGCTGCGGCGGCGGCGGAACAGAGATGAGATCGCGAAAAAGAGTTCCCGTCCCGAGGGTTTCGAAGGACGCTCTAAATATATGCCAAAGGGGGGCACCAGACGGGGCTCGG
>LR738712.1:91238173-91257622 GCA_902687465.1 Secale cereale
CGCCAGGGCGCTTGGAGCCCTGTGGTCCCCCCCGGCTGTCCTTCAGGCGCAAGGTAGGTTCTGGAACGCTGATTTTTTATATAATTTTTCTGGATTTTTCCTGGCAGTTCTCGTATTGTGAAAACCTGAAATACAAAAACAGCCGAAAACAGAAACTGGCACTGGGGTGCACTGGATTAGTAGGTTAGTCCAAATATGATCAAAGGTGTATGGAAGTGTATAAATATCATAGCAATATCACCCAAAAGTGGCATGGAGCAAGCAAAAATTATAGATACGTTTTGGACGTATCACCTAACCCTAATGAAATCGGTCCCGCCGAGTTGATCATATCGGTCCCACCGAAAGGCCTAACGTTCACATTTTGAACTGAATCGGTCCGACCGAGTTTCATGATTCGGTCCCACCGAGTTTGGTGAATTGTGTGTAACGGTGGAGAAAGCCATCAGAACACTTCCATCATACATTTTCTGAGAGAGAACCACCTACTCATGTGTTTAGACCAAGATATTCCATTCCTACCATATGAATCTTAATCTCTAGCCTTCCCGAAGTTGCTTTCCACTCAAATCTTCTTTCCACCATATCCAAATCTGTGAAAGGGAGTTGAGTGTTGGGGGGAGTATCATTTGAAGCACAAGAGCAAGGAGTTCATTATCAACACACCATCTATTACCTTTTGGAGAGTGGTGTCTCCTAGATTGGTTAGGTGTCACTTGGGAGCCTCCGACAAGATTGTGGAGTTGAACCAAGGAATTTGTAAGGGCAAGGAGATCGCCTACTTCATGAAGATCTACCCTAGTGAGGCAAGTCCTTCGTCGGTGATGGACATGGTTGGATAGACAAGGTTGCTTCTTCGTGGACCCTTTGTGGGTGGAGCCCTTCGTGGACTCGCGCAGCCGTTACCCTTCGTGGGTTGAAGTCTCCATCAACGTGGATGTACAATAGCACCACCTATCGGAACCACGCCAAAAACATCGGTGTCTCCACTTGTGTTTGCACTCTCCAAACCCCTCCCTTTACCTTCATATGCAATGATTTACTTTCCGCTGCTACAACTCTAGAATTGCATGTGTAGGAAGATTGCTTGACTTGTGCTAATTTGCTAAAATTTGCCAAGACTTAAAATTGGGAAAAGGATAGGCTTTTATTTGGTCAAGTAGCCTAATCACCCCCCTCTAAACATACTTTCGATCCTACACCAATGCCACTTGGCCCAAAGGGGCCTTTGTGGAAACCATTAAGATATAACAGCAGGAATGGTTCTACATCATCGAACCTCGCGAGGCTACTTGGGCGGCCCTACCCGAATTCAGATATGGACTCCCAGAAAGGCTCACCTCATGGACCACCAAGGGCCTTGAGTGGGGGTCTCAATCGAAGGTGAAGACGCTCCATAATCGTGTCTCCAGTCTAATAACAGAGGGCACCCACCTCACTAACATGGTT
This sequence comes from Secale cereale, assembly GCA_902687465.1. Taxonomy (NCBI): domain Eukaryota; kingdom Viridiplantae; phylum Streptophyta; class Magnoliopsida; order Poales; family Poaceae; genus Secale; species Secale cereale. Next base: position 91,239,623 of record LR738712.1, read on the forward strand.
CAGTTGATGCTCTTCCGCCACACCCTCACCTGCCAACTCCGGGCCTCCCTCTTGTGGGAGTTCGATCTGGAGGGACCACAGACTTTGAAGCGCTTCTTCGGCACTACGCACGAAGATATATGGAAGCAACTTTTCAAGGCCTAGAAGAAGTGGCCAAAGGAGACCGAGGACATCAGATTTGACAGCGAAACTTCGGCAACGACGGTAAGCACAATTTTGCCGAGACCTATCATGTCCATATTTCAAGTATAACAGGAGTTAGAACATTTGTGTTCCATACATACATGGACGGCAAAAGCGGAGCGGATCAACTGTCTAGCCCCGCTGCCCGAGGACCCAGCCATGCCTTAGCTAACGGCGATGCTGGTGCCGGCGTCGTTCCAAGCGTCGGAGAGGAAGGTCAAGAAGAAGAAGGGCAGGGAGGCCAAGGGCAACCCCCGCCCTAAGGGCCGTTCGGAAGCTGCATCTGAAGAGACCGACGCCCCCTCCTCCCATGATGAGGAGGAAGAGGAGGAGGAGGTGGAAAGTGACTCTCCCATCAAGGGGAAGAGGAAGAAGAGGGTGGCCCCCGAGGACACGGGGAAGGGGCGCCTAGGAGGAAGTTGAACCTCCCGGACAGCTCGGACTCAAAGTCCAAAGCTGACTTCGGAAGACAGCCCTGGGTCAAGCCCCTGGACGAATCGTAAGTGTTCTGATTTTTACTGTTGTCTTCGGTCAACCTGTTATTGTTTGTATAAGTAATTCTGTTTGTTGTTTTGCAGTCCTCCCCGCACATTCCCCGGTGCTTCACTATAGTCGAGGAGTTCTCTGCCACCCGACATGGCAGAGAGTGACACGCCGCCGCAGGCTCAATCGCCCATCATCCTAGGGGACACCGAGGTATCCTTCCTGCGGATGTCCCCTGTGCAAGAGGGGGAGAGCGGGGCCGACAAGAGAGTGTTCGAGGTTAACACCTCGTCCACCGTCAGCCAAGGGGAAACCATCCCCATGGCAACCGACAGTGGGGAGCCCAAGCAATCCGGGACCCCGCCGAACACCATTCTGGTGGCCAGTATGGCTCCGGAATCGGATAAGCAACCCCCTAGGATAGGGGGAGGAGCATCAGCTCCACCGGCGGCCTCCATTAATTCGGAGGTGCCCAATGCGCTGGAGGAAGCATTGCAAGGTGCTTCCATTGTGGCGGAACACCGCACTCTCATGGGTGCGGTTATGGGGAAGATTTAGTCTACCAAGAGCGGACTGAAAGAAGCCTTTCACAGCCTACTGACAAGCTTTGAGGTATGCGACGAAATACTCTAAAGAACCTTATATTTCATTTGAATAGGGTATAAAACATGTGTACGGACGCCAACCCCTGATGCTCTATTTGATTCTAAAAGGAATCATGCAGAGGATCCGTATAGTATCTGGTAATAAAATGTATCGTGTTGTTTATTTGAACAAGCTTTCGTGTTGGCGCCATCCGCCCATGCCGCAGAGGTTTCTGAGCTCAATCGGAAGCTTCAAGAAGCTGACGAGGAACTCGACCGCATTAAAAAGCGGTTTGATGAAACACAAGGTATGCGGACTTAAAGAATTTTCATGTCAAAATACGATATGTTTTTATTCAGAGGTTTAACTCATTGTTTGGTGTGATTATAATCACAGCTAGCGCAGCCGAGGTCGAGACCCTCAAGGGCGCCCTTGCTCAGGCCAAGAAGGAGGCTAATGCGAGTAAGGCGGTTGCTGACAAAGCAGTTGCCAAACTAGAGGCCGAGCAAGCTACCCGCCGCCAACATGAAGCTCGGGTGGCCGAAGTCGAGCAGGAGCTCAAGGACGCATTCGCAAATGCGAGGTGTTGGAGAAGAAGACTTCAGACCAATCATCTGAGCTTACCAAAGCCCTCAATGATGCCAAGGAGGCACGGAGCGAGTCCCGAAGTGCTCGCGAAGAGATCCACCAGGCACGGCAGATAGCGGCTGGTAAGGCCTTTCTTTTGCAGAGTATCTTTGGAGGTCAAAAGTAGCCATCACTTACTCAAGTGTGGAGCTATCCAGGCGCGTTTGTGGATCTCCCGAAGAGTATCTCCGACGCCGCCCAATTCTTCAGAGCCCAGGAGGGGAACGCGATGGAGAAGTTGTTCTGGTCGCAATTTCTTGCGCTAAAACACCCAACGCCCCTGAGCGACTGATACGTCCATTTTGCATCATGCTTATATGTTGATATTTATTGCATTATGGGATGTTCTTACATGTTTTGTCACAATACTTATGGCTTTTCTCTCTTATTTTACAAGGTTTACATGAAGAGGGAGAATGCCGGCAGCTGGAATTCTGGGCTGGAAAAGGAGTAAACTATGGAAACCTATTCTGCACAACTCCAAAAGCCCTGAAACTCAACAGAACGTCATTTCAGAAAATATAAAAAATATCTGGCGAAAGAAGTCCATGAGGGGGGCCACCGCATGTCCACGAGGGTGGGGGGCGCGCCCCCCTTCCTAGGGCACGCCCCCCTGCCTCGTGGGCCAGCCAGAAGGGTATAAGGTGGCTTGATGCACCGGCGAAAGTTGCGCAACACTAGACTGGCTAGCAAGGTGGAAGGGTGAGAGTGTGTATAATCCATGGACTCAACATTAGTCATAAAGAACTCACATACTTATTGCGAAAAATCTATTAGCCCTCGAAGCAAAGTACTACTACGCATGCTCCTACGGGGAGGTTGGTAGGAGTTAACCATCGCGCGCCCCGACCTTCACGCAAAGATGAACAATCAACACACAATGCGCTTCAATTTGGTTACATAGTTAGGAGACCATACATGCATGCTACGGGAATCACAAACCTTAACACAATTATTTATTTAACCTCACAAATTACCACTAGCATGACTCTAATATCACCATCTTCATATCTCAAAACAATCATAAGGAATCAAACTTCTCATAGTATTCAATCATCTATATGAAAGTTTTTATTATACCCTCTTTGGATGCCTATCATATTAGGACTAAATTCATAACCCAAGAAAATTACCATGTCATTTAGAGACTCTCAAAATAATATAAGTGAAGCATGAGATTTCATCAATTTCTTCAAAATAAAACCACCGCCATGCTCTAAAAAGATATAAGTGAAGCACTAGAGCAACTGACAAACTACTCCAAAAAGATATAAGTGAAGATCAATGAGTAGTCAAATAATTAACTAGCTACGAGAAGACCCTCTCTCATTTAAGAATTTTAGATCTTAAGTACTTTATTCAAACAACAAGCAAAAAAATGACATTTCAAGGATAGCACATATCATATGAAGAAGCAAAAACTTAGGCTCAACCGATATTAACCGATAGTTGTTGATGAAGAAAGGTGGGATGCCAACCGGGGCATCCCCAAGCTTAGATGCTTGAGACTTCTTGAGAAATTAACAAGGGATTCCTTGGGCATCCCCAAGCTTGAGCTTTTGTGTCTCCTTAATTCCTCTCATGTCGCAGTTTCCCTAAATCTCAAAAAACTTCATCCACACAAAACTCAACAAGAACTCGTGAGATAAGTTAGTATAAATCAACTCAAAAACTTTCATTCCGTACTGTATAAAATCACTAAAATTATAATTTAACATTGCATACTAAATGCCTCTGCATATTTAATACTCCTATCTTCAAATAGAATCATTAAACATGCAAATATATGCAAACAATGCAAACATATGCAAAGAATGCAAACATAACAACAATTTGTCTAAACATGACAGTTTGTAAAGAGTGGAATTTTTCTCATAATTCCCTAGCTCACAAAATTCTGAAAAATTACCACGTTATAGAAAACTTATTCATGCTAAATTTGTAAAACTTTCAAGAATTTATCATGTTCTGACTATCCATAAGAATTCAGACAATGATAGAAAACTTTCTGTTTTCAAACAGCAACATATATACTTGCAAAATAAGCATGGTAAAGGCTATACTTGTCTTTTTTATTGAAATAAAAGATGCAAACCACTATTCTAAATAACAAAAAGAAAATAAAAACAAAATAAAATGACGCTCCAAGCAAAACCCATATCATGTGACGAATAAAAATATAGCTCCAAGTGAGGTAACCGATTATGTTGAAGACGAAAGAGGGGATGCCTTCCGGGGCATCCCCAAGCTTAGTTTCTTGGATATTCATTTAATATTACATTGGGGTTCCTTGGGCATCCCCAAGCTTAGTATCTTGCCCCTCCTTATTCTCCTCATATCGTTGTCTCACCCAAAACTGGAAAACTTCAATCACACAAAACTTAACGGAACTTCGTGAGATGCATTAGTATAATAAACCAAATCATTCACTTGGGTACTGTCAATGACAAGATTCATAACCGTTCTCACATAATTCCTACTGTACCTTATCATTTCCACAATTTATATCACTTAATATAAGCTATGGGAACACTAAAACAAGCAAACTATGCATTGAAAACAGAATCTGTCAAAAACAGAACAGTCTGTAATGATCTGGACAACCACCATACTTCTGAAACTCTAAAAATTGTGAAAAATTAGGAAAACGTAGGAAATTTGTATATCAATCATGTGTAAAAAATCCAGCTAATTATCGCGTTCCAATGATTTATTGAATTTTCTGCACTGGACGCAAAACTTTCTGTTTTTGCACAGAATCAAATCAACTATCATCCACACTACCCCGAAGGCTTTACTTGGCACTTTATTGAAACAGAAGATATAAAACATGATTACTACAATATCTTAATAATTTGGACACACAAAAACAGTAGGTAAAAGTATTCGGTTGTCTCCCAACAAGCGTTTTTCTTTAACGCCTTTTTAGCTAGGCATGAAGATTTCAATGATGCTCACATAAAGATAAGAATTGAAATATAAAAGGGAGCATCATGAATCACATTGCAAGCACATTTAAGTCTAACCCACTTCCTATGCATAGGGATTTTGTGAGCAAACAATTTGAGGGAGCAAGAATCAAGTAGCATAAGAAGGCAAAACAAGCAATACTTCAAAACTTTCAACACATAGAGAGGAAACTTAATATTATTGCAATAGGTAGAAGCATATGTTCCTCTATCATAATAATTTTCAGGGACATCATGAATGAATTCAACAATATAGCTATCACATACAACATTCTTTTCATGATCCACAAGCATATAAATTTTACTACTCCCAACATAAGCAAATTTATTCTCTTGAATAGTAGTGGGAGCATCATATGAAACTTGAAAACTATAAATTGTTTCCACATTAAAAGAGTAATGTTCAGTAAAAGGATATTAAAAATGACAATAATTATTACTACTTCTTATAACATAGGTATCATCACAATAATAATCATAAGTAGCAACTTTGTTCTCATCATAGTCAACTGAAACCTCTTCCAAAATAGTGGAATCATTACTAAATAAAGTCATGACCTCTCCAAATCCACTTTCATAAATATTGCAATCATCATAAGTAGGAGGCATGCTACCATCATAGTAAATTTGCACATCAAAACTTGGGGGACTAAAAATATCATCTTCATTAAACATAGCATCCCCAAGCTTGTGTCTTTGCATATCATAAGCATAATCACTCTCATCATTAATAGTATGAATAACACCAATAGTATAGCAATTATTATCATCACAATTTTCTAAGTTGGTGCCAAAAATATTCTCAAGATTATAACAAGTATCATAGTCTTCAAAATCATAATCAAACATAGCAAGTAGGAGGCATAACAAAATCATCATCAAGTGCATCATCTTCCACATTTATTTTTGATTCACTCTCATGAGGCAAAACAATAATAGGAGCAACATTATTTGGGAGAGATACCTCTTTACCTTTACTTTTCCTTCTCTTCTTTTTCTTCACCACATTAAGTGTGGGTTTATTTAATTCTTCTAAGATTCCTATTGAATAGGTTGGTTGAATAAAAAGCTCCTCCTCGTTACCAGATTCATCATACGAAAAATAGGAGGATATTGGGAAACCTCTTCCCCTTCATTAGTATTCTCTTCATCTTCCATTTGTTTTCTCATCTTTAAGTAATTAGCAATATAAGGATTCTCAATGCAATTCACCGCACAATACATATAAATTTTCTCTAGACCAAAATCAAGAAATCTCTGAAGGTTATATTCTGGAATACCCTTAGTTATACATTTCATTTCTTCATATCACAGAAGCAAACTAAGTTCATTATGATGGGAAAGGGAAATCAATTCATCATAATTTTTGGACACGATAGGATCATGAAACAATTTGCATTGGAGATTTAAATGACCACGTTCATTGCAAAGTTCACAAGTATGGCAAAAATATTAAATTTTGCATCACAAATATCTAGCCTCACTTGCAACCATTTAGTTTCTAAATACTTATGCCTCTTGAAAAATCTATCTTCCCTTTTGGATATGTAACTGCAAACTCTATGCACTCCACAAAAATTGACATGCTTATAAGAAACATTTTCATCATGACTAGTGCAAACATCATTAGTGCTATGGACATTCAAAGAATTCATACTAACAACATTACAATCATGCTCATCATTCAAAGATATCATGCCAAAAAAATTATTGCATTCTTCCTCACAATTATCGGAATCCTTATTTTCACGAAAGACATTAAAACGATGAAACATATAAGGCAACCTCAATTCCATTTTTTGTAGTTTTCTTTTATAAACTAAACTAGTGATAAAACAAGAAACTAAAAGATTCAATTGCGAGATCTAAAGATATACCTTCAAGCATTCACCTCCCCAGCAACGGCACCAGAAAAGAGCTTGATGTCTACAACAAAACCTTCTTCTTGTAGACTCGTGTTGGGCCTCCAAGCGCAGAGTTTTGTAGGACAGTAGCATTTTTCCCTCAAGTGGATGACATAAGGTTTATCAATTCGTGGGAGGCGTAGGATGAAGATGGTCTCTCTCAAACAACCCTGCAACCAAATAACAAAGAGTCTCTTGTGTCCCCAACACACCCAATACAATGGTAAATTGTATAGGTGCACTAGTTTTGCGAAAAGATTGTGATACAAGTGTAATACTGATAGTAGATATAGGTTTTTGTAATCTGAAAATATAAAAACAGCAAGGTAACAAGTAGGAAACGTGAGTAAAAACGGTATTGCAATGGTTTGAAACAAGGCCTAGGGTTCATACCTTCACTAGTGCAAGTTCTCTCAACAATGATAACATAATTGGATCATATAACAATCCCTCAACATGCAACAAAGAGTCACTCCAAAGTCACTAATAGCGGAGAACAAACGAAGATATTATCGTAGGTTACGAAACCACCTCAAAGTTATTCTTTCTGATCAATCTACTGGGCTCTTCATATAAGTGTCACAAACAACCCTAGAGTTCATACTAAAATAACACCTTAAGACACACATCAACAAAAACCCTAATGTCACCTAGATACTCCATTGTCACCACAAGTATCCATGGGTTTGATTATATGACATGCATCACACAATCTCAGATTCATCTATTCAAACGAACACAAAGAACTTCAAAGACTGCCCAAAGTTTCTACCGGAGAATCAAGATGAAAATGTGTGCCAACCCCTATGCATGAGTTCACAAGGTCACTGAACCCGCAAGTTGTCACCAAAACATACATCAAGTGGATCACGTGAATATCCCGTTGTCACCACAGATAAGCACATGCAAGACATACATCAAGTGTTCTCAAATCCTTAAAGACTCAATCTGATAAGATAACTTCAAAAGGAAAGCTCAATCCATTACAAGAAGGTAGAGGGGGAGAAACATCGTAAGATCCAACTATAATATCAAAGCTCGTGCTACATCAAGATCGTGCCAAATCAATAACATGAGAGAGAGAGAGAGATCAAACACATAGCTATTGGTACATACCCTCAGCCCCGAGGGTGAACTACTCCCTCCTCGTCATGGAGACCGCCGGGATGATGAAGATGGCCATCGGTGATGGTTTCCCCCTTCTGCAGGGTGCCGGAATGGGCTCCCGATTGGTTTTTTGTGGCTACAGAGGCTTGCGGCAGCGGAACTCCCGATCTTGGTTTACTTTTGGGGTTTTCCCTATTTATAAAATTTTTTGGCGTTGGGGACAAGTCAGGGGGGCCCACGAGGCGCCGACAAGGACGGGGGCCGTGCCCTAGGGTGCGCCCTCCACCCTTGTGGTGGCCTCGGTACTCCTCTAGTGCATCTCGGTACTCCGTGGGCTTCTTTTGGTCCATAAAAATGGTCGTAAAGTTTCAGCTCGATTGGACTCTGTTTGATATTCCTTTTCTGCGAAACTCCAAAACAAGGAAAAAACAGAAACTAGCACTGGGCTCTAGGTTAATATGTTGGTCCCAAAAATAATATAAAAGCATATAAATGCATATAAAACATTCAAGATGGATAATATAATAGCAAGGAACAATACAAAATTATAGATACGTTGGAGACGTATCAAGCTCTTTGCGGTGAATGCCGCCCTTGAACTCCGGCTCAAGGCGGGCGAGGTTCACCCGATGGCCTCGACGGGGGGGGGGGGAGCTTGAGGCGACGCTCCACTCACTTGAGGAAAAACTGGCTCTGGAGGCGCTGGAGCAGAGCCTGGAATGGGAGCGGTTGGACGCGGTGGAGGACCGGGTCACGGCCACCGAAGTTTCCTTGGGCGCTCGAGAGGCGGAGGTCGATGGTGATGTCGCGAGGGTCAGACAAGCCCTTGCACGGGAGTATCGCCAGAAGTTGTAGCTCCAAGAGTCCCGCCTCTGCCAGCGCCGCGGCCTGATGAAGAGAGAGATTGACAACCTCAAGGAGAAGCTGGTTGTCGCGGAACCCCGCCAGAAAGCAGCGCTGGACGCTCAAGCTACTACCGAAGCCGAGCTGACTTCCCTCTATTAGCAGGTGGAGGGTGTCGCTTCCCTCGCGGAGCGGCCAAAGGACGAGAGAGAACAAGCCCTCGGGATGCAGCACGTCCGCTCCCAAATGTTCCAGGGTCTTGAAAGCCATATACTTCAAGCCTTGAGCAGCGTCTACAGTGGGGGCGTCCAAAGCCCCCTTGTGCCTAACGATGCCGGCTACCTTGCCTTCTTCACCAGGGTTGTGGAGCGCCTCGAGGGAGGCGCCGAGAGGACACGCCAGCTGATAAAGGAGAAGAGGCACGCCCTTCTGGAGGTCGGCGCCACGCGTGTCTTCAGCAACCTTCTTCGCTCAAATCCTGACTTTGATCTTGAGGCTGTGGTAGCCCCCGTGTCTGAGGTGATTCAGGGCACCTTGGAATACTGGGTGGGAGAGCATGTGGATGATTTGATCGCGGAACTTGACGCCAACGACCGCGAGGACCAGGTCGGGGTCGAGGCGCTCGAGGCCAATGACAATGGTGATGAGGATGCCAGCAATAGTGGTGACGAAGATGTATCTTCTTAGGTTGTTCCTTCTTGTTTTCCTGCGCAAAACTTTAGATGTGGCCCCGCAGGGGCGTGAAAGCATTTTTTGGAGGTGATCCCCCTATGATGTTGCTTGACGGCTTCTCGCCCCTCGTTGGTTACCCCAAGTGGAAGGTGTGAGATGCAGTGTAGCGGAAGTTTTCCCTTGGCAAAGATACCAAGGATCGATTTCCCCTGAGACTCCCAGTTTCAACAAGAAGGTGTCAACTGCTAGCGGCACCAGATATTAGCAATCAACGTGGACCTGCACACAGATACAAATAACTTTGCTCCCAACGAGTACAGAGAGGTTGTCAATCCCTCCGGCCTTGTAGTTTACAAAGGATCAAACGCAAGTGATAGTAGTGATAGATATTGTTGTAATAGTAAGTAAAAGCGGAAAGTAAATAGCGGATGTGATCAATGATAGTAATATGGACCTGAGTCTCATGATGTTCACTAGTGATGTCTCTCTCCCAAAAGACGATAAAACTGCTATGTGAGGTAAACGAATTACAGCTGGACAATTGACAGGACCATGTGCGCAAACCAATGCTGACTAAGTTGCAAGAAAGGTAGAGGTTCAAAGCATGGGCGGTACGCCAAAGTAAGTAGACCGAAATCCATCTGCATCTACTACTAATCATCCACCTTGAGATATCTATCCAGAACATCTCGCTGGTATTAAGTTGCGAGTCCCACCCATAGTGTAAACTCAAAGCAACAGACAACTGCATTAAAAGAACTTTGCGTAAAGTAAACAATCCTTGAACCCGCGGGCACAAGCACCGTTGTTTTCCCCCTTGTGGCAACAGCACATCCCCTAGACTCATGTTTCTGTCACTCAAGCTAGTCATCGAGGGGCATGAACCCACAATCAAGCATGACGTTCCCTCTTGGAGTCACTACCTACTACTTGGCCAAAGCAATAAATAACAACGGAGAACATGCAAGAATTACTTACGAACATAAATATAAAAGAGGTGAATCAAATATATTACTCAAACACAATCTGAACATAATCTCATAATCCATCGGATCCCAGCAAACTCATCATAGCAACAGCATAAGGATTACATATGTGCCTCGATCATGTAGGGCAGCTCACGAGGACTAATTAGTGAAGCACAAGAACGGGAGGAGAACATCACATAGCTACTCGTCATGGACCCATGGTCCAAGGGAGACTACTCACAACTCATCCGGGAGGCGTCCATGGTGGTGGAGAAGCTCCCGGTGGTGATCCTCCCCTCCGGCAGGGTGCCGGGAAGAGTTCTCCTGGTGCTCCCGATCTTGGAAGCGGCGGCGGCGGCGGAACATAGATGAGATCGCGAAAAAGAGTTCCCCTCTCAAGGGTTTCGGGAGACGGTATAAATATATGCCAAAGGGGGGCACCAGACGAGGCTCGGGGGGCCCAGGCGCCCCCCCCCCAGGCGCGGCCCAGGGGGGGCGCGACCAGGGCGCCTGGGGCCCTGGTGGCCCCCCTCCGGCTGTGCTTCGGGTGCCTGGTAGCTTCTGGAACGCTGATTTTTATATAATTTTTCCGGGATTTTTCTGGCAGTTCTCGTAATGGGAAAACCTGAAATACAAAAACAGCCGAAAACAGAAACTAGCACTGGGGTGCACTGAGTTAATAGGTTAGTACAAATATGATCAAAAGTGTATGGAAGTGTATAAATATCATAGCAATATCACCCAAAAGAGGCATGGAGCAAGCAGAAATTATAGAAACGTTTTGGACGTATCAACATCCCCAAGCTTAATTCCTGCTCGTCCTCGAGTAAGTAAATGATAACAAGAATAATTTCTGTGGTGACATGCTATTAACCATATAGGACTTTTTCATAGTCACATGACAAAAGCTTACTGAGACAATGAATCTATAGTAATTAAGTTGCCTCATGAGAAAATCACAAAGAACTGAAAGTTTTACAATATGATACTGAAACTTCAAATAGATTTGCAATGAGCATGGTGTACAAATATGATAAAGTGATATCTCGCTTGCGCCCTTTAGTGAAGCAAAACATAAATGCAGGGGCACCTCCAAGGTTTAAGTGATGACTAGATACAATGATTTCAGAATAAACGATATCACAATCATGCAAAAGACAATGCTACTTTGGGACAATGCACATTACACCCAGAAAGACAATCATGCTCTCAGTAGTTGGTGCTTTTTAAAGAAGGTGGAGACTCTCGAACCGTGGCTTTTGTTGGCAAGGTTTAAAACCCGTAGTCGGAAACAAAGACAAAACATGTACCAGAGCTCTTGGTTTTAAAACAGAGGTAATAATATTTTTTTTAGATCATGCATGTTTCGTCAACGAATGCTAGCAGACAACTCAATCACTTCTTGAGATGTACAAGTTTCGAGGAACGGCTCCCGAATGAGGACGATCACATCCTCTTAATCTCCTTTGTTTATCACTGCCAAAGTTTTCTGATTTCTCATGAACAAAGCGTGAAGGAGGGTTTGTTTGTTATTTTATCTTTTTGAGCCGGGCGCACTCAATGCCCAGTTCCTTCTCGTATTATGGGTTTGCACATTATACATGCAATCCCGGGATGAAGCTTGTCCAACTTAAAAAAATCATGAATTAACTACTACTTCCTCATGAACTTACAACAGAGGCACAAAATAGGAATACTTTTTTTTTAAATAATTTCGAGATGGTACATGCAAGTCTCCGTTAGGAATGGCAGGTAAATACCATGTAGGAAGGTATGGTGGACTCATATGGCATAACTGGTTTAAAGGAATTGGATGCACAAGCAGTCAGTCCGCTTAGTACAGGTGGAGGTTAGCAAAAGACTGGGAGCGACAACCTAAGAGAGAAATGACGGTCATAATCATGCAGAGCGACAAAGCAACATTGAATTAGGCATGGAAGTTATATCGCTACTCAGAAATAAAAGATCATCAAGGCTTGACAGACTTTCTTTACAGTCTTAAATATGCGTGAGCATACGCCAAGTCAATCAAAATAAATTCTTTGAAGGAAGATATTACTAAACCATACCACATCATAGGCAAACAAATCATGTTGGTACTCCAATAACACATTGGGAACCCCCCAGCTATTTGAGACTAACCATAAGAAAACATGAACTACTAAGCGCCATTATGCACATAGCATCTTTATCATAGACATATCAACCAATGCAACGGAAGCAAACTCTCTTAATAGGATAATCATGATAAATAAAGAGAGTTCAAGCAACCAACTACACAAAAGCTCCTTAGAAAGATAGGCATGAAAACTAAGAGCTAAGCATGATAGTAGCTATTAAAAGACAAAGAACACACACAGCAGAGATAGACATGAAAATTCTATGTTATGTTCTAGGTAGAAGTGGAGCGTGTTTCTCTCCCACATAAAGAAAGCTGAGTTCCGACTCGTTATGAAAAGCTAAGGAAAACTAAAAAGGAAAACTAAAAGCAAGACGCTCCAAGCATAGCACATAACACATGAAGTGATAAAAATATAGTGGAACGAAAGACGAACTGATAATGTTGATGGAGAAGGGGATGCACGGGGGCATCCCCAAGCTTAGACGCTTGAGTCTCCTTGAATATTTCTTGGGGGTGCACGGGGGCATCCCCAAGCTTGAGCGTTTGACACTCCTGAATCTTTTTATCATCTTCCCTCGCACACTTGAAAACTCCCTTCATACATAACTCATCATAATCTGATTAGCGAGGTTAGTACCCATAATAAAATAATTGTTCCTTGCTGGAAATAAGGATATTCTTGAAGATCTACTGTTTCTCAAGATTGCCAAAAGGTTTTTGCAAAGAAAAAGCAAGCTCTAGGTTTGCAAAATGAAGGAAAGGCAAAACAGGATAGAATCTGTGAAAAACAGAACAGCAGGTAGTAAATGATTTTTTCGGGGCACTTCTGCAACTCTAATCGAAAAACTCAGAACAGATGCACGAAAGACAATTATATAGAGCACGCTGTCGAAAAAATTCAGACCAAAAAGATGATCTGGTGATTTTATACGAATTTTTCTATCCAAGGACAGAATCTGTTTCCTGGACAGCACGTCACAACTTTTGAACTTTCTTGCAATCAGAGGCTACACTTGGCACAAAATTGAAAAGCAAAGATACAATGATGATGCTACTGTAGTAAACAACATCAAGACACAACAAAAGCAAAATAAAATTTATTCATGTGGGCTGCCTCCCAAAAGCGCTTTCTTTTATGCCTTTAAGCTAGGCATAATGCATAGAGATCAAGTCTTATTAAGAGTAAAAGAATAGCTAGCCCGTACAACGGACTCAAAAGATAACTTAATCTTATTTCGAGGGAAGTGTTCCATCCCTTTCTTGAGAGGAAACTGGAATTTTATATTCCCCTCTTTCATGTCAATGATAGCACCAACGGTGCGTAGAAAAGGACGTCCCAAAATAATTGGACACTAAGGTTCACATTCAATGTCCATAATAGTAAAATCAACGGGAACATAATTGTCATTGACAATGATAAGAACATCGTTGATCCTCCCCAAAGGTTTCTTTATGGAAGAATCAACGAGACGAACACCAAAAGAACAAGAATCAAAAGGTTTCAATTTAAGCATATCATATATTCTTTTGGGCATAACAGAGGTACTAGCACCAACATCACATAAAGCATAGCAAGATAAGTTATTCAACTTAATTTTAATCATAGGATCCCAACCATCTTCTAGCTTTCTAGGTATGGAGGCTTCTACTCTAAGTTTCTCCTCCCTAGCTTTGATAAGAGCATTAGTGATATGCTCTGTGAAGGCAAGGTTAAGCGTGCTAGTGCGGGGATCTCTAGACATCTTGTGAAGGAAATCAATAACTTCGGTAAGAGTGCAATTATCAAAATCAAGGTCACTACTATCAAGTAAGGTGGTAGTGCTGTCCTTTAGGTTCACTTGTTTGGTAGTTTCTATAGTCATAGCATCACCATTAATAGGTCCATCGGGACCAGGAGTGCATTGGGTGCTAAGAGTTTCGATATCCTCAACAACTTGGATAGTAGCAACAGTGTGGTGGGTAGGAAGGATCTTAATTCTATCTTCTTCCTCCCTTTCTCTAGCCCATCTCTCTTTAAGTTTAGCCATCATCCTAATGTTTTCATCAATTTGCACTTGAATAGCATTCATAGGAGTGACCTTCCTCTCCTCAAGAGGAGAAGTTTTAATTTTAAGCAATTCAACCTCATTGGCTAAATTGTCTACCTTCAAAGAGAGATCATCTAGTTTGTTTAGTTTTTCTCCTACACTCTTATTAAAAGCTTTTTGGGTAGTGATGAAATCTTTAAGCATAATCTCTAGTTCAGTAGTGGAGTTCTTGGTGCTAGGATAAGCATTGTTGTTCCCATAAGAATTAGAGGGGAACGGTCTAGGATTGCTACCAAAGTTACTCCTATAAGCATTGTTGTTAAAATTGTTTCCAGAGATAAAGTTCACATCTACTTGTTCTTGAGCAATCAAAGAATTTAAAGGAACATCACGAGGATCAATAGAAGATTGCTTCGAAAGTAGAGACATGATCAAGTCAACTTTTTCATTTAGGGAGGAAATCTCCTCGACAGAGTTTACCTTCCTACCTGTTGGAGCGCGTTCGGTGTGCCATTGGGAATAGTTGGTCATCATCTCATCGAGAAGTTTTGTGGCAGCACCAAGTGTAGTTGACATAAAGGTTCCTCCCGCGGCCGAATCTAACAAGTTCCGCGAGGTAAAGTTCAAGCCTGCATAAAAAGTTTGGATAACCATCCAAGTAGTCAAACCATGAGTAGGGCAGTTCTTGATAAGAGATTTCATACGTTCCCAAGCTTGGGCAACGTGTTCATTATCCAATTGTTTAAAATTCATTATGTTACTCCTTAGTTGGATAATTTTAGCAGGTGGATAGTATTTTCCAATAAAAGCATCTTTGCACTTGTCCCATGAATCTATGCTATTTCTAGGCAAAGACTGAAACCAAATTTTAGCTCCTCCTCTCAAGGAGAAAGGAAAAAGCTTAAGCTTAACAATATTACCGTCTACTTCTCGGTACTTTTGCATATCACAAAGTTCAACAAAATTGTTTAAGTGTAAAGCAGCATCATCTCCAGCACCGGAGAATTGATCTTTCATGACTAGGTTCAGTAAAGCAGGTTTAATTTCATACGAAGGTGCTGAAGTGGCAGGTGTAGTGATAGGTGTGCAAATAAAGTCATCGTTGTTGTGACTAGTGAAGTCACACAACTTGGTGTTCTCGGTGGAACCCATAGTAGCAAGCAAGCAAGATAACTATTTTTGTGATTTTCGATAAAAGATACTAAAGCAAAACTGAAAGGTAAACTAACAAGACTAAAAAGCAAAGGTAAAAGATAGCGTGCAACTCCCCTATCCTGAAGAGTGGAGTCCCCGGCAACGGCGCCAGAAATACTTTGCTTGACGGCTTCTCGCCCCTCGTTGGTTACCCCAAGTGGAAGGTGTGAGATGCAGTGTAGCGGAAGTTTTACCTTGGCAAAGATACCAAGGATCGATTTCCCCTGAGACTCCCAGTTTCAACAAGAAGGTGTCAACTGCTAACGGCGCCAGATATTAGCAATCAACGTGGACCTGCACACATATATAAATAACTTTGCTCCCAACGAGTACAGAGAGGTTGTCAATCCCTCCGGCCTTGTAGTTTACAAAGGATCAAACGCAAGTGGTAGTAGTGATAGATATTGCTGCAATAGTAAGTAAAAGCGGAAAGTAAATAGCGGATGTGATCAATGATGGTAATATGGACCGGAGTCTCATGATGTTCACTAGTGATGTCTCTCTCCCAAAAGACGATAAAACTTCTATGTGAGGTAAACGAATTACAACTGGGCAATTGATAGGACCATGTGCGCAAACCAATGCTGACTAAGTTGCAAGAAAGGTAGAGGTTCAAAGCATGGGCGGTACGCCAAAGTAAGTAGACCGAAATCCATCATCATCTACTACTAATCATCCACCTTGAGATATCTATCCAGAACATCTCGCTGGTATTAAGTTGTGAGTCCCACCCATAGTGTAAACTCAAAGCAACAGACAACTGCGTTAAAAGAACTTTGCGTAAAGTAAACAATCCTTGCACCCGCGGGCACAAGCACCGTTGTTTTCCCCCTTGTGGCAACAGCACATCCCCTAGACTCATGTTTCTGTCACTCAAGCTAGTCATCGAGGGGCATGAACCCACAATCAAGCATAACGTTCCCTCTTGGAGTCACTACCTACTACTTGGCCAAAGCAATAAATAACAACGGAGAACATGCAAGAATTACTTACGAACATAAATATAAAAGAGGTGAATCAAATATATTACTCAAACACAATCTGAACATAATCTCATAATCCATCGGATCCCAGCAAACTCATCAGAGCAACAGCATAAGGATTACATATGTGCCTCGATCATGTAGGGCAGCTCACGAGGACTAATTAGTGAAGCACAAGAACGGGAGGAGAACATCACATAGCTACTGGTCATGAACCCATGGTCCAAGGGAGACTACTCACAACTCATCCGGGAGGCGTCCATGGTGGTGGAGAAGCTCCCGGTGGTGATCCTCCCCTCCGGCAGGGTGCCGGGAAGAGTTCTCCTGGTGCTCTCGATCTTGGAAGCGGCGGCGGCGGCGGAACAGAGATGAGATCGCGAAAAAGAGTTCCCCTCTCGAGGGTTTCGGGAGACGGTATAAATATATGCCAAAGGGGGGCACCAGACGAGGCTCCGGGGGCCCAGGCGCCCCCCCCCCCCCGACGCGGCCCGGGGGGGGCGCGCCACCAGGGCGCCTGGGGCCCTGGTGGCCCCCCTCCGGCTGTGCTTCGGGTGCCTGGTAGCTTCTGGAACGCTGATTTTTTATATAATTTTTCCTAGATTTTTCTGGCAGTTCTCATAATGGGAAAACCTGAAATACAAAAACAGCCGAAAACAGAAACTGGCACTGGGGTGCACTTTGTTAATAGGTTAGTCCAAATATGATCAAAAGTGTATGGAACTGTATAAATATCATAGCAATATCAGCCAAAAGAGGCATGGAGCAAGCAGAAATTATAGATACGTTTTGGACGTATCAGATGTATGAAACAATGACGATGTATCCTAAATTACTTTGAAGGAAAGGCATCATGAGCGGAAGGGCTCCTGACAAGGGTTGTTGGCATGACTTAGCTTTTGTACCCGCGACCTCGGAGGGGTTCTTGTGTCGCAGAGGCGCTCTTCTCCTGAGACGCAGCCCCCGGAGCCCCCGACCGCGGACCCTCAGGAGGGTTTTGCGAGGGCTTAGGGTCCCCGGGTGCGCTTCTGCCTGGCATCGAGCTTTGCGGGATCGTGAGGAGCGCATGATGCTGAGTGCTCCCGGGAGCTGAATACTTCCAAGGCCGAGGGCCAAGTACCAGGCATGGTGCATGCCAGCTGGCTCACCTGAGGGCGCCGCACGAGGAGTCACGCGCCAAATACTTGGCGAGGGACGCGCACGGGCGGACCCATGGTGGCTGCACCCTCGGCATCGAGGGGGGCCAGGTGCCACTGGGGCTAGCTCAGTTGCACGTGCCGTAACCAGCCCCCACTTGTGGGGCGCTCGTGATGGGGCAGCAAGCAGTAGTCGTGCC
>LR738712.1:91257746-91286288 GCA_902687465.1 Secale cereale
AAAAACACGGACATGAAAGCAAGGAACACCGCGAATAAAAAGAAACAAAATTTCCCCCCTATTTTTTTCAAAGGCTCAAAAACTTCGAATTTCATTCCAGAAAACAGCAAATTGGATTACAAAAAGAGAGCAAAAAAGACCGTCACGTCCGGCGCCTATACTAGTCTTATCAATAGCGCGAAGCTCAATGCTTCCACTGGGCGTGGGCATAGTCATTGGGGGACAGTGTCATCAGCCAGCGCGGAGCATGGAGCTTCCACTGGGACGTGTGTGGGAGCCCCCGTGAGGCTCAGGGGCAGCGCTCAGGAGACTCCGGGGCGTGTACAGCCCCACTAATTATTACG
Organism: Secale cereale; assembly: GCA_902687465.1. Taxonomy (NCBI): domain Eukaryota; kingdom Viridiplantae; phylum Streptophyta; class Magnoliopsida; order Poales; family Poaceae; genus Secale; species Secale cereale. Next base: position 91,258,091 of record LR738712.1, read on the forward strand.
TGAGAGGGTCACGAGCAGAGACTTGGGGGTGCTTCTTGCTCCTTGGGCGGAGACTCCGCATCGCGCACACCCCTGCCACCGTTGGGGTGACTGGAAACCAGGACAGAACCACGAGGCAAGGGGTTACACAGGCAGTGGTAGAGTGGTCGCGGTAGGAACTGCTGAGGTGCCCCGTGCCTCCTGAGCGGGGGGCCCCGCCCCGCGCTTATGAAGGAAATATGCCCTAGAGGCAATAATAAAGATGTTATTTGTATTTCCTTATATCATGATAAATGTCTTTTATTCATGCTAGAATTGTATTAACCGGAAACTTAGTACATGTGTGGATACATAGACAAAACAGTATGTCCCTAGTATGCCTCTACTAGACTAGCTCATTGATCAAAGATGGTTATGTTTCCTAGCCATAGACATGAGTTGTCATTTGATCAACGGGATCACATCATTAGGAGAATGATGTGATGGACAAGACCCATCCGTTAGCATAGCATTATGATCGTTTAGTTTTACTGCTATTGCTTTCTTCATGACTTATACATGTTCCTATGACTATGAGATTATGCAACTCCCGAATACCGTAGGAACACCTTGTGTGCCATCAAACGTCACAACGTAACTGGGTGATCATAAAGATGCTCTACAGGTGTCTCCAAAAGTATTCGTGGTGTTGGCATAGATCAAGATTAGAATTTGTCACTCCGAATGTCGAAGAGGTATCTCTGGGCCCTCTCGGTAACACACATCACAATAAGCCTTGCAAGCAAAAGACTAATGAGTTAGTCACGAGATGATATGTTACAGAACGAGTAAAGAGACTTGCCGGTAACGAGATTGAACTAGGTATGGAGATACCGACGATCGAATCTCGGGCAAGTAACATACCGATGACAAAAGGAACAACGTATGTTGTTATGCGGTTTGACCGATAAAGATCTTCGTAGAATATGTAGGAGCCAATATGAACATCCAGGTTCCGCTATTGGTTATTGACCGGAGATGAGTCTCGGTCATGTCTACATAGTTCTCGAACCCGTAGGGTCCGCACGCTTAACGTTTGATGACGATCGGTATTATGAGTTTATGAGTTTTGATGTACCGAAGGTAGTTTGGAGTCCCGGATGAGATCACGGACATGACGAGGAGTCTCGGAATGTCCGAGACATAAAGATTGATATATTGGACGACTATATTCGGACACCGGAAGTGTTCCGAAAAAGTTTCGGATTTAACTAGATTGCCGGAGGGGGTTAGCGAAACCCCCTACGAAGGGGGATGGTCCATAGTGGGCCTTGAGGAAAGGAGAGAGGCAGCCCATAGAGGCTGGCCGGCGCCCCACCTAGGGATACTAGTTGGACTAGGATTGGGGGGCGCCACCTCTCCCTCTTTTCCTTTCCCTCTCTTCCTTCTTGGTGGACTCCTACTAGGAATAGGATTGCAATCCTATTCCTATTCCTAGTAGGATTGTCCTAGCCGCACCATAGGAGGCCGGCCGGCCCTCCCCTCTTGCTCCTTTATATACGGGGGCAGGGGGGCACCCAAAGACACACAAGTTGAATTGTTCCAGCCGTGTGCGGTGCCCCCCTCCACAGAAACACACCTCGGTCATACCGTTGCAGTGCTTAGGTGAAGCCCTGCACCGGTAAACACATCATATCCGTCACCACGCCGTCGTGCTGACGAAACTCTCCCGTGAAGCTCAACTGGATCAAGAGCTCGTGGGACGTCATCAAGCTGAAGTGTGCTGAACGCGGAGGTGCCGTACGTTCGGTGCTTGATCGGTTGAATCGCGAAGAAGTTCGACTACATCAACCGCGTCACTTGACGCTTCCGCTTCCGGTCTACGAGGGTACGTAGACACACTCTTCCCTCTCGTTGTTATGCATCTGGTAGATAGATCTTGTGTGATCGTAGGAAAATTTTAAAATACTACGTTCCCCAACGGCTTACCCCTGCCACCGCTGGGGTAACCGGAAACTAGGACAGGACCAAGGGGCAAGGGGTTACACGAGCAGTGGGGACCTGCTTCTGGGCGGCGCCACGCACCTCACGACGTGCGGGGGGCCTGGCACCGCGCTTCCTCGCCCTACGAAGTGCGTGCCATCGCGGCACGGTTTACCTGTGATCCAAGGTTAGTGAGACATGCCCCAAGGATACCGGATGTAACCAGTGGCCGTTGTTGTCGAAGATGCCGGTAGGGTGTTGGCGGGGCTCGTGCGGGACCCCAACCATTCATGGTCTTGATGACCCCGCCGTCCATGCCGACAGAGGGAACGCGGGCGGGCCCCTTCCTTGCCCGTGTAGCGAATTTCGTGATGGCAACATGGAGGCGCTGGGGGCTATAGACCTAGAGTTATCCCCCAGCCCCTCTACTCTGCTGCCCACCATATCTTGATCCCGGCCTTGCCAACCTGTGGGTGGCTCATCGATGTTGCTTCCGGGGGGACCTCCTAGCCCGGTCATACTCGGGAACGGTGTCTCTTGGGTTAGGTGGGCAGTGCCGCGCACAAGACCTTCACTGTGGGACCCTCCGGGCTCCTCTCGAAGGCACGAGCAAACGCAGCAGGAACATGCGCGAATCCCTGGCGGTATCCGCGACGCTGGCCAGATGTGGAAAGGCACCGTGCCCTCGCAGGCGGCATCGAGCAGCTCGGTGACCTGACGAAGCAAGGCGTCATGACTGCCCTCCGCCAGACGATATCACAACAACTCACGTGCCACGAGGAGCGTGGCTCGCGTGTTCGCCTGCTCCCGGCAGACGTGCAAGGACGACACCGATGCATAGTTGGAAGACCGCACGGTGGCATGATTGCGGTGCTACGCGGGGGAGGTCCGAAACGGGCCGTGCCGCTGGCGGTTGGTGGCACCAGGTGTGGCGCCGGCCGCGGGGAGCATAGGGTGACGGTGAGCCCGGAGACCGGAGGACGCTACCTGCGCAGCGTGAATGGTGCATCGCTCGCCACGAGTCCGGGGTGCCCTGGCCATGGATGCGACTCGGTGAGGGCCGATCACGGTCGGTGAAGGATCGAGGACCTCTACACGCCCCTACCTAGCATGCCAAATGTCGGATTCGGAGGCTCCGCAGACCCAATTGAGGTTCGAACATTGGGGTGTGTGCGAAGAACTCGATCTCCCCTACTCACGAACTCGTCGCTCCACGGCCTAGCTCTACTCGCGTGAACAAGGAAGAAGATGGACAAGGCAGTTTACCCAGGTTTGGGCCACCTTGCGGTGTAATACCCTACTCCTGGTTTGTGGTGGATTGACCTCACGAGGGGCTGAGGATGAACAATCTCACGAGGTCTATGGGTGAGGGTGGAGTCTGTCTGATCTCTATGGATCTCTCCTCTTTTATGGTAGTGGCTATCCTATCTTTATAGTGGCCTTGGTCCTCTTCCCGCATCATTTGGGCGGGAATGGGTGCCACAATGGCCAATTTTGAAGAGGGACAATCAGTACATCTTATCCTGATGAAAGGTGGTCTTTGCCTGCAAAGCTCCCTGTCGTGACGCTGCGGTGGGCTCGGCGATGACATCCGTCCTGCCGTGCAGGCGCCCTTGGTCTCGTTGCATTGAAATGGAAATATTTGCCAGATTCCTCGGGAACCCATGCCTTGCCTTGCCTCCTTAGAACCAAAGAGGAAACTGCCTTCTCTGCGCCCGATGGTGCCCGCTTGGCGCCGTTCGTCATGGCATGCGTCATGGTGACATCGTGAGGCCGGGTACCTGCATAGGAATATCCGCTCCTCGAGAGGCCGCTCCCTCGGGAGGTCTTAGCGTCATACGCCTCGCGAGGGAGGGTCTTGTTATAGTGACCTTGCGTCTGGGACATACCGGGCCGTCGAACAAGCCACGTCGTGGGCCGCAGGCAGGCAAGTATGGGTACCCTGGTTCCCAGAACGTCGACAGAGGACCGACTAGATTTTGGGATCAAAAGATCCTTTGGTACATCATGAACGTGTGTATGATCATGCATAACATGATCATCGAGAATGAGCGTGGCCAGGTTTTAGACTATTCCCAGTATGAGTTCTTGGGACGTCATGTGCGAGTGTGGAGGAGGGCTGCGAGGATGGCCCAATTTTTGCCTCCTATCATGCCATTCGACGTGCCGAAATGCATGATGATATTCGAAATGATCTAATCAAAGAGTGGTGGGCATAGAATGGGCGACAAAATTAGTTTGATGTTGTATTGCTGAACTATTTGTTGTATTGGAAGATAAACTGTTTGTTTGAGTTGTAATAATAATTAAAATATTTATTGTTGATTTTTTTTGTGTTTGATCTTTTTGGTTCTTAAAAAAAACATCAGTACAGACACAAGCACCTCCGAAAGACTGAGCCGATATATCATTGGTTCTATGTAGAGTGGGAAATGTTGTTTGTGCTGAACGTGCGCTGTAATTTTAGCGCGCCTGCTGGAGCGCTACATGCGACGCGAAATATAGCTTAAAGCAAAACATCCGCCCCATGCGCGAAAGCGCTATTTCGGCGCTGTAAAAAAAATTAGCGTGCCGCGCAAGCGTGCGTCTGTTAGAGATGTTATGACAACTCTTTATTTGTTATGACTTTCGTAATAATGCACGAGCATTGTGGTGGTAAAGGAGCAATGCTACATCAACGGACATTACGGGCTTGTTACGGGATAGATTTGAAGTGGCAAATGGTGATTGGATTAAAGGGGGAGGACTGGGCCCCACCTAGCTGAGAATAGGGGGGGCATGTTTGATTAGTAGGAAGGGTCCGTAGTTTGTCCATGCCTCTAGGATTTCCGGGTGGTAGGGGGGAGGGAGCAAAAAAGCTACACTTATGGACGTACGGACTCGCTTCCCAAAAAATCATCTACCTCCAGATTTCTAGTGGTGGCCCCCCTCCCCCTTTGATTTCCTATCCCATTTTAACAGCTCATTCGGTAACGTGACTCCCGTGCAGCACGTCCGTAGGTGTAGCGTTGTTCGGGGAGGGAGTGGCTCCCAATTAGACCTGACCATGGGCAGTCCGACCCGAAAAAGCCCGACCCGACGCTGCTCCCGGGCCGGGCTCGGGCCTAGATATTCAGCCCGTTGGCCGGCCGGGCCAGGCCGGGCCCAGGCCCGTCAAATTTGCGTTTTTTTGAAGGGGCCCGGCACGAGGCCCGTCGGGCTTTTGCATGTTCGGGCCGGGCTCGGGCCCGGGTTTTTTGCACCAGGCTTTGGTAGGCCCGGCCCGAAGCCCGGCCCGGCCCGAGGTTTGGCCAGGTCTACTCCCAATCAAATCCATTGAACACCCACAAAGGCGGGGGAAATGTAACAAACGCCCACCAAACTTTTAGGTCTCTGGTCCTCGTCACCCATCAAGCAGACAATGCTGCCCCTTGAAGCAACATCTCAGTACTATCCCACACCACACCACGCTAAACCAAACCACCGTGATATTTCATCGCATTGCCGGAAGTGCTACACAGCACACCGCATACACGATGACGAGCCCCACGCTCGCGCGCAAGGCCAAGCTCAAGAACCACCTCGTCTCCGCGAAGGCCAAGCTCAGGCAGCACGTCACCCTCCGGCGCGTGGCGGCACTCCGCCTCCTTCGCCGCCGGCGCGCCCGAGCAGACAGCCAGCTCCTCCTTCGCCTAATCAGCAAGGGCGGAAGAGACCTGCCGCCGCTCCGGCTGCTCCTGCTCCGGCGCCTAAGCAAGTAAAAAAGACAGCCGCTTCGTCTGGTCCGGCGACGTCTACCAGTACAGCCAGAGGCGGGAGGCGATGCAGATTCGGTCCTTCTCTCACGCCTCTAGAGAAGTTGCCGTACGAGAGGTCCGACGAGGAAAACACGAAGATCGCTGAAGGCGAAGTGAAGGACTTTTTTGAAGGGTTGAAAGCACAGAGACATCCACCTCCAGAGGAGAAGATAGATGCGGTGAAAGCAAAGCGCACTCTTGCTGCCCTGAAGCAACCAGCGAAAAGTAAGCCGAAGGGCAACTATGACCGCATTATTCAAAAGACATTTCAAGATGCCAAGCGGTCCGGAAGTACAAAAAGTGATCAGAGGTTAGCAGAAGGGCGAGCTGGGAAACAAATTGCCCAGCTCGGCGAACAAGCGAACCAATCGTGCCCCCCGCTCAAGGTGTCTAGCGACATGGTCGCTAATGATCCGAGGATGGTGCCAGGTTATACCAATCTTGCAGATTACGCGTCCGACGATGTACACTATGATTTCATGGACGTGCAGATAGAAAGATACGAGTACAAAAAGCCTCTCGTAAAAAATGAAAGATCTCTATCAACGAATATGCGAAGATTGCATGATTGGTACATGAAAATCTGCAGAGAGTCTGGGGGGAGGAATAACTTGTATTTGAGAGTTAAACCTGAGCATGACCTCGTTGGAATTGACCTGTTGCCTGTTCCATTTGAGGGGTTCTATCAATTTTTCAATCAATTGGCCCTCGATAAAACAACGATCACCTGCTACTGTCTGTAAGTAGTACTACTTCTGTCATTAAGTCTCTCTATATAGCTGATCTTCATTGCATGTATTTATAATTATCCTCACTATATTATGCAGATTGAAGATCGTCGAATTGAAGAAAAGACAAGTAGGTGATATTGGGTTTATTAACACATACCTCATAGATGCAACCGAGGTTAAATTGCGTCCCGGCGATACCGAGACCAACTTGCTACGATCGTTGGTGGTAAATGAAAACAAAGATATAATACTCTTTCCTTACAACTTCAAGTGAGGGTTAATGTCTTGTGCATATTTGGTTTCCCTTATATATATCAGTCAAGTTTATAGTGATGTAATGATCTCATGCATTCGTGCGCAGCTTCCACTATATTCTCTTAGAGATTAAGCTTGAGAAGGGAATAGTAACTGTCTTCGACTCTAAACGTAAAGATCCCGAGGAGTATGCGGACATGACTCAAATGCTAGCCAGGTAAGTTAAATCGATCAATATTATCCACCATGCATATATATCAGCAACTTCATTTCTGATATCAACTAATTGTTTCCTTTGTCTGGCAGGGCTTGGAAAACATTCAGCAAAAAAGCTCCGGGACTGCCGAAGAAGCTACAATTTAGATACCCGAAAGTAAGTACTATATAGTAGCATGTTCCGCGCGCGCATCTCCTATATCTTGATTCAAGCGCTAGCTAGTTTCATCAATACCAATTTGGCATTTTTGCTTATCAGTTTGATTGAGCTCTATTTCTTGTAAAGTGGTTGTGGCAGGAACCCGGGAATGATTATTGTGGATACTACATTTGCGAGTCCATCCGCCACACGACCTGTGAGCGGGGCTACACTGATGAACAATTTAAAGTGCGTAAGCAATCAATAATATTCACAAATTTATAGCATCATTTCATGTATTGACCCCCTACTTCAAATTAGATGTTTCGGATGCGGGATGAACTCCTAACACCAGATCGTCTGCGAGCAATTCAAGAGGAATTGGCGGCATTCTTCCTTGAACACGTGATCGCTGAAGACGGAGAATACTATGTGGACCCTGCATCCATGTGTTAGGAGATTATTTTTGTAAGAGATAATTATTGTATATATGTGCCCGGTAGTGTCGGATCGGTAGATATACGAGAACTTGTTGTTCGACCAATCTCTCGGAGAAGGAGAGGTGGTCGATATTATTACTTCTCTCTGTATGCATATATATATATGTTGATTATATATACGAGATCTTCTGTTCCTTCGTTTGCTTAGTATAGCTAGCAGCTAGCTAGCTAGCTAGCGTGACTCTAGTCCATATATATACGTATGTGTAGTATGTAGCGTCGACCAAAAGCACGGACATAAGAGAGAACACTTCTCTCTATTAATTAGCTAGCTAACACAATATATCAAACACCTAAATTAACCCCCAAAACCTAAAACCCCCCCTCCCCTTTCAAAAAAAAAAAACAAAAACCACAGCTACAGAAATGCTGACACGTGCATGCCTTTTGGTCCCGGTTGGTACCACCAACCAGGACTAAAGCCCCTCCTGCCTGGACTCGGTGCACAGGCCACGTGGACACCCTTTTGCCCCGGTTCTGGATTGAACCGGGACTAAAGGGTCAGAGCATTAGTACCGACCCTGTTGCCCCGGTTCCAGAACCGGGGCTAAAAGGCCAAATGAACCGGGGCTAAATCCCCTTTATCTACTAGTGATCGTGCTCATCTCCGCCGCCTCTGCCGCGGCCTTCATCCTCCTCCTCACCGTCCGCACCCTCTCCGCCTCGCACGCCAGATCACCAGACGCCGCGTCGTCCACCACCACCTCCCCGCCCGAGGCCGTACGGCGCAACACTCAGCAGCAGCAGCAGCAGCAGGGCGGATGCGCGAAGCTGCCTGGGCCCGTTGCCGAGGCGCTGGTTCACTACGCGACCTCCAACGCGACGCTGCCGCAGACGGCGGCCGAGGTCGGGGTGACCGCGCGCCTGCTGGCGCGGCGCGCGCCGTGCAACCTCCTGGTGTTCGGCGGCCTCGGCTCCGACAGCGCGCTCTGGGCGGCGCTCAACCACGGCGGACGCACCGCCTTCCTCGAGGAGGACGCCGCCCTGATCGCCGAAGTTGGCGCTCGCCACCCGGGCCTCGGCCTCGAGTCCCACCAGGTCGCCTACCAGACCACGCTCGCCGACGCCGACGAGCTCCTCGGCCTCCGCGGCTCCCCGGACTGCACCGCCTCCCCACCCAAGGATCATCCACTCTCGCCGGACCACTTCGAGGGATCCCCATGCAAGCTCGCCATGCGTGGGCTGCCGGCAGCGTTCTACGAGACGGAGTGGGACGTGATCATGGTGGACGCCCCGACAGGGTGGGTGCCAGAGGCGCCGGGGAGGGTGGGCGGCGCGATATACATGGCCGGGATGGCGGCGCGGGCGCGGCGGCCAGGGAGTGGCGAGACGGACGTGTTGGTGCACGATGTGGACAGGACGGTGGAGGACAGCTTCTCCAGGGCGTTCCTGTGCGCAGGCTACCTCGAGGAAGAGGTCGGCAGGCTCAGGCGCTTCGCCATCCCGAGCCACAGGGAAAAGGAAGGCATGCCATTTTGCCCTTGAGAGCAAAACATAAGCATATACACTGCAAAAATCTATACTACTATGTTTGTAGGATTTAGAACCATAAGGATCTGCAACATGTCAATTCCAAGATTCTTGATTTCTTTTTGTTGCCCTGGGACGGACAAGAATGTTTTAATTTTCTTTTGATCCATTTTCAGTTATAAACATGGGAAGATGGGATCTGTTGTTTTCGGACTCCAGGATGAACACTCCCTGTGACATTAATTTGCGTGAATTATTTCCTGAATTTCAGTGATCTATCTTTTGGAGTACATTTTAAATTTTTCATGGGACGTTGCAATGGATCAAGCAATGTAGTGCCACCCACCCAGGTAGCGGCAACTCGCTCCGCTACAGCCAGGTAGGGAGTCACCAACTCCTTCCTATGCAAGCACCAACCTCAACAACTCCTCCAACAACTTAAAGGGAATGGCCGAGTCGACTCATGAACTAACCACCTTTTGTTAGCAGGATCAGATCTACAACCACCTTTAGTCTTCAAGATACGGGTATCTCATAGGAGATGTAGTCTGATCTGGTCATTGCATTTATCCTATTTTTTCAGGAAGATTGAACTGCAACACCAATTGCAGCTAACGTTCTGGTTCCCAGCAGCATCATGTTTCAGTTTCCGCATTTTCATGTTAATATTACGGAAAATTATATGACTGAGGCAGGCCCAAGGATTTGGAGTTTGTTCAGTTGTCAAGCTTGCATAATGCATCCACCATCGGTTGTCATGGTGGGATACTGGACTACATTGCTTTATCATGAGAAACTGCCATTTCCTCTCCTCAATGTTTGTTCAGAACTATGTTCTTTATGTTCAGATAATTTACTACAGCAATCTGTGATATTTGTCAAATATCATCACCAACACAAAATATGAGGACCATAAACCGTCAAAAATTCGCTACAAACCTTGGCTTGTACTCCCTTGGTCCCATAATGTAAGAGCGTTTTTGACACTAGTATAGTGTAAAAAACGCTCTTATATTATGGGACAGAGGGAGTATTTCTTGTACCGCCAGCCCCTAAGCTTCACCATGCCCCCTTAGTACACATTCAATACAAATGGCTGCTCATTAAGCTCACAAGGCATCTGCCTCACTTAAAAATAATGGTATCGGTATCGCCCAACTCTTGTAACGATCTTCAGCTGTACAAAAATGGCAGTAGTTCTTTTTCAATTAATTATGCCCATTTGGAGAGAAGTTGCTCTTCTAGAGATGCTTTGTAGAAGAATGCATACTGCCATCCCAGGACTTTGAACTTTGAAATGCTGGAATCTTTGACCATTCGATCCCACTCATCTGTTTCACATATCTCAACTCTTGATGCAGCGCGCTTTGCGCACCGCTTCCTGAACATTCCGCTCATGTTCTCTGAGCATATCCTCTATGTTCCCATCTTGAGTAGCCACTGGACCAGAGAAATTGACTATTTTGCTCTTACCCTTGTAGTCCTGATCAGACAAAAAACAAAGACATATAATATGTTAGGTAAGAGACACTCAAAATGTTTTAATAGAATAAACTGGAAGGTACATACAAAAGAAACCAATATGTATGAAATGATGGTGAACTGATGTCCCAACAAAGGACAACATAAGCATCTGAACTCCCAGCAAAAAATAATTCATCTTAAATCAAGCACTCACAAATAACCTTTGTGTTTCTTATTCTAGAAATACTAATATAAATATTTTATAATTTTTTGATCGTGTCAACAGAAGAGTTCCTTTTACTGAAGGAATAGTTTTGCAGCATAAACATCGCCAATATGCCAACAGTATCACTGGGCTCGCACTAAAAAAGGTCCTCGAAGCTTAACTGACATATTATGCGATTTTCTGCTGTCCAGACTTATGCTTTGGTTGATTAAACGGCAGTTATATGTAAAAAAACACTATCTTTAGCATTACCATACTTACCACCATTGGCCCTTTTACTCCCATCTCTTTGTTGTGAGAAGCAGGCATAATGTTCCCTACGCCAGTCGATTCCGGTTTAAACATGTCTGAGCCCTTTGTCCTTGAAATGTTGGAATTTGCCAATCGGCCAGATTTGTATTTGCGTTCAGGTACTTCATGATGGTCCATATAATTGTTAGCTCCCTTGTTCCATGTGGAATCAAACCCTAGAGGTTGTACCTCAGTAGCCAACGTCAGTTGATCATCCTTTCGATTGAAATTTGCACTATTGAACCTTGTTTTGGTATGCTGAAGCCTCTGTATGATGGCAAAGCGACAGAGTTAAATAATGCAATCCTGTTATTAGAAAGAGTGAGGAATATGACCACTTTAGGAAAAAGACGTAGGAGTGCATCATTTCATGTAAGGCATTCCGTTTCTTCTGATCGCAGTGATCATCAATGAAAAATTATAACACAGAAAGGAAGCATCTCAACAAATGATTGCCGAGCTATTGTACGCACCTGCGGTTTAATAGAACCATATGCAGCATGGTTTTCTCTAGGATTCTCAATCCCTGATCGAACAGATTCTGACCTTCTTTGTCTATCGAAAGAGCAAGAAGAATTTCTAGGTCAACCAACAAAGCATCTCAACTGCATCCTCCCTATGAACAGAAAGAAAGGATATGAAATCATACCTTCTTGCTTCCTCTTGTCGGAGTCTAGCATCATATTCTTTGCTCGGTGGACACTTTGGTAAGTCCGAAGGGCTGCAAGCAAGTGGCTCTGTTCTGAAAAACTGAAGAATTGGATACATAGGTTAAATGCTGGAATGCATATATCTCTTAATAAACGCAGTTTGCGGAACTAGCCAGCTGACCTAATAAATATATACCAACTGATCTAGAAATAATAAGTTGATGATCTTCACCAGGCTAGATTAGTTTTGGCATGATATCAGGTTTTAAAAGGTACTACTGGACCAATCTGACAGTTTATTCCAGCAAACAAAATCTGATAGCTTATGCAGGCTGTATGCACAATTTTCCGTTCAATAAGCTGAAAACTAACCAAGCTCAGATCTAGTCCAAATCCTTCAATGAGGTAACTAGCCACATATAGTAGACTAATTAACTTATTTTCATTTTGTTACTCCTGACATAACATATGCATGAAAGTTGTTTCAGCAAAAAAACATTCAGGCTCATCAAAAGATGTTCAAATTCCTCTACTTACCACAAACAAATTGTACAAAAGTAGATAATTTTATACTGTGGTGACCTAAAAGTTTTCATGGTACTAGTCCTGACCAGTATTTCAGGTTACTTTCAACCGCCCCAATAGTATTGTCCTTTTTAACCCTTGTGGCTGCCCTGCCTTGGTATTATCTTTTTATTAGTGTCAAGGTATAATACTTTCAGAATTCTATAAGTCAATAGTTTACAAACTAAAATGCGATGACCATGAACCAACAGAGGTTGACTAAACTTACGTCATTCTGAAGACTCGAGGCAGCTGTTCCACGAGCTTCTGGTTCTAATGCAAGCAAGTTATCTAGAAGAACTAGAGCTGATGGAGGTAAATCTTTGAAATTCTCGGCAATGCACCGCTTATACTGGCACAGGGGCTTGAACATCCCTGTTGGGGGCACTTCCAATTTCTGCCAGTACTCATCAGAAGGTGATCCACAGAGCTTGAAAATCTTGTGAATTTGCTCCACCTAGCATGGAATTGTTGGAACATATTAAATGAACATAAGAGAAACTGTGAGTAACAAGATCACAATATACCCTTTTCTTGATGCTAAAAGTGTAGAAATTTCTTGTACCTCAGTTCTGCCTGGCATGATTGGCTTTCCAGTCAGCAATTCCCCAAAAATGCACCCTGTACTCCACATATCCACAGCAGCACTGTACCTGGTGGCACCAAGCAGAAGTTCCGGTGGTCTGTACCACAATGTTGCAACACGGCTTGTCAGTGGTTGCCGGCTCTCAGGATCATAAAATGTTGCTAGGCCAAAGTCAGCAATCTTCAAAACACCATTGCTATCAATCAAGAGATTGGCGCCCTTCATGTCACGATGAAGAATACCTTTGCTGTGGCAATGATCAAGGCCACTAAGTATCTGTTGCATCAAGCACTTGACCTGGATGGGACTCATGAGAAATAATTTAAGTTCATGTCATGTATTCCAATCAAAATATCACTAGAAGAATAATATCATAATCACCTGTGACTCGGTGAACTTGAGTTCTGGAGTTGCAGCAAGACCAACAAGATCATGTTCCATGTATTCAAAGACGAGATATAGGTTTTGTGAAACAGGAGATGTTACTATCCCTTCCAACTTTATAACATTGGGATGATTGAGTTTCCGAAGAACGCATATTTCTCTAGCCATAAAGCGCACACTTTCAGGATCTGTATTGACAAACCGAACCTTCTTGAGCGCAACAATTTTTGCTGTTCTAAGATCCCGAGCTTTGTAAACACTACTATAAGTCCCTTGTCCAATCTGCAACTCAAAAGAATAAATGCAAACCGGGGAAATTGAGAAGAAGAAGAAGAAGAAAGTACTAACAAGAAACAATATCATTTTTTTCCTGAAGAAGTAACTTGTATCATCAAATCGATAATGTACCTTACTTAATCTTTCAAACGAATCAGCTCGCAGTGGGGCCCAGCCTTGCACTGCCTCAGGTGCCACAGTCACAAGCCAATCTGGCCATCCAGTATTCAAATGTTCCGCTGGGAGCCGCTTCGCCCCATTGAAGAAACCTAAATCCAGTTTATTACCGCATCGTCCAATTATGCCATTGTGCCGTGTGCTGATCCAGATTTTAAGTCTATGTCTTGCACTCGGCTTCCTAGGAGGGTCAAAACCGAGAACTGGTTTCTCTTTCAACTGGACATTGGGCACTTCTGTATTTCCGTCATCACCAGCAACTTCAGGTACAGCCGACAATTCATCCTTGCCGGACGGTGCGATTAACCCATGTATACACGTGCCATCAGCGGTCTGGCTTTTCGAGGTGGCACCATCTTCTTGTTTAGTGCATTTAGAACAAAGGCGGCCTATAAACACATTTAGTGCCTTTCCACTTGATCGAAGGAATTGAATATGTATCTTCATTCAGCAAAAAAACAAGCAATGCCTGAACTTCTCAATGTTACAACAGCCTTGAAGATATTTTAATTTGATGGCATGAGAAGTCCAAATTCCAGACTGTAATATGAAGAAAAGATATATCCAAACATTTGCTTCAACTTGAGTGCAAAGTTCATTGTACTAGATTAAGAAAGCAAAACTAGTAGAAACTCAATTAGAATCTTATGTCGAGAATAAAAAAGAGAAGCTTTGACTATGGTCATGATTGCAATTTCTAATTCTATCCATGGAAGTTGTTCCAAGTTCAGAAAGGAATTATACTGTAAGCAGCCAAATGTGATCGAAATTTCACATTTTGAAGCTAGCATCAAGAGCAAAACAGTTTTACTACATCAAGGACAACTTAAAAACAAATACAAATTCAAATAGATCCGTAAACCAAAGTCACAAGTTAAGAAGTCAACAAAAAAAGCAAGGATATAGACAATCCATCAAAACTGCAATATTCTTTTTTTTTTGCGAAAAAAACTGCAATATTCTAATACAACAATAACATAATATGATCAACATTCCATCTTCTGAGGTTACATCATGAACTGGTCATTCTTCTGGTTAAAATTGATTTGATTTTAAGAGCAAAACATTAAGGCTAAAACAATCGAGTTAAATGAACCTATAAAGCAAAATCACAAGTTAAGAAGTCAAGAACATGAGCAAAGGGATGCCAACAATCCATGAAAACTACAATATTGTCATACGCAATTAATAAATTTAAGCTCTTCACAGCAAAGGACAGAACCATATATAGTTTAGCTGTCAACTAGTCATATATTTCAACATTTCGAGGAAATATGTGAAGAATTGTGATGGATACCTTAATTTCCTGCTTGACGCTCCTTTCAAGAAAATGCAATGGCACCAGAAATTGAACAATCTCCCCCACCTTCCCCTCACTCCATTCTAATCCTGAAATGGAGGAGAGGAAGGTGGGAATAACTATGCAAAATGAATTTGTTAAAACGAGATTGTGC
This sequence comes from Secale cereale, assembly GCA_902687465.1. Taxonomy (NCBI): domain Eukaryota; kingdom Viridiplantae; phylum Streptophyta; class Magnoliopsida; order Poales; family Poaceae; genus Secale; species Secale cereale. Next base: position 91,273,191 of record LR738712.1, read on the forward strand.
CTTAATGGTATATTTTTGTGAAGATCTCTTACGCGCTAATTGAACAAAAAGTAAGGTAGAGAAAATTCAAACAAAGAAAAGACAATAGAAAATGGCACCTAAAAGGTACAGTGATGCAGATTATTAACTACAGGTGGGGAGGATTTGTAGAGAGCTAAAGTTAGCCTGTATGCATGTTTCTTCTGTCTATTTTCTCCCTGCCCTATTATGGATAGAAATGGATGACTAAACAAACCATGAAATAATCCTGGGAAGAAGAATTACAGAAGCTTGCAGAAGTAACTAAACCTTGCTGTGCAGGTCAGGGTCCCTGCATACCCAGAGTCTATCCGACTAACAATTTGACGTCGCCTTCTACAACACACCTTGGGGTGAGTTGATCAGTTGAGCTGGCTTTGTTCGAACATTGTGACCTTAAGGGAGGGACAAGCTTCAGCCCCAACAAGTGCAAGCATACAACATCCTAGTCCAGCATTTCATCGAACACCTTATGGTCAGTGAGTCAGTCTCCTCATGCTCCTTGAGCAGGCACCGAGACCTTATGGTGAATTGGTGATGGTGGGGTTGGAGGTGGAACTGTGGAGAACGTGCCGGCCGGCATGAGAAGAGAGATAGCATCGGAGAGGGGGAGACGGGCTCTTGGATTCTTGGAACTCCGTGTGCTTCGTCCAATTTTAGGAGGGTGCTGGGAGCTTGCTGCTGCATCACCACTGCCTCTCCACTTTTCTGTGTCTTGATCCGATGGTCGCTAGTTCAGCGCATGTTGTAAGTGTGGCGTTCCGAATTCTAAATTCTTTTTTCAACCGAGACAAAAGATTTATCTAGTCCAATAATTAAACACTTCTGCTTCGGTAGACCCCTCCAACACAAGGATGACCAGGATTGTCCGATACCCCTTCATAACGAAAAGCACGATGAGCATTATTTGAAAAAGAGACCGCCCGCCCGCGTCATGTACGTATACAAATATGCGTAGTTTTTTTTTGTCTGGTCATCCCGCCTGCCCACGTATTAGTCCAACCGACCCGACCGGCCGCTGCGCACACGCCTGCAATCGTGGTCTATCCACCCGCCGCGATCAACGCGGTTGCATGGGACAACCGTGATCTCGTTTTCCGCGCGCCGCCCGTCTCGTCCCGCGCGCCGCCCGTCTCGTCCCGCGCGGCTACAGGCCGACAGCACCTCGCCCGCCGCGCCTCACCTGCCATACAACCGCACCGCTGCCGCACGCCAGCACTGCCGCGCCGGCACCTGCCGCACGCCACCGCTGCCGCGCCGCGTTCGCGCCTGCCGCACGCCACCGCTGCCGCGGCCCGGCGCCTCCCTACGGCGGTTGAATGCCCCGCCCCGTCCCCACGGCGCCTCCCTACGGCGATTGAATGCCCCGTCCCATCCCCACGGCGCCTCCCTACGGCGGTTGAATGCCCCGTCCCGCCCCCCCACGGTCGTCCATTAACTCCGGCCCTCCCCACCCTATAAAACCCACCCTAGCCGGCGAGTTTGCTCACACCGCCCGCCCATCCCTCCTCTCCCTCTCCCCACGCACTCTTCTCTACACCGATCTCCTCGGGATGGCGTCCAGCGACTCGGACAACGGCGGCGCGGCACCGGGCGGCATCTGGCCGTCGAGCCTCACGTTGGGGCAGACGGAGGACCTCGCGTGGTTCGGCCTCTTCGTGCCGCCGGCGTCTAAGGTGCCGCGGCCGTGGAGGATCTCCGCGGACGGATACCCCACGCAAGGCCCGCCAGCGACCAACGTGGAGCTTCGCGCGCATCCCGGGGGACGCTACAACCGGAAGAACCGCCGCCGTTTTTGGATGGGCAAGCGGTTCGACGACGTCATTGGCGCCTTCAAGCGCGCCGCCCGAGGGCTCCCCGTCGATGACCTCACTAGTGGAGCCGGGCCCCCCCGCCGGCGCGGGCGCGGCCCCGCCCCCGCCCCAGCCCCGGCCGAGGTTGTGATCCCGCCGCAGTAGGCGGCGCTGCAGCAGGACGGCAACCCGGTGGACACGCCCGGGCTCCTGGCGATCCTAGCCCAGTCTGCTGAAGAGGCGGCAGCGGCCGCGGCAACGTAGGCCGCGCGGGAGGCCCGGGAGGAGGCGGTGGCCTTGGCGGCTGTTGAGGCGGCGGTTGCGGAGGAGGAGGAGGAGGAGTTGGACGATGAAGATATCTTTGGCGACGAGGACGACGATGAAGACGGTGGCGACGGCTGCGACAGCGGCATGGTGGCTGTCGTTGACCTCGGCACGGAGAGTGACGAGGAGTTGTTTGTTTAGGATGTTTTATGTTTAATTTTAAAATCCGTTGAAGTTTATGTAAAATATCTGAATATTATGAATGGTATTTGCAATGTTTCAATGAAATTTGTGGTTTCATTTTAAGTTTTGTACGAATTTTACTATGCACTAAAGGAGAGGGCAATACAAGTTTCTGATAACCCACAAGTGTACGAGATCGCAACAATTTTCGAGGGTAAAGTGTTCAACCAAATTTATTGATTCGACACAAGGGGAGCCAAAGAATACTCTAAAGTATTAGCAGTTGAGTTGTCAATTCAACCACACCTGGAAACTTAGTATCAGCAGCAAGGTAGTTTAATAGCAAAGTAATATGGTAATAGTGGTAGCGGCAATAAAAGTAACGGTAGTGTTTTTGTAGTTTTTGTAACAGTAGCAGCGGAAAAGTAAATAAGCAACAAGCAATATGTGAAAAGCTCGTAGGCATTGGATCAGTGATGGGAAATTATGTCGGATGCAATTCATCATGTAAAAGTTATAACCTAGGGTGACACAGAACTAGCTCTAGTTCATCAATGTAATGTAGGCATGTATTCCGAATATAGTCATACGTGCTTATGGAAAAGAGCTTGCATGACATCTTTTGTCCAAACCTCCCATGGCAGCGGGGTCCTAGTGGAAACTAAGGGATATTAAGGCCTCCTTTAATAGAGTACCGGACCAAAGCAGTAACACATAGTGAATACATGAACTCCTCAAACTACGGTCATCACCGGAAGTGGTCCTGATTATTTTCACTTCGGGGTTGCCGGATCATAACACATAGTAGGTGACTATAGACTTGCAAGATAGGATCAAGAACACACTATTCATGAAAACATAATAGGTTCAGATCTGAAATCATGGCACTCGGGCCCTACTGACAAGCATTAAGCATATCAAAGTCATAGCAACATCAATCTTAGAACATAATACTAGGGATCAAACCCTAACAAAACTAACTCGATTACATGGTAAATCTCATCCAACCCATCACCGTCCAGCAAGCCTACGATGGAATTACTCACACACGGCGGTGAGCATCATGGAATTGGTGATGGAGGAAGGTTGATGATGACGATGGCGACGGTCTCCACTCTCCGGAGCCCCGAACGGACTCCAGATCAGCCCTCCCGAGAGAGATTAAGGCTTGGCGGCGGCTCCGTATCGTAAAACGCGGTAATTCTTTCCCTCTGATTTTTTTCTCCCCGAAAGTGAATATATGGAGTCTGGGGGTACGTCGGTGGAGCATCAGGGGGCCCCCTTCAGGGGGCGCGCCCAGGGGGAGGGGGCGCGCCCCCACCCTCGTGGACAGGGTGTGGGCCCCCTGACGTAGATCTTTCCGCAGATATTTTTTATATTTTCCAAAACAATTCTTCGTGGATTTTCAGGTCATTCCAAGAACTTTTTATTTCTGCACAAAAACAACATCATGGCAGTTCTCCTGAAAACAGCGTCAGTCCCGGTTAGTTCCATTCAAATCATGCTAGTTAGAGTCCAAAACAAGGAGAAAAATGTTTGGAAAAGTAGATACGTTGGAGACGTATGAACTCCCCCAAGCTTAAACCTTTGCTTGTCCTCAAGCAATTCAGTTGATAAACTGAAAGTGATAAAGAAAAACTTTGACAAACTCTGTTTGCTCTTGTTGTTGCAAATATGTAAGCTAACATTCAAATTTTCAGCAAGATCATGAACTAACCACATTCACAATAACTTTCAGGTCTCAAGTCTACTCATATCAATGGCATAATCAACTAGCGAGCAATAATAATAAACCTCAGATGACAACACTTTCTCAAAACAATCATAATATGATATAACAAGATGGTATCTCGCTAGCCCTTTCTGAGACTGCAAAACATAAATGCAGAGCACCTTTAAAGATCAAGGACTGACTAGACATTGTAATTCATGGTAAAAGAGATCCAGTCATGATCATACTCAATGCAAATTAATAAGAGGATGATGACAGAGGTGCTCTCCAACTGGTGCTCTTTAATAAGAGGATGATGACTCGGCATAAAAGTAAATAGATAGGCCCTTCGCAGAGGGAAGCAGGGATTTGTAGAGGTGACAGAGCTCGATTTTTAAATAGAGATGAATAATATTTTGAGCGGTATACTCTCATTGTCAATATAGCAACCAAGAATCTCGATATCTTCCATGCTACGCACATTATAGGCGGTTCCCAAACAGAATGGTAAAGTTTATACTCCCCCAACCACCAACAAGCACACTCCATGGCTAGTCCAAAACAACGGGTACCGTCCAAACCAGCAACAGCCATGGGGGAGTTTTGTTTAATTATTATGATTTTGAGCATGGGACTGGGCATCCCGGATACCAGTCATTTTTCTCATGAATGATGAGCGGAGTCCACTCATCGTGAGAATAACCCACCTAGCATGGAAGATATAGACAACCCTAGTTGATACATTAGTTGTTCGAGCATACAAAACATAATTTCATTTGAAGGTTTAGAGTTTGGCACATACAAATTTACTTGGAACGACAGGTAAATACCGCATATAGGAAGGTATGGTGGACTCATTGGAATAACTTTGGGGTTTATGGAAGTGGATGCACAAGCAGTATTCCCGCTTAGTACAGGTGAAGGCTAGAAAGAGACTGGGAAGCGACCAGCTAGAGAGTGACAACAGTCATGAACATGCATTAAAATTAATCAACAGTGAATGCAAGCATGAGTAGGATATAAATCACCATGAACATAAATATCGTGGAGGCTATGTTGATTTGTTTCAACTACATGCGTGAACATGTGCCAAGTCAGACCACTTGAATCGTTCAAAGGAGGATACCACCCCATCATACCACATCACAACCATTTTATATCATGTTGGCATGCAAGATAGACCATTATAAACTCTTAGCTAATTAAGCATGGCATAAGCAGCTATGATCTCTAATTGTCATTGCAAGCATGTTTCATTCATAACAGGCTGAATCGCGAATGATGAACTATCATATTTACAAAAACAAGAGAGGTCGAGTTCATACTAGTTTTTCTCATCTTAATTAGTTCATCATATATCATCCTTATTACCTTTCACTCGCACGACCAAACGGTGTGGATAATAATAACAGTGCAAGTGCATTGGACTAAACTGGAATCTGCAAGCATTCAATACAAGAGAGAGGACAAGGTAATATGGCTCAAGGTTAAATCAACAATAAAGCATATGAGAGCCACTAAGCATTTTCAATCATGGTCCTCTATTCTTGACCCCCAAAGAAAAGAAAAGAAACTATTTACACGGGAAAGCTCCCAACAAGCAAAAGAAGAATAAGAAATCTTTTTGGGTTTTCTTTTAATTACTACTACAGGCAAGGAAAGTAAACTAGCTAAAAGCTACAACTAATATTTTTTTTGTTTTTCTCAAGGTTTTTCTAACACACAAGAAAAAAGACTAAGAAAAAGAATTGAAACTAGCATAGATGGTACAATGAAAGAGTGTGAGCACCGACAACTAGAATAAGTGTGAACAATGAATGTAATGTCGGTGAGAAATACGTACTCCCCCAAGCTTAGGCTTTTGGCCTAAGTTGGTCTATGGCCACAGATCGAAGCTACTCTCTGCAGTGTACTAAGATGTGTCCTCTGGGGGCCACTGGTTGGCAAGCTCATCCAGATCCCACCCATAAACAGACTAACGGTAAGTATCGAGTGGTGGCTCCGGCTCAGGCACTGAAGCTCGTGCCTGGCTCTGGTACTTGTAGAAGGCATCTAACGTAATGAGATATATGCCTGAAAACAGATCAAATAGAGATGGTGCAGGCAAGGTAACAATCTCACAATATTTTTCATCAAACCTCAATTTATAATTAAGCAACTTCTCCTTGTCTTTAACAATAAAATCATGTGCTATCATGCTCTTATAATCTAGATAAATAGGGGCAAGCAATTTTTCTTCCTTCTCATGATGCCTAATAGGTATTCTAAAATGTTCAGCAAGGTGAGAAGAAAAGATGCCTCCAAAGACGGGGCCCTTTGAGCGGTTCAAACTTAATCGTTTAGCAACGACGTCACCTAATCTAAAAGTTGTGTCTCGAAACAAAGCATGGCACAAAATGACAATATGTGGGCACTAAGATTCTCACTGTTCCCGCGACCAATTAAACATCTACTAGCAAATAAAGCAAAGTAGCGCAGAACAGGAAAATGTATACTAGTAATTCTTGCCCCTGAGACTTGTCTAGTTTCTCCTACAACTATCATGTCAATAAACCCTTCAATGTCTTCACGACGTGGTTCATCAACTATACCTTCAGAGGGTATCTTGCACACTTCACAAAACTCAAAGAATGGCATCTCCTTAACCTCATCATATAAACGAAACTCCACTGAAGGTGGTGTTTTCTTAGCATGAAAATGAAATTTTTGCGTGAAAATATTAGTGAGTAAGATATATTGTTCACGCTGGTCGTGGAGGGAGTCGGTGAGGCCTGCGTTGTTTGCCAAATAATAAAAGTCTTCGTAAATCCCGGCGGCTTTCATGAACTCGTTATAAGGCCATTCACACAACCGAACTTCCACAATGCGAGGAAGATTATATTTGGGCTTCTTATTTTCTTCCTTCTTCTTATCCTCTGAACTCTTACCGGAGGAGCCTCTAAACAATCTCTTTATCATTTTCCTCCTCTGAAAATTTCTGAAATTTTTAGTAACTCGAAATAAAAGTTAACCAAACTCAACAAGATTGATAGCAACAACTCCTACAAGTGCCTAGAGACTATATCATGCATTAGAACTACTTGGGACCAAGGAAATTTGACACACAAACTCAAGAACAAGGTCACCACAGCAGCAATTTTTTTGCAATAAATAAAGCACTAGAACAAAAACTAATTGGACCAATGGAGGAGTCACATACCAAGGAACAATCTCCCCCAAACAGTTTTGTGAATGGAACTTTGAGCAAGGAGATCGAAAATATGAGCAAGATGAGCTAGAACTCGTGCTTGAGCTGGATGGTGGTTTTTTTGGGAGGAAGAAGAAGGGAATGTGTGCAGGAATAAGTGGAGGGGGGCACGTGGGGCCCACGAGGCAGGGGGCGCGCTCTGTGACGGTGGCCGCGCCCTGGACCCTCGTGGCCAGGTGCTGGCTCCCCTCGCTGTGTTTTCTGTGCCATATATTCTCAAATATTCTAGAAAAAATCATATTTCATTTTCACGGCATTTGGAGAACATTTATTTTCGGGGTATTTTTTATTGCACGGATAAGTCTGGAAACAGACATGAAATACTATTTTTGCTTTATTTAATCTAATTATCAGAAAGTAAAAGGAGGGTACAGAAGGTTGTGCTATCTAGATTCACCCATCTCATGCTTATCAAAAGGAATCCATTAACAAGGTTGATCAAGTCTTGTTAATAAACTATTTCCGAATAACATGAAACCGGAGAATTTTCGAACAACACTAGGTTACCTTAATGGGGATATGTATGTCCCCAATAATAAGAATGTCATATGTCTTCTTAACAGTAGGAAGAGGAAATTCAAAACCTCCAATAGTAATAGTTGAAATTTTTCCAATAGAATTGATATTGTGGACCTAAGGTTGTTTCCTCGGAAAGTGTACCGTATGCTCATTACCATTGACATGAAAAGTGACATTGCCTTTGTTGCAATCAATAACAGCCCCTGCAGTATTCAAAAAGGGTCTACCAAGGATAATAGACATAGTATCGTCCTCGGGAATATCAAGAATAACAAAGTCCGTTAGAATAGAAACATTTGCAACTACAACAGGCACATCCTCACAAATACCGACAGGTATAGCAGATGATTTATCAGCCATTTGCAAAGATATTTAAGTAGGTTTCAACTTACTCAAGTCAAGTCTACGATATAAAGAGAGAGGCGTAACACTAACACCGGCTCCAAGATCACATAAAGTAGTTTTAACATAGTTTCTTTTAATGGAGCAAGGTATAGTGGGTACTCCTGGATCTCCTAGTTTCTTAGGTATTCCACCTTTGAAAGTGTAATTGGCAAGCATGGTGGAAATTTCTACTTAAGGTATCTTTCTTTTATTGGTAATAATATCCTTCATATATTTAGCATAAGGATTTGTTTTAAGCACATCAGTCAAACGCATACGCAAAAAGATAGGTCTAATCATTTCAGCAAAGCGCTCAAAATCCTCATCATCCTTTTTCTTGGATGGTTTAGGAGGAAAAGGCATGGGTTTCTGAACCCATGGTTCTCTTTCCTTACCATGCTTTCTACCAACAAAGTCTCTCTTATCATAACGTTGATTCTTTGATTGTGGGTTATCAAGATCAGCATCAGGTTCAATCTCTACATCATCATCATTGCTAGGTTGAGCATCATCATGAACACCATCATTAACATTATCACTAGGTTCATGTTCATTACCAGATTGTGTTTCAGCATCAGAGATAGAGATATAATTAGGATTCTCACGTGTGTCAGCTATAGGTTCACTAGAAGCATGCAAAGTCCTATCATTTTTCTTTTTCTTCATCTTAGAAGAACTAGGTGCATCTAAATTGGTTCTCTGAGAATTTTGCTCAATTCTCTTAGGATGGCCCTCAGGATACAAAGGTTCCTGAGTCATTTTACCACCTATAGTTGCAACTCTAACATCATAGTCATTATTCTTACTATTTAATTCACTGAGCAAATCATTCTGAGTCTTAAGTACTTGTTCTACTTGAGTGGTAACCATAGAAGCATGTTTAGTAATGAGTTTCAATTCACCTTTAACTCTAGACATATAATCACTCAAGCGTTCAATCATATAAGCATTTCGTTGCAGTTGTCTACCAACATAAGCATTGAAGTTTTCTTGTTTCATAATAAAGTTGTCAAACTCATCTAAGCATTGGCTAGCAGACTTATAACGAGGAATATCAACTTCATCAAATCTATAAAGAGAATTTACCTTTACTACCTGTGTCGGGTTATCAAGACCATGTATTTCTTCAATAGGTGGTAAATTCTTAACATCTTTAGCTTTACTACCTTTTTCTTTCATAGATTTCTTTGCCTCTTGCATATCTTCAGGACTGAGAAATAGAACACCTCTTTTCTTCGGAGTTGGTTTAGGGGCTGGATCAGGAAGTGTCCAATTATTTTCATTGGCCAGCATATTATTCAATAGTAATTCAGCTTGATCAACTGTTCTTTCCCTGAAAACACAACCAGCACAACTATCCAGGTGGTCTCTGGAAGCATCGGTTAGTCCATTATAAAAGACATCAAGTATATCGTTCCTTTGAAGAGGATGATCAGGCAAAGCATTAAGTAATTGGAGAAGCCTCCCCCAAGCTTGTGGGAGACTCTCTTCTTCAATTTGCACAAAGTTATAAATTTCCCGTAAGGCAGCTTGTTTCTTATGAGCGGGAAAATATTTAGCAGAGAAGTAATGCATCATATCCCGGGGACTACGTACACAACCAGGATCAAGAGAATTAAACCAAGTCTTAGCATCACCCATTAACGAGAACGGAAACAACTTAAGGATATAGTAATAAACAATCTTTTCATCGTTGGTAAACAGGGTGGCTATATCATTCAACTTAGTAAGATGTGCCACGACAGTTTCAGATTCATAGCCATGGAAAGGATCAGATTCAACCAAAGTAATTAACTCAGGATCAACATAGAAATCATAATCCTTATCAGTAACAAAGATAGATGAAGTGGCAAAAGCAGGGCCATGTTTCATTCTAGCATTCAAAGACTTTTCTTTCAGCTTAGCCAATAATTTCTTAAGATCATATCTATCATTGCAAGCAAGAAAGTCTCTAGCAGTTTCTTCATCCAACATAACCCTCAGGAACAACAGACAATTCATATCTAGGGGAAGAAGCTTCATCGTCACTTTCATAAATATTATCAGTTTCAATATTTGCATTCTCCCTAACCTTAGCAATTTGTTCATCTAGAAATTCACCTAGTGGCACATTATTATCAAGCATGGAAGTAGTTTCATCATACATAGCAGAAGTGGCATCATCAAGAACATGCGACATATCAGATTCAATAGCAGGAGTAGGTGTCGCTAATTTACTCATAACAGAAGGAGAATCAAGTGCAGAGCTAGATGGCAGTTCCTTACCTCCCCTCGTAGTTGAGGGATACATCTTGGTTTTTGAGTCCTTCAAAAATTCTTCATAGTGATCAACAGATATAAATCCTAAGTGACTTAAAGTATAGAGCTAGCCTCCCCGACAATGGCGCCAGAAAATAGTATTGATAACCCACAAGTGTTGGGGATCGCAACAGTTTTCGAGGGTAAAGTATTCAACCCAAATTTATTGATTCGACACAAGTGGAGTCAAAGAATACTCTTAAGTATTAGCAGCTGAGTTGTCAATTCAACCACACGTGGAAACTTAGTATCTGCAGCAAGGTAGTTTAGTAGCAAAGTAATATGGTAATAGTGGTAGCGGCAATAAAAGTAACGGTAGTGTTTTTGTAGTTTTTGTAACAGTAGCAGCGGAAAAGTAAATAAGCAACAAGCAATATGTGAAAAGCTCGTAGGCATTGGATCGGTGATGGGAAATTATGTCGGATGCAATTCATCATGTAAAAGTTATAACATAGGGTGACACAGAACTAGCTCCAGTTCATCAATGTAATGTAGGCATGTATTCCGAATATAGTCATACATGCTTATGGAAAAGAACTTGCATGACATATTTTGTCCTACCCTCCTGTGGCAGCGGGGTCCTAGTTGAAACTAAGGGATATTAAGGCCTCCTTTTAATAGAGTACCGGACCAAAGCATTAACACATAGTGAATACATGAACTCCTCAAACTACGGCCATCACCGGGAGTGGTCCCAATTATTGTCATTTCGGGGTTCCCGGATCATAACACATAGTAGGTGACAATAGACTTGCAAGATAGGATAAAAAACACACATATATTCATGAAAACATAATAGGTTCAGATCTGAAATCGTGGCACTCGGGCCCTACTGACAAGCATTAAGCATAGCAAAGTCATAGCAACATCAATCTTAGAACATAGTGGATACTAGGGATCAAACCCTAGCAAAACTAACTCGATTACATGGTAAATCTCATCCAACCCATCACCGTCCAGCAAGCCTACGATGGAATTACTCACACACGGCGGTGAGCATCATGGAATTGGTGATGGAGGAAGGATGATGATGACGATGGCGACGATCTCCACTCTCCGGAGCCCGGAACGGACTCCAGCCCTCCCGAGAGAGATTAGGGCTTGGCGGCGGCTCCGTATCATAAAACGTGATAATTCTTTCTCTCTGATTTTTCTCTCCCTGAAAGTGAATATATGGAGTCCGGGGGTACGTCGGTGGAGCATCAGGGGGCCCACAAGGCAGGGGGGCGCGCCCCCACCCTCGTGGACAGGGTGTGGGCCCACTGACGTAGATCTTTTCGCAGATATTTTTTATATTTTCCAAAACAATTCTCCGTGGATTTTCAGGTCATTCCGAGAACTTTTTATTTCTGCACAAAAACAACACCATGGCAGTTCTGCTGAAAACAGCGTCAGTCCGGGTTAGTTCCATTCAAATCATGCAAGTTAGGGTCCAAAACAAGGGCAAAAGTGTTTGGAAAAGTAGATACGTTGGAGACGTATCATTTTCTTGAACGGTTGTTGAAAAAAAAATCCATCGAAATTGATCGTTCCGTGGTAGCCAAAAGATGTACGTATAATTTGAAAGAAAGAGCAAGTGGAAACAAACACATGACCGAATGTGTGAAAAAAGTCTGGGATAATCCGGTTTTGTTGGTAAAAACGTGCAACAAGCACATGAAATACCGGCACACCCAATTTTGTGAGCTACGTGATCGCATGCATGAAAAAGAACCAAATTTTGCGAGGGTGTGTGCATGCCCAATGTAGGGCCCCGGACAAGAATTTAACGAAATCGGACACCGAACGCACGTTGCGTCACGTCCGGGCAGTGTTTTAGGGTTTTTTTCACCGAGAAAATCCTATGACATGCATCGAGCGTCGGATAAATATGCAAGTTGGCGTGGGTGCTGTCGACGGTGATGCGAAGGTGTGGAAAAAGTTTCGGGTCATTTGGCGGAGTCAAAAAAATGTAGTTGAGACCCCCCTCCGATAGACGAAAACGGATCTGATTGCACTCGGGCTACGTGATCGCATGTATGCAATTGCACGAAATTGTGCATACATGTGGGCACAGCCAACATAGGCCCCCCACGCAAGGTTGGAACAAAAATGAATACAAAACGAATGTTGTGTCACGTCCGGCCTGTGTTTTAGGGCATTTTCACCGGGAAAATCGTAGGAAAATCACCGAGCGTTAGAAAAACATGCAAATGGCGTGGGTGCTGTCAACGGTCATGCCAACGTGTGGAACAAGTTTTGTGCAATTTGACAGAGTCTAGGAAAACAAGTAGTTGGGAACCCCCCTCCGACAGATCGAAATGGAGCAGGTTGCACTGGGGCTACGTGATCGCATGCACGAAATGTAAGCAAATTTTGCGAGGGTTTGTGCATGGGCAATGTAGGCCCCCACGCAAGATATGAACGAAATTGGACACCGAACGCACGTTGCGTCACGTGCGGGCACTGTTTTAGGGTTTTTTGGCCTGGAAAACCGTAGAAAACACATAGGACGTAAAAAAATACCTAAAATTGTCACGCATGCTTGGCATGATGCATCGAGTACGTGGAAAAAGTTAGGGGCCATTTGGTGGAGGTGAAAAAAAAACTAGTTGAGAGTAGCCCTACCGGCACAACCGACCGGTGATGGTTGCACTAGGGCTATGTGATCGCATGCATGAAATGTAACCAAATTTTGTGAG
>LR738712.1:91286615-91355126 GCA_902687465.1 Secale cereale
CGGACGCATGTTGTGTCACGTGCGGGCACTGTTTTAGGGTTTTTTGGCCTGGAAATCCGTAGAAAACGCATCGGACGTCAAAAAATACCGAAAATTGTCATGCATGCTTGGCATGATGCCTCGAGTACGTGGAAAAAGTTAGGGGTCATTTGGTCGAGGTGAAAAAAAAACCTAGTTGAGAGTAGCCCTACCGGCACAACCGAACGGTGCTGGTTGCACTAGGGCTACGTGATCGCATGCATGAAATGTAACTAAATTTTGCGAGGGTGTGTGCATGGGCAATGTAGGCCCCCACGCAAGATATGAATGAAATCGGACACCGAACGCACGTTGCGTCACGTGCGGGCACTGTTTTAGGGTGTGTGCATGGGCAATATAGGGCTACGTATCGCATGCATGCAATTGCACGAAAGTATGCAAATTGGCGAGGGGGTTGTCGGCGGTGATGCCAACGTGTGGAAAGAGTATCGTGCCATTTGACGGAGTCAAAAACCGTAGAAAAAAAACAGAGTCAGTCAATGTAATTTCGATAATGATTTTTAAAAAAACCAACGCAATTAATGAAAGAGCCCGGCGTATATATGCATGTCCATCGGGGGTCAAAGCCCTAGTCCACGCCGCCTCCAAGATCGCCACCACATGCCGCCTCCATGATCGCCACCACACCCCGCCCTAGCTATCTGCGCCCGCCGCCCACTCGCCATATGCGCCTGCCGCCCCCGACGCCATCTGCGGCCGACGCCGTTCCCTAGCCATCTGCGCCCGCCGCCACCCACGTCATCTGCGCCCGACGCCATCTGCGGTCGACACGATCCCCGACCCCACGTAACGCCGACACCTACAACGGTCCCGACGCGAGCTGCCAGTGACGCCCCCTCATGCCGACGCCCCCCGCACACGCACTTCGCTTCTGTGACGACGGCGTCCGCCACCCCCGACGCCAGCTGCCACGGACGCCACCTGACGTCGTTCCCCACCTCGCCTTCGCCTCCCCACGGCCGGCTCCGATCCAAAGGCACGAGGTAAAACTTTTTCCACAAGTATTGTGTATTCATCATGTTTCGAAGGGATGTAGTACGAGCTAATATTTTGCTGCTCATATTCGTAGTGATGGACGAGTACACAGACATATTTTGTTGTGTTGAGAAGTGGTGTTTGTTGGTCAGCAGACTGAACTCTAGGCAGAAAAAGCGTTTTGCAAGCACTACATTAGAAAAAATGTTGATGATTCCCAGTGTGCTCATGCAAAAGTGTTTGCTGAAATTCATAATTAAATCATATGATTTGGACGGAAAGAAATTCATTATGCCATCAAAAAACGGTGTGATATCATTGCGCACTGAAGATGTTTTTGACATTTTCAGGCTTCAGAACAAGGGCAAAGATTCCATGAAAGCGCTAGGCAAAGGGGGGATAAAGTTGAAGGTGAAGGTGCCTAGTCGTTTTCTAGATTCCAATACGGGTGAAATGATGATAGACCAGCTGATTGAGGACATCGTTGCCAGTGGCACATACGATGATGATTTCCTCCATAGAATTGTTCTGGTTCTTTTAGGCACGGTTATTGCACCGCACTCCACGAAAGAAGTTCCTAATGCTTTTTACAAGTTAGTGAAGGATGTGGAGGCCATCAAAGCATATAATTGGAACGCGTTTACTTTACGCGTTTGCATTGAAGGCATCACAAAGACCCAGTCAGATCCTACAAAATTTACTTGGCCGGTCGAAAACCTTGCCCTCCTACAGGTAAATCTTACATTATATAATTGTTTCTTTCGAGCTATATTTTGTGAAAAAATGTTTGCTAATGTAATTCATGTTCATGCAGTATTTGTTTCGGGAGAAAGTGCAACCACTGGACGAAGAGACATCTGATCCACTAGCTCATAAATACATGTTGATGCTTAATTGGACAGAAGATGAGGCTAAGAAGCATGACGCGTACGACACGTCATACGGTCGTGGTAATGGGATGGTAAGTATTAATGGTTCGTACTGCATGCACTTATGTTACTATTTTAATGTTAAGCAATTTAATTTGATTTAATGTGTGACAGATTGATGACGTGATAAGTGAGAAGTACAAACAGACATTAATTGCTCAACAAAGAAAAATTGCGGAGGAAGAATTGGAGCCAGAAGATTGAACAGGTCATGCCCAACAAAGGAAAGATAATAGAGACGCGGCTTCGTTGAGCAGGGACGCCACATTAGATCAAGTGATAAAATTCATCAAAGATATGCAAAAAGAAATTAGTCTTCTCCCTGGAAAATGTGCTGAGGTAACGAGTGAAGTGTACTTCAATTTACATGAGATTACATATTCATAATGTTCGCATATAGTTAATGTTTTCAATGTGTCATTGCAGAGAGTAGTGCAGAAGCTGTTGAAGAAAGGTCTTGTCTTCAAGTCAAACAGGGGGTTTCATGATGAGGTTGAGTTTGTGGAGAATACTGAAGAGTGGGTGGACAAGTATGGTCCATCAAAATATTGGACAGATGTAAAATCAACTCCTGCAAAGAAGATATGGACAACGGGATGGAGGCATCCTTCACCACTGGGAACGAGAAGAAGTTAGCGCATGAGAAAGGTGTGCATCACAACACACCCGGTAAAGGAGATGAAGGCAACCCCTTCATTATTGACGAGAATGGTAATTCACCCGACCCATCTCTAGCTACGGTAGACACAAATGAGTTTCCAGCTATTACTGGAACCCCCAAGAATATGAATACAGTGTTAGACGGGTCTAGCGTAGATAAATCTGAGGAGATTAGTATGGATAGTCTGAACACCTGTATTAAAATGCGAAAGTAAATGGCACTAAGGACAATGATGGGAAACGCAAGAGGAAACATTCAAAATACTATCATTCACCCTACCAGCAAAACGGTGGACGTAAACGTCTAAAGAAAAGTAAGTGCTAGGTAATTTATTCTTGCAAGATATTTTTGTCCTTGCATGCACACTTTATGAACTCATTGTTTGTTACTATTTTAGATCTGTTTGGTGTAAGAGCTGCTATGATTAGTACCGATTACATTGATGAGGAACACATAGAGGCTGCGAAGATTTATGTCCAAAAACTAGCAGACTCGGAGAAGCTTTGTAGGAAAATTGTTGTGCACATGACGGGAATTGGTGAGGAGACTGATACGTCCATTTTGCATCATGCTTATATGTTGATATTTATTGCATTATGGGCTGTTATTACTTGTTTTGCCACAACACTTATGTCTTTTCTCTCTTAATTTACAAGGTTTACAAGAACAGGGAGAATGCCGGCAGCTGGAATTCTGGGCTAGAAAAGGAGCAAACTCTGGAAACCTATTCTGCACAACTCGAAAAGCCCCGGGACTCCACAGAACTCCGTTTCAGAAAATATAAAAAATATCTTGCGAAAGAAGTTCATGAGGGGGGCCACTGGCTGTCCACGAGGGTGGGGGCGCCCCCCCCCCTCTCAGGGCGCGCCCCCTGTCTCGTGGGCCCCCCGAAGCCCATCTTCTCCTATATGAGGTCTTTTGACCTAGAAAAAAATCATAAGGAGGCTTTCGGGACCAGACGCCGCCGTCTCGAGGCGGAACCGAGGCGGAAAGCAATCTAGGGCTCTGGCAGAGCTGTTCTGCCGGGGATACTTCCCTCCGGGAGGGGGAAATCGTCACCGCCATCATCACCAACAACTCTCCCATCTTGGGGAGGGCTATCTTCATCAACATCTTCACCAGCACCATCTCCTCTCAAACCCTAGTTCATCTCTTGTATCCAATCTTTGTACCCAAACCTCAGATTGGTACCTGTGGGTTGCTAGTAGTGTTGATTACTCCTTGTAGTTGATGCTAGTTGGTTTATTTGGTGGAAGATCATATGTTCAGATCTATTATGCATATTAATACCCCTCTGATCATGAACCATATTATGTCTTGTGAGTAGTTACTTTTGTTCCTGAGGACATGTGAGAAGTCTTGCTATTAGTAGTCATGTGAATTTGGTCTTCGTTCGATATTTTGATGAGATGTATGATGTCTCTCCTCTAGTGGTGTCATGTGAACGTCGACTACATGACACTTCACCATTATTTGGGGCTAGAGGAAGGCATTGGGAAGTAATAAGTAGATGATGGGTTGCTAGAGTGACAGAAGCTTAAACCCTAGTTTATGTGTTGCTTCGTAAGGGGCTGATTTGGATCCATATGTTTCAGGCTATGGTTAGGTTTACCTTAATACTTCTTTTGTAGTTGCGGATGCTTGCATTAGAGGTTAATCATAAGTGGGAGGATTGTCCAAGTAAGGACAGCACCCAAGCACCGGTCCACCCACATACCAAATTATCAAAGTACCGAACGCGAATCATACGATCGTGATGAAAACTAGCTTGACGATAATTCCCATGTGTCCTCGGGAGCGCTTTCCTTTATATAAGAGTTTTTCCAAGCTTGTCCTTTGCTACAAAAAGGATTGGGCCACCTTTCTGCACCTTATTTACTTTTACCTTTTGTTACTTGCTACCAATTACCATATCACAAAACTATCTGTTACCTATATTTCAGTGCTTGCAGAAAATACCTTACTAAAAACTGCCTATCATTTCCTTCTGCTCCTCGTTGGGTTCGACACTCTTACTTATTGAAAGGACTACGATAGATCCCCTACACTTGTGGGTCATTAAGATTCTTTTCTGGCGCCGTTGCTGGGGAGTGAAGCGCCTTTGGTAAGTGGAATTTGGTAAGGAAAATTTTATATAGTGTGCTGAAATTTATTATCACCTTTTACTATGTCTCAAAATCCTTCGAGGGGCTTGTTCGGGGTATCTTCACCCCGAGGAGAAGAGCAAAGAGTTTCTCCTCAACCTACTGCATCTACTGAAAATGTTTGCTTTGAAATTCCTTCGGGTATGATAGAGAAACTGCTTGAAAATCCTTTTACAGGAGACGGAACACTGCATCCCGATTTACATCTAATATATGTGGATGAAGTTTGTGGATTATTTAAGCTTGCAGGTATGCTCGAGAATGTTATCAAGAAGAAGGTCTTCCCTTTATCTTTGAAGGGAGATGCATTGACATGGTTTAGGCTATGTGGTGATATTAGATCATGGAACTATAATCGTCTGAAGTTGGAATTTCATCAGAAGTTCTACCCTATGCACCAGGTTCATCATGATCGTAATTATATTTATAATTTCTGGCCTCGCGAAGGAGAAAGCATCGCTCAAGCTTGGGGGAGGCTTAAGTCAATGTTATATTCATGCCCCAATCATGAGCTTTCAAGAAAAATGATCATTCAAAAATTTTATGCTCGGCTTTCCCTCAATAATCGCACCATGCTCGATAATTCTTGTTCTGGCTCTTTTATGATGAAGACTGTTGAATTCAAATGGGATTTATTGGAAAGAATTAAACGCAACTCCGAAGTTTGGGATCTCGACGAAGGTAAGGAGTCAGGTATGACCCCTAAGTTTGATTGTGTTAAAGCTTTTATGGATACCGATGTTTTCTGTGAGTTTAACACTAAATATGGACTTGACTCTGAGATAGTAGCTTCTTTCTATGAATCTTTTGCTACTCATGTTGATCTCCCCAAGGAGAAGTGGTTTAAATACCATCCCCATATTGAAGTAAAAGTAGTTGAACCTGTTGAAGTTGAAGAAAAGACTATCACTTATAATGTTGATCCTATTGTTCCTACTGCTTATATTGAGAAACCACCTTTCCCTATTAGGATAAAGGATCATGCTCAAGCTTCAACTATAGTTCGTAAAAGTAGTACTAGAACACCTACACCCTCTGAGCAAATTAAAGTTGAACCTAGTGTTGCTATGGTTAAAGATCTCTTGGTAGAAGATTTAGATGGACATGTTATTTACCTCCAAGAAGAGTCTGCTAGAATAGCCAAACCCAATGCTAGGAATAAACATAGACCTGCTGTAGGCTTGCCTGTTATCTCTGTTAAGATAGGAGATCATTGCTATCATGGCTTATGTGACGTAGGTGCTAGTGCAAGTATTATCCCTCTTGATTTATATCGAGAAATTATGCATGATATTGGACCTGTTGAGTTAGAAGGGATTGATGTCACGATTAAGCTAGCTAATAGAGACACTATTTCACCAGTTGGGATTGTTAGAGATGTTGAAGTCTTGCGTGGAAAGGTTAAATACTGATACGTCCAAAACGTATCTATAATTTCTGCTTGCTCCATGCTTCTTTTGTGTGATATTGCTATGATATTGATGCACTTCCATACACTTTTGATCATATTTGGACTAACCTATTAACTCAGTGCACCACAGTGCCAGTTCCTGTTTTCTGCTGTTTTTCTATTTCAGGTTTCCCCCATATTAAAAGTGCTCCAAAAATTCCAGGAAAAATATAGGAAAAATCAGCGTACAGGAAGCTTTGCGAAGAACCAAAGATGGGCCAGAGGGGAGCCAGGGGAGGCCCAGGCGGCCACCTGGCGCGGCCCCACCCCTGGCCGCGCCAGGGGGGCGCCTGGGGCCCTTGCTCCGCCTCTGGCTGCCCCCCTTCACATATATATCCCTCTCGTCCCGAAACCCTCGAGGACAGAACCCTTTTTCGCGATCTCGCCTCTGTTCCGCCGCCGCAGCGCTTCCAAGATCGGGAGCATCAGGAGAACTCTTCCCGGCACCCTGCCGGAGGGGAGAACCACCACCGGGAGCTTCTCCACCACCATGGACGCTTCCCGGATGAGTCGTGAGTAGTCCACCTTGGACCATGGGTCCATGATCAATAGCTATGTGATGCTCTCCTCCCCTCTTTGCTCTTCATGGTTTAGACCTCGTGAGATGCCCTACATGATCGAGGCACATATGTAATCTTTCTGCTGTTGCTTTGCTGAGTTTGCTGGGATCTGATGGATTATGAGACTATGTTCAGATTGTGTTTGAGTAATATATTTGATTCACCTCTTTTATATCTTTGTTCTTGAGTAATTCTTGCATGTTCTCCATTGTTGTTTATTGCTTTGGCCAAGTAGTAGGTAGTAACTCCAAGAGGGAGCGTTATGCTTGATTGTGGGTTCATGCCCCCTGATGACTAGCTTGAGTGACAGAAACATGAGTCTAGGGGATGTGCTGTTGCCACAAGGGATAAAACAACGGTGCTTATACTTGCGGGTGCAAGGATTGTTTACTTTACGCAAAGTTCTTTTAATGCAGTTGTTTGTTGCTTTGAGTTTACACTTTGGGTGGGATTCGCAACTTAATACCAGCGAGATGTTCTGGATAGATATCTCAAGGTGGATGTTTAGTAGTAGATGCAGATGGATTTCGGTCTACTTGCCTTGGCGTACCGCCCATGCTTTTGAGCCTCTACCTTTCTTTGCAGCATAGTTAGCATTGGTTTGCGCACATAATCCTGTCAATTGCCAAGCTGTAATTTGTTTACCTCGCTTTGTTGTTTTATCGTCTTTTGGGAGAGAGACATCACTAGTGAACATCATGGGACCCAGGTCCATATTACCACCGCTGATCACACCTTCTATTTACTTCCTGTTTTTATTTCCTAGTTGCAGTCATAGCTATCATTATTATCTCTTGTGTTTGATCCTTTGTAAACGACAAGGCCGGAGGGATTGACAACCTCTCTGTACTCGTTGGGAGCAAAGTTATCTGTATCTGTGTGCAGGTCCCGTCAACCGCTAAGTTTCTGGCGCCGTTGACACCTACTTGTCGACCCTCGGAGTCTCACGGGATTCGATCCTTGGTATCTTTGCCAAGGGAAATTTGCCGCTACGCTACATCTCAACCTTCCACTTGGGGTAACCAACGAGGGGCGAGAAGCCATCAAATACCCTGCTGATTTTCTTGTTCTTAGTTCAAGACAAGATGAATTTTGTCCCATCATATTTAGTAGACCCTTCTTGAATACTGTTAATGCCAAGATAGACTGCGTGAAAGATATTGTTACTTTGGGATTAGGGGATATGTCTCATGATTTTATCTTTGCTAAATTTGGGAGACAACCCATTGAAAAGGAACCACCTAGTAAGGATGAAATTATTAGTCTTGCTTCTATTTCCGTGCCCCCTATTGATCCTGTAGAACAATACTTGCTAGACCATGAAAATGATATGCATATGAATGAGAGAAGGGAAATAGATGAAATATTCTTTAAACAGGGACCCGTATTGAAAAACAACTTACCTGTTGAAATCCTAGGGGATCCTCCTCCACCCAAGGGTGATCCCGTGTTTGAACTTAAACCCTTGCCTGATAATCTTAAGTATGTTTATCTTGATGAAAATAAAATATATCCTGTTATTATTAGTGCTAATCTTTCAGAGCAGGAAGAAGAAAAACTATTGAAAACTCTGAAGAAGCACTGTGCTGCTATTGGATATACTCTGGATGATCTTAAGGGCATTAGTCCCACTATATGCCAACACAAGATAAATTCGGAAGAAAATGCCAAACCAGTTATTGATCATCGGCGACAATTAAATCCTAAGATGAAAGAAGTGGTAAGGAAGGAAATACTAAAGCTTCTAGAGGCAGGTATTATCTATCCCGTTGCTGATAGCCAGTGGGTAAGTCCTGTCCATTATGTCCCTAAGAAGGGAGGTATGACTGTCGTTCCTAATGATAAAGATGAATTGATCCCACAAAGAATAGTTACATGTTATAGGATGGTAATTGATTTCCGTAAGTTAAATAAAGCTACTAAGAAAGATCATTACCCCTTGCCATTTATTGATCAAATGCTAGAAAGGTTATCCAAACATACTCATTTTTGCTTTCTAGATGGTTATTCTGGTTTCTCTCAAATACCTGTGTCAAAAGGGGATCAAGAAAAGACCACTTTTACTTGTCCTTTCGGTACCTTTGCTTATAAACGTATGCCTTTTGGTTTATGTAATGCACCTGCTACCTTTCAAAGATGCATGATGGCTATATTCTCTGATTTTTGTGAAAAGATTGTTGAAGTTTTCATGGATGCACTACTAGGAAAAGGGCTATAGATGATATGGCCTCTAATGACGCACCAGACACATAGTGCGCCACTACTATGTAGTAATGGCGCACCATGTGTTGGTGCGCCGTTAGAGTGGTAGACACTAATGGCACACCAGACCCTCGGTGCGCCATTAGTAACAAATGTTTTTTTTCTAGAAATACTAATGGCACACAGTGGCATAGTGCGCCATTACTAGTTTAACTAGTAATGGCGCACCTCCAACTCAGTGCGCCAGTACTATATTTTTTTTGCAAAACTACTAATGGCGCACCACTCACTAATGCGCCATTAGTAACCTTGGTTACTAATGGCGCATTAGTGAGTGGTGCGCCATTAGTAACCTGGGACCAACTAGATATTTTGGACAGCCACACCTACACACTCACTTTCCCCACTTCATTCTCTCCACCTCCTCCTCCAAGCTTGTGTCGGCTGCCTCCTCCTCCTCACCTCATTTGCACCATAGATTCATCAAAATTAAGTGGTTAAATTACCTTTTTTTGATAGGTAAGTAAGGGGGGAAAGCTATCTTTATGTTGTAGATCTACATTTTTTCTTCCTCGAGCTCCAACAACCATGCACATGCACTTTTTACGGCCTAGCTAGATCTATGTATGTTTGTGGTGTTGCATATGTTTGTGGTGTTGCATATATGTTTGTGTTTGCAGGTACCCGTAATTGAAATGCGATAGTTGCCAATATTTTTCCGAAATGTTGATTCATTTCCGTTTCGGCGAGAATTTTGGCACTATGCATTCTTTTTGGTCCTATTTTTAGGGAAAGTCATGCCAAATTTTTTCTTGGTTATAAAATATCGTTTTGCTCTACCCCGGCGACCATGATTCGCACGATGACCGAAGGCATCGTGAATAGGTTTTTTAGCTCCGCGAAGGCCGAGATGCTTCAAAAGAACAAGACAGAGATAAGATGTCCGTGTCGAAGATGCAAGCTGAAGAGCCTTATTGCGGACTCGGATTCCGGGCAGGTGCGGGACCACCTGCTCTTGCGTGGTTTCATGGTTGGCTATCGGTGGCAAGGTGATGAAGATGACTATGAAGTCGTCCATGGCCAGGCAAGAAATGAGGAAGGGCGGCAAGACAACCACCGTGGCGAGGGCGGGCGAGAAGACGAAGAATCTCTAGGACATGATCACGATGGTGATGCAGTACATAGTCATCATGTAGAAGATGCCGGACATGATGATGAGGAAGATCAAGACGAAGGGCATGATCATGATCTAGATGAAGATGCCGGAGCAGACGATGATGGAGGCTGGGTGCAGGACCCTCATATTCAAGAGCTGCTTCTCAAGCAGACGGATAACGCAAGAGCTGCCGCCCGAGAGAAAGCCAAGCTGTATCAACTGGAGATAGACGCGGTTACTCCATTGTATGAAGGATGCATGCCCGAGGATACCCGCCTGAAAGTAACGCTCATGGCTCTGGAGATGAAGGTAAAACACAAAATGACTGACGCATGCTTCGACGAGAACATGTCATTCTGGCACGAACGTCTTCCCAAGGGGAACAAGTGCCCGACCAGTTTCGAGGAGGCGAAGAAAATCGTGTGTCCTCTGGATTTACCGCACGTGAAATACCATGTGTGCATGAACAATTGCATCATTTATCGGGACGAGCATGCGGAGTCTACCATATGTCCCGTGTGCGGCGTCACTCGATACAAGAAGCGGAAGAAAGCTCCTCGAAAAGTGGTGTGGTACTTTCCGATCACTCCTCGTCTGCAGCGGTATTTCGCGGACCCTAAGGTAGCAAAGCTCCTGCGCTGGCACGCGGATAGGGAGGAGAAGAAGCGAGAAGACGACGGAAATGATCCAGAGATAAATAAATAAAAGGCAAGATGCTGAGTCACCCTAAGGATGCGAGCCAGTGGCAAGAGTTGAACTTCGAAGACCTAGAATTTGGGAACGATCCAAGGAACATCATGCTGGGCGCGAGCACCGATGGAGTCAATCCGTTTGGCAGCCAGAGAAGCACACATAGCACCTGGCTTGTGTTTGTGTGGATGTACAACCTTCCCCCTGGTTGTGCATGAAGAGGAAGTACATTCACATGAGTATGCTAATTGAAGGGCCGAAACAACCAGGGAACGACATCAATCTGTATATGGGGCTATTGAAAGAGGAGCTAGACACGCTGTGGAAAACACCAGCCAATACGTGGGACGCCCCAGAGAAATAATATTTCCCTATGAGAGCCGCACTGCTCACGACAGTGCACGACTATCTTGGTTACGGATATCTCGCGGGGCAGGTGATCCATGGATTTTTCTGGATGCGTCAGGTGCATGGATGACACAATGTATCGCCAGCTAGATAGAGATCCCGGGTCTTCGAAAACCGTGTTCATGGGACATCGAAGGTGGCTTCGCGACGATGACCCATGGAGGAAATGCAAGGATCTGTTCGATGGTGAAACCGAACCCCGAAGACGCCCGCATACGAGGAGCGGCGAGGAAATAGACGAGCTGTTGAAAAATTGGAAAGATTGCCCACTGCCGGGAAAGAAGCAAAAGGCGCCAGAGCCGGGAAAGAAGCGAAAGGCGCCAGAGCCGCTGCTGAAGGTATGGAAAACGAGGTCTGTTTTCTAGGACTTGTCGTACTGGAACATCCACCGTGTGCCTCACAGCCTTGATGTCATGCATATCACGAAGAACGTGTGCGAGAGTCTGCTTGGTACCCTGCTCAACATGCCAGAGAGGACCAAAGATGGACCGAAAGCAAGGGCAGACTTGAAATCAATGGGCATCAGGCAGGAGCTTCACGCTAATGATGATGATGATGAGGCGAAGCAGGACACGGAAAGTTGTCGCAAAGGCAAAAAGGCCAAGAAGACCGGAAATGACTACCCTCCCGCGTGCTTCACTCTAAGTCAGGAGGAGATCGAGCAGTTTTTCACCTGCCTCGTAGGAGTAAAACTTTCTTACGGTTACGCGGGGAAGATAAGCAGATACCTAGACCTAGCGAAGCAGAAGTTCAGCGGGATGAAGTCTCACGACTGTCACGTGCTGATGACGCAGATACTTCCAGTTGCAATCCATGGGATGATGGACGCGCACATCCGTGAAATGCTATTTGGCCTATGCAACTTTTTCGATGTTATCTCTCGGAAGTCGGTTGGCGTGAGGCAACTCAGAAGGCTACAGGAATAGATCGTCGTGATACTATGCAAGCTTGAGATGTACTTCTCGCCCGCATTCTTCGACATTATGGTGCATCTGCTGGTCCATATCGTGGAGGACATCATCCAACTCAGGCCGATGTTCCTGCACAGCATGATGTCGTTCGAAAGGATGAATGGTGTCATCAAAGGATACATTCGCAACATGTCATGTCCAGAGGGAAGCATAGCCAGGGGCTTTCTGACCAAAGAGTGCATCTCCTACTGCACGAATTATCTAGGCATCGAGAACCCCATTGGTTTGCCCGTCAACAGGCACCTCGGCAGGCTCGCTGGATGGGGTCATGATACATCCAAAATGCATCACTATTTTATATCGTAATTTATCCTTATTCATTGATATATTTCACATTACGATGATGTTCTTATGTTGTTTTGGCCTATTTTACACAGTTTGCAACTTTCCAGTGCCGAAGCAGCAGACGCAGGATTCAGCGGTAAAAAGTGGACGCTGAGTTGCTGAAGAAGAATACCTCCAAATTACCTGAAAATCAACGGAGGGTATTTTCTAGACTGATCACGAAGGCACGCAAAAGGGCAACCAGAGGGGGGCCACAGGGCATCCAGGCGCCCTGGGGGGGCGGCCCCACCCCTGGCCGCGCCGGGGGGCGCTTGGAGCCCCTGGCCCACCTCCGGCTGCCCCCTTTTGCCTATATACTCCTCGTTACCCAAAAACCCTAAAAAACAGAGTTTTGACGGAGTTCCGCCGCCGCTCCGTGGCGGAAACCTACAGAGAAGAAAAAACCATCTCCGGCGGGCAGATTCCGCCGGGGAGATCACCTCCCGGAAGGGGAGATCATCGCCATCGTCATCACCATCGTCACGGGCATCATCGAGATCATCATCAACATCATCCCCAACATCAGCACCATCTCCATCTTCATCCAAATCTCATCTCACAATTGCAACTTGTGTTGTAACACGTACTACCTATCCTCTCTACTCCATCGGTGTTGATTACTACTTTGTGGTGAATGCTATTGAGTTTTGTCGGAGAAATATCATTATGTCCAGATTGTTTATCATCCATTTATCTCCACTGATCATGATCTTTTTTATGTATTGTGAGTAGTCACCTTAGTTCTTGAGGACATGGGAAAAGTCTTGTTGTTAGTAGTCATATGCTGTTGAAGTAATATGTGTTGTCTGATACTTAAGTTGTGTTGTTATTCTACTAGTGGTGTTGTGTGAGTCGAACACTCAACACTTCGCCTTATTAAGGACCTAGGAGAATACATTGTGTACAAAGAATGCTTACGGTGGGTTGCTGGAGTGATAGAAACCTGAACCCCAGTTCGCACGCTTTTGCACAAGGGAACAATGGATCATCGATCGTATTGCTATGGTTAGGCTTTTGCCTTAAATACTATCTTGTATTTGCGGATGCTTGCAAGGTGTTTAATCATAAGAGTGCACTCATCTTAGTCTAGAGAGTGTACTAGCATAGATCCACCCACTCAACACTTATCAACACATAACATAGTACCGATACGGAATATGGCGAAAGCACATGACTACCTCTCCCGTGTGTCCTCAAGAACACTTTAGCCTTTATAAGTTCAGTTGCGAGGCCTCTCCTTTGCTCAGAAAGGATTGGGCCACTTGTTACTCCTCAGTGCCTTTTACTTTGTTCGCTTTTACTTTCCTGTTGCTTATATCAAGAAAACCCCTAAAAAGTTATCTTTCAGTGCTTGCAGTAATTCCTTGCTCAGAATCGCTTATCAATACCTTCTGATCCTCGTTGGGTTCGACACTCTTACTTATCGAAAACGCTGCAATAGATCCCTTACGGTTGTGGGTCATCAAGTACCGTTTTCTGGCGCCGTTGCCGGGGAGTGTAGCTCTATTGGTAAAGTGAAACTGGTAAGGAAGTTTTTATATTTCTATTTTTATTTTTGCTGTTGCTGCTCTTTGTCCTTATGGACAACCTTGCTATTGGATCGTTGCTTGTGGGAAGACGCCCCACACCTGTGGTGGTTGCTCCTCCCCCTACTGAAATTGTGCCCTATAAAATACCAGCTGGTATTATCGATTATGTTTTGGCTAATCGTTATGCAGGAGACAGACATCCCGGTGAACACTTGCTATATCTGTCACAACTATGTTTATTATTTAAGCTTGCAGGTGTATCAATGGAGTTTGTCATGAGAAAATTGTTCGCTGTATCGCTTATAGATAAAGCTTCAGATTGGTATAAGCTTCTCGATAACTCGCACTTGCTTGATTGGCAAGAGCTTATGTCTCTCTTTTATACTAAGTTTTATCCTCTTCATGAAATTCATCGAGACAGGAACTATATCTATAACTTTAGGTCTCGTGACGG
Organism: Secale cereale; assembly: GCA_902687465.1. Lineage (NCBI taxonomy): Eukaryota > Viridiplantae > Streptophyta > Magnoliopsida > Poales > Poaceae > Secale > Secale cereale. Next base: position 91,301,108 of record LR738712.1, read on the forward strand.
AGAAAGCATTGCTCAAGCTTGGGGGAGATTGAAATACCTAATGCTCAAATGTCCTATTCATGAGCTCCCCAAGGAAATTATACTTACAAATTTTTATGCCAGGCTTTCTCGTCAGGATAAGGAGATGCTGGATGCCTCCTCTAGTGGGGTATTTCAGACTAAGAGTGTTGAAGAAAGGTGGGATCTCATTGAAAGGATCCAAAGGAATACCGAAGATTGGGAAATCGATAAAGGTATTGAACCCGCTATAAATTATGAGCATGATTATATTGAGAGCTATGTGAAAACTGATTACTTCAATACTTTTTGCTCTAAGATTGGTCTTGATTCCCATCTAATGATTGATTTCTGTAAGGATTTTGCCTCTCATGTTGATTCTTTTAAAAAGAAGAGAGACCAGCATCATGAACCTTTCAAAGAGCTACCTATTGATATTCATGTCGCTGACCCTATTTTGCCTGCAGTTATATATGAAAAGCCTCCTTTTCCCGCAAGGATAAGGGAGCACTCTCTTATGACAGGCGTAATAAATAAAAGTGAGAGAAGAATTGATGAGCCTGAGGACCAGATCAAGGTCGATCCTCAAGTTGCATTGGTTAAAGACCTTGTTACTAATGATGTTTTGGATTCCAATGTAAATTTTTGTGCTGTTTCCACTAACCTTGTCACAACCAAGAATAAAGGCCCAATTTCAGGTACTCCAGTAGTATCTGTTAAAATAGGAGATCACAATTATTATGGGCTATGCGATTTGGGATCAAGTGCTAGTGCTATCCCCTATTCACTTTACGAAGAGATCATCGGTGAGATTTCCCCTTGTGAACTTGAAGGAGTTGATGTTACCATTCATCTTGCAAACAGAACAACTATCTCTCCTATCGGAATTGTGAGGGACGTTGAAGTCCTATGTGGAAAGGTAAAATACCCTACCGACTTTCTAGTACTTGGTTCAGAGAGGGACAATTTTTGTCCTATTATTTTTGGTAGACCTTTTCTTAGAACTTGTGGAGCTATAATAGATTGCAAGAAAGGTAAAGTTTCTGTTGAATTCAATGGTGAGCCATATGAATTTAATTTTTCTAAGTTCTCTAAGCATCCTCATGGTACCGATTTACCTAGTGATGATAAAATTATTGAAAGTATTGCTTCTATTGCTATTCCCCCTAATGATCCTTTGCAGCAATACATGGAGGACCACGAGAATGATTTGCATATGTAGGAAAGAAATGAACTAGATGAAATATTCTTGAGACAACCTGCTATCCTGAAGCACAACCTTTCGGTTAAACCTTTGGGAATTTTTATCAAAACCAAAAGAAGACCCGGTGTTCGATCTTAAACCTCTTCCCGATAAGCTCAAGTATGCTTATTTAGATGAAAATAAAATATATCCTGTTATTATCAACTCTAACCTTTCAGGATATGAAGAAGAGCGACTATTGGAAGTACTTCGTAAACACCGAGGTGCAATTGGCTATACCATTGATGACCTTAAGGGGATTAGTCCATCTATCTGTCAACATACTATCAACCTTGAGCCTGATGCTAAACCAGTTGTTGATCATCAACGACGGTTGAACCCGAAGATGATGGATGTTGTAAGAAATGAGATTCTCAAGCTTCTAGACGCAGGTATTATCTACCCTATAGCTGATAGTAAGTGGGTAAGCCCGGTACATTGTGTTCCTAAGAAAGGAGGTACAACTGTGGTTCCTAGTGATAAGAATGAACTAATACCTCATAGAACTATTATTGGATATAGAATGTGTATTGATTACAGGAAGCTGAACAAGGCAACCAGGAAGGATCACTACCCGCTGCCGTTCATCGACCAAATGCTTGAAAGGTTATCCAAAAATACCCACTTTTGTTACCTCGATGGCTATTCTGGCTTCTCTCAAATTCATGTTAACACTGCTGATCAAGAGAAGACCACTTTTACTTGTCCCTTTGGTACTTATGCTTACAGGCGTATGCCTTTTGGTTTATTTAATGCCCCTGCTACTTTTCAAAGGTGTATGTCTGCTATCTTTCATGGTTTCTGTGAGGAGATTATGGAAGTCTTCATGGACGATTTCTCCGTCTATGGAACTTCCTTTGACCATTGTCTCCACAACCTTAATAAAGTTTTGCAGAGATGTGAGGAAACAAATCTGGTACTCAACTGGGAGAAGTGCCACTTCATGGTTAACGAAGGAATTGTTCTTGGTCACAAGATTTACGGAAGGGGAATTGAGGTGGACAAGTCCAAGATCGAAGCAATTGAAAGGATGCCCTATCCAAGGGACATCAAAGGTATTCGCAGTTTTCTTGGTCATGCTGGTTTCTATAGAAGATTTATTAAAAACTTTTCTAAGACTTCGAGGCCCCTCACTAATCTTCTCCAGAAGGACGTTCCTTTTGTATTTGATGAGGATTGTAAGGAAGCTTTTGAAGTTCTTAAGAAAGCTTTAATAACCGCTCCTATAGTACAACCACCTGACTGGAATTTACCTTTTGAGATTATGTGTGATGCTAGTGATTTTGCTGTTGGAGCTGTTTTAGGACAAAGAGTTGATAAGAAATTGAATGTTATACATTATGCTAGTAAAACCCTTGATAGTGCTCAAAGGAATTATGCTACTACTGAGAAGGAATTCTTAGCTGTAGTATTTGCTTGTGATAAGTTTAGGCAGTATATTGTTGATTCCAAAGTTATTATTCATACTGATCATGCTGCCATTAAGTACCTTATGACAAAGAAGGATGCCAAGCCAAGGCTTATCAGATGGGTACTCCTTCTTCAAGAATTTGATTTTCAGATTGTTGATAGGAAAGGAAAAGACAATCCGGTGGCGGACAATCTTTCAAGGATGGAAGATATACCGCATGATCCCATCCCAGTCAACGATAGTTTTCCAGACGAGCAACTTGCCATTGTAAAAGTACAATCTCTTTCCGACCCTTGGTTTGCAGATTATGCTAATTTTATCGTTGCAAAGTATTTGCCTCCAGGTTTAACATTTCAGCAAAGGAAGAAGTTCTTTCATGATTTGAGGCACTACTTTTGGGATGACCCACATCTTTTCAAAGAAGGCCCCCACGGGATCGTGAGAAGATGCATACCGGAACATGAGCAGAAGGACATTCTCAGACAATGTCATGATAGCCCCTATGGAGGACATCATGCCGGTGAGAGGACCGCACATAAGGTTCTCCAATCAGGTTTTTATTGGCCTACTCTCTTTAAGGATGCTAGAAATTATGTTTTAGCCTGTGATAAATGTCAGAGAGTTGGTAACATTAGTAGAAGGAATGAGATGCCTATGAATTACTCACTAGTGATTGAACCTTTTGATTGCTGGGGTTTTGATTTTATGGGTCCTTTTCCTTCTTCGCACAAGTACACTCACATTTTAGTAGCTGTTGATTATGTGACCAAGTGGGTTGAAGCAATCCCCACTGAAAGTGCTAATCACAAGACATCTTTGAAAATGCTCAAAGATGTGATTTTTCCTAGGTTTGGTGTACCTAGGTATCTCATGACTGATGGAGGATCACACTTCATGCATGGAGCTTTTAGAAAAGCTTTAGCCAAGTACGATGTCAATCATAGAATTGCTTCACCATACCATCCTCAAACTAGTGGGCAAGTTGAGCTCACCAATAGAGAGATTAAGTTGATCTTGCAGAAGACAGTAAACAGAAATAGAAAGGACTGGTCAAATAAATTAGGAGATGCTTTGTGGGCGTATAGAACTGCTTACAAAAACCCCATGGGCATGTCCCCCTATAAGATGGTGTATGGCAAGGCTTGCCATTTGCCATTAGAGTTAGAGCACAAAGCTTTCTGGGCTGTTAGAGAGCTTAATGCTGACCCAAAATTAGCTGGTGAGAAGCGTCTCATGAACTTGACTTCTCTAGATGAGTGGAGAAGTGAAGCTTACGAGAGCGCTAAAATGTTCAAGGAAAAGGTAAAGAAGTGGCATGATAGGAGGATTCTGAAATGTGAATTTAATGTTGGTGATAAAGTTTTGTTGTTTAGATCCCATTTAAGGTTTTCTCCAGGCAAACTACTTTCCAGGTGGGAAGGGCCATTTCATATTGAAGAAGTCTATCGGTCTGGTGCAATTAAGATTAACAATTTTGAAGGCACCAAACCTCAAGTTGTGAATGGGCAAAGACTTAAGCTTTACATAGCAGGAGACCCTGTCAATGTTGATGTGAATATGATATACACAACAACTCACGAAGAACATGTTGCAGCCCTGTTTCAGACGCCAGCAGAAGCAGAATAAAGAAAAGGTATGTATTACGGTAAGGAAACATCGCGAACCACCATAAAAGTTCCATATTACGAGTTTTTGCAAAATTAGTAAAATTCTAAGCCTAAGTGGAGACGGAGACAAGCTCCAGGGGGTCCAGGCGCCCCCCCTGGCGCGCCCTACCTCCTGGCCGCGCCGGGAGGCCGCCTGGGCACCCGGGAGTCCGTCTCCGACCTCGCTTTAGCCTGTTACCTTGCTTTCTGTGCATAAATTTTTGCTATATATTTGCCCGGATTGTTCCGGCAACGTATCTTGCGATTTCGTGTGTTTTCTTTTCGATCTATTTCTGCCAGGGAATCTTTCAGCTGAATCTAGGTGCCATGGCTTCTCCAAGTTCCCCCAAGGACAAGTTCGTCGTCAACATCATCAACCCTTACCTCGCTGAGGTGAAGAAGCACCCTCAGGTTGTTCGGATGGAGGACGGTGTCCTCCATCAAGAAGATCTGAAGGGACCTATCAAGGAGGGGAGCATCCAGGCCAGGCTAGAAGAAGTGGAGCAAGAAGTCTTCAAGTACAAGAAGATGATCGAGCGTGGTGTTGAAGCTAACTTTGACATCATCAACGAGCTGAAGACCTACTTCCTGAAGGAGATGAAGGAGATGTGGAAAAGCATCACCGCATCTGAAGAAATAATTAAAGAGCTCCAAGGGCAAATTTATGATCTACATCACCAGAGCTGTGAGTATGAACTAAGGTTTATGCGCATGGGTTTGGGTGCTGAATGCAGGATCCAGGAGACGAGCTTCTCATATGAGACTGGAGAACCCCTTCCATGGAAGAGCTTCGCCAAGAACTACTTGATCAACGCCAACAAGGATGATGAGTGAGATCTCCGTGGGTAATGGCATTCCCTTGGCTTGTTCCAAGCTTGGGGGAGTGCCCGGTATCTTTATCTTTTACCTTTTGTCTTTCAGAAGTCAAGTAGAGTCATATCATGTCTAGGGAGGTTATTATATGAGATAGGTGTGTGCATTGAGGTCTATCACCCCTTTCGTGAAGAATTTTATCCGTGTGTGTGGAGTCGTTTATGATGGAATATTAATAAGAAGTTTATCGATTCCTTTTTGCTGCACTCGGTATTCTCTTCACGCCATCGACCTTATATGATGATTCTTATGGAGAGTATTGACCTTATGTCAGGTATGGCTATGAGACTTTATTTAATCTTGGCAAACATAGCTTTGGTCATAACAACAAGCATGATTTTCTTAAAGTATCAACGTAGCCAAAACCTTTATGTTATTATGCTTGAAGTGTTATGCTGACAAGGAAGACAACTTGATGTGTTATGCTTATTTCATTGTTTATGCTTTATATTGCTTTGCATCTTAGTCACCATCAATTGTCTGTTCTCTCAAAGCCTTTGCTAGCCTAACTCTGTACTAAGCGGAATTCTGCTTGTGCATCCATACCCTTAAACCAATACCTTCCATATGAGTCCACCATACCTTCCTATTCGTGGTATTCCACTACCACCTCCTAAAGTATAGAATTTATGTGTTATCCTTAAATGTTCAAAATCTTTTATTTTGTGCCCCTGTTTTAGCTCATGAGGAAGTAATAGTTAATTCATGATCTTTTTGAGTTGGACAAGTTTCACCCCGGGATTGCATGTCTAATCTGCAAACCCCTAATACGAGAAGGAACTGGCAAAGAGTGTGCCCAGCTCATTAAAAAAAATATAACAAACAAACCCTCCTTCAAGCTTTGTTCATGAGAAATCAGAAAACTTTGGCAGTGATAAACAAAGGAGATTTAGGGGATGTGATCGTCCCCGTACGGGAGCCGTTCCTCGAAACTTGTCCAGCTCGAGAAGTAATTGAGTTATCTATTAGCATTCTTTGACAAATCATGCACCTCTCAAAACTTGTTTTCATTCTGTTTGATTTAAGGATAGCACATGAGTTTTCCCTACTTCCCTAGAGCAGGGCCTATCTCTTAGTTTTAGGTGGAGTCAGTTATTCCTACTTCCTTCTATTCTTAAAGAGAGCAGACATTTGATGTTGACGAGGATTCATTCATATAAAGTTGCATTAAGATTTGTCATATCATATCCTTGTTGACATTATTGTTTGACAAGTAAGTTGTTTGTCAAGCCCAACTAAGGCAAACATCTTCCTTTGTGTTAACACTTTCACTTCTTGCCTAATAACATGTTCTTTCAAAAGCCTCAATTAATCTCATCAAAACATAAAGAGAAAGAGCAAAAGTAAAAGCTAGTAGTTGTTCTTTGACCAAAGGACATGTTTGCCATGATTTGATGAGTTTCCTTAGCCCTACTTCCGAATATAAGTGTTACCACTCTTTTATAAGGGCCTTATGAGTTGAAGATTGCTGTTGAGGATATTTGAGTTGGTGAAGAAACGGTGATGCTTCTTGTCCGTATTCTATTTATCGACGCTTCACTCTCTAAACTTGTGGACAGGTTTACCGAGCTCAATATTCGCTTGGGGACAAGCGAAGTCTAAGCTTGGGGGTGTTGATACGTCCAAAATGCATCACTATTTTATATCGTAATTTATCCTTATTCATTGATATATTTCACATTACGATGATGTTCTTATGTTGTTTTGGCCTATTTTACACAGTTTGCAACTTTCCGGTGCCGAAGCAGCAGACGCAGGATTCAGCGGTAAAAAGTGGACGCTGAGTTGCTGAAGAAGAATACCTCCAAATTACCTGAAATCAACGGAGGGTATTTTCCAGACGGATCACGAAGGCACGCAAAAGGGCAACCAGAGGGGGGCCATAGGGTGTCCAGGCGCCCTGGGGGGCGGTCCCACCCCTGGTCGCGCCGGGGGGGGGGCGCCTGGAGCCCCTGGCCCACCTCCGGCTGCCCCCTTTTGCCTATATACTCCTCGTTACCCAAAACCCTAAAAAACAGAGTTTTGACAGAGTTCCGCCGCCGCTCCGTGGCGGAAACCTACAGAGAAGAAAAAGCCATCTCTGGCGGGCGGATTCCGCCGGGGAGATCACCTCCCGGAAGGGAAGATCATCGCCATCGTCATCAGCATCGTCACGGGCATCATCGAGATCATCATCAACATCATCCCCAACATCAGCACCATCTCCATCTTCATCCAAATCTCATCTCACAATTGCAACTTGTGTTGTAACCCGTACTACCTATCCTCTCTACTCCATCGGTGTTGATTACTACTTTGTGGTGAATGCTATTGAGTTTTGTCGGAGAAATATCATTATGTCCAGATTGTTTATCATCCATTTATCTCCATTGATCATGATCTCTTTTATGTCTTGTGAGTAGTTACCTTAGTTCTTGAGGACATGGGAAAAGTCTTGTTGTTAGTAGTCATATGTTGTTGAAGTAATATGTGTTGTCTGATACTTAAGTTGTGTTGTTATTCTACTAGTGGTGTTGTGTGAGTCGAACACTCAACACTTCGCCTTATTAAGGACCTAGGGGAATACATTGTGTACAAAGAATGCTTACGGTGGGTTGCCGGAGTGACAGAAACCTGAACTCCAGTTCGCACGCTTTTGCACAAGGGAACAATGGATCATCGATCGTATTGCTATGGCTAGGCTTTTGCCTTAAATACTATCTTGTATTTGCGGATGCTTGCAAGGTGTTTAATCATAAGAGTGCACTCATCTTAGTCTAGAGAGTGTACTAGCATAGATCCACCCACTCAACACTTATCAACACATAACATAGTACCGATACGGAATATGGCGAAAGCACATGACTACCTCTCCCGTGTGTCCTCAAGAACACTTTAGCCTTTATAAGTTCAGTTGCTAGGCCTCTCCTTTGCTCAGAAAGGATTGGGCCACTTGTTACTCCTCAGTGCCTTTTACTTTGTTCGCTTTTACTTTCCTGTTGCTTATATCAAGAAAACCCCTAAAAAGTTAGCTTTCAGTGCTTGCAGTAATTCCTTGCTCAGAATCGCTTATCAATACCTTCTGCTCCTCGTTGGGTTCGACACTCTTACTTATCGAAAACGCTGCAATAGATCCCTTACGGTTGTGGGTCATCAGGTCACCGCGAGGGTCGCCGCGAAATGCATGTCGACTTCGAGGGTCGACTCGCCGACTTTGAAAGAGCAAACCAAGTCGCGCTACAACACATAGACGTGGTCGATCCTTGGGTGGTAGAGCACAAAACATTTATTGAGAAGACGTACAATGACCGAGGCCAATAGAGGACGAACGGAGATATAATCAAAGAGCATAACTCATGTTTCACGCGTTGGTTCAAGCAGAAGCTTCTGTCGTACCCTTTACATGAGGATTCTTCCGCGGAAGAACAACTCATATTCGCCTTGTCACAGGGCGCCGAGCACAACCTGATGACCTATGAGGCGTACGATATCGACGGCTACACATTCTACACCGAGGACAAGGACATGAAGAGCGATGGTTATCAGAACTCCGGGGTAACAGTGGAATCCTACACCGATATCGACAAGGACAGATACTATGGAAGGATCGAGGAGATCTGGGAGCTGAGCTACGCTGAGAGAAGGTCCCGATGTTCCGTGTCGGATGGGCCAAAAGCGTCCTAAAAGAGGACCGGTATTTCACCACCATGGTTATACCCGAAGTCAAATCCAAGACCGCAGGCGCAAACGTCACCGCGAAAAATGAGCCATGGGTACTGGCTTCCCAAGTGGACCAATGCTTCTTCATTACCGACCCGTCAAAGCCCAGTCATGTTGTCATGAGGAGAGGCAAAAGGAAGATCATCGGAATGGATGGAGTCGCCAATGAGCAAGACTTTGACAAGTACGGCGACCGAAGATGGAACATGACGACGACGATGAAGTAGCAGCATACACCACAAGAAGAAGCAGGACCACCCTACCTAAAGGACGTCCGTTCCACAGAAGAACTCCATTTGCGAAAAAGAAGGGCAAGAAGATTTTGAATAGATAGCTAGCTAGCTAAGATCGATTGTATTTAAATTGTAGTCTTCATTTCTCGATTGTATTTCATGGGCACTTTTTGAACTATCATGAATATTTTCAAATTTCATGGGCACTTTTTGAATTCATGAAAAAATATTGAATATTCATGAGGACACTCGATCTCGATCCCCCTCCATCTCGATCGCTATCCCCCCTCGCCAGATCCCCCTCACCGCCGAGCACCCCCCGCACCCTCCCTTGCTCCACCACCGCCGACGACCCCCACACCCTCCCCCGCTCCACCGTCAAAAATGAATGCAACTAAAAATCCAAAAAAACAAATTTGATTATATTTTCAAAAAACGAATTTGATTATATTTTCAAATAACAAATTTGATGGTATTTTCAAATAACAAATTTCAAGATATTTTTCTATATTCATAAATATTTTCAAATAAAAAATCTGATGATATTTTTAAAAAATTATTACTGTTTTTATAAAAATTTATTACTGTTTCATATTCATATTTATTTTCTAAAAAACTATTAGATGCAACAAAAAAAATAAAAATAAAATATTTATGGCGCACCGCTGGCTGGTGCGCCATTGCTATCTAAAAAAAGATTACTTATGGCGCACCGTCCCGCTGGTGCGCCATTGCTATCAAAAAAGACATTCTAATGGCGCACCGCCAGGGGGTGCGCCATTAGTATTCTTACCCCCATAGCTAGTCCTCCCTCTCGTCCCTTCCTCTCGCCAGATTCACTTCGTCCCTCCCTCCACCGCGCCGCCGCCGCCGCTGCCGCGACCCACTGCGCCGCAGCCGCCCACGGCGCCCCCGCCGCCTCCCTCTCCCCATCCTCCCCTTCCTCCCCCTCGAGCGCCGCCTCCCCCCCGAGCGCCGCCACCGGAGCCCTCCGCCGCCTCCGAAAAGACCCTCACTCGGCAAGGAAGGAGGAAGAGGCCGCCGCCCCATCAAGGAAAGAGGAAGAGGCCGCCGCCCCATCAAGGAAGGAGGAAGAGGCCGCCGGCGACTTTCAGGCGTCGTCGAGATCCAGTCCCGCAAGTTGCAGATCACCTGTAAGAACGCACGATTCCCTTTGCCCCCTGTTGCGATGTGGAAGCTCATCTTGAACTGAAATTGGTGTGTGACTTAGCGTTATCTGCGGATCTGCTGCTAGCTTTTGGTAGCTCATAAAATATTTCAAATGTTAGCCAACTCATAAAAGTGCAAAATTTGGGCAATTTATCCAACATCCATGCATGGTTTCACAACATCTCAAAATAGACGGAAAATTAGCACTGGAACCCGGCTCTTGTTGAATCGCCAGCCATATATGGAGTAGAAATAGCATTATTTCCGAGGAGTAGTTTTGATGATCAAGACAAAGTACAAGGAATACAACTTTATATACAGGTTACCTTGGATTGTTTTACCTTGAGAAAATGCATTCGATTCAAAGACAACCCATTTTGTACATTTTTTTGTTTGATAGATCTAAGGAGGCAGAAACGTTCTCTTTTAGTCATCTTCAGATTTATAGTTTCATCTTGCAGTGTTGTTTTGAGATAAACCTGCATTGCTGGAAGGGTCACAATTAAGATCTTGAGTTACAGCTCTAAATAAGAAGGGCTTCTTCTCACAAGCAACTGAGATTTTATCCAGTGAATGTTATTTTATCTGAATCAACCTCATGAGATGGAAGGGAGTGCTTATCAGCATGGCCAACTGAAATTGTTCTTTATTTCAGTCAATGTCTCCACCGCTCTTAGATCCTCAGTATTATGGTTGTGCTCTTAATCTCCAAGCAAATCATATTGATTGAGATGATTGACTGAAACATAAGAAGTTTTCAGGTGGTTGCATTGTTTCTTGCTACCAACACTCGCAGTTTCTTTCTTTGTTTAGTTAGAAGTTTGTTATACTCAGAATGTGCCTAGGCAGTAAATGAACTCCTGCAAAACCAATTATGTACGAGTTTTTCAGATCTGAATTCATTTATGTTCATGTGCGTCTGTCCAGCTGTGTATCTCAACTTGTGTTGATTCTAAGCTCACTGAACTGAGTATTTGCAGTCACATGTTTTAGATTAAGCTGAGATCAATATTATGCTATTCTGCCCCATCCTGTGATACTACCTACTGCCGAATGTACTTTGAACTGGAATTGAGGCTTTGTTCCGCGTTTGTGTTTCAATCTGATATATGCTTTTGCAAGCTATACACAGCTATTTGAAATGATATGCTCAAGCCTATGCAAACTGGAATTTGAATAGTCTAAAGTGGAGTTGAAAGCCCGATGCACTCCATCCAGATTTTTGCTGGGTTTTGTCTCCGACCATCGTGTCGTGATGATTTTGCAGGTACCCCGAGAGGCCCTGGAGTTTGCTGGAATGTCGGTTAACTTCCGTTCCGGCAAATTCGGGTACTCCATATGTCCTATTTTCAGCAAAGGTCATGCTGAAATTTTCCGTGAATTTTAGCATGACTTTGCTAAAAATAGGACATATGGGGTACTTGTGACTAATGCATGGGCCATGGTTTCTTAGTACTTAATTAAGTAGGATCAACTGCCCCTTTATTCTTGCTGCATTAAACAATAGGCGACAATAGAGCCAAGTGATTAGGCCCAACTTAGAATTCTCCTTCCCAGCTTAGCTTTTAGGATGCCTCGGTGTCGACAAACCATAAATTATAAAACCTTAGCTTTTAGGGTGCCTCGGTGTCGATAAAAACCTAAATGATGAAAGCTTAGGCTTTTAGGGTGCCTCGGCATCGAAAAACCCTAAATGATAAAAGCTTAGCTTTTAGGATGCCTCGGTGTCGACAAACCCTAAATGATGAGACCATGATCTTGTTCCTTGATAATAACCAACTTTTTGACCAAACTTTTTTTCTATTTAGAGAGAAACATGGCTCACAACGATGAGGCCGGCAGTTCGGGCGGCAAGGCATTCTAGGAGCTGTCCCAGGAGATGGAGGAACAACCTCACTGCTATGAGGACGCCGCGAAAGACACCAATCCTCACACCACTGATGGTGCCGCCGAGGATGACACCACTGATGGTGCCGTTGGGGATGACACCACTGATGGTGCCGCCGAGGATGCCACCACTGATGATGGCAGCGCACGCACAGATGGCAGCCAACCGAAGAGGCAACAGAAGGACCGGCGCCCGACCGTGCTCCGCACCGTCAAGGAGAAATTTACTGAAGTGAACTCCGACGGGCATCCAACAGCCCCCAAACAAATAGTCAAGGGGTACTCGGTTCATGTCGGGTGCATTCTCTGGAACACCGTCTCGATCAACACCAAGAACCTAAGGCATAAGGACCGAGGGAATTTGCGCAACCTCCTCTTCACGAAGCTGCACGAACGATACAAGTTCCCCGCTGAATTTGAAAACACACGCCTCACAGGGAATAAAGTGAACAATGCCGCCCTCACGAGGATGAGCACGGCCCTGTCTACTTGGAGTAGCTCGGTGAAGAGAATGATTGACAAAGGTTTTAGTTATGATAAGATCAAGGAGAAAAATCCTTCGATCAACGAAGATGACTACAAGGAGTTCAAGATCAAGTGCGAGAGCAGCGCAACCTCTGAATCAAGTCAGTGGGGGAAAGAAATGCGGGAGTTGAACTTAGGGGAACACAAACTCGGTCCTGGCGGTTACAGAGTGGCGGAGCCTATATGGGACAAGGAGGACGCGGAGCGTGCCGAGCAAGGCCTACCACCCCTCTTCGATAAATACGGTGACAAGCAGACTAGGAACTTTGTCAGGGCCCGGTACAAGGAGGACCCGGTAACAAAGGAGCTCACCACGGATCCGAAGACCAGGGCCTTTGAGGTTCTTCTGGTAAGGAATACACCCCCGCGTAATTAGCTCCATATGGTTGCATTCTAATTAATGAAGCCAAATTTCTAAATGGTTCACATTCCTTCCACAGACGACTGAAAGCAGTAGCGCGGGGTCAACTCAGAGCACCCCTTGGGACACCACTCTAAATAGGGCGTTGAATGTAATGAAAAAAAAGGATAAGCTCAGTAAGCCGTCGTCAGCTGGTCGTGTGGCCGGCAAAGGCTTGTCCACAAAATGGTCGTCATACAATAACGATGGTGGGCGAAAGGAGTAAAAGACCAGCTCGGAAAGCCAGTCGCGTGAGGTTCAAGAACTCAAGGCACAAGTGGCGTGGATTCCGGAGATTGTCCAAGAGCAAGTGCAACAAGAACTGGGATCGACGCTCACCGGCATTTTGCCTACCTTGGTTCATGGGTTGACGACGTGGATTGCGGGCGGCCAACAGGGACCGCCCCCGGTTCCTAGCTTCACGGCCAGCAACTCGCAGAACGTGTAGGCGGGGCCATTGGTGTCTCCGCCGGAGGCGGCATTGGTGTCTCCGACGCCGGCACGGGCATTGGAGCTTAATGCACCCGGGTGTACGCCGGCCGGCACCTCTACAGCAAGCGGCCCCTCCGTCAATTGCACGCCCGCCGTTGGCGGTGCCTCGACATTAGCCGAGCTCGACGCCATCATCACAGTAACTAATTAAGCCTCTCGGCGACTTCATCTCCTTGCCTTTGACTGGGCATCCCTGACGTCCTACATGTTTTCGCAGGGCGCCGCCGACGTTCCGTGCACTCTCCTGCACTTCGTGAACGACGAGTTGGTCGATGTCGCCAAGGGCAGAATCATTCAACCGGGCAACCCCATGTTCCACGGTAATCCGATGCCACCCACCGTGTATAGGGTTCAACTGGTTCGGGTGCTGCCAGGCTGCGATGAGTTGTTACCTCCGATTCGACCCGCCGGGGCCGACGAAGATGATGTGATGACCCTCAGCACCTGCCTAAGCTGGCCCCTGCTTTGGCCGAAGAGCCAGATTCGTTCGGGGCGGGGGACACCACCCCAAAGACAACACCGCCAGTCGTGCCAGCGCCAAGCCATGGCAAGACCGCCGCAACGCTACCGGACATGCCAGACATCCCTATGGCACAGGATCCGAACATGCATATGGCATAGGATCCGGACGACGACGACGACAACGACGATGGTACATTTGCCAACGTCGATAAGTACTTTGCCGATCATGGGTATGATGGCGAATTCATCGGGCCTCCTTCTCAAGAACCCAACCCTACAAAAGACGATCGCGATCTAGCTGGTACCGCGGAGAAACCAAGTTGCAACAGGGCTTCAATTCTCAGGAGACGCCTCCAGCTGCCGACTTCACCGAGCCTCAGATAGCCGAGGTGTGAAATATTATCAGCCCCAACACACTCAAGAAGGCGGTCTGTGAGCAGAACTCGGTCCCATTACAGCAGAACAAGAAGGCACGGAAAAGAAAGAGTAACAAGGGTGCGAGCCAGCCTGCACCGAGTACGATCCGTGCTCAGGACGGGCCACCTTCACCTAAGGATATAATGAGGAGGATGCATGCGGCGGGTAGGCTGATGCTACCGACTAATATGCTCAATGCTGCAACCGATGCTATGCGGAGTCTACATGACAGTGTTCTTTCTTTGGAGAAGTGGCATCTCAGAGAGAAGGATGTGGCATACCCGGTTTTCGTGGCCAAGGTGACAGAGGGCAAGGGCTTTGTGGATAACTCCATCGAGGGTATGATCGTCATGCGGTTTGATGACATCTTCGCTATGTTTAACCTTCATCCGCTGCACTACACCTTCGTTCGGCTATTTTCGCTGAGTATGGAGATGCGGATCATTAGAGACAAGACCCCAGACATCGTGATAGTCGACCCCTTCTACATGTGTGCCAAGATCTTGGGCAGCACTGGGGACCGGCAAGTCGCGAGTTCTTACCTCGAAGGCGTCATTTTGGCAAACCGAGATAAGGATAACTTCCTCGTGCCTTACTTTCCCAAGTAAGTCGTCCCCTCAACCGCCCCGTAACATATGATTTCTTAGATTTCGATCGTTTTTTAACATACCGTGTTTTGTGCAGTGACACACATTGCACACTCATCCTCTTAAGCCCGAAATATTCCATGGCCACGTATTTCGACTCGGACCGTCAGTCGAAGATAGACTACACAAATGTCAAGAAAGCTCTTGATGATGTTCTCCCCGGCTACGCCAAATCTGGAGGCACCTTCACCAGGCCAGTTCGTAAGTACGGCAAGCACGTGTTCGCCCACAATACGACGTCCTGCTGCGTCAAGCAGCCGCCTGGCGGTCAGAAGGGTGCCTACTATGTCATCCATCACAAGCGGGCGAGCGTACGGGACCATAATCACCTTATGCTACCAGATAAACTCAAAGATTGGGCCGCGAGCTTGTCGGCAATCCAGGACGCGGACATCAGACAAGAATTCTTTCGCATCCAGTCGGAGTTTGCGGAAATCATCCATCAAGATGTCCTTCGTACCTCGGGGTAGTTCAACCTCAAAAATCAAACGTCCAACAGTGACATAGACACAACGCTACAAATGCAGGCTGACAACGCCCGTGATTTCATGACTCCCACGATAGACGGCGGCTTCATCCATGCTCCGGTCCCTTGAGTCGAGTTGAAAGTAGTGATGCTATGTCTAGTTCTGAAACATCGATTGGCTCATGTTGTAATTAAACTTTAATGAACTTGTATGTCTCTTTGGTTTGGACAGTCGTTCAACTTAGATGTAATCGATGCTATTAATGTCTTGCTTTTCTCTTCCGATCCTTTTGTTGCATACTTATATATTGCTTATGTATTGTCTGTGAATTGGTAATAACGTTTCGTTTGGCTAGTGCACAACGATGCCGTCGTATGTCGTGTACAAGGGTAAGGTTCCCGGAGTCTACGACGACTGGGAGGAGTGTCGGAGACAGGTTCACCGTTTCAGCGGTAACAGTTACAAAGGGTACACCACTAGGGCGGAGGCGGAATCTAGATACGCGCGCTATCTAGCGAGAGAGGGGAGGGAGCGTTGGAGGAACCGGATGAAGACGAGTTTCATCGCGATGATGCTCATCGTGATGACCGCAGCTCTCTTCTATGTGATGGTAGTTTAGATGATCGATATCGACTTGTAATGTGAAGACAAACTCGCTACTCGCGGTCTCGAGACTTGTAATGTTCTATCTTTTTTCGGTCTTTTGAATTCGGAGACTAATATGATGAATTGTATTCGGAGACTAATCTTCTATTGTATTCGATGAATCTGCTGTTGTTGTGTGGTGTTGTCTAAATTATGTCCAATAATATTTTTTGTATCCTGTGAAAATATCAGAAAATAAAAAAATCCCTAATATTCATACTAGTGGCGCACCACTGTTACAACCCTAGTTCTGGTATGCACTAGGTTAGTCTTGTGGTTTGCATCATGTTTAAATTTCAAATGAAATTGAATTGAGGACTTGTGAAACCCTCAAAAACCCTTTTTGAAAATGACCCACATAAAAATTTCTCCAAAAAGGTCCAAGAAAATGTTCATGTGGCCCTCTGAAAATATTGGTTAGAGATAAAAATCAAACCAATATTATTAGGAGCTCATAAGTATTTATTTTGGGCATTTGGAATTAATGTAATAGTTATTAGCTTGGATATATATTTATTATATATTTTACATATGTCTAAAATTCTGATTTTTTATTTTGAGGGGCTTGAATTAATTTCTAGGTCCCTGCAAAATAAAAATGTCAGAAGAAAATAATTGATTTAATTTAGAAATTAAATCAAAACAAATATCAGGAAAAAATAGAAAAGAAAAATAAAAGGGGAAGGACTTCCCTGTGCTGGCCCAGCACAGTGCGGCCTGGCCGGCCCAGCTGGCCAGCCCAGCCCGCTGCCTCCCCTGTCGTCTTCCTCGCGCCAGTAGGCTGAGGCGTGTGGCCGGCGCGCGCACACGGCGAGCGCGCCACGCCACCTGCCTGCTTCACCCCCCCTCGCCGCCTGGTCGCTTCTGGAGGCGCCATGCACCTCTCTGACCCTCTCGCACTCTCTCTGGATCCCTCCCCTCTCCTCTGCTCTCTCTCCCGCTCGGTTCCGAACGCCGCCGTCGCCGTCGCTCGCCGCTGTCGTGGCCACAGGCCACCCCACGCCCAGCCAAGATGCTCGAGAGCTCCGCCACTTCATCCCTGACCTCCCCGACGAGTTACACGACCCCAGACGCCCTGAGGCCTCGACCTCGACCTCATCTTCATCGCCGGCCGCCAGAGATCCCCTCCGCCGCCCTGCTTGCTCCGGCCCTCCTCCGAGCCCTCCGCCTGCACCGCTGCGATCGCCGTAAGCTTCCGCCCCTGCTCCCCCTCTCCGTTCTCCCTATCGTAGGCCGTAGCTGCTGCTCCACGTTCACCCGCACGCGCCGCCGCCCGCGCTCGTCGCCGGTGGTGCTCCGGTGACCTTTTGGTCCCGGGCGTGCGACTAACACGTTCCCCGCGTCGCGTAGAAGCCGTAGGAGCTAGCGCTGCCCCGCCTAGGCCACCACAGCCTCGAGCCCGAGCTCGACCGAACTCCGGCGCCGCCGCGAGCTCGTTTCCGGCGAGCTCCGGCCGCCCTAGCTGCTGCCACTGGTTGGAATGGACGCGTACGAGCTCCAACTCCTCGCCCGTGGTCTCAGCTGCGCAGAAGACCCCCGATATGGAAATCCCGATGCCCTCCGCCGCGTTTGCTGCCGTCGGCGGCTAAACGCCGGCGTGTTAGCTGCGGTTTTACCAGGATTTGACCCCCTGGGTCAATGATAGGTGGGCCCACCCTTTTAGTTAGTCGACTGTTTAGTTTAAATTAATTAATTTTGGTTAGTTAGATTAGCCACTGACATGTGGGCCCTGCCTTGCTGACATTTCTGTTAGGATTAGTTTAGTGTTATTTAACTCAGTTAATTAACTGAGCCACTGACGTGTGGACCCCACACGTCAGGTTTGACCTGGGCCAGCGCTGTTGACTTGCTGACGCAAGCATGATGCAGTGCTGACGCAATAAACATTTTCTGGAATTGTTTTTATTTAGGAAAATCCAGAAAATTGTTTAAACTTCAAAAAATCATAGAAATTCAACCGTAGCTCAGAATGAAATAATTTATATATGAAAAATGATCAGAAAAATATAAGGAATCTGTTTATGGCATTTTCATGCATGACAAATGAAGTTAAACCTACTGTTTATATGAAAACACATATTTGGCATTTAAAAATACTTATTTTAGAGTTGCATTTGAACCCTTGGTTCAAATGGAGTTCAACCAATTAAAATGCTAGTTGCATTATGCTCAACAACATCATATCTTCATGCCATATCCATGCATCATATTGTTGCATATGCTTGTGTTTGATTGTCGGCACCATTCTTCTCGATAGGTCCAGCTCCGGAGACCGATCAAGAGTACCTGTCAGAGGAGCAGTGCTCTGCACGTTGTTTTACCAGGCATGAAAACCCCCTTGTTCACTCCGATACAACCCCTCTCTCGCTCCTGCTCCCTGTTATTGCATTAGGACAACAACGACTTCACCTGCTACTTTATGCTGCGGTAGTTGAACCCATTCCTCTGCATGACCTGTCATTCCACAGTAAATAGTTGAAACCCACTAGCATGTGTAGGAGTTGATTGAAGCCATGCTGTGATCTTACCATGCCTTGCTTGCTATTTCTTAGAGTGTGTCAGGTCTGATTCATCGGGAATGAATTGGAGTGCAATGATATGTTCTGATGCTGAGAGTTAAGTGTGTGAACACGATTTGGTAAAGGTAGTGGTGAGAGGCCATGTAGGAGTACATGGTGGGTTGTCTCACTGGAACCGTCTCTAAGAACTGAGTTCTGTGTATGTTGTCCAATGACCAGCTACTACCATGCATTGGAATGCTTAAGTGCCCCTCTCGACTTATTAACCGACTTGGTCTCTGTCCAGGAGTTGCAACTAGTTTCTAGTGTTTGTAGGTAGTGTTAGTAGTCTACCAAGTGGCACTCGGCCAGTGGGCTTGGGACAGACTAGGCACCATGGCACGGTGTACCAAGCGTAGATCCACTCGGCGAGGTGGGCTTGGGAACCCTGCGCACATCTTTTGGGGCCGTGAGCGACACCCCGGCCGGATCTCCCCACGGATGGAACCCGAATAGGCGATAAACCTGGACTAGAGTCTTGTGTGGTTAGTCAGGTCGTGGCCGACACCCTCGCCAGGCTTCCGCTTGAAGGTTGCCGAGATACACGAGGTGTACATGGCGGTAAGTGGCGATAGCGTGTGTGAAGAAGTACACCCCTGCAGGGTTAACATGATCTATTCGAATAGCCGAGTCCGCGGTTATGGACTTCTTGGATGCTTACGTGGTACATAGACAACTTGAAGTGGATACTCTAAAATACATCAAGACAAGTGTGAGTGTTATGGATGGCCTTCTCGTAGGGAGACGGGGATGAATCCATAGTGGTGTATTGTGTGGTGATTAGTGGACTCGTGTGCGCCACCTCAAAAGAGTTACCAGCAGTCGTAGAATAGGATAGCCACTGAGTCAAAGTTGGCTTGCTGCAACTAAAGCCCACTTTGCCTTCTTGATACAAGTGCATGTATGATAGGATATGATGTAAGTCTTGTTGAGTACCTTTGTACTCATGTTTGCTTAATTTATGTTTTGCAGATGAGATTGATGTCTCACTAGTAGTTCCGCTTGGACTTCGACAAGTAGCTTGTACCTCAGCTACGATCTTGGACGAGTGTTGTAGATAGTCAGGCTCTTCAGCCTTTTTCATTTGTAGATGTCTGTACTCAGACATGTTGTGCTTCCGCTTGTTACTTGTATGCTCTGAATGCTGGGTCATGAGACCCATGTTTGTAATATCTGGCTCCTCGGAGCCTAATGAATAAATACTTTGTTTATTAGAGTCTTGTTGTGATGCCATGTTGTATTTGCACATATTGAGCATATTGTGTGTATGTTATTGAAATGCTTGGTATGTGTGGGATCCGACACCTAGTTGTTTACCCTTGGTAGCCTATCTTATAGGGAAATGTCTCCTAGTGCTTCCACTGAGCCCTGGTAGCTTGCTACTGCTCCAGAACACTTAGGCTGACCGGCATTTGTCCTTCTTCGTTCCTGTGTCTGTCCCTTAGGGGAAATGTCACGCGTTGTTCCTTTAAGTCCCTGTAGCTTGCTACGACTTGGGTTCATACGTTGATGACCGACACGTTCGTTGCTGGGTCATGTATGCCTGTCTCTGTAATTCAGTGCCACTTTTGGTTTATAACTGGTCATGTCGGCCCGGGCTCTCTGTCATATGGATGCTAGCGACACTATCATATACGTGAGCCAAAATGCGCAAACGGTCCCGGGCCAGGTAAGGTGGCACCCGTGGGGATACCGTGCGTGAGGCTGCAAAGTGATATGGTGTGTTACATGCTAGACCGATGTGACTTAGGATCGGGGTCCCGACAGCGTTGGTATCAGAGCCTGACTGCATGTAGGATTACCAAGCCAAACTGGTCGAAGTTGAGTCTAGAAATTCTTTAGTTATATAAGGGAATTGATTGTGGAAGGGAACGTAAGGCTCTTTTTACTCCTTATACCTCATGTCTTCTGATTTGAGTCATCCTACCTTTCCTACGGGGTTAAGAAACTAGGCTTTCTCTTTCGTCTATCAGGATCACAAGTTACTACTCCGTAGTCCCTTAGGATTGGTTGATCAGAGTCCTACTTCTGTTTTCAAGTTCTTCCAGTATAGTTTGTTCAGTACTATCACAGAACCTTGAGTGATGATGTTGAGATGTTGAACTAACCCCTTTGTTAGCACGATGTCTCATTCTGAGCATTTTACTGCCGTTATGCTGCCGGAATTATCCTAGTAGTTCGAGAGATACTAATTTCTTGCTCTACTTTATGCATCCTATAGTTGTTGATGTTTCCGTCTTCGGTTTTGCTTCTCAGGATGTCTTCAGTTAAGCGAAGCTCAGCTGCTCGTAGACAGAACCACGGAGGTGGTAGGGATGAGGAGGATCCTCCCGATCAGCCTTCGTTGGCAGAGTTAATGTTAGAGATGGAGAGAAACAAGCGTGAGTCTAACCGCTTGTTGGCACGTATTGAGGAGAACACCGCACATCAGTGCAAGGAATCAGCAACCATCCATGACTTCATTCGTCTGAAACCACCCACCTTCCATCATCCCATTGAGCCACTCGATGCAGATGACTGGCTCCGTAGTATCACTCACAAGCTGCGTTCTGCGAACGTAGCTGAAGATGACAAGGTCATCTATGCCGCTTATCACCTGGAAGGTCCTGCTAGTCTTTGGTGGCAGAACTATGAGGCCATGATTCCAGCTGGCCAGATTCCTACCTGGAGAGATTTCACCGAGGCTTTTCGTGAACATCATATCCCTCAAGCCCTTATCGATCGTAAGAGAGAAGAGTTCTGTAGTCTTACACAGGCTAAGATGGCTGTTGATGCTTATAGCCGAGAGTTTGAGAACCTCGCCCACTATGCTACAGAAGAAGTGTCCACGGACGCCAAGAAGCAGGCTAGGTTCCGGAAGGGTCTCAACCCCAAACTGCGTCGTGATCTCCACTTGCATCATTGCAACACATTCCAGGCTCTTGTGAACAAGGCCATCAATGCAGAGACAACTCAACTCACTTACGAGGAGTCTCGTAAGCACGCCCTTGATTTGGGATCTTCCTCCGGTACTAGTTCCCAGAAGCGCCGGATTTGGGTTCTGAACTCTGTTCTTCCACCCAGTTGTACACCGAGGCCATCTTATGTGGTACCTCCTCCAGTTCAGCAATATGCTCCACCCAGGTCTATTGATGGACCATTTGCCAATGCGGGTCCACGTCCTACCTCCAGGATTTGTTACAAGTGCGGAGAGCCGGGCCACATTGCCCGTATTTGCACTCAGACCCGTGTTGCTCCATTCCAGTCCGAGAAATCTGTTAGACGTGATAAATCATCACGCAAGATGATCAGTGTTAAGTTAGCTCCCACTGAACATGGACGTGTGCATCACGTCTCAGCCAAAGACGCTCATGATGATCCAGATGTCGTTCTTGGTACACTCCTTGTCAATTGACATCCGGCATCGGTTCTATTCGATACTGGAGCATCTCATTCCTTCATTTCCGAAAGTTATGCCCGCTTGCACGACATGTCATTTTGTGATATGCTCTCCCCACTACTCATTCAAACTCCTGGTTCCAAATGGCAAACTTCTAGTGTAAGCCATGGTAATGAAATCCTTGTCGACAGACTTGTGTTCCTTGCATCACTTGTAGCCCTCAAATCTTCAGATATTAATATCATCTTGGGTATGGATTGGATGACAGCTCATCATGCCAAGATTGATTGCTTCACTAGGTCTGTTCAGCTTACACACCCGTCTGGTAAGATAGTCACTGTCACCACTAGAGTTGCAAAGCGTCAACTCTATTCTCTTAATGCCAGATCTTGAAGATGTTCCGGTAGTCCGTGACTTTCCGGATGTCTTTCCAGAGGAACTGCCAGGTGTTCCACCCGACCGAGATGTAGAGTTTGTTATAGAGCTTATCCGAGGAACCGCTCCAATCTCTAGGAGACCTTACAAAATGGCACCCTTAGAACTAGCTGAGCTTAAGAAACAACTTGATGAGTCCTTGCAAAAGGGTTTCATCCGTCCTAGTTCTTC
Organism: Secale cereale; assembly: GCA_902687465.1. Taxonomy (NCBI): domain Eukaryota; kingdom Viridiplantae; phylum Streptophyta; class Magnoliopsida; order Poales; family Poaceae; genus Secale; species Secale cereale. The sequence continues at coordinate 91,323,865 of LR738712.1, forward strand.
TCCCTGGGCTTGCCCCGTCCTCTTCGTCAAGAAGAAGGATGGTACAGGTCGGATGGTTGTAGATTATCGTCCCGTTAATTTGGTCACGGTAAAGAACAAGTATCCGCTTCCCAGGATCAACGACCTGTATGATCAGCTCGCTGGATCCTCAGTCTTTTCTAAGATGGATTTGAGGTTAGGATACCATCAAATCAAGATTAGAAATGGGGACATTCCCAAGACGGCTTTCGTCACTCGTTATGGTCAGTACGAGTACACCGTCATGTCCTTCGGTCTAACAAATGCTCCAGCCACCTTCTCCCGCTTGATGAACTCGATCTTCATGGAGTATTTAGATAAGTTCGTCGTGGTTTACCTCGATGATATTCTTATTTACTCGAAGAACGAGGAAGAGCATGCCGAACATCTTAGACTTGTTCTAGAAAAACTCAGAGAGCACCGCCTTTATGCCAAGTTCTCCAAGTGCGAATTTTGGTTGCCAGAAGTGACCTATCTCGGCCATGTAATCTCTGGTAAGGGCATTGCTGTCAACCCCGAGAGAGTTCAGGCCGTTCTTGATTGGACTCCACCTGAAACATTTAAACAAGTTAGGAGTTTCCTTGGTCTAGCCAGTTATTGTCGCCGCTTTGTTGAGAACTTCTTTAAAGTGGCCAAACCTCTCACGGAACTTCTCAAGAAAGATAAAAAGTTTGAGTGGTCCCCACAATGTGAGCACAGCTTTCAGGAACTGAAAAGACGCCTGACTTCTGCTCCCATACTTGTGCCCCCGGATTTCACTAAGGACTTTGTTATCTACTGGGATGCCTCACGACAGGGACTAGGTTGCATTCTTATGCAGGATCGTCGTGTGATTGCCTATGCATCTCGATAGTTGCATCCACATGAGGAGAATTATCTTACACATGATCTAGAGCTTGCAGCCGTAGTCTATGCACTTAAGACCTAGCGACATTACCTCCTTGGTAACCGTTGCGAGATCTACACTGATCACCAGAGTCTCAAGTATATCTTCACCCAACCAGATTTGAATCTTAGGCAGAGACGTTGGTTGGAGTTGATCTCAGATTACGACTTAGGGATTACCTACACCCCAGGCAAGGGAAATGTCATGGCTGATGCACTAAGTCGTAAATCTTATTGTAACAACTTGATGTTACAACAAGGGCAACCACTTCTCCATGAGGAATTATGTAAGCTTAACCTTCACATTGCTCCTCACGGATTCCTTTCAACTTTGGTGGTGAAACCTACCCTTGAGGATCAGATTATTTCTGACCAGAAGTTTGATAGGGGTGTTGTCCGCATCAAGAGAAACATTAAAAAGGGAGTTGGTGGATGTTTCTCTATGGATGATCGAGGTGTTGTTTTCTTTGAGAATCGCCTGGTGGTTCCCAAGAATCAACATCTGTGACAATTGATCCTTAAAGAGGCTCATGAATCTCCTCTCACGATTCATCCCGGTAGTACTAAGATGTATCAGGACCTACGCCAGAGGTTCTGGTGGACTAGGATGAAGAGAGAAATTGCTGAGTTCATTGCTAAATGTGACGTTTGTCGTCGCGTTAAGGCAGAACATCAAAGACCTGCTGGCACCCTTCAGCCTCTAGCTATTCCTGAGTGGAAATGGGATAAAGTTGGTATGGATTTCATCACCGGCTTTCCCAGGACCAAGAGAGGGAATAATGCTATCTTCATAGTCATTGATCGTCTCTCCAAAGTGGCTCACTTCCTACCTGTTCGAGAGAGTATCACTGCTAGTCATCTTGCTGACTTCTATATTGCTCGAATAGTGTCACTTCATGGTGTTCCACTAGAGATCAATTCAGACCGTGGTAGTCTTTTCACTTCTCATTTCTGGGAGAGTTTCCAGACTGCCATGGGCACCCATCTTTCTTTCAGTACCGCTTTCCACCCTCAGTCAAGTGGTCAAGTGGAACGGGTTAACCAAATTCTCGAAGACATGCTTAGAGCTTGCGTTATCTCATTCGGTATGGATTGGGAGAAATGTCTTCCTTTCGCCGAGTTTGCTTATAACAATAGCTATCAATCCAGTCTCAAGCAAGCTCCTTTTGAGATTCTTTATGGACGAAGATGTCGAACACCTTTGAATTGGTCAGAAATGGGTGAAAGACAATTCTTTGGACCGGATATGATCCAGGAAGAAGAAGAGCAAGTTCGCATCATTCATGAGAATTTGAAAACAGCCCAGTCTCGTCAAAAGAGCCAATATGATCGTCATCATAAGGAAGTGGCTTATGAGGTTGGTGACAAAGCTTATCTTCGGGTTACTCCTTTGAAGGGTACCCATCGTTTCGGTATCAAGGGCAAGTTGGCTCCTCGTTACATTGGTCCTTTTCGCATTCTTGCTAAACGAGGAGAGGTTGCCTACCAATTGGAACTACCCCCACATCTTTCTCGAGTTCATGATGTCTTCCACGTCTCTCAACTCAGGCGTTGCTTCTCGGATCCCATCCGCGGAGTGGACCATGAAACGCTTGATCTCCAAGATAACCTCACATATCGAGAGTATCCCGTTCACATTCTGGATCAAGCAGAGCGTGTCACTCGACATCATAACATCAAGTTTCTCAAGGTTCAGTGGTCTCATCATTCCGAGAAAGAAGCTACTTGGGAGCGAGAAGATCATCTCCGACTGAAGTACCCCACCTTCTTTCCGCCTACTCCTGAATCTCGGGATGAGATTCTTTCGAGTGGAGGCGAGTTGTCACAACCCTAGTTCTGGTATGCACTAGGTTAGTCTTGTGGTTTGCATCATGTTTAAATTTCAAATGAAATTGAATTGAGGACTTGTGAAACCCTCAGAAACCCTTTTTGAAAATGACCCAAATAAAAATTGCTCCAAAAAGGTCCAAGAAAATGTTCATGTGGCCCTCTGAAAATATTGGTTAGAGATAAAAATCAAACCAATATTATTAGGAGCTCATAAGTATTTATTTTGGGCATTTGGAATTAATGCAATAGTTATTAGCTTGGATATATATTTATTATATATTTTACATATGTCTAAAATTCTAATTTTTTATTTTGAGGGGCTTGAATTAATTTCTAGGTCCCTGCAAAATAAAAATGTTAGAAGAAAATAATTGATTTAATTTAGAAATTAAATCAAAACAAATTTCAGGAAAAAAATAGAAAAGAAAAATAAAAGGGGAAGGACTTACCTGTGCTGGCCCAGCACAGTGCGGCCTGGCCGGCCCAGCTGGCCAGCCCAGCCCGCTGCCTCCCCTGACGTCTTCCTCACGCCAGTAGGCCGAGGCGTGTGGCCGGCGCGCGCACACGGCGAGCGCGCCACGCCACCTGCCTGCTTCACCCCCCCTCGCCGCCTGGTCGCTTCTGGAGGCGTCATGCACCTCTCCGACCCTCTCGCACTCTCTCTGGATCCCTCCCCTCTCCTCTGCTCTCTCTCCCGCTCGGTTCCGAACGCCGCCGCCGCCGTCGCTCGCCGCTGCCGTGGCCACAGGCCACCCCACGCCCAGCCAAGGTGCCCGAGAGCTCCGCCACTTCATCCCTGACCTCCCCGACGAGTTACACGACCCCGGACGCCCTGAGGCCTCGACCTCGACCTCATCTTCATCGCCGGCCGCCGGAGATCCCCTCCGCCGCCCTGCTTGCTCCGGCCCTCCTCCGAGCCCTCCGCATGTACCGCTGCGATCGCCGTAAGCTTCTGCCCCTGCTCCCCCCTCTCGTTCTCCCTCTCGCAGGCCGTAGCTGCCGCTCCACGTTCACCCGCACGCGCCGCCGCCCGCGCTCGCCGCCAGTGGTGCTCCGGTGACCTTTTCGTCCCGGGCGTGCGACTAACACGTTCCCCGCGTCGCGTAGCAGCCGTAGGAGCTAGCGTTGCCCCGCCTAGGCCACCACAGCCTCGAGCCCGAGCTCGACCAAACTCCGGCGCCACCGCGAGCTCGTTTCCGGCGAGCTCCGGCCGCCCTAGCTGCTGCCGCTGGTTGGAATGGACACGGACGAGCTCCAGCTCCTCGCCTGTGGTCTCAGCTGCGCAGAAGACCCCCGATATGGAAATCCCGATGCCCTCCGCCACGTTTGCTGCCGCCGGCGGCTAAACACCGGCGTGTTAGTTGCGGTTTGACCAGGATTTGACCCCCTGGGTCAATGACAGGTGGGCCCACCCTTTTAGTTAGTCGACTGTTTAGTTTAAATTAATTAATTTTGGTTAGTTAGATTAGCCACTGACATGTGGGCCCTGCCCTGCTGACATTTCTGTTAGGATTAGTTTAGTGTTATTTAACTCAGTTAATTAACTGAGCCACTGACGTGTGGACCCCACACGTCAGGTTTGACCTGGGCCAACGCTGTTGACTTGCTGACGCAAGCATGACGCAGTGCTGATGCAATAAACATTTTCTGGAATTGTTTTTATTTAGGAAAATCCAGAAAATTGTTTAAACTTCAAAAAATCATAGAAATTCAACCGTAGCTCAGAATGAAATAATTTATATATGAAAAATGATCAGAAAAATATAAGGAATCTGTTTATGGCATTTTCATGCATGACAAATGAAGTTAAACCTACTGTTTATATGAAAACACATATTTGGCATTTAAAAATACTTATTTTAGAGTTGCATTTGAACCCTTGGTTCAAATGGAGTTCAACCAATTAAAATGCTAGTTGCATTATGCTCAACAACATCATATCTTCATGCCATATCCATGCATCATATTGTTGCATATGCTTGTGTTTGATTGTCGGCACCATTCTTCTCGATAGGTCCAGCTCCGGAGACCGATCAAGAGTACCTGTCAGAGGAGCAGTGCTCTGCACATTGTTTTACCAGGCAAGCAAACCCCCTTGTTCACTCCGATACAACCCCTCTCTCGCTCCTGCTCCCTGTTATTGCATTAGGACAACAACGACTTCACCTGCTACTTTATGCTGCGGTAATTGAACCCATTCCTCTGCATGACCTGTCATTCCACAGTAAATAGTTGAAACCCACTAGCATGTGTAGGAGTTGATTGAAGCCATGCTGTGATCTTACCATGCCTTGCTTGCTATTGCTTAGAGTGTGTCAGGTCTGATTCATCGGGAATGAATTGGAGTGCAATGATATGTTCTGATGCTGAGAGTTAAGTGTGTGAACACGATTTGGTAAAGGTAGTGGTGAGAGGCCATGTAGGAGTACATGGTGGGTTGTCTCACTGGAACCATCTCTAAGAACTGAGTTCTGTGTATGTTGTCCAATGACCAGCTACTACCACGCATTGGAATGCTTAAGTGCGCCTCTCGACTTATTAACCGACTTGGTCTCTGTCCAGGAGTTGCAACTAGTTTCTGGTGTTTGTAGGTAGTGTTAGTAGTCTACCAAGTGGCACTCGGCCAGTGGGATTGGGACAGACTAGGCACCGTGGCACGGTGTACCAAGCGTAGATCCACTCAGTGAGGTGGGCTTGGGAACCCTGCGCACATCTTTTGGGGCCGTGAGCGACACCCCGGCCGGATCTCCCCACGGATGGAACCCGAATAGGCGATAAACCTGGACTAGAGTCTTGTGTGGTTAGTCAGGTCGTGGCCGACACCCTCTCCAGGCTTCCGCTTGAAGGTTGCCGAGATACACGAGGTGTACATGGCGGTAAGTGGCGAGAGCGTGTGTGAAGAAGTACACCCCTGCAGGGTTAACATGATCTATTCGAATAGCCGGGTCCGCGGTTATGGACTTCTTGGATGCTTACGTGGTACATAGACAACTTGAAGTGGATACTCTAAAATACATCAAGACAAGTGTGAGTGCTATGGATGGCCTTCTCGTAGGGAGACGGGGATGAATCCATAGTGGTGTATTGTGTGGTGATTAGTGGACTCGTGTGCGCCACCTCAAAAGAGTTACCAGCAGTCGTAGAATAGGATAGCCACTGAGTCAAAGCTGGCTTGCTGCAACTAAACCCCACTTTGCCTTCTTGATACAAGTGCATGTATGATAGGATCTGATGTAGGTCTTGCTGAGTACCTTTGTACTCATGTTTTCTTAATTTATGTTTTGCAGATGAGATTGATGTCTCACTAGTAGTTCCGCTTGGACTTCGACAAGTAGCTTGTACCTCAGCTACGATCTTGGACGAGTGTTGTAGATAGTCAGGCTCTTCAGCCTTTTTCATTTGTAGATGTCTGTACTCAGACATGTTGTGCTTCCGCTTGTTGCTTGTATGCTCTGAATGCTGAGTCGTGAGACCCATGTTTGTAATACCTGGCTCCTCGGAGCCTAATGAATAAATACTTTGTTTATTAGAGTCTTGTTGTGATGCCATGTTGTATTTGCACATATTGAGCATATTGTGTGTATGTTATTGAAATGCTTGGTATGTGTGGGATCCGACACCTAGTTGTTTACCCTTGGTAGCCTATCTTACAGGGAAATGTCTCCTAGTGCTTCCACTGAGCCCTGGTAGCTTGCTACTGCTCCGGAACACTTAGGCTGACCGGCATTTGTCCTTCTTCGTTCCTGTGTCTGTCCCTTAGGGGAAATGTCACACGTTGTTCCTTTAAGTCCCTGTAGCTTGCTACGACTTGGGTTCATACGTTGATGACCGACACGTTCGTTGCTGGGTCACGTATGCCTGTCTCTGTAATTCAGTGCCACTTTTGGTTTATAACTGGTCATGTCGGCCCGGGTTCTCTGACATATGGATGCTAGCGACGCTATCATATACGTGAGCCAAAATGCGCAAACGGTCCCGGGCCAGGTAAGGTGGCACCCGTGGGGATACCGTGCGTGAGGCCGCAAAGTGATATGGTGTGTTACATGCTAGACCGGTGTGACTTAGGATCGGGGTCCCGACAACCACCCAAGATTCTAATGGCACACGGTACAAATGAAACTAATGGCGCATCAGCATCTAGTGCGCCATTAGTATGCCAAAGCACATGTGTACGTATGGCCCCCTGGGAGGCATACTAATGGCGCACGGTGGGCTATACTAATGGCACACTCTGTGGTGCGACATTAGTACACCAGATACTAATGGCGCACCAGGGGTGCGCCATTAGTATTTAATTCTAATGGTGTGGTGCTAGTGGCGCACCACTAGTGCGCCATTAGTAAGCAAAAGTGGTGCCCCACTAGCATGCTTTTCCTAGTAGTGATGATTTCTCCGTTTACGGAACTTCTTTTGATGATTGCTTAAGCAACGTTGATCGAGTTTTGCAGAGATGTGAAGACACTAATCTTGTCTTGAATTGGGAGAAGTGCCACTTTATGATTAATGAAGGCATTGTCTTGGGACATAAAATTTCTGAAAGAGGTATTGAAGTTGACAAAGCTAAAGTTGATGCTATTGAAAAGATGCCATGCGCCAAGGACATCAAAGGTATACAAAGTTTCCTTCGTCATGCCGGGTTTTATAGGAGGTTCATAAAGGACTTCTCCAAAATCTCTAGGCCTCTGACTAATCTCTTACAAAAAGATATTCCTTTTGTCTTTGATTATGATTGTCTAGAAGCATTTGAAATACTTAAGAAAGCATTGATCTCGGCACCTATTGTCCAGCCTCCTGACTGGAATTTACCTTTTGAGATTATGTGAGATGCTAGTGATTATGTTATAGGTGATGGTCTAGGGCAAAGAGTTGATAAGAAATTAAATGTTATCCAGTATGCTAGTAAAACTCTAGATAGTGCCCAAAGAAATTATGCTACTACTGAGAAAGAATTTTTAGCAGTTGTATTTGCTTGTGATAAGTTTAGACCCTATATTGTTGATTCTAGAGTAACTATTCACACTGATCATGCTCCTATCAAATACCTTATGGAAAATAAAGATGCTAAACCTAGACTTATTAGATGGGTTCTCTTGCTGCAAGAATTTGACTTGCATATTATTGATAGAAAGGGAGCTGAGAACCCCGTTGCAGACAACTTGTCTAGGTTAGAGAATGTACTTGATGACCCACAACCTATTGATGATAGCTTTCCGGATGAACAATTAGTTGTCATAAATACTTCTCATACTGCTCCATGGTATGCTGATTATGCGAATTATATTGTTGCTAAGTTTATACCTCCTAGCTTCACATACCAGCAAAAGAAAAAGTTCTTCTATGATTTGAGACATTACTTCTGGGATGACCCACATCTTTATAAAGGAGTAGATGGTATTATTAGACATTGTGTACCTGAGTATGAACAGGAACATATCCTACGCAAGTGCCACTCTGAAGCTTATGGAGGACACCATGCGGGAGATAGAACTGCACACAAGGTATTGCAATCCGGTTTTTATTGGCCTACTCTCTTCAAGGATGCCCGTAAGTTTGTCTTATCTTGTGATGAATGTCAAAGAATTGGTAATATTAGTAGATGTCAAGAAATGCCTATGAATTATTCACTTGTTATTGAACCATTTGATGTTTGGGGCTTTGATTATATGGGACCGTTTCCTGCCTCTAATGGATACACACATATTTTAGTTGCTGTTGATTACGTTACTAAGTGGGTAGAAGCTATTCCAACTAGTAGTGCTGATCATAACACCTCTATTAAGATGCTTAAAGAAGTTATTTTCCCGAGGTTCGGAGTCCCTAGATATCTAATGACTGATGGTGGTTCACACTTTATTCATGGTGTTTTCCGTAAGATGCTTCCTAAATATGATGTCAACCATAGAATTGCATCCCCCTATCACCCACAGACTAGTGGTCAAGTAGAACTAAGTAATAGAGAGTTGAAATTAATTTTGCAAAAGATAGTTAATAGGTCTAGGAAGAATTGGTCCAAGAAACTTGATGATGCATTATGGGCCTATAGAACTGCATACAAAAACCCTATGGGTATGTCTCTATATAATATGGTATATGGAAAAGCTTGTCACTTACCTCTTGAGCTAGAACATAAGGCATATTGGGCTATTAAAGATCTCAATTATGATTTCAAACTTGCCGGTGAAAAGAGGTTATTTGACATTAACTGCCTTGATGAATGGAGAACCCGGGCCTATGAGAATGCCAAGCTGTTTAAAGAAAAAGTCAAACGATGGCATGATAAAAGGATGCAAAAGTGTGGGTTTAACGTAGGTGATTATGTCTTGCTATTCAACTCTCGTTTAAGATTTTTTGCAGGAAAACTTCTCTCCAAGTGGGAAGGACCTTACGTTATCGAGGAGGTCTATCGTTTCGGTGCCATAAAAATCAACAACTTCGAAGGCACAAATCCGAAGGTGGTAAACGGTCAAAGAATCAAACATTATATCTCAGGTAATCCTATAAATGTTGAAACCAATGTTATTGAAACCGTAACCCCGGAGGAATACATAAGGGACACTTTCCAGAACGATTCAGCCTCCGAAAAGGAAGAGGTATGTGATACGGTAAGTAAACCGACTCCAAAACAGCTCTAAATGCAATTTTTCTCCGTTTTGGAATATTTAGAAAAATAGAAAAATAAGTAGTAGTCCGGAAGAGACACGAGGCGTCCACGAGGGTGGAGGGCGCGCCCCCTACCTCATGGGCACCCCGTGTGCCTCCCGGACTCTGTTTTCTTGTGGGTTACTCCTTTTTGTCGGTAAAAATTCATTATATATACTCCCGAAGGTTTTGATCTCTGTATCACGCAAAAATACTTTGTTTTCATTTCGAGCTGCTGTTTTTGACACATATAGATCATCAAGGCGTCCTCCAACACCCCCAAGGACAAGTTCTTCGAGAAGGTCATCAACCCCTACCTTGCGGAGGTGCTGCACCACCCTAAAACCATGGAGTTGCATGAGGGGGTGCTGCACATATGTGATGTTGAGGGGCCAAGGAGGACCGAAAGCATGGAGACAAGGCTCGAAGCGATGGAGCAGCAGGTTTTCAAGTGCCAAGGTATGGTGGACCGAGGACTCAACGCCAACCACATGATGATCTCGGAGCTTGCCAACAACCTCAAGTTGGACTCAAGGATCTTCGGGGAAGCTATCTCCAATCTTCAAGAGAAGATCGAACACCTCCAAGCCCAGATCTATGACCTGCAAAACCAAAACTGTGAGTATGAATATAGATTCAAGAAGATGAGTTTGGCTGCAGATTTGAGTATCCCGGAGACTCGATCATCCTTCTACGATGGTGAACCCATGCCTTGGAAGGTGGAAGACAGGCCTGCATCATCAACAACTCCTACCTCACCACCCCCGAAGAAGGAGACATAATCATATGGGTATGGGCACTCCCCTTGGCAACTGCCAAGCTTGGGGGAGTGACCCCGGTATCGTATCACCATCACTCCTATCTTTACCGTTTTACTTAGTTCGATCCTTTTGGTAGTATCTTGATCTAGTAGAATAAAGTTAGCATGATCTAGTTGTGAGCTTTTCTCTTATGATCTTTACCCTTTGTAATCGAGTCCGTGAGCTATATAATAAAGATTAGTGTTGAGTCAAGGGCTTGATTTCCTCACTTGGGTCATGATAAAAGGAAAGAAAACATAAAGAGTATCAAAGAGATCATATCGATCTTATGGGAAGTAATGACTTCACATATAAGAGTGTGATAAGTAAAAATTGTTGGGAGTTGACAAACATAGTTTTGGTCATCGTTGCAATTAATAGGAAGTAAAAGAAGAAGAGAGGCTTCACATACAAATATACTATCTTGGACATCTTTTATGATTGTGAGCACTCATTAAAGTATGACATGCTAAAGAGTTGATGTTGGACAAGGAAGACAATGTAATGTGTTATGTTTTCCTATATTCAAAATAAAGTATATTGTCATGGATCATCCAACATGTTGAGCTTGCATTTCCCCCTCATGCTAGCCAAAACTCCTCGCATTAAGTAGAGATACTACTTGTGCTTCCATATATCCTTAAACCCAGTTTTGCCATGAGAGTCCACCATACCTACCTATGGATTGAGAAAGATCCTTCCAAGTAAGTTGTCATGTTGCAAACTCGCTAAAATATGTATGATTTATTAGTGTGGAGGAAATTAGCTTTATACGATCTTGTGATAAGGAAGTAATAAAAGCGACTGACTGAATAATAAAGGTCCTTATCACAAGTGGCAATATAAAGTGATGTTATTCTATGCTAAGACTTTGTGCATCCAACCATAAAAACACATGACAACCTCTGCTTCCCTCTGCGAAGGGCCTATCTATTACTCTTCTATAAGAGTCAAGGTGAAATTCACCTTTCCTTTTTACATTTTATCCTTTGGCAAGCACATTGTGTTGGAAAGATCCTGACATATATACCCACTTGGATGTAAGTTTTCATGATCTATTACTGTTGACATTACCCTTGAGGTAAAAGGTTGGGAGGCAACACCATAAGCCCCTATCTTTCTCTGTGTCCGACTAAAACTCCATAACCATAAGTATCGCGTGAGTGTGAGCAATTGTGAAAGACTATATGATAGTTGAGTATGTAGGCTTGCTGAAAAAGCTCTTATATTGACTCTTTCCGATGTTACGATAAATTGCAATTGCTTCAATGATCGAGATCAAAGTTTGTTATTTCCAATGAAGTTTATGATTCATGCTTGATATTGTGGATGAATTGTTACTTTAGCATAAGAATCATATGACTATATATATATATATATATATATATATATATATATATATATATATATATATATATATATATATATATATATATATATATATATGTTGCTTTTATGAAAATGATCATGATGCCCTCATGTCCGTATTTTGTTTTTATCGACACCTCTATCTCTAAACATGTGGACATATTTTTCATTATCGGCTTTCACTTGTTTTGTCACAACACTTATGCCTTTTCTCTCTTATTCTACAAGGTTTACAAGAAGAGGGAGAATGCCGACAGTTGGAATTCTGGGCTGGAAAAGGAGCAAACTCTGGAAACCTATTCTGCACAACTCCAAAAGCCCCGAAACTCCACAGAACTCCATTTCAGAAAATATAGAAAATATCTGGCGAAAGAAGTTCACGAGGGGGGCCACCGGCTGTCCACGAGGGTGGGGGGCGTTCCCCCCTTTCTCATGGGCCCCCCCCCGATGCCCATCTTCTCCTATATGAGGTGTTTTGACCTGGAAAAAATCATAAGCAGGCTTTCAGGACCAGACGCCGCCGTCTCGAGGCGGAACGGAGGCGGAAACCAATCTAGGGATCGGACAGAGCTGTTCTGCCATGGATACTTCCCTCCGGGAGGGGGAAATCGTCACCGCCGTCATCACCAACAACTCTCCCATCTTGGGGAGGGCTATATTCATCAACATCTTCACCAGCACCATCTCCTCTCAAACCCCAGTTCATCTCTTGTATCCAATCTTTGTACCCAAACCTCAGATTGGTACCTGTGGGTTGCTAGTAGTGTTGATTACTCCTTGTACTTGATGCTAGTTGGTTTATTTGGTGGAAGATCATATGTTCAGATCCATTATGCATATTAATACCCCTCTGATCATGAACCATAATATGTCTTGTTAGTAGTTACTTTTGTTCCTGAGGACATGGGAGAAGTCTTGTTATTAGTAGTCATGTGAATTTGGTCTTCGTTCGATATTTTGATGAGATGTATGTTGTCTCTCCTCTAGTGGTGTCATGTAAACGTCGACTACATGACACTTCACCTTTATTTGGGCCTAGAGGAAGGCATTGGGAAGTAATAAGTAGATGATGGGTTGCTAGAGTGACAGAAGCTTGAACCCTAGTTTATGCGTTGCTTCGTAATGGGCTGATTTGGATCCATATGTTTCAGGCTATGGTTAGGTTTACCTTATTACTTCTTTTGTAGTTGCGGATGCTTGCATTAGTGGTTAATCATAAGTGGGAGGCTTGTCCAAGTAAGGACAGCACCCAAGCACCGGTCCACCCACATACCAAATTATCAAAGTACCGAACGCGAATCAGATGATCGTGATGAAAACTAGCTTGACGATAATTCCCATGTGTCCTCGGGAGCGCTTTCCTTTATATAAGAGTTTGTCCAGGCTTGTCCTTTGCTACAAAAAGGATTGGGCCACCTTGCTGCACCTTATTTACTTTTACCTTTTGTTACTTGCTACCAATTACCTTATCACAAAACTATCTGTTACCTATAATTTTAGTGCTTGCAGAAAATACCTTACTGAAAACTACCTATCATTTCCTTCTGCTCCTCGTTGGGTTCGACGCTCTTACTTATTGAAAGGACTAAAATAGATCCCCAACACTTGTGGGTCATCAGAGACATGTGCACCTTATATGCTTGAAGCCATTATTTCGAAAAAGTGGTTGCATGGTGCCGTAAGTATTAGCATTAATTTATTAAGTTCTACATGTCATTTATATAAATTATCTAATAGGCGTATTGCTGCTATTTTATTTTCAGGTCATCAATAGTTATTGCAACCATATGCAGACCCATAATCCTCGTGCTGACCGTCACATATTATCATCTTGGGTGTTACACTGGCTTACCCTTCGTGCTGATGGAAAGGTTAAGAACTCTAAGAAGCATTTTATGGAACATTTCACAAACCAAAGTAAAATGGTGTCTAGAGTTACTGAAGAGTATTTCATTAAAGATAAGGTACTTCAGTTTAGTATGATCTTTTGTAGTACATAACTATCCGTGGGTACACCAACATGAATAAACTTTGTTGTAGGCATACTTCCCTTTTCATGTGGAAGAAAGTCATTGGATAACAGTTCTTATGCACAACAAGAAAAAAGAGTTTCAAGTTTTAAACTCTACTGGTGACTGCAACAACAGAGTTCTTGCAAAAATTACTCCCTCCGTCCGGAAATACTTGCCATCAAAATGAATAAAAGGGGATGTATCTAGATGTATTTTAGTTCTAGATACACCCCTTTTTGTCCATTTTGATGACAAGTATTTTTGGACGGAGGGAGTACTAAGCTGGTAAGCTTACAACTTCACGTAAACCAATATATAGTTATTCGAAATGTACTTCATATGAATTTCACATTTTTATTTTAGAGGGCAGAGATAGCTGAAGATACGATGGAGGTGAACTCCACTATTGGAACGGAACATCCTGACGTATCTTCCTGGCCAATAAGGGAATACGCTATGCCGTTACAAACTGACAGGTACGTTCTAAATGCTGAATTAGTATGTACTTCTTTGATCCATCAATAACTTGACTCGTGGTTTCTTGCAGTGTCTCTTGTGGTCTTTTCGTGATCAAGTGCATTGAAAACTGGGATGGAGATGATTGGATATTTGAGTTTGACCAGGCAGATATTAATTCTTCAAGGGGATGCATTCTAGCTGAAATACTTTTTTCAGAATGCAACACCATGGAAGTAGTGAAAGAGAAGATCCTCAAGATCATGGAGAAGAAATGAGTCGAAGGATGGGGTGCTGGCTATTATATCCACTAAATAAACGTGTCGTTGTCGGTACTTGATACAATTTTCATACCAAGACATCTCTTTATTGTAATGCGGCATGGTTTAGCATGTTTCGCAACTAAATAAATGTGTCGTGGTCGGTATTTGCTAAAATATCTACTTTCAATGTCACTCTTATTTGCATCAATGTGGGTGTCACTCTTATTTGCATCATTGTGGGTGATGATTTTTCAACTTGTTATATAGTGTGATGATTACGCCGCCGTGGCCGGCCTGGCGCTGCTTTTTTATATTGTTTTGTATTTTGTAGTGTGATGTAATGCGAACGCCGGCTGCTTTCTGTCAAAAAACAAAGCTTAGGAATCTGTCAAAAAATATAAGATAGGGAAAAAATGCCCAACCACCGCAGCCGGGCCCATAGTAGCGAACAGATCATACCCAAATCAAGCCCGAAGGCGACTCGGGCGGCTGATAGAGCCACTAATGGGCCCAGAAACGGGGTCCAACAGGGCTGCGGGCGGTAATAAGAGAGGAGCTTGGTGGAGGGGGCGGAGGTAGCTATTTAAGCCGCGCCTCGCGCCCCCCGGCTTCCGAGGTGGTACTAAAGTTGGCGCCCCATCGCGCCCTGCGCTGCACGCAGTCGCCGCAAGGCTCACGAGGCCGCGCTGTCTCCGGCCGGCCCAGTTTGGCCCAATGAAGGCAGGCCGCCACTCGCCCCCTCCCCCGGCCCACTCCCACTCCTCTCGCCCCGCGCGTTGCGGTGAACTCAGTGTTTAGTCCCACCTCGGAAGTAGGGGCGGGCGAGGAGCGGCTTAAATAGCTACCTTCGCTCCCACAATCGAACTCCTCTGTTACTACTCCTCACTGCCTCGTTGGACCCCGTTTCTGGGCCCATTAGTGGGCTCAATCAGCCGCCCGAGTCGCCATTGCGATTTATTTGGGTATGTTCTGTAAGCTACTATGGGCCCAACAGCGGTGGTTGGGCATTTTTTTCTAACTTAACTTTTTTGACATTTTATTTTTGTAACTTCACTTTTTTGATAGAAAGGAGCGGCTGGCCGGCCGCATTTAGAAAACAGTTCAATAGAGCACCAGCCGGACGGGCACGGTGGCATAATCATCACATCATATACATCATAAAAACTCCGAATATAACATGCATTAACCTCTGCCTGGTCAAACTCAAATATCCAATCATCATTATGGGTGATGATATACAAATAAAAAACAGCATAGGTTATTCAGACAAGACTCGGGCGACCACTTTTATTCTTCCAACCTAACAAGCTACTTCTCTACGCCCAATTCTTGAAGAAAATATAAACAACATGGGTGAGAAAATATAGTCGGTGAAATCAAATTGGCAACATAACAAAAATAAGAAGGTTGCAACTCACTTCTCGTTCTTCTTACATGTAGCCTTGTTATGACCTGGGAAATCACACGGACTGCATAAAGGACCACTTTTCTTTTTGGTAAAATCTTTTGGCCTACCATTCTTCGTAACATTGGGGCCCCCCTTTGACCGCCCCTTCTTAGGTGCACCCTTCGTCGAAACTTTTTCAGGATCACCAATACTAGGTTGAACTTGTTGCACCTGATTTGCCTCCTTCTTAAGCTTAGCATACCTCCTACTTCCTATAAGTTCCTCCTCTGAAATCTTTTTCTGCGCAATTATGGTGTCCAGAGCCTTCATTAACTCGTCGAACAAGAAGGGATTGTTCGCTGCAACATGAGCAGCTTCTGCGGTTTTTATGGTTATTTCACTATATCGTTCTCTCTCCAATGGTCCTGACCAACAACCCCATCCAAACATATCACTTTTCCACTGCACAGGCAACCCATCTCTCGCATTTTTAGACAGCCGATAAAGGAAACAACATTTTGGTATCTCAGTTATGTTCAGATGATGGAGAACAAAGATAATGTGTTTGCATGGCAGTCCTTTACGAACCATCCTAAGACAACTGCATGTTATAGTTTGTTCTGAGTTACCTGGTTCATAAACAACATTGTACCTGAATTTGTGGTTGTCCTTCCATGTCACCATGAATGTCTGATGCTCAATTCCCACGAGCGTCTCAAATATCTCCAGCTAACTGATACGTCTCCAACGTATCTATAATTTTGATTGTTCCATGCTATTATTTATGAAGTCTTGGATGTTTAATGGGCTTTATCATTCACTTTTATATCATTTTTAGGACTAAAGGGCCCAGTCTAGATTGCTGTTTTTTGCCTATTTCAGGGTTTTGCAGAAAAGGAATATCAAACGGAGTCCAAACGGAATGAAACCTTCGCGAGAGATATTTTTGGAGGAAATCACGCACGAAAGTCTTCAGGACCAAGCCTGTAACATCCCAAATTTTCAATTTGGAATGTTATACATAGATCATATTTGCATTTCATGTTTTTGCATTTTTTTTGTTCGTGGCGTTACTCGAAATTCTAAGCAACTCAAGGACCTACGGAGAGAGTTGGGGATTTTACCGTTTCGTATTTGAGTTCGCTCGAATACCGGTACGAGGACAGTGTGATTCTAATTATTTTTCTCTCCTAAAAATTTCTAAAAACAAAATATGAGCGGAGATAATGTGACTTCTCCAAAATAACAGAAATATTGGAGGAAAAATGTTAAAATCACTTTTGGTATTTTTCTGGATTTATTTGCGGATTTATTTGCATAGGAAAAATAAGCGTTTTTCAAAATTGCATTTAGGCCCGGGAAAAATGTTCACTTTGTCCAAAATATTATTAGAGGACGGTGAAAATTTATTTCGGGAATTTTGGAGTCCGTTTGGTATTTCTTTCGTTAGTTTTTCTGTGTCGGGACTCTTTTAGAAAAAAAAAGGAAACCGACTAGGAGTCTTACTAGCCCAGGACTCCTAGGCTTTATAAGCCGCCCGAGCCGGCCCGAAGCCGCCCAGCCCAGCGCCCCGCCGCCCAAACCCTAGCCGCCCCGTCGCCCTAGCCGCCGCCGCGCTGCGCCGCCGCCGCCCCCCCGCCGCGCGGCGCCGCCGCCACCAGTCCGTCGCCGCCGCACCGCCGCCCCGCCCCGCCGGAGTACCCCGCCGCCGCCCACCGGAGTCGCCGGAGTTCTTCGAGGTAGTTACGGTTTTCTTTTAGAAACCGATCGGTTTAGTAATAAAACCGTAGATTTTTTTTATTATTTATTAGATTAGATCGGTTTGGGTTTTTTTTTCGGTTTAGCTATTTAGCGGACGTTCGTCCGTACGTTCGTTTTAACGAACGGTTTTCGTTAGTTAACCAAAGACAACGAATGTTCGTTCATTAGCCTGTTTGTCATTTTTCTTTTTCGGGGTATTTATCCGCAGTTATTCCGATCGCGATTTCTGCCCTGATCTTGTTTCGCGTTTTTCTTTTTGCTCGAGAGTCGGAATCAGGTGATTCAAAATCCCAGATCTTCGTCTCGAAGCCCTCTTTACCTTAGATCAACTTGAACAAAGTTTTGTCCACTGTAAAAATTTGACTTTAGGCCAACTAGTAAACCGGAGCTCGTTTCTTTTGCAGTTTGAGTTTCGTTGCTTCTTTCGAGTTGATTCTTTTTGCAAACCGGCGTTCTTAAGTTGAACTTTCTAGTTAGATCTCTTATTTGAGGTTTACCCGTGCATTAGTTAAGTACTTATTGTATGCTTGTTTGATTGCGATAGAGTACCCGGAGTGCGCCGCTTGCTACTTTGAGTCTCTAGGTTTTGCGGATCATCAGCAAGGCAAGTAACACTTTGATCATATTTTCCAATTACCCAGTTTTCATTGCATTAGTCCAACCCTCACACATTGCATGAGTAGGATCAATTAATTTGTGGGATTGGGAAGTAGATTGAGGTAGAACCTATTACCTACATTACATTCAAACCTTTGGGAGTTACTTCTACGTTTGCTGCTAGGACATGCTATGCTCGTAGACGTGGATTGGGTGAGTGAAATCCATGGCATATGTGAGATTGTTTAATTAAGGTTCAACTTAAGGTGGCAACATTAATACACATCTGGGTGGATTGAGGCATCTGGGTATTCCAGTTATTGCCTATTTTTCTTTTGGACCACCACCCAGGCTCAAAGGGATCATGAGATTTTTCATACTAGAAACTTCCGTGTGCAGACACAATGCTATTATGGGTTCTAGCATAGTATGAGTAAGTTGTGCGAACTCTTACAGTGGTGGACTAGCAGATGTAGGGGATGTAGGTTGGTACGGTCCGCCCGATCGTAAGGTGCTAGCGCTTCTGAAAGACTATGTCCCGGTCATCCGTTTCTCAAACATATGCAGTGCGAGAAACCAAACGGAGGCGATCGAGTCTTGTGGGAAAAGTGCACAAATCTCTGTAGAGTGTACAAACTGATCATGATTAGCCGTGTCCCCGGTTATGGACGTCTTGAGTATCTAGTGCTTGGATTATCATGTGCATCTCAGCATGTTACTTTAATTTAATTTTGTTGGGTTTAATGATGAACTTTAATTGGGGTTGAGAGGATGTCTATCTTCTCGACGATGTTTCAACTACCATGATAGTTAATTAAAATGCATTCCTTTGAAGTAGGGAAAAATTGGCTTTATGCAAAAACTTAACCATAGAGCTTTCCACCAACCAAATATGCATATAGTATAGCTTTACTTCCATTGCATTCTCTTGTGTTACCTTGCCAGCATATTCCATGTGCTGACCCGTTTTTGGGCTGCAACGGTTCATGTTGCAGACTTCTCAGACGACGAGTAAGATGTCCCTTTTTAGGTCATGGTTCTATACTCAGTGATGCCGCTGGAGTTGATGGACTCACTTATCTTCCAAGCCTTCCGCTGTTATCATGTTAGATGGCCTTCAGCCATATTATTTGTAATAAATTCATCGTTGGACTATCAATGTAATAAGTGTGTGATTGCTACTTTGTTATAAATCCTTCAAGTACTGTGAGTGTCAGCATTACTGATCCAGGTATGACACTAATGCACAGAGATCAGACTGTTTGAGGTCTGGTCGCTACAAGATGGTATCAGAGCACACACTGACTGTAGGACACGACCACTAAGACAAGCCCTAGAACACTATTCACTCTTCTCTTTCTGACTCCTCATCTTTTCTACTCTTTAGGATGGTGGAAGCAAAGCACAAGTTCATGCAACCGGATGAAGAAACACCCTTTGGACGACACCTGAAGGAAGTCACCAGATATCTCAACATTGGATTACCAAGTTTCACTGGAACCTATAATGCCACTCTACCTGAGGAGGAGCGTTGGTTGATTCAAGCTCAAGTTCCAGGAAGGACGTTCGCACCCGTCACCTCACTCATAGCATTTTCCTTTAATGCACCTACATGGAGCCTAGGAAGGAGTATGGCAGCCCACATTGCTATGGGAAGGATTGGAGAAGTCTACAAGCAGGAGCTAAAGGACACCATCTACCAGATTTGTGGACGCCGAGATGAGAATTGGGATATGATCAGCACCCTGAAGGGTATATCCATTGCAACATTCATCCAGGAGTTGAACCACCACATTTGTCGCCAGGAGCACCAGATGTGTGCAGGGATGATAGATTTGAAGAAGGCCCTGAATAGGAATTGGGAGCTAGAGGAAGAACTCAAGTCTACACGCGACGAATATGAGGAGGAGATGAAAATAATGGTGGAGAAGAATGATGACTTGACCCGGAAGTTAGGGATACTTATGGGAGAAGAAGACGAGGAAGAAGAACCCAAGGAGATACAACCGGAGGACTATATCATCATAGATGACACGGATTCGGAAGCTGAGGATAGCAAGGAAGAAGGCTATGAAGATGAAGCTGGAACAGATATTATGGAATCCTCTGCCGATCAATATTTTTAGATGACCACCCTGTGACTAGTAGTCTACCACCCAATATTAGTTTTAGAACACCTTTGTAACGATCGTTAGATTTGTAAGACCTTGTTTGAAATTGATTGGTGTGATATGATTGTGTGTATGTCTCATGGGCATATGGGTAGTGATTTTCCCTTAGACCTCTTTGCTATTCTAATCTCTTCCCTCTACACCCATAAGATGCCTCCAAGACGTGAATTCGAGTTTCCCCCTGAGCTCACCCAGTGATCCAGCAGCAGAACACCCTGATGCAACTTCTTGTCCAGAACACTCAGAACAACCAGAACAACAACAACAACAACCCTCCACCACCACCACCTGTGGACAACCTGACACGTTTCTTAAGGTTGCAACCACTCGTGTTTGCTAGCAGCATCGAACCAATTGTGGCTGATGACTGGCTACGCAAGATTGGAAGGGATTTGACCACCGCCAATTGCTCGGATGCTGAGAAGGTGCGATTTGCCGCACACCAGTTGTCTGGACCAGCCGCGGCATGGTGGGAGAATTACACAGCCACTTACCCCGTAGCCAATGTCACTTGGAATCAGTTTCAGCAAGCTTTTCGTACCACCCATGTCTCGACTGGAGCAATGAGTATGAAGAAGCAGGAGTTTTGCAATTTGCGCCAAGGGAACCGTACTATGGCCCAGTACGTGGATGAGTTTAGTACCCTATCTCGTTATGCCCCAGATGATGTGGCCACGGATGCCAAGAAGCAGGAGAGATTCATGGAAGGGCTGAATGATGAGATGAGTGTACAGTTGATGGTGGCAACTTTCAATAATTACCAGGAGTTGGTTGACCGTGCCCTGATGATTGAAAGGAAGCATCAACAGATTGAGAGTCGCAAGAGGAAGTATGGGCAAGGAAAGTATAACTCTGGAGCTTAGCAAAAGCCTCGCTTTACCCCTAAAGCGGTAGGACAGTTTTAGCATACCCATGGAGGAGGTAGCTCGCACAATCACAATGGCACCAAGAATGGAAATGGGAATGGAGCCAATGGAAACCAGAACCGCCCTGCATCGTCCACACCCACCAAGAGGGATTTTAGCCATGTCACTTGTTACAAGTGCGGGAAGACTGGACATTATGCTAATGAATGCCCAGAAGTTAAGAATGGGAACGGCAATGGAAGCGCCGGGAAGAAGCCCAACCCATTCAACAAAGGACAAGTGAACCACGTGACTGTGGAGGAAGTAGAAGAGCAACCAGATGCAGTTATAGGTAAGTTCTTAGTTAAGTCATTTACTGCACTCGTTCTTTTCGATACTGGTGCATCACATTCTTATATTTCAAGGGGATTCGTGGATAAGTATAAGATGCCGACCCAAGCCCTTAGATCGCCCGTGTTAGTGACCTCACCAGGAGCAGAGTATATGGCTAAGTCATGGTGTGATCAGTTGCCCTTAAGGATTGGTAATTACATATTCCCTTCGGACCTAATAGTATTGGAATCTCAAGGACTGGATGTGATATTAGGCATGGATTGGTTATCTAAGTATGAAGGGAATATAGAATGTGCCAGTAAGACCATTTTTCTTACTACGTCGAAAGGAAGAAGGATCAAGTATGTATCCCGGCATGAGTCAAAGAGGAGTAGATTAAATTCCCTGTTAGGAGTTGTACAGGAGGAAGTGCCAGTAGTGAAGGATTATCCGGATGTGTTTCCAGAGGAGTTACCTGGCATGCCACCGGATAGAGATATAGAGTTTTTGATTGAACTTTTGCCAGGCACCGGGCCAATTTCTAAGAGACCATATAGGATGCCCGCAAAGGATTTGGAGGAAATTAAGAAGCAGATTAAGGAGTTACTGGATAAAGGATTCATACGCCCAAGTTCTTCGCCTTGGGGTTCGCCAGTACTTCTAGTGGAGAAGAAGGATGGATCGTTAAGAATGGTTGTTGATTACCGAGGATTGAATGAAGTAACGATCAAGAACAAGTATCCATTACCTATGATCAATGATCTGTTCGATAGATTGCAAGGAGCTAAGGTATTTTCCAAGATCGGTCTACGATCAGGGTACCATCAATTGAAGATCCGAGAGCAGGATATACCTAAGACGGCCTTTACCACTAGGTATGGGTTGTACGAGTATACCGTTATGTCGTTTGGTCTGACAAACGCACCGGCATACTTTATGAACCTGATGAACAAAGTGTTTATGGAGTATTCAGATAAGTTCGTCGTAGTGTTCATAGATGATATATTGATCTTCTCGAAGGATGAAGAGGAGCATGAAGAGCATTTGCGTTTGGTATTGGAGAAGCTCAGAGAACATCAGTTATATGCCAAGTTTAGCAAATGTGAGTTTTGGTTGAAGGAAGTCGGATTTCTCGGACATGTTATATCCGGAGAAGGAATAGCAGTAGATCCCGCCAAGGTGGACACTGTGACCAATTGGGAAGCACCGACAACAGTTGGAGAGATCCGGAGTTTTCTTGGACTCGCAGGATACTACCGGAGATTTATCGAGAATTTCTCGAAGATTGCGAAGCCAATGACGGAGTTGTTGAAGAAGGACACCAAGTTCTGTTGGACCGAAGAATGTGAGACTAGTTTCCAGGAGTTGAAGAAAAGGTTGGTCTCATCCCCTGTGTTGATTCTGCCAGATCAACATAAGGATTATGAGGTGTACTGCGACGCTTCACGTCGAGGACTTGGAGCTGTTCTTATGCAGGAAGGAAGAGTTGTCTCGTATGCTTCACGACAACTGAAACCCCATGAGTTGAACTATGCCACTCATGATTTGGAGTTAGCAGCCGTAGTGCATGCATTGAAGACGTGGAGACATTTTCTCATTGGAAACCATTGTGAAGTATATACGAATCACAAGAGTTTGAAGTATATATTCACTCAGAAGGAGTTGATTCTCAGGCAAAGGAGATGGCTGGAACTCATTAAGGATTATGACATGAGATTGCATTATCATCCCGGAAAGGCTAACGTAGTAGCCGATGTGCTAAGCCGTAAGAGCCATGTCAATACCCTAATGATGGAAGAATTTCCAAAGGAGTTAGCCGAGGACCTACGAGAACTACATTTGGAGATAGTTCCGAGAGGCTATGTAGCAACATTAGGAATCCAGTCTACCCTGATGGATAAAATCAGAGAAGCCCAGAAAGATGACAAGGAGGTTGCCTCTATAAAGGAGAGGATGAGCGAAGGAAAAGCTAAAGGTTTTCGTGAGGATGAACACAACACCCTATGGTTTGAGGATCGAATCTATGTGCCCAATGACCCGGAGATTAGGAAGTTGATTTTACAGGAGGCCCATGATTCACCATACTCGATTCACCCAGGAAATACTAAGATGTATTTGGATTTGAAGGATATTTTCTGGTGGACCGGTATGAAGAAGGATATCGCGGAGTATGTAGCAGTTTGTGATGTATGTCAGAGAGTAAAGGCAGAACATCAAAAGCCAGCAGGATTGTTACAACCTATGCCAATACCCGAATGGAAGTGGGAGAAGCTAGGCATGGATTTTATCACCAGATTGCCCAGGACCAAAGCAAGATATGATTCAATCTGGGTAGTAGTAGACCGATTGATGAAGGTAGCCCACTTTATTCCTGTGAAAACCACATATACCAGTGCAAAGTTGGCCAAGATATACATGACCAGAATTGTATGTCTGCATGGAGTTCCGAGGAGTATTGTATCAAATAGAGGAACCCAGTTTACCTCAAAGTTCTGGAATCAGTTACATGAAACTTTGGGAACCAGGCTAGAGTTTAGCACGGCGTTTCACCCGTAGACAGATGGACAGACGGAGAGAGTCAATCAGATTTTAGAGGATATGCTAAGAGCATGTGCATTAGATTATGGATCTAGTTGGGATGACAACTTGCCCTACGCTGAGTTCTCATACAACAACAGCTACCAAGCCAGTTTGAAGATGGCACCGTTCGAGGCATTGTATGGAAGGAGATGCCGAACACCGTTGTCGTGGGACGAAGTTCGAGACCGACAGTTGTTTGGACCAGACTTAATCAAAGAGTCTGAGGAGAAGGTGAATTTGATTCGAGATAGACTGAAGGTAGCTCAGTCCAGGCAGAAGAGTTATGCAGACTCGAAGCGCAAGGAGATAACCTATGAGATCGGAGACAGAGCATACCTGAGAGTATCGCCTCTGCGAGGAGTTAAATGTTTCGGAGTTAAAGGGAAGTTAGCCCCGAGATTTGTGGGACCTTACCGTGTTTTGGAACGCATGGGAGAGGTTGCCTATAAGTTGGAATTGCCCGAAGGATTGTCAGGAGTGCACGACGTGTTTCACGTTTCGCACCTTAAGAAGTGCCACGCGGAGATGGCCGATATACCGCTTAGAGACACAGTACCCTTGGAAGCAATTCAGTTGGACAGTGATCTGACCTACGAGGAGAAGCCTGTTAAGATTCTCGAATTTTCGAGTAGAGTTACTCGCAGCAAGGTTATCAAGTTTTGCAAAGTTCAGTGGAGTCACCACACCGAGGAAGAAGCCACCTGGGAACGAGAAGATGATCTATGCAAGGACCACCCACACCTGTTCTCTAGCCAAGTCGAATCTCGAGGGCGAGATTCATTCTAAGGGGGGTAGGTTTGTAACATCCCAAATTTTCAATTTGGGATGTTATACATAGATCATATTTGCATTTCATGTTTTTGCATTTTTTTGTTCGTGGCGTTCCTCAAAATTCTAAGCAACTCAAGGACCTACGGAGAGAGTTGGGGATTTTACCGTTTCGTATTTGAGTTCGCTCGAATACCGGTACGAGGACAGTGTGATTCTAATTATTTTTCTCTCCTAAAAATATTTCTAAAACCAAAATATGAGCGGAGATAATATGACTTCTCCAAAATAACAGAAATATTGGAGGAAAAATGTTAAAATCACTTTTGGTATTTTTCTGGATTTATTTGCGGATTTATTTGCATAGGAAAAATACGCGTTTTTCAAAATTGCATTTAGGTCCGGGAAAATATTCACTTTGTCCTAAATATTATTAGAGGACGGTGAAAATTTATTTCGGGAATTTTGGAGTCCGTTTGGTATTTCTTTCGTTAGTTTTTCTGCGTCGGGACTCTTTTAGAAAAAAAAAGGAAACCGACTAGGAGTCTTACTAGCCCAGGACTCCTGGGCTTTATAAGCCGCCCGAGCCGGCCCAAAGCCGCCCAAACCCTAGCCGCCCCGTCGCCCTAGCCGCCGCCGCGCTGCGCCGCCGCCGCCGCCCCGCCGCTAGCCCGCCACCGCCGCACCGCCGCCCGGCCCCGCCGGAGTACCCCGCCGCCGCCCGCCGGAGTCGCCGAAGTTCGTCGAGGTAGTTACGGTTTTCTTTTAGAAACCGATCGGTTTAGTAATAAAACCGTAGATTTGTTTTATTATTATTATTATTTATTAGATTAGATTGGTTCGGTATTTTTTTCGGTTTAGCTATTTAGCGGACGTTCGTCCGTACGTTCGTTTTAACGAACGGTTTTCGTTAGTTAACCAGAGACAACGAACGTTCGTTCGTTAGCCTGTTCATCGTTTTTCTTTTTCGGGGTATTTATCCGTGGTTATTCCGATCGCGATTTCTGCCCTGATCTTGTTTCGCGTTTTTTTTTCGCTCGAGAGTCGGAATCAGGTGATTCAAAATCCCAGATCTTCGTCTCAAAGCCCTCTTTACGTTAGAGCAACTTGAACAAAGTTTTGGCTACTGTAAAATTTGACTTTAGGCCAACTAGTAAACCGGAGCTCGTTTCTTTTGTAGTTTGAGTTTCGTTGCTTCTTTCGAGTTGATTCTTTTTGCAAATCGGAGTTCTTAAGTTGAACTTTCTGGTTAGATCTCTTATTTGAGTTTTACCCGTGCATTAGTTAAGTACTTATTGTATGCTTGTTTGATTGCGATAGAGTACCCGGAGTGCGCCGCTTGCTACTTTGAGTCTCTAGGTTTTGCGGATCATCAGCAAGGCAAGTAACACTTTGATCATATTTTCCAATTACCCAGTTTTCATTGCATTAGTCCAACCCTCACACATTGCATGAGTAGGATCAATTAATTTGTGGGATTGGGAAGTAGATTGAGGTAGAACCTATTATCTGCATTACATTCAAACCTTTGGGAGTTACTTCTACGTTTGCTGCTAGGACATGCTATGCTCGTAGACGTGGATTGGGTGAGCGAAATCCATGACAGATGTGAGATTGTTCAATTAAGGGTTCAACTTAAGGTGGCAACATTAATACACATCTGGGTGGATTGAGGCATCTGGGTATTCCAGTGATTGCCTGTTTTTCTTTTGGACTGCCACCCAGGCTCAAAGGGATCATGAGATTTTTCATACTAGAAACTTCCGTGTGTAGCCACAATGCTATTATGGGCTCTAGCATAGTATGAGTAAGTTGTGCGAACTCTTACAGTGGTGGACTAGCAGATGTAGGGGATGTAGGTTGGTATGGTCCGCCCGATCGTAAGGTGCTAGCACTTCTGAAAGACTATGTCTTGGTCATCCGTTTCTCAAACATATGCAGTGCGAGAAACCAAACGGAGGCGATCGAGTCTTGTGGGAAAAGTGCACAAACCTCTGAGAGTGTACAAACTGATCATGATTAGCCGTGTCCCCGGTTATGGACGTCTTGAGTATCTAGTGCTTGGATTATCATGTGCATCTCATCATGTTACTTTAATTTAATTTTGTTGGGTTTAATGATGAACTTTAATTGGGGTTGAGAGGATGTCTATCTTCTCGACGATGTTTCAACTACCATGATAGTTAATTAAAATGCATTCCTTTGAAGTAGGGAAAATTTGCTTTACGCAAAAACTTAACCATAGAGCTTTCCACCAGCCAAATATGCATATAGTATAGCTTTACTTCCATTGCATTCTCTTGTGTTACCTTGCCAGCATATTCCATGTGCTGACCCGTTTTCGGGCTGCAACGTTTCATGTTGCAGACTTTTTAGACGACGAGTAAGATGCCCCTTTTTAGGTCGTGGTTCTATACTCAGTGATGCCGCTGGAGTTGATGGACTCACTTATCTTCTAAGCCTTCCGCTGTTATCATGTTAGATGGCCTTCAGCCATATTATTTGTAATAAATTCATCGTTGGACTATCGATGTAATAAGTGTGTGATTGCTACTCTGTTATAAATCCTTCAAGTATTGTGCGTGTCAGCATTACTGATCCAGGGATGACACTGATGCACAGAGATCAGACTGCTTGAGGTCTGTTCGCTACAAAGCCAGGGGACAGAGGGACCACCCTCGAGGGTGGGGGCGCGCCCCCTGCCTCGAGGGCAGCCCGTGTGGCCCCCGGTGCCCCACTTCTTCCTATATATACCTACGTACCCCAGAAACTCCATGCGCAGAGAGAAAACCCTGATTCCACCGTCGTAGCTGATGTTCCCGTGGAGATCCCATCTTGGAGCCTGTTCCGGGAGGGGGGTCCATCACGGAGACCTTCATCATCATCATCATCGCCCTCACCATGAGTTGTGAGTAGTTTATCACAGACCTTCGGGTCCATAGCTAGTATTTAGATGGCTTCTTCTCTCTCTGGATCTGAATACAAAGTTCTCCTCGGTCTTCGAGGAGATCTATTCGATGTAATCACTTTTTGCGGTGTGTTTGTCGAGATCCGATGAATTGTGAGTTTATGATCAAGGTTATCTATGAAAGATATTTGGTTCTTCTCTGAACTTTTTATGTGTGCTCATAATATCCTTGCAAGTCTCTTCAAATTATTGATTTGGTTTGGCCTACTAGATCTATAGTTCTTGCAATGGGAGAAGTGCTTGGCTTCGGGTTCAATCTTGCACTGTCCTTTCCCAGTGACAGTAGGGGCAGCAAGGCACGTATTGTATTGTTGCCATCGAGGATAAAAAGATGGGGTTTTCATCATATTGCTTGAGTTTATCCCTCTACATCATGTCATCTTTCTTAAGGCATTACTCTGTTCGTATGAACTCAATACACTAGATGCATGCTGGATAGCGGTCGATGTGTGGAGTAATAGTAGTAGATGCAGAATTGTTTCGGTCTACTTGTCTCGGACGTGATGCCTATATACAATGATCATGCCTAGATAGTCTCATAACTATTCACTTTTCTATCAATTGCTCGACAGTAATTTGTTTACCCGCCGTAGAATACCGCTATCATGAGAGAAGCCACTAGAGAAAACTATGGCCCCCGGGTCTATCTTTATCATATTACTTTCGCGTCAACTAGCCAACTTCTGTCGCCGTTGTTTATTTGCTTTCTTACTTTCTGTTTCTATATCAAAAATACCAAAAATACTATCTTATCATGTCTATCAGATCTCACTCTCGTAAGTGACCGTAAAGGGATTGACAACCCCTTATCGCGTTGGCTACGAAGTTCTTATTTGTTTGTGCAGGTGCGAGGGACTGGCGCGTGGTCTCCTACTGGATTGATACCTTGGTTCTCAAAAACTAAGGGAAATACTTACGCTATTGTGCTGCATCTCCCTTTCCTCTTCGAGGGAATACAACTCAAGCTCAAGAGGTAGCACTAACCCATCTTATGCAAATCATCTTGCAGGATGTAGAAATTAGCAAGTGTGAATGCTTTGGCGGCATGCTCCTCGAGGGCCTTATTTTAGTAACCGACGGTGGTACTATCTGGCGTGGCTCGTTGTCATCGTACGCCTCATTCTCACGGAGGCGAACTATACAGTTCTCATAATGCACTACCAAATCAACTATTGTCATACCGTAGTCCAGGTGAAGGTGAAGGCAGGAGTTGAGGCTTTCGCTCCTCTGGTTACTTCGCATACCAAGAAAAAATCCATCTAAAAGATATGAAGCTGCCCAAAGTGTCCTCTTTCTATACATCATGTTAAGCCACTCTTCAGTTCTATCCGTCTTCCACTTAACATAGAAAGCGGTCCATCTCTGCTCAAAGTTCGCCTGAGAGGTGGCATAGTACAGGAGCGATCTGAAATCATCAGTGACTTGTAGTGCAGGTGCCGCTGCATATTTTTCCCAATATGCCAGGAGCAAAGACAATGTATCACATCTGAAAGAACAGACTGAATAGCCCGGATCATTGCAGCGTCACTGTCTGTGATTATTGACTTTGGCTTCATCTGACAGTTTGCTTTCAGAAAAGTCTGCAGCAGCCAAACGTATGTCCCTTCGGTCTCATCAGCAATGATAGCACAACCAAACACTGTGGTGCAATGGTGGTTGTTAACTCCAACAAAGGGGACGAACGGCATACCATATATGTTCATCTTATAAGTACTATCAAACACGACCACATCTCCGTAGTACTGATAGTCCCTCCGCGACTGTGCATCGCACCAGAACATACTCTTCAGTCGCCCTTCCTTGTCAAGCACATACTCAAAAAACTCTGGGTCCTTCTCATTCTTCCTCCTCATTATGCCAACTGCTGTCTCAGCATCACCCTATGCAATGAGCTTCATCTTCTCTCTGCAACATAGATTGTAAATGTCCCTCCTGATAAGCCCGCACTTATCGTACGAACCATATATGCTGATGAAATTGTCCATTATTATATGATTTCTTATCCCATCCGTTTCAATCACCAATATCTCGGCCCCCTTGCCATCTCCAATCCGTCGGTGTGACAAAAAAAACCTCATCGGGCCGAGCCATCGCGTGGTTGTGATCATCCACGAATGACGCGACGAACCAAATGCCACGCTCTCTGTCCAGCTTCACCACCATATGTGCACCGCAGTCGCAACAAGTCTCCGGTCTAAGCCTGCGCTTGCAGCCCTCCATGGTTATGAACTTGCTCTGCCTTCTCCCTGCCTTGGAGCAAAGAAACCGCCGGTACCGAATCATTCCTGAAGCACCTCGTTTGATCTTCTGTTTCCTGATGCTGAACCCATGCTCTTTGGCGTGATTGTTGTAGAATATGTATGCATCCCCTTGCGATCAAAAGGTCATAGCCATGACCTTCCAACGTGTCTCCACCATCTTCTGCTGCCTTCGAGCCTCCTGAATGTCGATCTCTCCCTCATCGTGATCACCGCTAGGATCATCTGACTCCTCCTACAAAATTCAGTTGAAAATATATATGTCAATTACTATCATTTAATTCGTACTATTGATCGATGTACAACAACTATGAACTAACCTGGCTCAAGTTATCTGCGAATGATTCCTGAAAACTATTTTGCACATTGTCTACATCCACATCTTCCTGCAAATTTGTACACAAAAATAAATAGTTAGCCATGCCATACTTTGCAAACTCAAAAATAAAATCAGCATATACGCCACTTACGTTTTCACTATTTGTGCCATGTTCATTATTATCAAAATCCTCTGGAGGTAAGATATCATATGACGAGACGGAATCGTTGTCGCTGCTGTCATCATCTTTGTTCAAATTATCGTTATCAGTCTTAGTCACCTTATCAGTATCATTCTCATCCCTCCAGAATGCGAATTCTTCGTCCATGTAAACACACCTAACTCACAGAACTGCAAAACATCGTGTGTTAGGTTTAGTACACTTCATCATGCCCAAAGCAACACTAGTTCTCTAAATCATGCGCTAGTCCGTGCATGAGGCGCTGCGGCGGAGGTTTTGATGAACCCTAAACCCTATATCAGTACATGCATGAACTAGCCCTCACTTATATCCATCATACCAGCCCCATGCCTGCTAGGGTTTAGATGACAAACCTTGGCCCGCGGTGTAGACGTCGCCGGTGTTCGACGACGGACTTTAGGCGGCGACGTGCACGACGAGCAACCGACGAGGGCGGCGTCGGACGGGTTAAGGACGGCGGTGGATGGGGGAAGGACGGCGGTGATCGGCCACTTGGAACGGCGGGCAGGCGAGGACGTTCGGACGATGGCCAGGACGTTGAGACGGCGAGGGCGGCGGTGGACGGGGTAAGGACGGTGGCGATCCGCCGCGGCAGACGGGGGAAGGACGGCGGCGGAAAGCGGGCACTTGGAACGGCGGGCGGGCGACCAGACGGGTTGGGCGAGTAGATGGGGCGGGCGTAGATCGTGCAACTGCTTGTTTCTTTTTTTGATGTGCACGGTATACGTATGCCCGGCGCAACTGTATAATATGAGGTGGGTATACGTTTCGTCCGTATGACCGTTCTGTCCTTCTACGTTTT